>JASAOG010000040.1:0-615000 GCA_030265305.1 Biomphalaria pfeifferi | reverse complement strand
ATTTTGTAGAACTTTGTATATCTTCAGTCGTCAAGTTTTATCCTTTCAGTGAGTGTGAGAATGAAGTTATGTCCCATTGACACGCATTGAAGCTTTGTATGGTTAGGATCTAGCTACCATTAACTGTTATTTGTGTTATTTAGTAGAGATAGGATGTCCTGGTGTCAGCTAGTAGAGATAGGATGTCCTGGTGTCAGCTAGTAGAGATAGGATGTGCCGGTGTCAGCTAGTAGAGATAGGATGTGCCGGTGTTATTTAGTAGAGATAGGATGTGCCGGTGTCAGCTAGTAGAGATAGGATGTCCCGGTGTTATTTAGTAGAGATAGGATGTGCCGGTGTCAGCTAGTAGAGATAGGATGTCCCAGTGTTATTTAGTAGAGATAGGATGTCCTGGTGTCAGCTAGTAGAGATAGGATGTCCCTGTGTTATTTAGTAGAGATAGGATGTCCCTGTGTTATTTATTAGAGATAGGATGTCCTGGTGTCAGCTAGTAGAGATAGGATGTCCCGGTGTTATTTAGTAGAGATAGGATGTCCAGGTGTCATCAAGTTAAGATTGGATGTCTCGGGGTTTCAAGGGTAAAAAAAATCGCCAGAACAGATTGAATAAGTTCATGCTTGTAGTATAGGTATGTACTATACGCCTCAACTTTAACTATTCGGTTCATCTTCAACGTTGAATTTGAACACTCGCCACAGCCACTCACCTGGACAACAAGAGGATATTTCTGGTCAGATTTTCCTGGCCCATAACTGGATTTTACTTTTATCAAAACTCAGCGGACATACAATACATGAACTTTTAAAAACAATTAGGTGTTAGGTGCACAACTTTTCTCTTTAGCAGTAGGCAAAGACTTTCAAAATAATTCCAAGTCCAAGGTCTTTGTTCGTGAGGAATATGAGTACTTGTAGGATGGATGTAAACTTCTATGTGTCTGCAGGAATCAATGGACTATGAGCTATGAACAGTTTCTGATCTACGTCTGGTCAGAAATCTGAAGTCTTCTTCTTTGAGATAAACAGGATCTCGTTTTTTGTCAGCTTGTATATGTTCCAATATTTCCTACGATGAATTGATAATTCTTGAACTGAGTCGCATTTAGTGTCAATTGTCAAAGCTTTCGTAAAGATTTGTTCTTGTTGGATTTCTTGATCCATTCTAAAACGTACCTTGGACAATGTTAATGCTTCATTACAAAGGCAAGGGTGACTGGTCTAGATGTCTACACTCAGGGGAATGTGTTGTTTGTAAAATAATTTGATAAGAAACTTTCAATCTGATATAATACAGACGTTACTTCAGAAAAGAAAATGATTACGTCCTACGCGTCATGCATCTAGTCATGCATATTAACCAATGACTTAAATTCTGCCAAGTCACTGGTTTTCCTGGCTAGCTCGTGAAACCCATTCCATGCTCTAATAGCACTAGGGAAGAAGGAGTATTTGTACAAATTTGTCCTAGCATATGGGATGAGGAATGTACCTTTATTTTTGTGTCTTTCAGAGTATTTTATTTAATTTTGTTTTTGTACTAGAAGATTAGGGTATAATGTTTTATGTATAGTTGCTACTTTACTTTGAGTCTTCTATCCTGAAGGCTTTTTAAATTTAGTGATTTTACTAAAGGTGTTACTCTAGTCAAATGTGAATATTCGTTTGTTATGAATCTCACTGCTCTATTTTGTGTTTGTTCCACTTTCTTAATGTTTTCTTGAGTTGAGGGGTCCCAAACATATGATGCATATTTTATTATTGGCCCAAACCAAGGTTAAATAACCTTTTAGTTGTATGTTCTTATTTGATTTATGGAAATTTCTGTTAATAAACTCTAATGCTTTGTTTGATTTTTGATAGTTTCATCAATACGGGGATTCCGTGACAGTTTTACATTTATTATAACACCTAGGTATTTTGCGTTTTTAGTCCGTGTTACTGGTTTACCATGAATAAGATAAGTGGAATTAATCTGTTTTAGTTTTTTGTTACTCCTAATAACTGACATTTTACTGGGTGAAAAGACATGCTCCGATTTGATTCCCATTTCTGTAATTCATCTAATTCTCTTTGTAAAGTTTCTGTATCTTGTGTTGTTTTTATTGTTCTATATATTATGCAATCGTCTGCAAATAACCTGACTTTTGTTCCTGAACTAATGTGATTTGGTAAATTCTTTATGAAAATTAAAAATAGTAGTGGACCTAGGAATGCCTGGCCGTGCGGTTTGCGCGCTGGACTGTCGTTGTGCCGGGTTCAAACCCTGCCCGCTCCCATCTCCCGTCGTCCTGAGGGATGTTTGAACTAGGAAGTAAACTATCTTCAACTCTGAAGGAACATCCGAAACATGTAAAACATTTTACAAACAAACATGTCGTAACTTAATTCACTATTTCACCTTTGAACTATATTGTTTCTTAAAGGAATTGTATTCATGATATAAGAAGCAGGATTGTGTAAAACAGTTTTTAAAACTTATTCAAAGGCTGACCAAATATTTTTTACCTATTTTGTACGGCTTTCCAGATTTTCTCTAATTATGAGATTTTGTAAAACTTCTGCTTGTTTGGTATGTGGAAGATTTTGTCCACCATGAATTGATTCTGAACTTTAACTTTGAGTGTTTTTAAAGCATTTCAAGTACTTATTTTTTTAGGGAGGGATCGTCTCAAATGATCCTCCAGGGTTAGATTTTTTCATAGCATCACTACATACAAGGCGCAGCGATCTAGAAGCAGATGCCAAGCAGATGGGCAAGACGTAGGGCAGTTGGAGAGACTCGCCCAGAACCGAGATGCCTGGAGGAAGCTGGTTGGTGACATGCCCCAGAAGGGACCACAGGCAGAGATGAGATGATGATGAGATGACTTGTCTATGAAATGATAGTAACAATGTGTCTTACAAACAACGGGAGTGCCAGTCCATTAGGTCTTCATACCCACAACGTTAAAAAAGAGCCGTGTTTTGGAATAATGGGGGATCCTGCTCAAAATATAGTGGCCAATTCAAGTCCCTGTAGTGCGTACAGAACGTGTGAGCGCTTGAACACCACCAGCGGGGTCCTCAAAGCCATTTCCTTAATTCTTAAATTCATAATTTCATAAATCAAGCAAGGGTGCTGAGCATATGTGTATTTAATTTAGATCGCGAAGCCACTACAGCATCAAGGCTGTTACAGTATCAAGGCCACTACAGTATCAAGGCCACTACAGCATCAAGGCCCCTACTGTATCGAGGCCACTACAGCATCAAGGCCCCTACTGTATCGAGGCCACTACAGCATCAAGACCCCTACAGCATCAAGGCCCCTACAGTATCAAGGCCACTACAGCAACAAGGCCCCTACTGTATCGAGGCCACTACAGCATCAAGGCCCCTACTGTATCGAGGCCACTACAGTATCGAAACCGACACTGAATGTATGAAAGCAGTGTCATGAAAGATCGATACTATGCAGTTGGCCATCTTGACCTATTTGTTTATTTGTCATGGATACGACCTATAGCACTTGACATTTCAGTTCAAACCTTATCGCTTGTAACAAAACTTCATTCGTATTATGTGACTGTTTAAGTTGATTAATCGCTGAACTAAATAAAAGTAGATTTATTGTTGCTGGTAATTAGCAGTCCCGAAAAGGAAAAAAGCCGCAATTAGTTTGAGTGTTCTGTCCGTCCTTCCGTCTCTCCAAAAAGTTATGAAAAGTCGAGTTTCATTATATTTTTCAACTTCCTAAGTTCTTGTACAACGGCTACTTAACCTCTTCTGAAAGCAAACGTGTTTGTTTTTAAAATTGAATATGTAAATTACACCAGCTTTAAATTACACCAGCTTTAAAACTATTTACTATTAATAGTGAAAAATAAAACAAACCTGTAGGCTATAATAAAGAAAAGAGATGATTAATTTTGTGTAGTCACAAAAACATTTAAGCGTGATGTTTTTTTTTAAAGGAGAGAGATTTATTAAGCAATATTTAATGGTGTTTACTTCTATCACGCTGTAAATTGTAGAAGTGGTAAGATTTTCAGACACTTGACTAAAGAAAATGGTGGGCTCCTTCCCAAGGGTGTTAATGTATATGCGGTCTTGTCCCACATATGATCTTTACATTAGTATTAGATAATACTGTTACGAATCTCACTATCCAGGCTCTCTGCAAACTGCACCATACACCACCAACTTAAAGAACTTGACAACTCAGGGCTCCAAAGTAACGTAACACTTTAATAGTTCAATAAATAACAGCCAATACTGTACCATTGGCAACACGTACACTGTACAAATATCTCTCCGATAACACCGTACCGCGTATCAACTCTTGCACTGGCCTCTCCGTCTCGTTTCGGTCTTGCACTGAGTTCAACAGTTCAGGACCGACTTCACACACTAGGCTCGTTATGTCGGACTCGATCGCAGACCAAGATCAAGACGCCAGTCGTCTCAACTGTACTTGACAGTACTCCGCACTGAACCGTCGTAATGCGCCGTACAAAACCACACCGTTGAACTGTGCTGTAGTGAACCTTCTGTCGTGAACCCCTTTTCTGAACCGTCTTGACTGCGACACCTACGCTCTTATATAGGGTCCCTACTGGCCTTCTCGAACCGGACAGAACGCCGCTCGACGTTTCTAGGTGGTCAGATGACTACAACTCTGGTGACGCCCTGAGCTATGTTCACGACGGCGATCCTTCCCGAACCGTCCTGCTGACACTCGACTCTGCTGACCGTCGTCGTAACTCGTCACGGTTGACCGCTCGTCTAGCGCTGGCCTGGGGCGATTTGCGTCGGCTGACCACACTCACACCCTATCTGTGCCACCACCAGGTTTATAACAATACTAAATATGGTAATTAAGTCGATTCTATACGAAGTTTTCTTTATAATCAATTGATATACATATTCGCTTTGGTATAATCTCTTCATGAACATACAGTCTTAGATATGACCTCGACATTAACATTTGATTATTTTGTTTACTGTATCTACTGAATTTGTCTTGCATTTTTTATCACCTAATTTTCAACGCAAGGCTTATCTCCCTTTGACTTAGCGCGTTTTTACCATTGTTCCATATTAAAGTTAAACTAATTAATTACGACTAAGTGATATAGATTAATGGGTCAATGTTTCCACTGATTCACGTTTTACTAGAGGCAATGACTAACTGTTGCAAAGAGTCAACATGATCCGAGATGAGGGAGATAACGTGTACAAAATGGTCAGGAGACGGACAGACAGACAGACAGAGTGACTTACTAAAAGACATCTCACAAAAAGTGATAGTGATAGAAAGAAACAAAAAATAAAAAGACAGACAAGCAGTCGTTGAAAAAAAAAAGATAAGCATTAGATAAGATAATATTAAGATAAGATTAAGATAAGATAAAATAAGCTTAGGATAATATTTAGATAAGGTAGCGTCACTTACTTTCTTTCCATTTGCCAATATTTTTAAATCCTCGTCAAATCCTTGGTTCCAGTCACTGGTCTTTGTGCTGTGTGTCATCTCTCTGTCCACAGTGTCCACCCAGTGGGGTCTGCTGACTTCCTTTGTACCCATAACTTTCACAAAGTATATTCCTAGATTTATATTACACTTTTATGTCAGAACAGTCCTTCACACAACTCAGGGACATCCACGCTATAAGCATTACAGACATCTCAGTGTTCTAGAAGTTTTAAGTCAACGTTGTCCATGACACAAGACTTCTTGACTACACTATGATAAAAAAATATATCCCAGAGAATTGTGAAAAGAGTGAATGAAAGATTGTCACTTCAGCTGAAAGTCGACGAAATCATTTTCTGTGCTATTTTTTTTTCATTATTTTCTTTTTTTTTATTGCCCTATAATTCGTTTTGTTTGGTATAATGCACAAATTGTAAGACAAATTTCCATATAGATAATAAGAAAGATTATTATTAAAATTATTATTATTATTATTATTTCACTGAGATTATTATTCTATTATCTTATTGATTAAGTGAAAACAACAACTAATTAAATCGTAATGATCATTCTTGTTTTTTAATATGCGATCCGAGCACAATAAAAAGTTGAACTAAAAAGGATTGAATCAAAGTAAATCTAATCTCCACCTGCTGTAAGTAACACTTCTAGTTCAAATGAATAAAGAAGAAAATTAGACGTGATACATCAGATGGCAGAGTCGGTAATGAACTTCAAGCCAACCAGCTGGCAGATCTGCATTTTCAAGTTTTTCTCTGCACCATCCTGTTGTTGAGGTTTAAAAGGGAATGAATGAATCCAGGTCTCGGTCGAACGACTGGACACGCCCAGGACGTGGTAAACATCAACAAATTTGTTGTCCTAAAAGTACATAAGTAAGACGGCCATTGACACATTCTAAGCACATGGTAAAAAATATAGATTGCTGAAAATTTTTTTTTGTAAAATACATGAGTATTACTAGCCAATTGAAAGTCGAACTCTAGATTTAACTATAAATAATTTGTAAGAAATAAAGTCGTAGGTATTAAATTTTATTAAATTTCCGTCTTTCATAAATCCGATGTATTCCTTCGGAAATTTCATTGAGAGAAGATCAATTCTAAAATGCTAAATTCTTCGTTTAACTCTTTCTCCCCTAACTAACGATACCAACGTTGATTCAACCAGAAAGTGGTAAATAATTACGGAGAGAAAGAGTTAAAAGTGTTTTCTTTCACACTTCTGTATGATTACTATAATGTAGTAATGCTGTAGTGTTCAGTTGTAGACAAACTTAATTTCCACATGTTTAGACCTATTCAATTATCTTATCTCATATTTAAAAACAAAAACTTTGTTACTAATAATTTTTTTTTAAATGCTTTTATATAGCCGCAAGAGCGTATCTTGTATGCTTATAACATACTCAGTGAACAATAGTCAAGTCTGGACTAGTGGGGGGGGGGGGGGACACCCATGATAGGCTGCTAATGTATAACCAAGAGTTCATGGCCTCTCCGCCAAACTTTTAGTTGCACTATTACAAAGTTAAACTGTTAAACTATATTTAATTCTCCTGTTGCCCATATCGCGTCCTCTAAACGATTTCACGGGGTAACGATGGAGCACTTTGCCTTTTAACCCGGTGCAGCCCCTTTGCTACTTCTAATAAATACGTTAGCGCAGATTAAAGTGAGCGCCTTAGAAAGGGACATACTGCAAGATATATATATTCTCTAGAATCTAGATCATCGTCATTATTTGTGTAAAACGGCTGTACATTTTGTTGGTAAAAAAAAGATGCTTATCACAATAAATTTCAAATAAAAAATCAATAAAGCAGTCTTCTAGAAACTGTCAGGTAGAGTTGAGCCTTCGACTCTTGGAACTCTAGCCCAGCAAAAGTGAACAAGAGCTCCCATTCACCGGCCTGAATGAGAATAGTGTGCACTGTTCTGTCTGGCTGGGTGGGAGGGTCAGACTTGCGGCCAGAGGCCGCGTACACCGGGACCCCGCCATTTTCCTTTTCCATACTAGGCTATCCGTGCAGGACAGCCATTTGTGTAACGGCTTCTTGAGGAACGGCATCTGGATTGTGACCATGTTGTGAGAGCTTTTTTACAACTCCCACAGTGCAATGAGGATGCTTTCGCACCCCCCTTAGGCACCCCCATGGGAGTCTTGTTTTGGTACCCTTTGGCCTAATCGTTTCATTCTACGATCGTATCCACCAGGGCGCCAGTATGAGGCAGGGTAGCATGCCCGGGATAAAGCAGTCTTTGTGTTAGTCTTTTTCTTATAAAATGCAAAAACAATTCATTTAAATTAATGTGTGACTTACAAATAGGCCTCAGCTCAGCTTTTTATGACGTATTTATCTAAAGCTATAGGCATGGTTCTTGACTAGACATTCTATAGATGTATATTGTGTATCGAGATAGGGGCCACTGCTTGGCAGCTAAGCTGTTCACTTTACGTCTGCGTTTCATAAAATTCACCAAGATGACCTCTTTTATTCTCATGACTTGCTGTTCTGCCTGCTCTGTGAAAACATTCACGCCTGCTTTAATAAAATGTGTATGATTATGTGATATTTACTAGCTGAATATGACCCGCGGCCTACAGGGAATCGACTGAATCGTATTCAGATCTATGTCAAACTATGGCACATATTTTTAAATTTTGCCACGAAAAGAAAGGTGAGTATGACAATGGGTTTACCCGTTTAGCCGACATATTCATATCCAATGAGCATTACTGTGAAAACGGGTTTACCCGATTTGTTAAAAAAAAAATAGTTTTAATAGTGATACAATTAGTTACTTTTCGCCTATTTTTTCAGCCCCCCCCCCCCCCCCCCCCCGGTTGTGTGAGGGATATTAAACATACACTACGGTATCTGTCGTGATCTAAGGAACTTTTATGTCAAGTTTTTATCAAGATTGGTCAAACGGTTTTTATTTTAATTAAGCGTATACATACATACGTACGCCTTACTTTCTGCTCTATGTATTAGATTAATATATGGTTAGTATGATTATATCATAGAATAACATTTTCATGTACGGTATATTTCAAGACTTTCATTGTTGGAACGCTTTAATTTTAGAAAATGTTTCTCAAATCTATTCTTTCTATTTCATTTCATCTTTGCTTCACTATACAACTGTTTATATTGAACATTTTGATGTTATTAAGTCAAATCACGTTGTTGTTATTTAGTATACTAATTACTTACGAAAAAGACGCTAATTATTTACGTTTTAATTAGACACCGAGCTTTTGGCTCAACTCGTCAAACAGGATCTGGCAAGGAATCATAGACTGACTTGCCTCATTGCACGATCAAATTCATGACGTTGGTTGCATTAGGTGTGTAGGAGGTGAGTGGTGACGTCACCATGTCTACCAACAAACTCAATTATTTGTAGCTACGTTTTACTATTTCAGCGTTAAAAATTTATTCAATTCCTATAAGAGTTGTTTATTCACAATGCTAGCCACCTTTTTTTTCCATTTTTTTTTATATATTTATTTAATGTCATCACATTTACTTTTAGAAGGTGCAACCCATGGAGTAATTAAAAATAAAAAACAAAGAGCATCTTTTTATGTATGAAACCTGAAATGTGAGGTCTTATCTAATAAAATACAGACGTCAATAAAAAACAAAGAGGATAATAAACGACCCTACGCATTTCATGTGTCAAGCTAGTCATATATTTTAATCAATGACTTAAACTTTGCCAAGTCGTTGGTTCTAAGATTGTAGTTTAACATAATACTTTAACACACCTTGTCCAAGGTACAGAATTTTAAGGCTTGAATAATTAAAGAAGAAATTGATGCAAAATTACATTTTCCTTCTTTTTATTTTTTAAAATTAGATCAAAATGACATTGGACATATATTATAAAATAAAAACAAAGATCTTTTGACATTTGAAAAAAATTGTATTGATCTCACATTGTCTGACACAAACATTAGCAACTGAGCCAAGTAGAACCAAAATAAAAACATTTGGTGAGGGGCTGGGGCCTACAATGTGTTTGTGTTTTGTCTAGTTGTGTAACACCGAGGGCTAAGGATCAATGTTTTATGAAAATAAACTTGATAGAAACACAATGGATCAGAACTCTCTGATTTACGAATCAAAATAATTAAAAGCTGAATGTCTTTGGAAAGAGTGCGTGTCACGTGAATCCGTAGACCAAGCTTCAACCTACATATTTAGCACACCTTATGTAGTGAAATCCTCTTTCGAGAGAAGATTAAAAATTATTATATGTCCTTTTATATCGTCTATCTAATGTAGTATTAAAATGTTTTACTATAAAATAGATCAATGATTTTTTTTTAAAGTTCTAATAAAACTATTTTTAATGTAGATTTTAATTACATTGTAGTATAACTGATAGATCTATATTATACATGTTACAGAGCCTGAATGTATTACTGCATTATATTGATAACTCATAAGAAATACATGGTAAAGGGCCTATGTGTACTGCTGCATTTGTCTTGAAAACTGATACATGTTGCAGGGCCACTATGTGTTACTGGCTTTGTGTTCAATAATGCATGATATGGGACCATCGTGTACTGCTGTGTTTACTGTGCTCACTACTACAACCTATACTCCATAAGTAGTATACTGATGTACCAATTGAGCAAGGTGTTGGTTAGAAAATAAAAAATGTAGATCAAACATGCCCGTGTATTGCTTGAAGTAAAACAAAACTAAAAAAATTATTGGAAAAATTCGTTCCACATTCAGCCTCTCACGAAATCTAATTTTAAAAAAAAGTTTGTTTTTAAACTTTGAACAAAAGTTTGCTGAAATCAAACTCATTAAAAAAATTAAAAAACAAAACAGAATGACATAGACATCTGACAGTAAGCTCCACTATAAAAAGCCATAAATGTTATGAACACCTAAAAATGAGCTAAATCCGATTGAAGAAGTCGTTTCCAAATAAAAACTCTACAGCATCAGAAAGAGTACTGGTGATTGCGGTAAAAGAAAATTTACAAGCATCTATCGACTTACAGATTAAAATCATTTCAAAAAAGTCAAATTTCTGGAGCATGTAATTGGTCTTTGATTCAATTGATTAGGTCTAGCTAGTGATCCACATTGTTAACCTGGACTCGCCCAAAGAACTGAATATAAAATAATTTACTTTTTCTAATCTTTTCATTAATGATTTATAAACAAAATATTAAAAACATAACCCTGACTTTTACTGTTGCCATAGTAAGAAGTAGCCCTAAATAATTGGTTGATTGAAAATAATTCGTAAAAGTTAATAACTCTTATTAAGATTTCATGGATATTTCAATTTAGTTTGATTCGGAATTCGAAACAACTTTAGATACAGCAATAATTAGTTCACACATTTTAACCCTTTGCTTGCTCCTTAAGATTGCTTTGTTTTATAATGGGCTGATTATTTGTTGTGACGGATCACTGTAGCATCTGAACCACTGATCACTGAACCAAAAAATAAAGTAAATATCATGAAAAAAAATTCCATTGATTTTGTAAGCATTACAACTGATCACGTTACAACTGATCACATTACAACTGATCAGGTTACAATTGGTCACGTTACAAAATATCACGTTACAAAAGATCACGATACGTTATCAGAGACTTATTCTTACACGACACAATATCACATTAGGTAAAAAAATAAATATATCATAAAAAAAGGAAACAACTGATTTTTTAATTGATCTGCAGTCACAAAACTGGTTCTCTTCTCTTGTCATGGTTGACATTTTTTTTAAAAAGTTAAACGCAATAAATAAACAATTTTGAAATTTCCCGCCATTTTCATTAAACATTAAATTTTAACAACTACATTCTTTAAACAGATTTCCATAACATAATGATTCAATTATTTTTGAAGAAATTGACAAAAATTATTCAAATCTTAGGAGCCATTACTGAAGTGTGGAATGGTTTGACCAATCGCTTTAAAACACACTGGTGCGCAGGTCAGACCAGAAATGCACAAATGGTTTGAAAAGGTAATGTACATTTATAGAACCAGAATGGCGAATAAATAAAACGGTAATGAGACATGAAACGCGCCCTCTGATGGAGGCGCGAACTCAAATCATCCCGAGGAACTTAGATGTGCAAGTACTTCGGCAGTCCGGCTGTGAGTGCGGGACATAGCGTGTCTTCAACTTCATGGTCCTCAAAAAGATTTCCGATTCCACCACGCAATTTTCTTTGTTCTGACAAAGCGCGGTGGCGGCTGCCCTGTACACGAAGTCGCAGTGGTCCTGTGAGACCCCAAGTGAGAATCCCTGGAAGGAAAAAACAAAGTAAACTGACTGGGTGGTAAAACAAAATGTGTTTGTAGTGATCAGAGCTGCAGCAATGGACGCATCTATAGTTGCAACATTGACTACGTTATAATTTAGAATAAGAAATTATTTTTATAGATACTTTAAAAAACACAAAGCTTATCTTAAGAGAATATGTATCAATTAGTTTAAATCAGACATGTAATTAAATTTGTAATAGATCTAGACTAACAATAAAAAAGCATTTATAAAAATAAAAATGAGGGTACGAACTGAATTCGAACTAATTGCTCAAGCTTTCTCAGGCGTCTCAAACCAACACGGTAACCACTCTGCTAGTGGAGAGCTTATGAACATGGAAGATTTTATAGTTATCTATTGTTTCTAGAGTCTCGACCGATATTTCAGGTTTGTGTTCACTAAGAGTGAAAAAGGAAATTCCCAAAAGCAAAAAAAAAATAATTTATCAGGCTACTATAGTTTTAAAAAAATGAAATGTTTCCCTTTTCAGACTGCTTAGTCTATAGCTCTTTTGTTTATATGGCCTGTGGTTAAAGAGGGTGTAATGTGGTCAGCACAATGTTTAACTGCCTTTACTATTCCCAATCTGGGTGGACTCAGAGGCACCCCAAAGATCCCGAAATTAAAACCCTAGTCTTCACCAGAATTAGAACCCGGGATCCCGGTTCTGAAGCCAAGCGCATTACCACTAAGCCACCACTGTCTCCAGCCAGGTATATTACTAATTTCAAAAAAGCTCCAGGGAGCTTGGAAACTGCCTCAATCTTAAAGGAAGTACAAAAGAGATTCGGATGCTCAGTCAGTTCAGTATTTGGTTCTTTCAATAAATAAACATTTCATACTTTTGGTGCCGTACTGAGCTTATCCTTTTATAAAAAAAAAAATCAAGAAAGAAAATAAAAATGAAATAGCTTTTTTTTTTTTTTTACTAATTAGAATTCTGCAATTAAGTAGCGTACAATTATGCAGACTCCACAGTACAAGTAGGGTTGTCATGTTGAACTGGCATTAAAAGCACAAGGTTTAGTCTTATTTATACCGTATATACTAGTCGACCAGCGGCGTAGCATACGCCTCTATTTTGGAGGGCCGGCCTAAGGCCACTGCAACCTATGCGACCACAGTGGGCCTAGCACTTTCATAGGAAATTCTAATTCTAGGTGTATAAATTATTAAATTAAACCATTTTATAACTTATGACAGATTTCCCGCGGCCTCCTGTCGATTTAACAGCAGCTCCTGAAAATCTCCTGAAATTGAAAAATATACGAAAAAGTCCTGGAAATATCCGGAAATTATTTAAATCTTTTGAATAATCATACAAATCTCCTGAAATATATAGACTAAAATTGTCATTTTGGGGTGTCATTCAAAATGGAAAACGCCAATCCTGCGCGCGATAAAAAAAAAAGGCATTATGCAATACCCGCAATTGTGGGATCTAGTGAAAGAAGCTTATCGAGCCTCAAACTAATGAAGAAATACTTGAAATCAACAATTCTCGTAGATAGATTGAAACATTTGGTAATTCGTGCTATTGAGCGTGATCTATGTAGTTAATAGAATGTTTATGATGCACTGTATGACTTCGTTACACACAAGGCTCGTAAAGTAATTCTGTACGTAGTCAAGAATGAATAAAATGCAAAGACGAATTTATTTTCTAATACAAACTCTTAATTTTCACTCATTATTCGTATCCCTACCCAAACTTTGCCCCGCGAAATCAGTTTCGCATATGGCTCTACAATGGTTATGTCCGGCCCTGCTATTTAGGGACGGATAAATACTACTCCCCCACCCCCAATCCCTTTTTTTTTTCGCCTCTTAAAGTACCTAGAATAACTCCCTCCGTCCGAGTTGCAACAATGAATGAATGATCTTTCCATGGTCTCCAAACTCTTGAGCGTGCTCTGTCGCCTCGATAGTTACTACAGAGTAGATTACTCCCCCCCCCCCCCCCCCCCCCCCCCGTTTTTTTAACGTGAGGTAGAAATAAATTTTAAAAAAAGTGATATTTCTTGTTTACAACGGTCCAGCCCTGCTACTTTGTGACTACGTGCTCCCCCCCACCCCTTTTGTTTTCTCGTGGACTATCCGCAGAAATAAGAGAGTGATCTCTCCTTTACTCCTTCTTCTCGTTTAAACTGTTGAGGGAAGAAGAGAATTATATATATAGATATTGCAGTGGCGTTGAGTAAGTGCTAACATTAGCATTGATAACTGAAATTATACTCTTAAACTTTTTACTTTACTATTTATTGTTCCTATTTTATTTATTTCTTGCAGTAGTGTTTGGGAGTTTGTGCCAAGCTTATATTTACTCTGTCTGTCTGGTAAAAAGTGTGTACACGTTATTTCTCCCACACCCATTCTGGGATCGAGAATTATTCATTGGGATAGACAATACTTGAATCAATGATAAAATGAAAGTAACCAATTAGTCAATTAATTACTAATAATTAATTATTTTGTTTGATGCCAATAAGGGAAATTAATCCTTCAGTACTCACAGATAAGGCTAAATTTGTTGGGTTTAGTTCCATCATGAACGCTATGTTCTACTATTAAGTTGATACTTTAAACAATTATTTATTGTACCTATAAAAAAAAATGACTCAATAAAAAAAATAACCAATTAGTCAATTAATTATTGGTATTTTTTTTTTGGGTTCATATCGAATAAGGGAAATAACATTCAAACTATTGATAGATATAGTTTTAAAGGCGGAGTTCTTCCCTTTTAGATAAGCTTTATTTCTTTAAAGAAAAGGATATTGTTCTAATTTGCTTGTTTGTTTTTACGAACGTGTCAATAATGTGTCAATAATGTGTCAATAGTCAAGCTAAAAAAAAAAAGTCCCCCAAAAAAGTGGCTCAAAATAATAATAGGAATTTTTGTTACCCATTCATGAACTAATAATTTGAACGGTGAATTCCAATGTTGTTTAGTAAAGACAATCCCGTAAAAAACAATGAAACTGTGTGGCCAGCAAAACGACCACAAAACCCCCACACTTTACAGGGCGACAGATGTCCCCCTAGGGACAAGTTAAAGTAACGGACTAAAAGCTTGGTTTCAACAAATATTCAATTTACTGGGTTTAGAGTCGTAACTCTTACGTTCGACAAGCAAACATACAACCAGATCGGCATGACCACATTATGTCATAGTGACTTGAATTCATCCCTAGGCTATTAAATTTCAAATTTAATGGAACCCCCTACTAAGTACTTTTAGACACTGTCTATGTTACAAACTTTTTGTATGTCATGAACGGACACGCAGACGTGGGGAGGTGGGGAAGTAACGTGCGGAACCAGATTCTGAGCCTCCCCCCCCCCCCTCCCACTACCGCTTTCCCCATCAATCATCCGGACAAAGTGGGCAGGGCGTATGCTATACCTAATTACACGCTAGGCAAGTTCCTTCAGATGTTGTTTAATGTTATATAATTGGTGGGCTATTTGCCGCTTTTGTGGATTTCTTTATTATGTCCATATACTGAGCTTTGAAATAGATTTGAAAACGACGGAAACACATTAGGGCATTATTTCATTTACATTTCAATATCTATTTTAGCAAAGATTAAACGAACATTAATCATACATGAAATATTTTAAATTACAATGAGACCTCCCTTGAACTCCCACACGTTGCGCTCAAATGTTAGTTTTACTGTAGCCAAAACATCTAAAAACTAAGTTGAAATTTTCTTTTAAAAAAATGTATCTTTCAAATAAATATCAAGCAAGTGAAAAAGTCGAATCGGAAAGAAAACGAAATTAAAACAACAAAACATTCGTACAACCATAAATAATTTAATGAAAATTTAAAATTAATTTTAAACAAGTTACAAAGACAGTTTGTGTGGAAACACTAACTCAAAATCGGCCCCCGAAGTGGTCCACCCAGGCAGGAAAAAAGGCAGTTTTCAATTTTTTCAGAAAAATATTGGTATTTAATTCTGTCTGAAGTAGTCCGCCCAAGCAGGTAAAAAGGCAGGTTTCAATATTTTCAAAAAGAATATCATAATGAAATTCTATCAAAGGCAAATGACAGCGAAGAATGGAGAAAGAAGGTAGACAGATCTTGTGTGGTGCCCCAATGGTCCAGCAGACCAAGGGAGAGGTGAAAGTGAATATGAAGTTAGATGTGAACCTGGTCTAACTGATGTCCTATAATGATTATCTAATTGATCTAATTGTTTTGTAAAAGGTCAATTTCTTATTTAAAGCCTCAAGAAAGAAACATTTCCGTAAAAAAAAAATCCTTTTTGTTTTGTTTTGTATTGGCTATTGACTTCATGACAATTTACGCGATAATATGAAAAAAAAACTTATTAATTATTGTTTTAAATTATGTCCAACTTATTTGCATAGTAAATAGATTAGCCGCTGAGCCAAAGCTAAAGTTTTGAGCTTGATCCGAGAATGGGTGTGGGAGAAATAAAGTGTTTAATTATCTTATATTATATCTTATATTATATTTCTCTGTATCTGTGAATAATAAAGGTTAATTTCCCTAATAATTCATCTATTAATTGGTTCATTTTCATTGCTTCATGTCTTGTATATTCCAATGAATATTTGTGCAAAGTTTAAACTTGATCAAAGTATAGGAAGTGGGAGAAATAGCGTGTTTAACATTTTTTACTAACAGAGTTTATATAAGCTTAGTCCAAAGCTGGTGATTACATGAAAAAACAATTCTACTTACACAGGCGTAGCACATTTCATGGATATTACACAGGGACCTAGCCTCATTGTCCACTGGGAGAGCGTACAGGTCAGCAAGCTCACAATTGGTGCTGTAACTCTGAACTGCCGGGCACTCCTCTGGGAAAATACCAAAAAATAAAAAATACTTGCATTGTGGTTTCGGTGGAAATTGCGGTTTGGGTGGAAACATGGGAATGTGGGTAGGAACCGTAGAATCTAAATCCATCTGAATTGAATGCGAGTGCTCTAGGGGAAGGACTGTTTATTGTATTGGACGCTGAACTAAACACGTTGTATACAGTTTAACAACAAAATATTAACCTGTACACCTTTGACTTTTGTCCATTTGGATTCTGCTAGATGAATTACACGTTTTCTGTTGGAAACTCTTCTCTCTTTAAATAACAATTTTCAATGTACACGGTGCAATATTTACTTATAAGCTTAACAAGCTAACGCTCATAGCCCCACAAATATGGGAAAAAAAACAACTTTTTAAAAAACACAAGCTTATATAAGAAAAGAAACACCAATTTACTGCCATATATAAAATAAAAAGGTAATTGGTTAATTGTTTGATTACTTCGTGTGTTGTCATTGACATCGAGTAATTATGCAAAGCTTCAATTCGATCCAAGAATGGGAAGAAGTGGGAGACGAAACGTCTTAAAGAATCATGACAGACAGACAGACAGACGGAGCGAGTTAATAAAAAGCCTTGTAAAAAGAAAATCCCAATAGAAAATACACAGCATGTGCAATCCTAAAACACTCAGAAGTAGTGATACGATCTGGTCCAAGAGAAAAGAAGAGACTTGAAAGAAAAGAGATCAAGAGAGACGAGGTTAACAATCAGAAGAGAATGAATGACGAAATAACCAAAGCAAAAGAGAGAGAGGCCAGAAGAAAATAAGAGAAATTAAGGAAAAAATGGAAAAGACATAGAGAGACGAAGGGAAGAGAGAATGGCCAGAGACTGAAATAAGAGAAAGAGACACGACAATGAAATGGACTAAGAAAATATACTTCTGAATTGGACATTTGAAGGATGGAATTTACGAAATTAGACCCAAAAAAAGGTGTGAATCGTAACAGATGTTCGAGTGGGAAAAATATTTTGGACAGAAGATACATTCAAACAAAATCTTGCGAGAACAAATTTTGTGTGTGTGTAACTTTGTTCGTCTCTTGTCTCGTATGTTGTGTTGTGACAGACCATGATGTGTGTGTACAGTTTGTAACCGAGTCTTTGTTATATTAAGCTGAATAGCGTCATTATTTTTTTCTTAACTCCGGTTGTCAGGATGCGACGTAATAAAAAACAAACATCTTTAACTCAACCTAGATAAACACAAACAGTTTCCCGGGTTTGTCTTTCAATATTACATCACGTAACCCATTCTCCTGCGCGTATGCAACTGTCCTATTTTATTTGCAACAGATTTTATTCAGATATTTTCCTTCTAAAATGTGTTGCACTGTATTTGAAAATTTCTGATTTTTTATTTTTCAATTTCCAGACAAGGAAAGATAACTATCGTTTGACTCATGGGCTTAGCCGGGGGGGGGGGGGGGGGGGGGGGTTCAAGAAATAAATTCACCCCCGCAAGGAGGGGGGGGGGGGATGGATGGAAATTTAGTGACTGATTTTTTGCTTTGCTTCTGTTTGTTTTAGGTGAGATTTTAATACTAAACCATCACTTGCTTCAGCCAGCCCTACTAGGGGAGGTTTGCATTCAAATCCCCCTCTTCTATAAAACATAGGCAAAAAAAATAAAATAATGCAAACGACAATCCGCAAATTTCAAGAGCATAGCTAAGGAAGATTTTGATTTTAAAACCCCTTCCGAATATAAGACTATGCAAACATCAGTCACCAGATTCTATGAGCCTAGCCAAGAGGGGTTTTGTGTTTAAACCCCCCTCCACGGGGTTTAGAGCTAAAAACCACCTCTTCAAGATAAAAAAGCAAATTATACACTCAAAATTCTATGAGCGTAGCTAAGCCAAAAGGGGTTTTGAGTTTAAACCCTCTCCTCCAGAGGGCTTTTTAAAAAAGTTTAAAACTCCCTCCTGATGTTTTTGAGTTTAAATACACCCATAAAGAGAGTTTGAGGTCGAAAATCTCTCTCTTTTAATTTTACTCTAAAGCAAACCACAGACACCATATTCTATGAGCGTAGCTAAAGGGGGTTTGAATTTTTAAAAAAACCTCCAGATTTTTTAGTTTAAAACCCCCAAAAATGATTTTGACGATACAACTTCCCTTTTTGATATAAAGTCTAAAGTAAACTAAAGTCACCTAATTCCAAAAGCGTAGACAAGAGAGGTTACAAATTTCTACCAGTGGCTGGGCTCCATTAATAAAGTGCAGTGAGTAGTCATCTGCCGAAATCGAAAAAGACTAAATGTGGATCAACAAAGATGACTAAGTGGGATTTTAGGAGTCAGCTATATAGATCGGGTTTCAATCTAGGAAATCCTATGAAGAACTGGGAGTCGACCCCTTAGTACGGTTGTGAGATAGCGTCGCATAAGGTTTGAGGGGCATGTTCTCCGATAAAATAAATTACGCATAATAAGAGTTGCGATGACATGGTGGACAGCACAAACAGGGACATCCTAGTACAACTTGGCGCCACACTTTCATGGAGGTCCTCAGAGACGGTGGAAAGAGGCTTTAGACATTGCCAGTGACAGATTTTAGTGGAAGCAGCTTGCCGCCCAATGCGCAAACGGCGCTGGAGAATATAAGTCAGTAAGAATAGCACATAAGGTTTTTGAAATAAAACTTTTTAATAACAGGATAATGCATTGTAGATACCTTAGAATTTGCCAAACACTATTTCTTGTATTGAAAGCCAAATAAATGCAAAATCTGAGGCATCTACAATGCATTATCCTTGCTGACAATGGCGCGGAGTCTACAACTTTTTTCACTAACTCCAGGAAGAACCTATTTTAGGGTACAATAAACGTCTTTCGAAAGAATAAAGGGTCAGCATGTAATAAAGATTAATTATGTACACACACGCACGTACGCACGCACACATACACGCAGACATACAAATCCTGGCTTCGCCCATGGTTTGACTTTACAAATAGTATTTTGTTTTAGGATAAGAAAACTGTCAATCTTCTTATCTTATAAATTACCGACATTTCTTCTCAGAAAGACGATTATTATATTCAACGCTTATCCAAGTTTTAATCTAGACTTACTCCCTACAAAATCATTAGCATTAAAGGATAATGCAGACAACTAGTTCCATGACTCAAGGGGAGAAGGAGCACTTCCGACAAGGCTTCTCAGCCTCAATTTGGTATTTAGGTGGAAACGGTCGTTACAGGATACGATAAAGCAAAACCAAACCCCGTGGTGCTTAAGGATTGAGTTTATGGCACTGGTGTAAATGGAAGAGAGCCCCAACAACCCTGTCAGTGTCCACACATCGTTTCCCTGAGATGCCTTTTATGTGTTACAGAGAAAATATATGAATGTGTTCCGGGTAAGCTTGGACTTCGGCCTAGCTTCTCTAGCACGAGCATCGTAGAAAACGAGCCATCGGTAAAAGGAAATAAATAAATTTACATCTGCTTGGATACCTCCAGGACAAAGAGAGGGTACAGACAGTGTGATGAAGTGAAACTTCTATAGATCTAGATCTAGAGTACCAAGAGTCTTCGAATCAACTCCCAATCACAAAGAATTTGCACTATTACGGATTAGTCCTAGCATTTGGATTTAAGAAATATCAAGACAAGCAAAAGGAAAATACAGATTTAGATCAGTACAAACTACAAGTTCACACTATATGTGTTCAACTCAGTCCTGAATTTTACCCGGAACTTTGTTTGGGTAAAAAACTCAAGTACTACACCGCTAGAGGAATAAAAACTAGCTAATTGAGCTTAGCCGAGTAAAAAAAATGCTTTTTTAAAAGCTGCACTTCTGTTTCATTTGAACCAAATAAACTGTATACCGAAAAGAAGAAGATTATAAAAGTCTTTGAACCTCGAAACTTCTATTAAATGAAGATACAATACCTATAAATTACGACAAATAGCATGGTATTGACGTTATAGAATGGCGTAGATACTTGAATGATGGCGCCCTGAGAAGGTGGAATGGGTCTGGGGCAAGGCAGAGTAGAAACACTGTTTTCCCTTTTCTGTTAAGGCTTCTCAGAATAGAACCTTCATTTAACTAAGTTTTGTTTTGTGTCTTTGTTGATAGAGTTTATGTTTCTGTAACGTTTAGGGTTGTGAAATCAATTATTACTAACACTGAAGACTGACCCAGCTTGATTGATCCTAATGGGTCGTGTATCGTAGTTAGAAAGACTCTTGTTTCAAATTAAAAACAAAGACATTTACTGGTAGAACATTAGAGACTGCAGCAAGAGGTTGTGTCCACAACTAGTGCAATATTTATGTCTGAAAGGATTCTCTGTAAGATGTTCTGGTAACAGTCTGTGCTTCTTTTTTCGGCCTAAGACACAAAGATGAAGGCACATTTTTTATTCCATATGCTAGAACAAATTGTTATAAGTGCTATTTCTTCTCTAGTGCCAGCAAAGCATGGAACGTGTTGCCTGAACCAAGAATAAAGTTCCCCTTTCAGACCCATAGGGCAGATGATGTTAAGGTCATCTGTTTCTTTGGCCAACGGTTAACGAGCATGGTGTCATGTGGCCAGCACAACGACCAACCGCATTTACTTTCCCAACACAAGCCATTTACCCATTAAAGTTGGGTGGACTCAGGGGTGCTCTGAAAATCCCGAAATTCAAAATCCCAGTCTTCATCGAGATTCGAACCCAGGACTCTAGGTTCGGAAGCAAAGCGCTTAACCACTTACCAACCGCTCCCACCTCTATTAACAAACGGATGCGCGTAGGACGTAGTTAGCTTCTCTTTTAAAGGGACGCCTGTAATTTGAAAAGATAATTTGTGTAGTTATTGCTATGGAATGCATACAGATAGATGTGGTCATATAACTAAGGTAGTCATTTTTAGAGAAAGTGTTGATTGCATATTGATTATTTTTAAACTTCACGTGCGTTGTGGGAAGATGAAAGGCTAATGAAAGAGAAGACTCGTCAAGATAGCGACAGTAGATTTGAATGAGCCGATAGTTCTAGATAATTGAATAACGTTTAACATTGAATTAGTTGATAGCTGTGATAGACTTCAGGCCGGAGACACACAGTCTTTTAAACAACTAGCCCACAAAATGTCTGCGCTGGCTGCACTGGTCGAAGCTGGTACCTTGTGGCCCACGTGAAATACTGCACTCCTCATTAATCCTCGGACTCGAAGACAAGCCTTATTGTATCTTGTATATTTCTACTCTAATATTGAAAGTATGTAGATATTTCTTCATGAATATAGAGTTGACGTCCTTGTACGAAAGAAGATCAAACTTCTGTTAAAAAGTGTCAATTTTAATACATTTCTACATAAGCCTACTGGGTAGATTGGAATTGGATAAGCTGTCTGAAGCTGTCACCACAACGGATGCCCAATGACAAACGTATAGATTGTATACTTACCAGCGTTATCTAAAAATAGAGAAGCCACTTCTGGTAATGTCTCTTGGTCATCCTCTTCGTCTCTGAGGAGGTATTGCTCACTCAGTAGTCTGTCCACATCGCTCTTGGACAACTTTGGCCCTGTGGAAGATTGGAAATGAAATCATATGGGATCTATGGCCTACTTCTCAGCCACCTAGTCTCATTGTGAAATGCAAATCAAGCCAACACACACACACTTTCTTTACCATTTTTTGTTCGTTTTGTTTGGCCGAATGGAACTCAAACCTTTCCATCAAACAAAGTGAGACAAATGAGGTAAAAAAGAAACAAAACCTTGACAAAGAAAGTCCACTCAATTTGTCTGTCTGGTAAAAAAAAGTTTGTACAGATTATTTCTCCCACACCCAATCTTGAATCAAGCTGAAATTTTGCACGATTATCTCTGTTACCTGACAACAAAAGAATCATTTTTTAAACATTAACTTATTAGTTAATTAAGTATTGGTATCTTGAACAAGGGAAAGAAATCATTCTTGACATATGTTGTGGTATAAATTGAATTAATCCCCTTGAGGACTCGAGCCCTGAGTGAAGATTGTTTTATGCATAAAAAAAACCGATCATTTACCTAGATACCCCCTTCTTCCCTCCCCCCTTTCCCAACCGGTCCAGACAAGTGATAGGATCATAGCGCATTGAGAAAGCTAAAAGCTAAACAAAAACAATTAGTTAAGATATTTCTAATTGCACACATTAATTGCGTATTAGTTATGCACCTAAATGATAATAACACTGATCCAAACTAATTGCTTTTGTTAAAATTGTTTTTTTTTTATGTTTTTCTTATTAATTAACATACAGAGTGACTATGCGTGTAAAAAAAAATTTATTAGTTACATTTATTCGGCTAAGAAAAGTTATTTATAGATATGAAAATGATAAATAGTAATGTCAAGGTCTGGAAAATTATTGAATTAAAAAATATTCTCAACACCATCAAATGACACTATAATGCTTTCACGAAGAACTTTACTTTACTGTTTAGATAAGATTGAACTCCTAAGCTCCGGAAAAAAGACACGATAGCGTCCTGTTTCTATTTTTTGTTTTTGTTATGGACAAGATCGCCATACATCAAAAAGTGAGTCGTTAATGAGTGGCGATGTTGAGACAAACAATATCTAACATACAAACAAAATTCAATGCTTGTGACCTTCACATTTAGCACAAAACTCTCTGGACATTACTAGAACTGACCACTCATTAAGTTATAAATTGCAAACGCTATTGATAAAGTGACAATACCTCCTTTAATCAACCTAAAGAGCGATTGCTTTTTCTCAAAATAACAAAGGAACGTTAGATTTAAAATAATAAAAAGGAATGTTAGATTTAAAATAACAAAGGAATGTTAGATTTAAAATAACAAAGGAATGTTAGATTTAAAAAAACAAAGGAATGTTAGATTTAAAATAACAAAGGAATGTTAGATTTAAAATAACAAAGGAATGTTAGATTTAAAATAACAAAGGAATGTTAGATTTAAAATAACAAAGGAATGTTAGATTTAAAATAACAAAGGAATGTTAGATTTAAAATAACAATGGAATGTTAGATTTAAAATAACAAAGGAATGTTAGATTTAAAATAACAATGGAACATTTTCCACCCCGTCCCTTTCTCCCCACCTCCCCCCTGAGAAAGCATCCTAGTTAAGCGTATAGATCTACTATGAGGCGCGGTGGATGAGCGGTAAAGCGCTTGACTTCTGAACGGGGGTCTGGAGTTCGAATCCTGGTGATTTTTAATGGACCTCACCCACCAATTGTAAACAAACAACATTTAGCCACGTGGTGCTCTATCTCTTCTATATAATTTACCATCTCATTTTTAATTCATGATGGTTGTCACGTGACAGTTTTTTTCCCGTTGTTTTATCAATAAGATCACGTGAATAAGTGTTGTTTGTTTACGATTGGTGAATGAGGTCCATTTCGGGATCTTCGGGCTCTGAGTCCATCCAGCTCTAATGGGTACCTGACATAAGTTGGGAAACGTAAAGGCGGTTGGTCGTTGTGCTGGCCACATGACACCCTCGTTAACCGTAGGCCACAGAATCAGATGACCTTTACATCATCTGCCCTAAAAACCATAAGGTCTGAAAGGGGAACTTTACTTACGTTTTTTTTTTATATAGATCTACTACACATTAAAATATTGCATTGAGATCTAGACTTAGGTGACGAAGTGCAACATTTTCAGGAACATTAATTTATCAAATTCTTGTATTGCCTTAAATTAACAATTTCCAAATGCCCTTTCAAGAAAGCGATTTAAGCCGAGTTCTCTTGCCAAATTTAGATTTATTTATTTTTTTACTTTGAAAAAACGTAAGGTCAAACTAGAGTTTTTCCCGTGTGGCCAACGAGCTAGTAATTTTTTTCTAAGTGACATACATCAACTGTTACATTTCTAGGAAAATCGTTAGAGCCGTTTTCGATATCCGCCTCCAATTTCCAAGTTCCAGGTTCCATGAAGTTTTGACTTGAATAGAGGTATTGCAAAATTACAAGGAATAAACAGAAAGCAAGAGCGAATGGTAAAATGACAAACATAAGACGCTAGGTGAAAGAGTACACAGACAGAGACATCGGAAGTTGGTGATGTCACAAAGAGCTTTGCAAATTTATGTTAAAACACAGAATAGACTGACGACCACCTTGCATTTAGTCCCATTTAGCAGCACATCGTCTACTGCCTATCCCATGCGACACCTCAAAATAGACGCATGAAATTCAAATGTAAATCGTTAAAAAAAAACATCAGTTTACGTCTTTGAAGAGGGAGTTAAATAAATACGAAACAAGAAAAACATGGTTTAAAAATACTTTTTAAAAGGTCAATACCTCCTCAATGCAATTTTTGTTTTGATATTAACTAATGAATGCTTGATTTTAAAAGGGGCGCGGTGGCTATGTGGTTAAGCGCTTGGTTTCCTGGGTTCGAATCTCGATGAGTATTGCGATTTTGAATTTCGGGATTTTTAGGGCGCACCTGAGTCCACCCAACTTCAATGGGTACCTGACTTTTGTTGGGAAAAGCAAAGGCGGTAGGTCACTGTGCTGGCCACATGACTCTGCTCGTTAACCGTTGGCCAAAGAAACAGATGACTTTAGTATCATCCGTCCAAAGAATCGGAAGATCTAGAGTTACTAGAACTAGTCTGAATTTTCGAAGCTAGTAATTTTTTTCCCAATATCTATAAAATGTCAAATTTTATAAAAATTATCAGAGTTGTTATGAGATCCATGTCCACCCAAGTTTTTGAGTTTTTAGTACATATTTAATGTCTTAAGTTTCCACGAAAGTACAAGTTGGATAAAAGTATTGTAATATCATCGATTAATTTTCAGCCTAAAGGCCACATTAAGATCATATTTTTTTTTGTTGCTTCAGTGACAGAGTGTATTTTATAGGCACTTGTTACCTGTAACAAAACTACATATATTAAGCATTGCAAGTGTTTTTGTTCTAAGGAAATATAGACATATAGCATAACAATGTAAAAATAGATCAATTTGTCTGTGCTGGAAGTTCTCCAGAACAAACTAAATGAATGTTATTTAAAAACAAAAGCCCTTCCTTTTTGTGTGTGTAACAAACAACACTGGGCTATAGTGGAACCTACAATCTGGACTGCAGATGCCATACACAGCCGTAGTAGTGAAAATGCAACGACACCTGGTGACTACATATGCCCAACCCGTGACCACAGCTGTGTATCAAGAATTAGCCTCTTTAGTCACACAAGAAGTTGCAAAGGGAAAATTATAATATATGTATAGTGACACAGACAGATAATGCTATACACGTGTTATTATAGTTTCTGTTTAGCGACATTGCAATAATGCGGTATGTAGTTAAGCGGGTTTAACTGTATCCTAATGACTGTAATGTCAATGTATTATTCTAGATTTTTAAAAAGAAGGTACAATGGTCTGATAAATGGAGAAGACATTGTTTGGAATATTTTGTTTTAAGATTTCATGTCTTTGATATACACATGCTGACATGATTTGATTGAAACCGATCGACAGAAAATATGCAGCATCACCACAGAGCATACATGTATCGAAATTCAAGGTCGTAATCACTAGACCTTGAGAAATGAGTGCGAGAAAGAGTGGGGTAGGGTAGCCTAGGAGTTTAACAATTGACACTTGACGTGTAATGGCTTCGCTTGAGTGTCTAGACAGCCACTACTCGTGTCACTCTCGTGCAAAGATAATCTCTGCTCTCGTGTAAAGTTCGCCATCATGGAACACACAGATCTTAAAGTTTGACCTATTTACTATTTGACGGACTAAAGAATAGTACTAAATCTATAACAAAATATAACTCTCTGCAATAACACAACTTTTGACTATTACGTTCTGGATTCGTCTATTTTAATGTAAAGTATTAATTGCAATATTAATTGTCAGAAAGTAACCATTTTAGAAGTTACACTGCAAAGACTTACTTCCAAGCCTATAATAGCCCAATAGTTTTACACGAAAGAAGCTATGTAAAACGTTAAGACGTGAGCTGTGGTTTTCTATAGGCTTACTGTTGGGGGGACTTTCTGTTCTAATCGCCATGTACAATTACATTGAGAACTGACAGAACGTAAAAGCAACTCTTCGGATTGATAGTCTTTACCCGATAGTTCATTTTCGTAATTACAACAATATTCCCAAAAATGACTTCGGGTATATATCCTTCCTTAACAATTTATTCATCCTAGCGAGACTCGGTCACTTGATATTTAAAGTAATTTAAAATAAAAGACCTATAATGTACAAAGTTAAATAATTTTCTACGTAAGTCTTAAAGAGTCATCTTGGCGTCTACTCTCTAGGAATATAGGCATCTGCTCAGTCTGAAATTGTGCTATCAACGTAATATTCTGTTAACAATTGGCTGCAGAACCGCTGTAATTTATTAAAACCTTATTCAACAGACAATTTTATTTGTACTCTGTTGTTTATGAGTTCGACTATTCATGGAATTCAGAATGTATTATTTTTTTACTTTTCAAAATGGAAATGTACATTGTATTTTTCTAACTTTATTGAAAGTGAAATGAAAAGTAAATTAACTCCCATGTGTAATACACATTATTAAAAACCATCTATTATTCTATGAATATAATATTCTCAGGTCAAATAAATTGAAATGAATGTCCTCAGGGATTATCTGTCTCTTAATTTATAACTCACAAAAGAAAACTGACCGAAATAAATTTGTGCAAAACCGAAAAACAAAATTATTTTTAATTTCTAGATGCTGTGTTCGGAATTTCCTATTATTGGACATAAGTTGGTCACATCTGATTGTCGACTGTTGTTTGTCGTGTAAAGAAGAAAGCAGGCTAAGAATAACTAATGTACGTCTTGAAGTACACGTTAAAATTTATGTTTTTAAATGCGCTTGAGTTTGTTAACGCCAGCGATAAGATGTGTTAAGCCGAGCCCTATCGTTTAGACCAATACCTCCTTGCCATGTCACAGGTCTGTAGGACGTGGCAACAAGCTATTGGTCTAAACTGCCCACAGGTTGTGACGTTACAGGTGAGTATGTTCAGGCCTTCTTAATAACGTATGGTCTCGGTTAAATACCGTATCACACGCACAAATTACAATAAGTATATATTTCCTTCCTATAGCTGCCTGGTCGTGTGTTATGTGCCAGGGTTCAAAGCCTGCACGCAGCCATTCCCCCGCCGTCTTGCGGGGAGTTTTGGTCTACTATGTAAGAATCTTCAATACTCTAGGAACATCCAATCAAAACATTCAAAACATGTCTAGCAGCATAACATTTTGTAGTTTCAAGGTTAGTTCCTTCTGCGTATGTCCAATTAACAGGTGTCACACACTCTCACACATACCCTCATAACACTCTCATACACACTCTCACTCTCGCACACACTCTCATTCACACTCTGTCATGCATACTCTCTCATACACACTCTCATACATACTCTCACACACTCTCTCATACACTCTCTCACACACACTCTCATACACACTCTCATACATACTCTCACACACTCTCTCATACACTCTCTCTCACACACTCTCATACACACTCTCACACACACACTCTCATACACACTCTCTCATACACACTCTCTCATACACACTCTCATACTCCCTCATACACACTCTCATACACACTCTCTCACACACTCTCTCATACACACTCTCATACATACTCTCACACAATCTCTTATACAAACTCTCATACACACTCTCACACATACTCTCACACACTCTCTCATACACACTCTCTCATACACACTCTCATACACACTCTCTCATACACACTCTCATACACTCTTACACACACTCTCTCTTTCTCTCTCAACACACACACTTATTATATCTCATACACACACTCTCTCTTTCTGTCACTCTCTCTCTATATAGTTTATGTACTCACGTATGTTATTTAATGTTCAACTTGACGAGAAGAAAAGTAACCTAAGTTCTGAACTCCTTACGACCAGACTTAGTTCGCACTTCCCAGGTTACTGTCCTTAAAAACAAACCATTCTACACTTTAAGCTCCCCAATCAATTTTTTTAAACGAAGTTGTTGGTTTCCACGTACTCGTCACTGATTCGTGGAGGCTGACCTTGACCTATGTATTATGACAAATAAACCATGACCAGATTTTGTCGCATTTCTATAGAACTTTGTGAGAACTTCTTTACCCGGCCTAGTGTACCATTATAGTCTGACAATCTTTTTGGTTTTATTATCCTAATTTGCAGATTTTATCATTTTGTTCTCTTTATTTTTCATTTGTATCGACATTTCTTAATGTTTTTGTCGTTTAGAATTATTTCAATAATAATTTATCTTGATATCTATTTTTGTTTTTATGTAACCTTAATAACTTGTTAGATTATAATGGGTAAGAACGCACCGATGAGAACTTCCTTTGTTTTTAATTTGTACCATTTAGTGCCATGACATTCTGTGCTTACACATAGCCCGTGGTTTACCCCTCAAGGTCAAAAGAGAATTGTAACCATGATATTTACATATCGGCTTATCGAAGATTCAAGATTTTTAACAGAATATTTAACACGCAGATCTTAAGGGCGGTCAGTAGAAATGAAAAGTAGTTTTTTTTTCTGCTAGGAAAACCTTCGTTTTCAAAACGTACAAAAGAGGAGTTAAACTTGTTTCGAGGTCCACAGATCAGTTTGATCAGTCAATAAGCAACAAGCTTCGTGTTAAGTTTATTTTTGCGAATTTATTAATGAATTTTCTACATTGTGTGTTTATAGGTGTCGCAACTATCTATTTAGTTAATTTCTTCTTTGTTTAATAGCGCCTATTTCATCAATAGACGATGACGCCATTCGCGGAATTTTATTTTCTTGTTGACTAGCAGCTCTCCCCGTGTCATTTCGTCATAAATGTTTCATATGACGTAAAACTTTTCTTTTTTTGATCATTTGGTGCATTCACGCCATGTTGCTAGACTGAGGCAGGTTGAATCTTTGGAGTTACTAAATTATCCTTGTGCATATGTTACTGGACAGCCTTAGCGTTTGCCTTGGATAACTTCTTAAAGGATTATCTTGACCCGTGTTTAGGGTGAGTTTTATTTCATATTGCAAATTTCTTTTAATGTGTATTCGATCGTATTCCTATTTTTTATAATTAGATTAGAGGATTAGAAGAATCTATTATTTGTCTTTCTATAGGATTTCAGTCTCGGTCTCAGGTTTCAGAAGTGAGATCTCAGTGTCAGGTTTTCTGTCTGAGGTTTTCGACTCAAGTTTGAGTACTGTGCTTTGAGTCTGAGGTTCCAGTTTCCAGATTGTGGGTTTCTGTATCCAGATTTGATGTACATTGTGAGTTAGAAATTGTGTTACTATTCTGAACTTTGATTCAACATTGTTGTTGAACATTCATCTTGATTGAAGATAGATTTACTTGTGTTGCCATTGGTACATGAAGTCCACGACACCTGATTGAAGAATCTTTGTCTTGGGATTACATAGTGATGAGGTCAATGTTTTTTTTCATAAATACTAATAAAGTATTTACTTTAAACCATATTATACTGTATCACACTATATATATATATACCTGTATTCATATCGTTATCATTATTCATATATCCTATAATTGTATAAATATCATTGTATTAAATTTATATTTTAAATTAAATCATCATATACATCGTTTATATTAGTTTATGTATAACTGGGAGTGTATGGTGTGTCTGTTGGGCTGAACTTGGGCCTAAAATATTATTGTTGAACAGACATAGCAAATAATATTACTAACGCAGGATGACCTGGGTCATTGCACGTGTGGGAAGGGGCATCAAACACTTTGAAAAAGTACCCTGTGTAGCAAATGTTGTTTTTTTTTTTCATTTCTTTTTAATACTAATATACCCTAACATTAACTCTAACCCTAACTCAAAAAAATATTTTTGCAGAAATGAATTAATTTTCATTCTTTGGCACTGGCTTTAAAATCTGTCTTCGTGGTCAGGTTCCCCCTCGGTAGATATGTAATATGTTATATTCAAATTACCTTCATATTGAGGGAGATCATCCTCTGTAAGCCGTCTTCTCTTCCAGGGTTCTCCTCTCTTGACAACAGCTGTGCTGAGTTTCTTTTCTTCGCTGTTCTTTATATCCTAAAACAGAATAACAAACACAAAGTGAAGTATTTCGAATCAGTAAAATGAATCAGTAAAACATTTTCACTCAAATGTAAACTATAAATATGTTACATAATTTGAGAGGGGCGTAAGACTAAATGAAGTCTGCAAGTCGCCTACAAATATAAAACCATCACTCATCTCGTAGAGCCTTTCTTCTTGTGACTGAAGTACTCAAATTTGGATAGAGCTTTCTCTCCCGCGTCACGCCTAGAGTATCGTAGAGCTAAGTCTTCCAAAAAATCCACCGCTTTAAGATGCTTTTTGATTACATCCACAAGAGGAAGGGGGCGACTATAGGGCAGACACAACTAAACCAACACGTGCTGCATTGTATGATGGTAGTGAATATACTGAAGTGCGGTGGTGAATATACTGAATGGTGGTGAATATACTGAATGGTGGTGAATATACTGAAGGGTGGTGAATATACTGAAGGGTTGTAAAAATACTGAAGGGTGGTGAATATACTGGAGGGTGGTGAATATACTGAAGGGCGGTGGTGAATATACTAAAGGGCGGCGGTGAATATACTGAAGGGCGGAGGATATACTGAAGGGCGGTGGTGAATATACTGAAGGGCGGTGGTGAATATACTGAAGGGTGGTGAATATACTGAAGGGCGGAGGATATACTGAAGGGCGGTGAATATACCTAAGGGTGGTGAATATACTGAAGGGTGGTGGATATACTAAAGTCTGGTGAATATACTGAAGATTGGTGAATATACTGAAGGGTGGTGAATATACTGAAGGTGGTGAATATACTGAAGGGTGGTGAATATACTGAAGGGCGGTAAATATACTGAAGGGTTGTGAATATACTGAAAGGTGGTGAATATACTGAAGGATGGTGAATATATTGAAGGGCGGTGGATATACTGAAGGGTGGTGAATATACTGAAGGGTGGTGGGTATACTGAAGGGTGGTGAATATACTGAAGGGTGGTGAATATACTGAAGGGTGGTGAATATACTGAAGGGTGGTGGATATACTGAAAGGTGGTGAATATACTGAAGGATGGTGAATATACTAAAGTCTGGTGAATATACTGAAGATTGGTGAATATACTGAAGGGTGGTGAATATACTGAAGGTGGTGAATATACTGAAGGGTGGTGAATATACTGAAGGGCGGTAAATATACTGAAGGGTTGTGAATATACTGAAAGGTGGTGAATATACTGAAGGATGGTGAATATATTGAAGGGCGGTGGATATACTGAAGGGTGGTGAATATACTGAAGGGTGGTGGGTATACTGAAGGGTGGTGAATATACTGAAGGGTGGTGAATATACTGAAGGGTGGTGAATATACTGAAGGGTGGTGGATATACTGAAAGGTGGTGAATATATTGAAGGGCGGTGGATATACTGAAGGGTGGTGAATATACTGAAGGGTGGTGGGTATACTGGAAGAGACCCACCGAGCAAGTATTTACCTACTCTGGCTAGGCATGTAACTTTTAAGATACGGTGGGATGCAACACTTAACGTCTGGAGTTCAAATTCCGATGGAGGTTATGAATATTAGAGGCGAGGTGGCTGAGCGGTAAAGGCTTTGCTTCCGAACCGGGTTTGGGGTTCAAATCTTGGTGAAGACTGATATTTTTAATTTAGGGATCTTCGGGCTCCTCTGAGTGCACCCAGCTCTAATGCGTACATGACTTTATTCGGGGAAAAGTAAATGCGGTTGGTGCAGGCCACACGGCACCCTCGTTAACCGCAGGCCACTGAAACAGGTGACCTTTACATCATCTGCCCTATAGACCACAAGGTTTGAAAGAGGAACTGTACTTTACTTAGAAGTCTTAACAAGGAAACATCTGAGAACTCTCTACCATCCAGTTGTTCACGATGTACCAGGGGGCTCAGAGCGTGCAGTGTTAGCACAGAGAGGCGCATTTACTCAAATCAATGCAATGTAATCGCCAAAGAACATAAGTTAACGGACACACAAAAAATCCCTTTAAAGGGCAGTCTTGAATTGGACTGAACGAATGCCTTGGGCTGTTAGTCTCGCCGTCTGGGTGTACTTGAAAGAAATGTCGGTAATAGGAAATTCGTTCTTTCAAAGCTTTGAAGAAAAATCCATTCAAGGTGGATGGTCGGAAAAAAAAAAGATGATGGATTAGGAACTGATGAAGAAAAAGTCAACCATGCTCATTCATTGATAGTTGTTTACTTTTTTTTATTATTTAGAAAGACATTTACTTCCCTGTGTTATCTAAATGATTAGAGACATTAGTTCGAGGGAACTGTCTTGTTTGATAGTGTTTTCCCAATGCCCATTCTGTGAAGCCCCGTGCATCTAAAATACCTAAAATTTTTACTTCCGGTTAGATCTCATAATGAAGAACTATTGATCAGACATCAAAATGTAAAATCTACGAAGTCAAGCGCATGAATAACAATGATGGCATACTAGGAAATGTTTCAGAATAACAAGCAATATATAAAGAATACTTTAAGAAAAACAAAGCTTATATTAAGTGTATCAATAAGTTTGTGCCAGTCATGTAATTAGATTGGTAATCATCTCAGATGACAATTTATAAAGGGGACTAATTCAACACTTCAACACCTATACCAACACTTCAGTCAAGCACTATTTCTTTACCTTGGAAATGGGACTAATTCAGCTTATACCATCACTACAGTCAAGTATTATTTCTTTCCCTTGTTTGAGGTACTAAAAAAATAATTTATTACCAATAGTTAATTAACTAATTGTTTGCTTAAGGTTTTTTAATTGATTGTTGTGTTGTCAGGTAAAAGAAATTAGTGTGCGAAATTTCATTTTAATCCAAGATTGGGTATCGGAGAAATAACGTGTACAATTTTTTAGCCAGATAGAGTGAGTTCACATAAGCTTGGTAAACAAAAAATATGGGTAAGTCAATTTAGATTGAGATCTATGACTCATTTCTTCACTGTTATCATAAAAAAAAAACTTGTAAGAAATTGTTGATATCATAAAGTAAAATAGTTCCGAAATATAATCCTCATTGGTTGAAACCAGAAAACTGGTGAAATGGTTATAACTTTTTAACCATTCACCTTTACATTCACATATATAAGAGATTGTAAAGCAATACAAATAAAGCCCATAACAAAAGAGATGAACTCGGCAAAAGTCTATATTTCATTAAACATACAGAATTTTTACATAAATGTGTACCAAAAGCAAAGCGTAAATCAATCAATGATAACAAAGCAAAGTATTGATTTCACCATTAGAGATAAAAGAGTTGCACAACAATTAGAATTGATAATTAGACGCTCTGTCAGGGAAACAATATATAATGAAGGTCAACGTGACACGATGTACGCATTTTTCTGCCTTACAGTTTTTTCTTTCTTCCTCTATTCCAGTGTTGTAATATTTTTATCGGCTCATGGGCCACGCATGTCAGGGGCAGCATCAGCTCGAAAAAAATTGTCGATCCCAATAGAACCGAGCTTCTAATGCATAATTAGGTAATGTGGACGTTCGAGAAGCCGGAAACGACCCGCAGGATGTAGTTTATTCATCACTTTTTAATTCAGTCTTGATGTTTTAACTCGCGAATTCTAATTGAATTTTAATTGGTGAGTTAGAAGTTCTGTTATGTAATGTAAAGTTGTGAAAATGTGTTGAACAGAAGTCATCAATATTAGCGTACACGGTGTGCTCTCAAAGAGATAGATAGCAATGACGTGTAGACTTATCTCAGTTTTATTTCATCACTGATTAATGACGTGCAACCTAAAAGGCGTGGTACTCTACATTGGAGAAAAGATCAAGTACCGTCACAGTTTAAAATAAGCACTGACGCATTGGTGCTTATTTTGCCAAGTTCCGGCTAAATTTGGATTTCCTTTGCCAACACAGTAGACAGAGAGTGGAAACAGTAGCGCATATTTTGCAAGAATGAACGCAGCTCTAGGAGCTCTGTATCTGAAGTCACTTGACCTCAATGGTAGCTATGAGGCACTACGCCAAACAGCAGAGTATCTCGCCAGAGCCATGAGGGAGGAGTAGCCCTTCCTGACCTGCTACGAATCAGAGTTTATTTCAGTACCAACAAAAGATCCCGCAGAAAAGAGCCGCGTCCACGCTTGTTCCCCTTGTCTTGTGGAATGCGCTCCGGACAATCGTCTCGATTATTCCGAATTCAAACCCTGCCCGTTTCCATCTGCTGCCATCCTGCAGGAGGTTTGGTCTAAAACGTAAAGAATCTTATGTCAAGCTTGGCAGTTATTTATGTAGAAACTTATGAGGGACATACGTTTCAAGGGTTTGATTTACTCGTTTAAGTTGTTCAACACTGGGGACTCTTTTTTGTGGTTCCTCTAAGATACATTGAAAGAAAATATTGGTGGATGAATTATCACTATGTCCAAGCCATCTAAGCGTCTGTCTCTCCTTGGTTCCGTTTCCTTCTATTAGTAAATATGAAATAAAAATCTTCCCTTTCTTAAACAATTCAGAGCCACTTTAATAATTCAAATAAAAGAGGGTTTCCTGAATCAGCAGCACAATGATGCATAAAATACAACTCAAGGGTCCATAAATGACTTGTTGCGACCCTCAACGATCCTGCTCAAAATGCATAATGAGGCGAGAGAAGTTTGTATCCATTAGGATATACAATATTTTTCATTTGCGGTGCTGAAGCCCGCAATCTTCAGGCCGGAAAGAGATTGGATCCCACTGCTCCAGCAGGCGATGACATATGCTCTAGCAGACGATGAGATATGCTCTAGCAGACAATCACATATGCTCTAGCAGACGATGACATATGATCTAGCAGACGATGTGTTATGCTCTAGCAGACGATGAGATATGTTCTAGTAGACGATGAGATATTATCTAGCAGACAATGAGATATGCTCTAGCAGATTATGAGATATTACCTAGCAGACAATGAGATATGCTCTAGAAGACGATGATATATGCTCTAGAAGAAGATGACATATGATCTAGCAGACGATGTGTTATGCTCTAGTAGACGATGAGATATTATCTAGCAGACAATGAGATATACTCTAGCAGACGATGAGATATGCTCTAGAAGATGATATATGCTCTAGCAGACGATGAGATTGTGTATCTTCAAATAGTAGACGGGTATAATTTATAGTGTGTGGATGTTATTGTTATGCATGTGTGTGTGTGTGTGTATGTGTGTGTGTAAACTTCTAGCTTCAAATCGTATTAAAGGAATCTTGTGATTCTTGAATATTCTAGATCAGCGATGCTTAAATACGGCCCGCGGGTCAGATCCGACAAAACGTCGGTTCAAAGTGTAGATAATACCCCTCCCGACCCTTTACTTATTTATATTTTTTTTTGAAAAACGTATCCTTACCAACGTTAGGGCTTTGACTTTTTCTCTGATGGATTTGGTGCCATGACAATTAAAATGTGTAGATTTATGAAATTGGAGAGCCGAAGAAACTAACAATGGACTCTGAATTTAGAATCTACCAGGAAAAGTGAATGGATCTTTACTTTTTTTTTGGGGGGTGGGGGTGGGAAGGAACATGATCATAAACCAACATATTTATTTTGCAAGGTGTGTCTGCTAAAAGCACAACAACATATAAACAGATTATAAAACATTCTTAGTTTCAGCCGCAAATTAAAGATGATTAAACTACGCCTGAAGGATCGATGCGAATTTTTACCTACAAGAGACAAGAATTTGAGTCGTTGGTAAAGCTATAGCTACAATGTTGCTCACATTATAAGTAGAGAAATGAAGCCGGTTACCGACGCTTAAAATACTCCCGATATCTCATTAATTAATGTAAGTACTAGATGCAAAAGTTTCTAATAAACTTGTTTTAGGTCAATTTCATTTCGTTTTATACATTTTCGGTCAGGGTCGGAAATTAAAATGGCCCGCAGGTCGAATTAGGTCTGGCATGAATGTTCTAGATCAATAAGCCAGTAATCGTTTCCTGCAGTGAATGTAAATAGTCTAGATGCACAATGTGTACATTAAGACAGGTAAATTAGTAGCACCACGCAGCCTACTCACGATTTGAACGAGAGAGAATGGGGAGTTAAATCTATCGAAATAATGGACAGTCCTGGTCATGGCATGAACCACAGGCTGGATAACTCTTCCTAGCAGAAAGAAATGACCAAATGGACAGACCACGTGACCATACACAGACTTTGCCGGGAAAGACTTTCAGATCGGTTAGTATGACGGTATTAACATGAGAGTAGAAGTAGTATTTCCGGTTCATTTTGTTTCCCAGTAGAAAGCACACACTCGCAGATTCGTTTAGAAATACTTAGTGACACAAACATCCATATTAAAGTTGATTAAAGTTATAACTTTGAAGTTATATCTCTGAAGTTATATCCTTTCAAACTCAATCCGTACAAAATTAATATAAATTGAAATGAAATGATAAACAAATCAAAGTGCAAAAAAAAAATCACAGATATAAACTATTGAAATGTAGTTCAATAAAGTGATACGATAGCTTGGTCAACAGTACGAGCTGGTCAACAATGACAATGACTAACAAATAATGAAACGCGATATCTGGCTCAATCTCTCTTTTATAATGATTTATAAAAACTCTGTAAAACCCAACAGAATTCATGACCCGTTCTTTAAATATTCGAATATTCTGCCCATTTGGATAGTGTATTACATTACATAACAATTGGTAAAACACTGAACTTTTCTTTTCTGACCAACTGAGTTAGCCAGTTTACCTGAATGTGCTGTCCAGGCTGAAAATAGAGTGAACAGCGAGTTTGATCAATGAAAAAGGTCTTGAATTAGTTCTGAACTGATCAATGAAAAAGGTCTTGAATTAGTTCTGAACTGATCAATGAAAAAGGTCTTGAATTAGTTCTGAACTGATCAATGAAAAAGGTCTTGAATTAGTTCTGAACTGATCAATGAAAAAGGTCTTCAATTAGTTCTCAACTGGTCAATGAAAAAGGTCTTGAATTAGTTCTGAACTGATCAATGAAAAAGGTCTTCAATTAGTTCTCAACTGGTCAATGAAAAAGGTCTTCAATTAGTTCTCAACTGATCACTCTATGTTTGTTAATCATGTCTTGTAGTAAAAAAAAAGTGAAAGTCCCCCTTTCAGACCTTGCAAAGTATGGGGCAGATGATGTTAGGGTCATCTGTTTCATTGGCCAACGGTTAACGAGCAGGGTGTCATGTGGCCAGCACAATGAACAACCGCCTTTACTTTCCCTTACTAAAGGCATGTACCCATTATAGTTGGGTGGACTTAGGGGCGCCCTAATAATCCCGAAATTCCAAATCCCAGTCTTCACCGAAATTCAAACCCAGGACCTCAGGCTCAGAAGCCAAGCGCTTAACCACTCAGCCACCGCGCCCCTTTGCCATGTAGTACGTTCTATTGTACAAGACAGTTCTTCTCTATCCATCTGGTACTCGCTTATAGATCTCGAGCTTACCTTTGCAGTGGGGTGGAACTTAATAACAGTTGATGCAGAGCTACGTCATATAACATCTTGATATCGTCAATTTTCTCAAGACTATTTAAGGGTCTATATGACCATCTCTGAACTCATGATGAGTGGGGTAAGTAACAGTGTGGACAGTGTATGAAATATTGTGTGTAAAAGAGTATGTGTTAGAGAGATTGTGAGGGAAAGAATGTGTGTCAGAAAGATTGTGTGTGACAATGTGTGTGTCAGAAAGCTTGTGCGTGACAGTGTGTGTGTGTGTCAGAATGATTGTGTGTGAAAGAGTATGTGTGTCAGTAAGAGAGTTTGTGAAAGAGTGTGTAATGTGAGAAAGAGTGGGTGAGAGAGTAAAATGATTGTCTGTTAAACGAAGAATGAGTGTGTACATGTGTGTGTGTGTGTGTGTGAGAGAGAGAGAGAGAGAGGTGAAGGCGGTATAGGAAAAAATATGGAAGAATCATTCCTTGTATGTGTAAGTGAGTTGATGCTGTAATGGAAACTTCAATAACATGCCAATACATTAAGATCTCGTCTCGTAATGTAGCCTTTAGCTTTGCATGCTCTAGGCCAATGATTCCAAAACTGTGTTCCGCAGAATCCCAGTGTTTCACAAGGCCTGAATAGTTGTTCCACAAACTACTGGAATAATTAGCTAGAAGGCCACCACGTGAATTAATCTCCCTAAAAAAATGAGCAAATTGTTCCGCTAAACAGTCAGAATGTGCGAAGTGTCCCATTAAGGAAAAAGTTTGGGAAACACTGCTTTATGCATTTAATGACATTAGTTCGGACACTTGTATTGGTATCTTCATCTTACATTGTCCATGTATCCCACAGGCCTTTGAGCTTGCTCTGGCTAACAGAGATCTTCAATATGCAGAGTCAAGCCATTTCTGTACTTCTATATGCAAACAAAGAAACGTACCTATTTGTCTGTCGCTGTCTGTCGTACTAGTTGTCATTTTTTTACATTTACTTTCTACGCCTTTTAATCAGAATTTTTTGACTCAGCAAAGCACAACGTAATCATGTCATCCTGATAATTGTAATCAGTGACATAAAAGAAATCTTTCATCTATTTGAGTATAATCGACATGTCTTTTTGTCAGCCCATCATGGTCGCCGTCTGGTAGGGCGGTGTGCGCTCAGGAGTAACTCCACAATGGTTGAACCTTGCCCGCTTCTACCCCTCATGCACGAGATTTCCGCTATGACGTATTCATTTCTGAAGTCATGTCCCAAACTTTACAAATTATGTGTGTTTACAAAGGCACAAAACTAAAGAGACATTGATGATGACGTTATGGGACAACATAAGAAACTAAAGACATGGAATTGTTTTAGGGATAAGGATATCAAAAGATGAGCTTTAAGTCAAGTACAACCTGAAATAGCCTTGCTCGGCTACCTTGGTACTAAGTGCACTCTGGATGTGTGAACTTTCAAACGATTAGAAATCTATTCTGGCAAGATCAAGGAGCTTTAGCTCTGGAGCCAAACGTTCCATTGTATTAACCATCCTGGAATTCGCAAACCACTCGGGAAATTGAAACTCTGGTTTCAAAGGCTAGATAGTAATTTCGGGTAATTGAGGACAACATTTATAAGTCGGGGAATGTTTTTTTTTGTTGTCATTTTGAAGACTGGTCAAGGAATGAGGACACCATATATAAGTCGGGGAATGTTTTTTTGTTGTCATTTTGAAGACTGGTCAAGGAATGAGGACAACATTTATAAGTCGGGGAATGGTTTTTTTTTTGTCATTTTGAAGACTGGTAAAGGAATGAGGACATCTACTCGGAGGAATTCTGGGTAAACTAAAATGGCTGCTTTACATAAGAGAAACTTCAAAGCTTGCTGGTCTATAGATTGTGTCACAACCACGAGACAATAGTGATGGACTGCCCAAGTTAGACCTAGGTCACGTGTCCATTTGTGAAAAGCTCCACATTTTAGCAATCTTCCACACGCAAGTAGTCCATGAGGCATTTTAAAAATGTTTCTGCCTCTTTCAATATTTCCCATTGTTATATAATAACTCAGTTACTAACTGATCCAACGAGTACAAAACTGTTCGCCAATAGACCAGTGTCAATATAATCAGCCTTAAAGTATGAGGAGCTTTACGAATCGATTCTTTGTCATGTGATGTTTCGAAGAATCGATATTAGGTCGCGATGGATTTCAGGCCAATAGTCGTTTACGTTCACATATATACCAAGTTACCAGACAGTCCAAGTTTTCTATCCGTCTTCTGCGCCTGTTTTCAATAATGGCCTTAATTTGAGTCTTTGTCATGCGCTCGTCTCCCATGCTCAATAATAGACCTATAAGTGTTATTCGTATACGTATTTGTAATATTTTAGCCTGCACCTAAACGTTTGTTCTTTTTTTGCCTGTACTTTTGTCTTGGAATTGGGAAAACTCTATTCCTAACATAGTCTGTTTGAATGAAAGACATCACAGGACATGTCCGACAGCAGGGCGAGTTCTGTGTAGTTTGACAAATGTTCAATGTTCAACTCGAGACGTCCCAACAGATTTGACCAGCTCTGCACTTCAAAAAAAAAAAAAAAAATCGTCTGGAGAAAACAAAGCAGATCGTTAAAGGATGACTTCGTGTTTTGCATTTCCTAATAGTTCAACAAGTGAATGCTGTTGCTGGTTTCTTTATGTTTTCAAAATTTGATTTTAAAAAAATGTTTAACATCTAATTATTGTTTCCAGTGCATCCATACAACAATACTAGCATAATTAATACTTAATTAATATTATCGTCTGCATCGAAACTATTATTTGTGACTCAACTTACATAAAGAGCATCATATCACGTTTTTTAAATACAGTTTTTGCCGTGTCAAATAATATTTGCATCCTTTGTTACACGCTACTGATGTGTTTACAGTTACACTGTTGGTGACTATGTTTTTAAGAGGTCTAACTGCGCATAAGTAGATCTGAAACAATGAAGTAAATTGAAAATAAAGACTTGAAATTAAACCAAATGTGTAGTTGTAATACGCTTTTTAAAACACATTAGGAAGTAAATTGTATCATGTAAGTAGTTTATTAGTTCAATAATATATGCCTTTATTATGCGTTAATTTCATTTGCATCACTACGCGGCGCATGTAAGGGTGCGCGCGGTATTATTGAAAGGAGGAATGGAAATGTATGTCAACACGGCTAAAGCTATTCACATTTTTAGCGAACGAATTTAAGTAAAAATGTTTTTGAAACACAACTTTGAAGGTTAATTTTATAAAATAATGAAAAGAATAGACTATATTTTGTATGTTTATGTGTAAATATAAAAAAAATTATGTCGCGAATGACAACATTGCGAGAGTTTTTGCTCTGCGCATGCATGACCTTCGGTCCTATCTCATGTAAACATGTCAATATGACCTAGATCCATGAAGTTGTAATACTTTCATAGAATGGGGCAACTTTTTGTCTGAGGGTCTTCAATTTGTGTTAGGGCCACTTTACATACGTTAGTTTTCCAGTTAGTATCAAAGGAACATTTATGTCAAGTCTTATCAAGATTGCTCAAATGGTTTTGATTTCTATTCGGGACATACATACATATATACATACATACATGCATACATACATACATACATGCATACATACATACATGCATATATACATACATGCATACATACATGCCTACATACATATATGCATACATACATGCCTACATACATACATGCATACATACATACATGCCTACATACATACATGCCTACATACATGCCTACATAAATATATGCATACATACATACATACATACATACATGCCTACATACCTACATACTTACGCCTTACTTTCTGCTTTATATTATAGATATGCATAGAATTTTTGCAAATTTGGGACCGCAATTTAAAACGTTTTTTAAAGGTTTGATGTATTTTATTTTTTATGTAAAATGTATCTTTGTTTTCTGTTTGTCTAATTGATCGTCACGGGAAGATTTTAAAAAGAAAAAAGGTGTTTTATCAAGCCATCTCTGAGCACAATTTTTCATGAACATTTTGAAAACTTAAGTATGCATTTAAATATTACCAATATTTCAACAATGAGAGAGATTGTTACACACTGGATAGTTTCTCGGGTTATAACTGTACAGTAGGTAGATGTCAATGCAACATCCACTCAGGTTTCTTTGGTTTATGTTGCCAGAAATGTGATCTTTCTGTGTTATTTATTATTTCATACGTATGACATATGATACGTCTATACCAGTACCAGCAGTCCAGGACAAACTAGAGGAGGTGTATGCACCACACATACGTATGACATATATTACATCTATACCAGTACCAGCAGTCCAGGACAAACTAGCGGATGTATATGCACCACACATACGTATGACATATGTTACATCTATACCAGTACCAGCAGTCCAGGACAAACTAGGGGAGGCATATGCACCACACATATGTATGACATGGTACGTCTATACCAGTACCAGCAGTCCAAGACAAACTAGAGGAGGTGTATGCACCACACATACGTATGACATATATTACATCTATACCAGTACCAGCAGTCCAGGACAAACTAGGGGATGTATATGCACCACACATACGTATGACATATGTTACATCTATACCAGTACCAGCAGTCCAGGACAAACTAGGGCAGGTAATACAGCTACAAATGGCATACAAACCAAGATCTAGATTTGTATTTACTGCTGTAAATTCTGTAAATGATAAAAAAAGTTTTTTTTAACTGATAATTGGAGTGTCCTATTGTAAATGAAGTGTTTCTTCAAGACAAGATTGTATGTGACATAAAACTGGAGTAGGACTGACCAGCAGAGGTCGCCAGAGAGCTTGAGTGGAACATTTCTCTCCTTTTATCACCATGGATTCTTCAATAGCTAAAGCTAGATAAGTAGAGCATCTTACTAAATGTATTGTTATTATTATAGCTTTATTATTATTATAGCTTTTATATAGCGCTACTTTCATGCTCAGAGCGCTTCTTGATCCAATCTCATTTGTGGACCGGTGGGAGCTTTAGGAGCTCAGTAAACACAACTCTGCCCAAGTCGGGTGTCGAACCTCGAGCCCCTTTCTAGGTAGCCAAGCCAAGTTCAAGCGCACTTGTCCTCTCGACCACGCTTCCCACGCCTTGCACCAGTGCTTATGGTGCGCACTATTGAACAAGGACAGGAAGACGCAGTATGAGAGGAAAGAACAGTGTATCAAGTGATTAGGGAAAGTCTGAATTGTTAGAAGCTAAGCAGCCATCTTTTGTGCTGCCTGAAGACTGTGGTAGAGATCTAGAGCAGAGCAGGGGAGGCTGCCGTTGGTCCGTATTTAGGTTTGGTGGAGAAAGGATTGGTAGAAGACTCTTTGAATGTAGAAGACTTTTGTTTGTTACATACACTTATTTTTTACTGTCGAACTTCGTTGAGTTGTCTCCCACAACAGTACACAACAGTATATTAATACTACTTGCAAGTTAAAGCTAAATAAATAAAACATCTCACTATGTGTACATTGATTCTTGCCAAGTGAAAGCTAAATAAAATAAAACATCTCACTATGTGTACATTGATTCTTGCCAAGTGAAAGCTAAATAAAATAAAGAATCTCACTAAGTGTACATTGATTCTTGCCAAGTGAAAGCTAAATAAAATAAAACATCTCACTATGTGTACATTGATTCTTGCCAAGTGAAAGCTAAATAAAATAAAGAATCTCACTATGTGTACATTGATTCTTGCCAAGTGAAAGCTAAATAAAATAAAGAATCTCACTAAGTGTACATTGATTCTTGCCAAGTGAAAGCTAAATAAAATAAAACATCTCACTATGTGTACATTGATTCTTGCCAAGTGAAAGCTAAATAAAATAAAGAATCTCACTATGTGTACATTGATTCTTGCCAAGTGAAAGCTAAATAAAATAAAGAATCTCACTATGTGTACATTGATTCTTGCCAAGTGAAAGCTAAATAAAATAAAACATCTCACTATGTGTACATTGATTCTTGCCAAGTGAAAGCTAAATAAAATAAAACATCTCACTATGTGTACATTGATTCTTGCCAAGTGAAAGCTAAATAAAATAAAGAATCTCACTAAGTGTACATTGATTCTTGCCAAGTGAAAGCTAAATAAAATAAAACATCTCACAATGTGTACATTGATTCTTGCCAAGTGAAAGCTAAATAAAATAAAACATCTCATTATGTGTACATTGATTCTTGCCAAGTGAAAGCTAAATAAAATAAAGAATCTCACTATGTGTACATTGATTCTTGCCAAGTGAAAGCTAAATAAAATAAAGAATCTCACTAAGTGTACATTGATTCTTGCCAAGTGAAAGCTAAATAAAATAAAGAATCTCACTATGTGTACATTGATTCTTGCCAAGTGAAAGCTAAATAAAATAAAGAATCTCACTATGTGTACATTGATTCTTGCCAAGTGAAAGCTAAATAAAATAAAGAATCTCACTATGTGTACATTGATTCTTGCCAAGTGAAAGCTAAATAAAATAAAGAATCTCACTAAGTGTACATTGATTCTTGCCAAGTGAAAGCTAAATAAAATAAAGAATCTCACTATGTGTACATTGATTCTTGCCAAGTGAAAGCTAAATAAAATAAAGAATCTCACTATGTGTACATTGATTCTTGCCAAGTGAAAGCTTAATAAAATAAAGAATCTCACTAAGTGTACATTGATTCTTGCCAAGTGAAAGCTAAATAAAATAAAGAATCTCACTATGTGTACATTGTGTCACGTATTACGAATTGAATTCTACTTTTAAATGGCTTGCCTAGGGGAACGTGACAATAGAAAAAGGTAGTTGTGTCACTTGTCTTAAGTCTGAATTTAATCAAAGACTTACAATGAATAATAAAAAAAAATGACACAAGAAATCGGAAGGTAAAATATCAACTTAATGTTTAATCATAATATAACTCAATACAAAATGGAAGGGTTGACCAAAACCCTTTTACAAAAATGGCATGTAAAAATATTACAATACAAGAGTTTGAAAATATAATTACAAATACAAGCAAGGCCTTGAAAAAAGAAAAATCTTAACTTACACGATCAATTGGTATACCACGCACGGGTCACGCAATGTCTCCGCTATTCTGTCCCACGGCTGTCTCCGTATGTCTGTCCGTCAACGTCACGCGGGCGGTCTTTATATAATCTACCGCGCGTCGATCTCAAGACAAATCTAGGAATTTCTCGAACCAAATACGTCATCAATTTCCCAGATCTAGAACGCTCTTCAAAGAGACAGAAGAAAAAAAAAACACCCTCCTTTCAACCAGAGGTACACACACAGGTCAAGGACCGGTCACTGTCTGTGTGGCTTGACGAATAAAAAAGAAAAAAAAAACTTATTACACAAGGGGCAGACAACCTACCCGTCTCTTGACCGCAACAGGTCAAAGAAAAAAAACAACGCCTAGATACGTAACACCTCCCTCCTAAAAATAAAAAGTTTACATTTCCACGAAATGGAAATCTTTTTAGAACTAAAAAAAAATATTTACATTACAGAATGTATTTATCATGATATATATAAAAAAAAATATATACATCAAAATACTTTTTACAATCTAGATAAGGCATCGGCGATAACATTTTCGCTGCCTTTTATGTGTTTAAGATCTAAGTTGTACTCTTGTAAAAATAAACTCCACCTGAGAAGTCGTTGGTTCTTGCCAGACATTTTGTGGATAAATGTAAGGGGATTGTGGTCAGTAAATACAACCAGTGGCCATCTAGACCCACTGATATAAAAATCAAAGTGTTGTATAGAAAGAATCAACCCAAGACATTCTTTTTCCACAGTAGAATAATTTCTTTGATGTCTATTAAATTTCTTGGAAAAGAAACAAATAGGGTGCTCTACTTGGAAATTATCTTCTTGGTAAAGGACTGACCCAACACCTGTGTCACTGGCGTCAATAGCTAACCTAAAAGGTTTTCCGAAGTCAGGAGCCATCAAAATGGGAGAGCTAGATAATATCTGCTTGATCTGGTTAAAGGCTTTCTGACATTCATCCGTCCAAGTAAATCGGACGTTCTTTCTCAGGAGGTTTGTTAAAGGACTGGCAATGACAGAAAAATTTTCGCAAAATTTTCTATAATATCCAGACATTCCCAAAAATCTTCGGAGTTGTTTCCGATCAGCAGGAATAGGGAAAGCTTGGATAGCTTCTACTTTGGCCATCACAGGTTTCACCTGGCCTTGTCCTACAATATGGCCTAAGTATTGGATGGAAGCCTGGCAAAAATCACTCTTACTCAGGTTTACAGTAATTTTTGCATGTAACAGTTTAGTAAAAAGACAATGCAGTTGTTTACAATGGCTAGAAAAATCTTGGCTAAAAATTACTACATCGTCTATGTATGCGTGGCAATTCTCCATGTCAGCAAGCAGGGCATTTATCATTCTCTGGAAAGTGGCAGGAGCATTCTTCATGCCAAATGGCATCACTTTGTATTGGTACAGACCATCAGGGGTGACAAAGGCGGAGATTTCCTTTGCCCTATCAGTCAGGGGAACCTGCCAATAACCTGAAAGTAGGTCTATTTTGGTGATGTACTTAGCGTCACCAATACGATCTATGAGATCGTCTATCCTAGGGATAGGAAACGAATCGGTCTTTGTTACAGCATTTACCTTACGGTAGTCTGTACAAAAACGATAAGTCTTGTCCTGTTTAGGTATCAAGACACATGGGGAGCTCCAACTACTGGAACTTGGTTCAATGAGGTCATTTTCAAGCATATACTTGATTTCTGACCTAAGTATGGCAAGTTTTTCAGGGTTGACCCTGTAAGGATGCTGCTTGACTGGATTAGCCTCGCCAACATCTACATCATGCATTATAACATTAGTCTGTTTTGGTACATCAGAAAAAATGTCATTAAATTCATTAATGAGTTTCATGATAACTGGCCTTTCTGTCGAAGACAGATGAGACAGTTTTACATCCAAATTCTGTAATACAAAAGAATTAGGTATTTTGTATTGTCCAAATTTCTCCTTTACAATATCATCATCAATAGGAGAAACATGGCTATTTGAACAACTTTTGACTGTATTTAAAACACAATTACTCTTCTCTGAGTGATCTGGCCTAGATACATAAGGCTTCAGCATGTTTATGTGACATAGCTGAGTCTTTTTCCTACGGTCAGGGGTTTTGATTGTGTAATTGAGGTCACTAATTTTGGTCTCAATTTCATAGGGACCAAAATATCTGGCTTGCAAGGGTTGACCTGGTATGGGCAAAAATACACGCACCTTATCCCCGGGAGAAAATTCTCTAACACGGGCCTTTCTATCATACCAGCGTTTCATGCTGGATTGGGTGTTTTGTAAATTATTTTTGGCCAGAACACAAGCATCATAAAGTCTAGTTTTAAACTTACTTACATAGTCTAAAAGTCCTTCAGTGGCTGTTGGTGACAACAAAGTCTCTTTTATACATTTCAAGGGACCGCGCACCGAATGGCCAAAGACTAAGTCAAAAGGGCTGAATCCCAACGATTCCTGGACGGATTCACGGGTTGCAAACAGCAGCATGTGGATTCCTTCGTCCCAGTCTTTTTCGTGCTCAAAGCAATAGGTTCGGATCATGTTCTTGAGAGTCTGATGGAATCGCTCAAGAGCGCCTTGCGACTCGGCATGATACGCACTCGACATGCAGTGTTTGATGCCCAACTGAGTCATGACTTGCTTGAAAAGATTGGCCGTGAAATTCGTTCCTTGGTCCGATTGGATGGACTTTGGTAGACCAAATAGAGTAAAGAACTTGATTAAGGCCTTTACAATGTTCGATGCTTTTATGTTCCTTAGAGGAATAGCCTCAGGAAAACGAGTTGAAGCACACATAATGGTCAACAGGTATTGGTTGCCAGCTTTTGTCCTTGGGAGAGGACCAACACAGTCAATAAGTACTCTGCTGAAAGGTTCTTCAAAGGCTGGAATCGGCTTCAGAGGAGCAACAGGGATCTTTTGATTTGGCTTGCCAACCATCTGACAGGCATGACAAGATCGGCAGTACTGGATGACATCTTTCTTCAAACGTGGCCAGAAGAAGTGTGACATAATCTTGTGGTATGTCTTGTGGATGCCGAGATGACCTGACGTCGGTGTGTCGTGAGCCAGATTCATGATGTACGCTCGGTATCTTTCTGGTAACACGATTTGATGGCATATTCTCCATTCTTCTTCGTTGGATGCGTCTGGAGGTTTCCATTTCCTGAAGAGCATATCATCTTGGATGTAGTAGCACGTTGATGCTAGCTCTGCCTCTTGTGATGTCATTGCGGTTTCTCGGAGTTTGGCGAGCTCTGGATCCTTCTTTTGGTCCTCAATCAACTGTTTTCGAGTTGATGCCGGCTTTTCAGAATTTGGCGTTGGTTCTTCTTCAAGAGAAGCAAAGAATGTGGTGCTCAAGTCCACATCATCGTGGTTACTGTTGGCTTTGATAACGTTCTCTTCTTGAGATGCTTTCAACCTCATTGCCCTTGTTACTGCACACGCTGGATATAACTCTAGGTCTTCCTCGGGTGTAGCAGATAAGTCGGGTGTTTGAGTGACGATGGGTTCGGCTATCACCTTTCCACCTGCTAAGTCATTGCCTAACAGCAACGAGATGCCTTCCAATGGTAATGTTGGTCGGACACCTACAACAACCGGTCCAGTAATGAGATTTGACTTTATGTCGATTAGATGTAGAGGCACATCTATACATCCAAGCTCTACGCCTCGTAACAGGATGCTCTTCCCAGTCGATGATGATTTTGACAAGGGCAAGATACCCTCTAAAAGTAGCGATTGTGAGGCACCTGTGTCTCTCAAAATGGTGATAGGTCGTAGACTTGTAGAATCACCGGGTAGTGATACAAATCCTTCCGAAATGAAAGGCTTAAAATCCTCTAATAAAACATCAATTTTGGTTGATGCAGACTGGACTTGGGTCGAACTCTCGCTGGAGTCATTGACATCTCTAGGAGACGCAGTGGAGAAACTCTTTCTTGAGTCAGTAGAACATCTTGTGGATGTATTTGGAGAACTCTTGATGGAGTCATTGGAACATCGGGGTGATGTCTTATGGGAACTCTGGATAGAGTCATGGGAACATCGGGGTGATGTATTATGGGAACTCTGGATAGAGTCATTGGAACATCGGGGTGATGTATTACGGGAACTCTGGATAGAGTCATTGGAACATCGATGTGATGTATTTGAAAAACTCTTATTTGAGTCATTGGAACATCGGCTTGATGTATTTGAAAAACTCTTGTTTGAGTCATTGGAACATCGGCTTGATGTATTTGAAAAACTCTTGTTTGAGTCATTGGAACATCGGCTTGATGTATTTGAAGAACTCACTGTTGAGTCATTTGAACACCGTGGAGACATTTTCGGAGAGTCTTGTACAGTCAATACATTTGAAACAGGTGGTGTCGAGGTATTCTTGATATGACTTGATGATGAGGGAGTAAACCTCGCCGACCACTGTACTGTGCAAGCGCTGACTTTTGAAGGAGCTTTTTCGTTTCTCTTCCTCAATTTCCAGCAATCGTCAATTTTATGGCCCTCTCGTTTGCAGTAGGAACAAGTAGCTTTACTTGTAGTAGGTTTTCTGTCATTTGTACTGCTGTTCTTGATGGAGTTGCTAGCAGTGGACTCAGGCTGTTTGACTTGTTTTGGCTTGACATCCGTCGTATACTTGGCAAATTGATGTGATATTATATAATCGTCTGCCAACACTGCAGCCTTGTGCACATCTTCCTCGCCACGATCAGCTATATGCGTACGGACGTCCAGCCGCACACAACTCTTGAACTCTTCCATCAGCATTAGGTTCTTGAATTTGGCAAAGTCGGTGCCGATTTCCTTGGAAGTGAGCCATTTTTCAAAGCGTCGCTCCTTTTCCCGCAGGAATTCTACATGGGTTTGGCCATCCGATTTGCGACAATCCCTGAACTGCTTTCGGTAAGCTTCCGGAACAAGTTCATATGCCTTAAGAATTAAGGCCTTAACAACATTATAATCTTTTTGTTGTTCAATGGTCAAAGAACAAAATACCTCTGCAGCTCTACCAGTCAAAACTGTTTGCAGCAAAGTGGGCCACAAAGTTTCAGGTACATTAAAATTTTTCACAGCAAGTTCAAATTGTGGAAAATAATTGTCAATTGTGGCTTCATTAAAGCGTGGAATTATTTTCAAAAATTTTGTTGCTTCAGCAGTATGACTGGCAGGGGAAGAATCTGGTCTTACATTAGCAGCTAACTCTAATTTTTTTAACTCTATTAGTAATTTCATTTCCATTTCTTTCTGAGCCGCTGCAAGCTCTAATTCTTTTTGTTTAATTTCTCTCTGCTCTCTAGCCGCTGCAAACTCTAATTCTTTTTGTTTAATTTCCTTCTGGGCTTCTATTTCCATTTGTTTTAATTTTATCTGAAGTTCTAAATCTGATTTACCCTCATCGGGTCTAAGGGTTTCTAAAAGGTCTTCAGAAAACACTTCCTCGTCTACATAATGGATTACAATGTTATCTCTGATTTCTTGTTTAAGGGCATTTGATTTTATTTTTAACCCTAACTGTTTAGAAATAAGGACCAGTTCCTTCCTAGTACAAGCATCAAGCTCTTCCACAGAGGGATTTGCAAGAAAAACCTGAATATCCATGGCTAACTAACAACTATTACAAGCAAAAAAAAAATGTATACAATGTAAATATACAGTACAAAATCAGTACAACAAAAAACCTTAAGAGTTTGGTCAATACTATTGATACTTTACTTCCGACTCTTTGAACAAAAAAAAAAAATTTTGTTAAAGTCAACTTCGCCTTTACAAAATTACTCAAGTAAGACGAAAATAGGTTCAGAAAAATATCCGGGACGAAAGCCCTCAAACTTCTTTTGTCACGTATTACGAATTGAATTCTACTTTTAAATGGCTTGCCTAGGGGAACGTGACAATAGAAAAAGGTAGTTGTGTCACTTGTCTTAAGTCTGAATTTAATCAAAGACTTACAATGAATAATAAAAAAAAATGACACAAGAAATCGGAAGGTAAAATATCAACTTAATGTTTAATCATAATATAACTCAATACAAAATGGAAGGGTTGACCAAAACCCTTTTACAAAAATGGCATGTAAAAATATTACAATACAAGAGTTTGAAAATATAATTACAAATACAAGCAAGGCCTTGAAAAAAGAAAAATCTTAACTTACACGATCAATTGGTATACCACGCACGGGTCACGCAATGTCTCCGCTATTCTGTCCCACGGCTGTCTCCGTATGTCTGTCCGTCAACGTCACGCGGGCGGTCTTTATATAATCTACCGCGCGTCGATCTCAAGACAAATCTAGGAATTTCTCGAACCAAATACGTCATCAATTTCCCAGATCTAGAACGCTCTTCAAAGAGACAGAAGAAAAAAAAAACACCCTCCTTTCAACCAGAGGTACACACACAGGTCAAGGACCGGTCACTGTCTGTGTGGCTTGACGAATAAAAAAGAAAAAAAAAACTTATTACACAAGGGGCAGACAACCTACCCGTCTCTTGACCGCAACAGGTCAAAGAAAAAAAAAAACGCCTAGATACGTAACAATTGATTCTTGCCAAGTGAAAGCCAAAAAAAAAAAAAAATAAAGAATCTCACATTGATTCTTGTCTAAATAGATGTAATGTCAAAATTTGTGTTTCCGGAAGAAATGCATTTTTAAATTTCGCCATGGCAAAACGAAAGGAAATTAACAACGCATATGTTTACGTTGTGTTTTAAAACTCCATAATAAATACAGTGAATCTTAAGTAAGATGACCTAAACGTGTTTACATCGTACGGTAAGATGACCTATACGTGTTTACAGCGTACGGTAAGATGACCTAAACGTGTTTACATCGTACGGTAAGATGACCTATACGTGTTTACAGCGTACGGTAAGATGACCTAAACGTGTTTACATCGTACGGTAAGATGACCTATACGTGTTTACAGCGTACGGTAAGATGACCTAAACGTGTTTACAGCGTACGGTAAGATGACCTAAACGTGTTTACAGCGTACTGTAAGATGACCTAAACGTGTTTACAGCGTACAGTAAGATGACCTAAACGTGTTTACAGCGTACAGTAAGATGACCTATACGTGTTTACAGCGTACGGTACTAAGAAATTGTGAATAGAACCATCTGTAACAATCTAGATAATGACATTTTTTAAACAAAAATTTTAAATAAGCAAAATATTTAAAATATCTATTTAAAAACAAACAAAAAAAAAACAAAGCGTATCTAAGGGCAGAACACTATATATCTGAATACTGCAGAAATAATTTCCTTTTTATATATGAAACAAAATTAATTAACTACCATTAACTGATTAACTAACTGGTTAATGTTTTGATTGGTTTATATCAACTATGAATAATTACACAAAATTTTAACTGAATCCGAGAAAAAACAAATACAAAACGTATTTTGGGGAATAACTCCATATGTACAGTCATATATCTCAATAAGTTGCCTTTTTCACCCTTTTGATACAAAATAATTACCAATATTTAATTTTCTTTTAATTGATTCATGTTTTTGCTAGGTACATCAAATAATTGCGTAAAGTTTCAACTTGACCAGAGAATGAGTTGTGAGAGATGATGTTTCTTGTTAGAAAGATCAACAGAAGACATTCTGAAACTGCAACAAAGTTGATAGGGCGTCACGCTATTAACGTGAAAGTTGTAAAATCGATCCCCAGAAATTGGTTTTCAATGACAATCGTATCATATTCTATTCGATCCTATCAGATCCTATTCGATCCTATCAGATAACATTCGATACTTTCAGATCCTATCAGATCCCATTCGATACTATCAGATTCCATTCCATAATATCAGATCACATTTAATACTGTCAGATTCGATACTATCAGACCCCATTCTATCCTATCAGATCCTATTTGATCAAAGCACATCCCAATATGATAAACGTGAAGGAGAAAACTATAAAAAAAAAAATATTGCTTGTTAAAAGTACGACAAAAAAAAAAGGTCTCTTTCCAGTCGCTACAATCGCCAGGAGTTTGAATCATGGCACTACTTCTCTCTTTGTGTATTTGCGCATGTGTATGTGTGTGTGTGTGTTCGTGTGTGAGGACCTTGCTACGCTCCCCGTTTCTTCGACCAAAATAACAGAAAAATGCCCAGCAATGACAAATAGACAAAAAAAAAAATAGGCTATCAGATGGAGGTTTAAAGATCAAAGGTTTTCTGGCTGCTGTCTAGTCTTTGATCCACTACTTTGACCATTCAAGCCTATAACAATTTTTGGTTTCTGAAATATTTCACAGATGTTACACATTTATTCCAGTAACTTATAGAACACCCCAAGGGCTCTCGATAGAATGTGTTGCTCTGACGTTGATATATTGCATGTTACATTAGTATTTTGTGGTTGATTAGTTCGTCCATCTTGGTTCGATGATATTCACTTTGTTATCCAGGGGGCTGAGGGCTTTGCACTGGGGCTTTATGCCTCCTCATGTGGCTGGTGAGACCTATGTGAGCCCGGAATGTTCGGCTGTACACTGGGCAGGTTTTTCCAGCTGTAACTAGTATTATTGGCCTTAATTTTTTTTTCTGACGCCTTTCTTCTGTCAGCGCTGTTCTCTTTTCCTCAGTAATTTGTGCGTCAGTTTTCAAAGCGCGACGCCATGTTCTGTCATGTGCTTCTGTCTCCCATAAGGCAGGGTGAATGCAGAACGCTTTCAGAGAAGCTTTAAGTGTGTCCCGTAAGCGTTTTCTTTGTCCACCTTGTGAGGGCTTCCCTTCCGTTAGTTGGACATACAGAAGTCGTTAAGGGATGCGGGAGTCTTGCATTCTGCAGTTTAGGCCTGCCCATCGCAGCTGGGAGTACATTAGGTTGCATTGCAACCTACAAAATATCGTGAAATCGGATTTTCAAAAGCTTTTATAGTTTTTGATAACTGACTGATAGACCACACAAACCTAATGGAGGATTTCCACTATTAGGATTAAGTTATCATTAAATGTAGAAATGGGCTTCGAATCTGGGACCATATTGACGAATTACTACAGCCCTAATCCAAGACCAATCGTCATGAGCTGCCCACAAGTTGTGACGTTGCATGTCAGTTTTAAGGCCTAACAATAACGATCGGTCTCTCCTAATCACATACCGCTAGGCAGTCATTTGTTGGTACTATCATAGATCTATTGTGCTAGATATTGCCCCGAGAACAGTTTCCTAGATGTAGACTATTGGACCAATCAAATCATCTCACAAGCTCAGCTTTGCATTGATCCAGAGCTGCCGTCTATCGTGAAGCTCTTGGCAACAAGGGACTTCACCCTGCGGACATTTATTTATCACCCTTTGCTTCGTAGTTTTTAATGCATGACGTCATTGTTCCAGGCAAGCTCGCCAGATGTGCCTTTGTAAACAAAGCGTCGCTTGTCCACCAAACTGTGAGGGCGGGAAGGGGAGGGGAGAGGTCAGTGACCTTAAGGGAGGCGACCTACATTTTCGGATAAACCCACAAATAAAACAATAGAATGTTTCTCAGAGTTTTCTTGTTGCCAAGTTCTGATTTTTTTACAAGCTATTGCCCTGATTGTCTTCTTGTTTGTCGTTCGGTTTTATGAAGCTTCTAGCGATAATTCGCTTTTATTCTTTATTGCTAGGACAATTATTGTGTATGTTTTTTTTTTTCTGGAGTTATCTTACGCTATACCCTAACTCTAACCTTAAGGCTACTATATATCAACTCACTCTGTCTGTCTTGTGGTACAATGTTCGTACACGTTATTTCTCCCACACACCCATTCTCGGATCAAGTTAAAACTTTGCACAATTATCCATTTGCATAGACATTAAAATAAATCAATAAAATAATATGTAATTAATTACTGGTAATTAATTATTTTGTCTCATACCAACAAGGGAAGTTAATCCTACAGTTTTCACAGATACGACTAAATATGTAGGGTTTCGTCTGCTTAGATAATTGAACATATAATTTCTCCAACGCCCTTTCTTGGATCAAGTTGAAAATAACATGTATATTATATTTGTAAGTGCAGAGCTCTTTCTCTTAGATAAGCTTTGTTTGATTTGTTTTTTAAACGATGTTTCTATTAAGAATAACATCTGGGAGACCAAATCCAACATGAAGGAAATCCATGGAACGAGAAACAAAGATGGCGGCGTGGACATGGACCCAATGTAGGAGTCGCATGAGTCCAGTGGTGTTGTACTCCATATGATCCACAGGGAGTCAAAAGAAGACCGTCATAGAAGGCCAGAACACTGGCCAGTGACGTTGTAACCAGTGGGTAGTTTAGACCAATAGCTCGTTACTACGTCGCAGGTTAGTGTTCAGGCCCACTAGAACGATGGGTCTCGGTCAGACCTGTGAGTCACGTGATGAAGCGTTTCAAGGCTGCCAGGGAATGTACACGTATTTTTTTCTGTAAACTTGATTGTGGGTTCTTGGGGTCTATATCAATTAAGGGGCATAATAATGGGGAAGTAATTGAAAATAAAAAAAATTATTTTCGCTTCCTGTTTTTGATAATCTTTCTGTTTGTCTGGAAATGACGAAACAAACCTTGTTGGGTGTGGGTGGATGGGGGTGTATATAAGCTGTAATCTTGTTGGCCAAAGAAATAGATGACCTTAACATGACCTTGACTTCATCTGCCCTATAGATGGCAAAGTCTGCAAATGGGGAACTTTTTCTTTTTTTTTTTCTAGAAAACTGAAACATAAAAGTTTCAAACTTTCACTAAATTTTTTACCGATAATTAAAACTCTTTAGTCTTTTTTAATGAATGTAGTCTATTTAGTAGTAGTTTATTTAGTAGTGGTTGTGCTAATACGATGTAATGGCGAGGTAATAAAAAGGTATGAACTAACACACACACACAGACAGGACGCACATGTTGCACTAGGTGTTTTTGACCAACGTATGTCTCATCCTCGAATTTTATTTCAATTCTCTTGTCATTTTACTCAAACCCACGAGTCTCATTTCAGCTTTTGTTTTTTTAATGTCAAGTGGATAATTATTTCTCAATCGAGTTACTTTGTTAGACCAATGAAAATCATATCTGTCACGTGATCTCATATACGCGTCATTAGATAGTACACCTGAGTATTTTTTTAAACTTATGGAAATCATACTTCTTATCTAGTCAAAGTCAGCAGAAATATCCAAACATTATCAGCTTTTGTTATCTAGGCATTATCAGTTTTTTTCATCTTGGTGTTATCAGCTTTTGTCATTAGGCATCATCAGGTTTTGTTATCTAGGCATTATCAGCTTTTGTCATGTTGGTATTATCAGCTTTTGTTATGCAGGCATTATCAGCTTTTTTTCCATCTATGCATAATCAGCTTTTGTTATTCAAGCATCATCGTTGTTTTTTTCTTATCCAGTGATAATCGGATTTTGTCATGCAGTCATTATTAGCTTTACTCATCCAGCCATTAACAGCTTTTGTAATCCAGAGATAATCAGCTTTTGTCTCATCGGTATTTTAAACTTTCATCTTTTTCATTCATTTCTTTTTTTTTAATACCATATTTTCATATAAAAATTATTTATAATTAGTTGGGTTTTAATTTTGCAATTGGTTGGATTTAATTTTTGCAATTAGTTGGGTTTTATTTTTGCAATTAGTTGGGTTTTATATTTGCAATTAGTTGGGTTTTATTTTTGCAATTATTTGGGTTTTATTTTTGCCATTAGTTGGGTTTTATTTTTGTAATTAGTTGGGTTTTATATTTGCAACTAATTTTGGGGTTTATTTTTGCAATTAGTTGTGTTTTGATTTTGCAATAAAATTTGTTTTGTGTTAGCAATTAGTTGGGTTTTATTTTTGCATTTAGTTGGGTTTGGTTTTTGCAATTAGTTTTGTTTTGTTCTTGCAATTAGTTTTGTTTTGTTTTTGCAATTAGTTGGGATTTATTTTTGTAATTAATTGGGTTTTATTTTTGCAATTAGTTAAGTTTTGTTTTTTGCAAATCGTTGGGTTTTGTTCAGTAACTCTGATTACTGTTGTTCATCGATAGAACACCATTCTGAATGTCAGGAAACAAAATGTTAAACTTATATTAAACTTATATCGCTGAATAGCGGACAGAGAAATTCTTATTTGTGCCCACTATGAGTATAAATATTCCCTATTCCCTATAGCTCTAGAAGCACTATGTTATGTTTTATATAATATAGAGATTTAATACAGGGAAGTAAATCCATAAATAGCTTGATTTTTTGGTGTAACCTGTGAATACGATACCGAAGTATTGATTAGTTACTTATTTTAATAAAAGATCATTTGTTTGCTTTTGTTTGAGCTCTGTTAAATCAAATGTCAAAACGCTTTCGTTTGTAGTCATTTTTGTTATTTAGCTGGCAACTGTGATCTTTCAGTATTTCGTCCTTGACATTGTTTCATTTGTCTCTTTCGTTTGTCCAACCTCTCTTCCAACTGTCACACTTTCAGTTTAGGTTCCATGATATTTCTTTTGTTTGTCCAACCTCTCTTCCAACTGTCACACTTTCAGTTTAGGTTCCATGATATTTCTTTTGTTTGTCCAACCTCTCTTCCAACTGTCACACTTTCAGTTTAGGTTCCATGATATTTCTTTTGTTTGTCCAACCTCTCTTCCAACTGTCACACTTTCAGTTTAGGTTCCATGATATTTCTTTTGTTTGTCCAACCTCTCTTCCAACTGTCACACTTTCAGTTTAGGTTCCATGATATTTCTTTTGTTTGTCCAACCTCTCTTCCAACTGTCACACTTTCAGTTTAGGTTCCATGATATTTCTTTTGTTTGTCCAACCTCTCTTCCAACTGTCACACTTTCAGTTTAGGTTCCATGATATTTCTTTTGTTTGTCCAACCTCTCTTCCAACTGTCACACTTTCAGTTTAGGTTCCATGATATTTCTTTTGTTTGTCCAACCTCTCTTCCAACTGTCACACTTTCAGTTTAGGTTCCATGATATTTCTTTTGTTTGTCCAACCTCTCTTCCAACTGTCACACTTTCAGTTTAGGTTCCATGATATTTCTTTTGTTTGTCCAACCTCTCTTCCAACTGTCACACTTTCAGTTTAGGTTCCATGATATTTCTTTTGTTTGTCCAACCTCTCTTCCAACTGTCACACTTTCAGTTTAGGTTCCATGATATTTCTTTTGTTTGTCCAACCTCTCTTCCAACTGTCACACTTTCAGTTTAGGTTCCATGATATTTCTTTTGTTTGTCCAACCTCTCTTCCAACTGTCACACTTTCAGTTTAGGTTCCATGATATTTCTTTTGTTTGTCCAACCTCTCTTCCAACTGTCACACTTTCAGTTTAGGTTCCATGATATTTCTTTTGTTTGTCCAACCTCTCTTCCAACTGTCACACTTTCAGTTTAGGTTCCATGATATTTCTTTTGTTTGTCCAACCTCTCTTCCAACTGTCACACTTTCAGTTTAGGTTCCATGATATTTCTTTTGTTTGTCCAACCTCTCTTCCAACTGTCACACTTTCAGTTTAGGTTCCATGATATTTCTTTTGTTTGTCCAACCTCTCTTCCAACTGTCACACTTTCAGTTTAGGTTCCATGATATTTCTTTTGTTTGTCCAACCTCTCTTCCAACTGTCACACTTTCAGTTTAGGTTCCATGATATTTCTTTTGTTTGTCCAACCTCTCTTCCAACTGTCACACTTTCAGTTTAGGTTCCATGATATTTCTTTTGTTTGTCCAACCTCTCTTCCAACTGTCACACTTTCAGTTTAGGTTCCATGATATTTCTTTTGTTTGTCCAACCTCTCTTCCAACTGTCACACTTTCAGTTTAGGTTCCATGATATTTCTTTTGTTTGTCCAACCTCTCTTCCAACTGTCACACTTTCAGTTTAGGTTCCATGATATTTCTTTTGTTTCATATTTCTTCATGTCATTCTCTTTTTTTTTTCTTTTTTACTGTAGTTCAGTGTTTCTCAAACTTTTTCCTTAACGCTCATTCTGAGTATTTAGCGGAACTGTTGCGAGCAGATGAGACTCTTAATCTTATGAGGTCTTAAATGTTGATTGAACAAAAAATAATATCTTAATAATTAACTCGTTTACATTCCTCCATTTCTAATCTTACTCTAATCTTCCTCTTTCAACACGCATTCGCACCATTCCACATTCACACTATGCTACGCACTTAACGGGAACACTTTGCACATTCTGGGTATTTAGCGGAAAACTTTGTACATTCTGGGTATTTAGCGGAAAACTTTGTACATTCTGAGTATTTAGCGAAACACTTTGCACATTCTGGGTATTTAGCGGAAAACTTTGTACATTCTGGGTATTTAGCGGAAAACTTTGTACATTCTGAGTATTTAGCGAAACACTTTGCACATTCTGAGTATTTAGCGAAACACTTTGCACATTCTGAGTATTTAGCGAAACACTTTGCACATTCTGAGTATTTAGCGAAACACTTTGCACATTCTGAGTATTTAGCGAAACACTTTGCACATTCTGAGTATTTAGCGGAAAACTTTGCTTATTTTTTAGTGAGATTAATTCACGTGGTGACCAAACTAATTAATTTTTCCAGGCCTTGCGGAACACTAGGGTTCTTTGGTATCTTGAAATAAAAAGGGCAGATAACTGTGATTCATTTTCTGTGTTAAAATCTTCAATTGCAGAAGAAGAATGTCAATACGTTCCCAAAGATTTCCTGGTGGCTTGTGGGAAATGTTTCAAGACTTCCTCCAACATTTCGTAATCTCTAAAAAGTTTTCTGCAGTTTGTGGGGTAACAAAACAAAGACGCTTGTCTCTGGTAGTCAAGGACATTGGCATGCCGATGCCCTATAGCCTACGTCTCGGGTTCAAATCTTATTTGGTCGAATATTTAACACTATTTTGTAAGCAGGCTCACTTGTGTAACTATACTATCGGACCATAGTACAAAGGTGGACTTGTACTAACATGTACACGATATAGGTTGTTGATATGTTTGATTTGTGGAAGTATCTGTTTGTTGATACTTGAATGAAATATTCTGTTATGAACATATAGCCTTAAGATCTATATCAAGTTATATTATAAAGACTTGTAGTCAGGGACGGACTGGGTGTCAAAATCGGCCCGGACATTTCTATCAAATTCGGCCTACAAATTCTCTATCATGTGATGGGCATCCATGTCTAGATGTATAGGTCCTTAAAAATCATTGTTAAGTTTGATAATGTATCGATATGCATGCATACAGTGAACTTTAAGCAATATAGCGTCTTTTTAAATCAGCAATTATGTAGGCCCTAAAAAGATGAAGCCTACTAGTAGCACTGTCTACATTCTACATTTTATTTTCGGAAAATGTGTTTGATTAAAAGAGTATTACACTGTAATGTCTGTGAAAGACTTTTTGTTTAAACACGACGCTCAGATGGCCTTTTATAATAAAAATAATAATAACATAATGAGGATATTATAAAACCTTTAACAACTTGATATGTGCCATAGTGACTTCGATCAGGCATTTCGGTGGCCCTACCGGCCCATTTGGGTAACGGCCCATCGGGCATTTGCTCAAATGCCCATATAGCCAGTCCGCCCCTGCTTGTAGTCAATAATAAAGTTAGTTGATGTAATAATGTCTAAGAGTTTCTTCATTCAGTCACTGCGTGACGTTGGAGACATGTGGAGAGACGTTCTTGCATTGAAATGATTGCTAGTTGGGCTCGTATTGAACCATTTCACAAACATAATATCAAATATCCTTTATTTGGAAAAGAAAAAGCTTATCTAAAGGAAAGAACTTCGCATCTACAACTATAACTCTCAATATTGTAGCTATTTGAAATTAAACAAAATAATTAATAATGAATAATTAATCGACTAATTGGGTCGCCTACAGTTTGTGTCTTATATGGTATTTACAGTATTTACACTAATACTTTACTTGGAAATAGGGGCTTTCAAAAAATGTTACTTTTTCTGCTTTTAGGTACAATACAGAATTGCTGATATAGTTTCAGCTTAATCCCAAAATGCGTGTGAGAGAAATAACTTGTTCAATTACCTAAGGGTACAAAACCCTACATATTTAGCCATCTCAGCGAATATTAAACTTGCTGATATCAAATAAGATAATTAATAACCACTAATTGATTGACTAATTGATTATTTTGTATTGTTTCATGTTTTGTATATGCCAATGAATGATTGTGCAAAGTTTTAACTTGACCCGAGAATGTATATGGGAGAAAAAACGTGTACAATTTATAAGTAAGACAGAGACAGACTTGATATAAGTAGACGGACAGAGACAGACAGTAAGCTTTGTAAAAATCAGCAACAAACCTTTTGATCGTTGATTTTTTTTTTTACTAGATTGCTAAGCATCATCAAACGCACTACATCCATTATATATACTCTACATCTCGAACGAGTAAAATTTGCCTATATGGCAAAGATTTGTTTTAGTCTGTCGACTCAGCTAACGTTATTTAATCATTACTTTAGCTGGTAACAAAATAAAAACAAAACACAAAACAAAAACGAAACAAAACTATTTCATCCAGTTTCTAGTCTGGCAAAATGATGTCTTTTCGACATCCTGCGAATGAAACTTGCGTGTATCACGTGGGATAAAAGCATGCTGGGAGCGTCCCCGCTAACTTCCGGTAATAGTTTCTGAGTTTCTGTATTTTATTTTAAACGAAATCTCAGCCTTCACGTCTGTAAGGGCGGTTACCATATGACAAAGACGCTGGCTTGCTTTACATTATTACATGTATTATTATTTCTCACTGGCTTGGTCAGCAGCGTGTTCAAAGTGCACGTGACTCATACGATAGAAGTACTAGCATTTTCTAGAAAGTCTCTGGTCAGCAGAATGAATAGACGAAAACAAATTATGTTGTTTTTGTTGGTGGTGTTGTTTTAGCAGTCCGCGTTAAAAATAGATGTTGTGTCTGTGCTGTCAGTCTGTCCTTGAACATTTTGTATGGTGATAAATCTGATTTTGATGTCATGTTCATTTAATATATTTATAGCTACTATTGAGCGTTCCCTTTGTATTTAAAGTTAAGTATGCGAAAGCATGTAAACCAATTTTATAACTTAATTGAAGAGACAAGTCATTTATCCAATATTTGTTTTATAAAGTGTAAACAATATCGTAGTACCGTACAAAATAAAATGTCATTTTGATTGGCTCGCATGGGTCGCCTACAGTTTGATTCTTGTGGTATTTACAGAAATTACAGTAATACTTGACTTTGATATAGGGGCTTTTAAAAATGTTATTTTTTCTGCTTTTAACTAAAAAACCAATATGTCTTGGAAAATTCATTCATGAATTTAGTCCTAAATTCCTTAATCATAAAGTAAAAGGTCTCACGTATGAAGACGCATCGCTTGTTGGTTAAAAAAAAGTTTTCGCTTTCAGACCTTGCGATCTATAGGGCAGCGATTTTAAGGTCATCTGTTTCTTTGAACAACGGTTAACAAGCAGGTTGTCATGTGGCCAGCACAGCGACCAAGTGCCTTTACTTTCCCCAACTAAAGTCACGTACTCCAAATGGTAGACTCAGGGGCGTCCTAAAAATCCGAAATTCAAAATCCCAGATTCGAACCCCAGAACCCAAGTTTGGAAGCCAAGCGCTTAACCACTCAGCCACCAAGACGTAACGCTGGTTGATAACAATAAAGGAAGCTGTTCAAAGTCCGATAACATTCAGTTTATTTCCAGCTACGCAAAACAACAACAAACAAAGTAGACAAAATTAAGTCGTTCAATTATTTATAAAATCAAATTATTTTCACTTCCGGTTATTTCAACCGTTCACACAATGTTTTGGACGATTTGAGCAAAGTTTATATAAAGGGCAGATAAAAAGTTCAGGTCGTCTGTTGTAAATTAGTTTTTTATTTCACAATTCTTAGTTTAAATTTATTGATGCAGTTGTACGTTATAGAGCTCTAATACACCTTTATATTTGTGTTCTTCTTCAATCTATAATTAAGTCTATTAAAATTTAATTAATCAAGTTTCAATATGATCTATTCAACTACCCAAATCACGTAAGTCTGCAAGTAACTAGATCCAGAATCACATCGATGTAGATACATTGTAGTATCCACCTGATCATTACAAATAAATGAACAATGCAACGAGGAATAGCAATATATATAAAAAAAAAACTTATCGAAGGGAAAGAACCGTTAATTAATGTATTGTTATCGACAATGAAAACTTATGCAAAATTTCAACTTGATCCGAGAATATGGGAAATGGAAGAAAAAAAACTTGTGATGAAGTAATAAGGGGACTAAATATATATATATATATCCACATCTCCATTGAAGTACCATTTACTCCCCTTTTTTGAAATGAAATAAAAAACAATTAATTAATAGATTGTATGTTGTTGTTTTTTTTGGGATATATTCATATTTTGTCAGTTATAATGAAAAAGTGTGCAACGTTCTAACTTGATCCGAGAATGCGACAGACAGACGGACAGACAGACAGACAGACTTGATTGATATAAGCTTTGTAAAAATATATTTATATATGTATAAGAGAACTCCAAACAGCTAATCTTGTGTCAGACCTAGGGAAATAGTTGGTCTAGTCTTACGTGTAAACAGCAGTAGACAAACAGCTAGCAATGAATCACATGCTGTTAAATAACTCCATTGAATTTTAAATCTATTTCTATAAAACTCCTAACTGTTTTAAACAAATATAAATGAAACTATTATACAGAGTACACACAATCTTCTTGTTAATGTACGCAATTAGGATTTTTAATTACACTTCACATTAATTAAGTAATTAGCTATCTATCTACGGCCGAAACAAAGCATTAATCAAAAGCCATAGAATACTACAACATTGTCTTAAAATCGATAGATTAATTATGCAGTATTTTTATTTAGATACACAGACCTAGCTTTGACCTATATATTGTATTACATATGTCTAAGACAAAACATTTGCCTACCGGGATCTAGATTTAATGGGGTATTCCTTTCACAATGTGAGCTTGTCATATGCAAAAAAATAATTAGAAATCCTTGATTTTAGAATATCGTTTTACAGAAATTCGAAACAATATTTCCATGATGCTTTGTGGTTTTTGGAATATTAGCGCTGAGCACACCCCACCAACTTTATATGATCGAAATAGCTATGTCACTCAGAATGAGAATTGCCACAATGTAATGACTTCTCTGTTGTCACTGAAGCGCTATTCGAATTCGCATATATAGACACCATAGACTTATACATAATATATCTAAAATGGACATGGAGACTTTTTAACACTACAAAAAATGTCGTGAATTTTTTTTAGAAAGTTGGATCAAGGTGTTGTTTTGTAAAGTAGTTAAAAGAAGTAAAGGCTATTTTTTTTCAACCCTAACCTATGTAACATATAACCCAACAGCAGTGTGAAGAGTGTGGGGTGGGGGAGAAATCGCCGTTCCGACCGTAGCCAAATGCCCAAGCATTCATTTCATCCAATGCCCCATCCGTAAGAAGATATGACGTATGCGGGTGAAAATGTCTCCTAGAAATTGGTAGACTCAGAAGAAAGAATGTCGTTTTAGGTCTGAGGACAGCCAAATAATAAAACTAGAAACCTTTTCTGTTCCTGTCAGGATCAAACTCATTACGATATTTTTTTAACATGTCTTATCCATAATCCATTACAAGATGTACGGGGCTCGCAAAGACCTTCCTTCAGGGAACAGTGCCAGGCAAAGAAGAAGTGGCAGACAGAAAATGCGATGGGAGGACAACATTAAAGAATGGACGGGTCTGCCATTGAGAGAGGTTCTAAACAAGGCAAACAAAAGGGAGGAATGGAGAAAGACGGTCGACAAGTCTTGCCTGGTGCCCCAACGGTCCAACAGACTAAGTGATAGGTAAAAAAGGTAAGGTAGGTATCCATAATCTGATTTGTTCGAATGCCCGTTGCAATGTGATAGAATAACAGAGTCTAAAATGATCTTGGGACATCTTATTGTTTTCAATTTAATATGGCGGAAAACTGAAGAAAACTTCCGGGTATTCTTGTTTTTGATGGACATTTTATTTCCATTAGTCTTAGAAATCAATGGACATGTCAGCACCATTCATAATGTTTCCTAAAATGACCCTCCCAAGTTGCATACAACGTCTCCAGCAGGTCTTAGCGCAGAGCAGCGTACATTTCAGCCCCCCCCCTCTCATTGATTGTAAAGCTTTGTCGTGATCTTAACAAGGGATACTTGGAGCAAAGGAGAGATGAGGGCTGTGTGAGGGTTGTGTGAGGGTGTGTGAGTCTGTGGGGAGTGTCATGTTATGGGGTCTGTGTTTAGGAAAACTGTAACTTGTGATAATGTGATAAGAGACTAATATTTTTTTTTTCTATATCCCAGACTTCCTCTAAATGGCGTGTTTTGACATGAGACTAGACTAGATAAGGTCGAAAATTGTCGAGCACTGGGAGATGTAGATTATCATCATCTATGTAATTAATTTAAGATGATATCTCAATATTTCATGTCGACTTATATTATAATATAGAATATATGGGTATCTCAGTTTGAATCGATTTCGTTAATGTAATGTATATTTTATTGTTTTAGTATTAGGAAGTAAGAGGGATTTCGAAGATATAGCTACTGTATTTTTTTTCTTCCACTAAAATGCTCATAGATTCTAGAGAATAAAAAAAAAGTCAAAACAATTTTCTTTTATTTTTAAATTAATATCCGACCGGAGGAACAACTCAATACTGTCAACAGGCAAAACCTGAGCTGCTGGTTTGGTCCTATTGTAAGACATGACTCACTGTTTAAGCTCATTCTTCAAGATACAGGGGAGGGAGCACGAAGAAATGGCTGTCCAAAGAAAAGATGGATGGACAATGTAAAAGAATGGACCGGCCTCTCTCTTGATATCCTACTAAGAACAGCTGCTGACCATGAAAAATGGAGAGATTTGGTTACTCGAACTGTCACAGCACCCCTACGACAAAAGTCAAGGGACAGATGATGAAGATGATGATCAGATTATCAGTACCTAAGGTCTTTAAATGTCAATATACTTTAGGCCCTCAAAACGGATAAATAACACGGACCGGTCCTGACGATTTACAAGGTTCGGACTCTAATAGTGGACTTCTTATACAAATGGTTTAATGAAAAATTAACGAACAGACTATAAGCAATTTTGAGAATAACGTAAAACTTTATCACCGTACAACCTTTTGAGTAGAGACATCAAACTTGAAAAGTAGATACGACCGCCATCAACTTTCTTCATATAAGTTTCAATAAATAGTATTGCTAGTTAGTTCTTTTTGTTTAACCAATACAGTGAGCTGATTACCTACTTTTATTGATTTTTACTTAAATGTAAAATGAGTGTCAATTCTACAGCACCCTTCGAACCGCCCTAATGACGCCACTGCTTCAAGATACGCACCTCTCCCCAACAATTTCGATTATAATATTGGAGTAGATGGGCTAGGACAGAGATGCCCAACCTAATTTTACCCGAGGGCCATTTTAATTTCCAACACTTGTGTAGCGGGCCACATGACCGAAAAGTTACAAAAATGAAATGAAATTGTTCTGAAAATTATTTTGATAGAAACCTGTGGATTTAATACTGAACTAATTGGTTATTGGACAATTATCTTTTTTTACGCGTCAGACAATAGTTTCATTTCTCTACCTAAAATGTGACTCATTTTGTGGTCTCTTTTTTGGTACCCTTGGGACCTCCAATCTCTAGGGGTAGTTTCACAATCTTTCATTCGCGACGCAAGCCAAGACTGCCGCCATATTTATTGTATAATGCCGGTTTTTTTTATGTGGTTGTTTGATTAAACCGACACTTTTTCATTATAAAACAAATATGTTGGCTTATCATCATCTTCAACAAAAAAAGTAAAGATATGTTTAATTTTCCAGTAAATTTTACCGTCCCATTTCATAAACAAACTTATGTTAAAGATCGTGATACCAATCCATCAGAGAAAAAGTGAGGGCCCAAACGTAGGTAAAGGTACATTTTTTCAACCTTTTTTTGTTTGTAAGGGGGATTTTTAGACTTTGTGCCGACGTTTTTGCGGGCCGGATGGAACCACGTCGCGGGCGGCATCTGGCCCACGGGCCGTATTTCGGGTATTACTGGGCTAGAAAATAAAAAAAAATTGAGAGCGCACAACTAACTGCTTTCCCATGTAAACAGCATAGTGCACTATTTGTCTATTACCCAGTAATAGGGCTACTAATCCTGATCATAATCAAAGTATCTACTTTATAGATCTAGAATAGATCTAGAATATAAAATATATCTAGAAACCTGACTAACTTAATTATGAAAAATTATGAGAAAAAAAAGTAAAGTTTCTTAATGACGTCTATTTTTAAAAAAAAAAGTATTGTTTCTTATGACGTCTATTCAAAAAGTATAGTTTCTTAATAATGTCTGTGTCACGTATCAATTTAAAATAAACCAAAGTCTAGGTTAATTAATTTAACATATCCATACCTGTAAAGCACAGAATTTCCTATGATTTAATTTAAATATGTCATTCTCTTGTATGACTTGTACGACACTTAACAGGAAATAATTTGATTGATTGAAGAAAATGATGTCATTGCTTAAGCCAAGTGTTAAAATTGGATGTTAGAAAAACGCGCCAAGAGAAGGTCAGTGGGAATGTAAACTTTGTAGAGATAAGAAGCACTTTAGTTTTGAGTAAGAATTTGTAGAGATCAGTCTTGTATTTGTAGTAAATCTAGTAGTAAATTTGAATATTTTTGTTATTGAATTGTGAAACAAAGTTATTCATCTGATTCAGTTTTATTTCTGTACACTCTGTAAATACAGTGATTCCAAGTTATTGAATTAAAGCTCTGTATTTGATTTATAAAGGATCTTCATTTATTGAATCTCTAAGATAGTATTTACATCTATAGAATCCTCGGCATCACGGTTACGGTTACGAGATATCAGCACCCCTGACGAATTCGACAAAGATCAACAAGTGTTTAACTATGAAGAGAGAAACTTACAAACAGTGACAGTCAAGCTCTTTAACAGTGATATCTTTAAATAACATAGTCTGCTTCTAATATCATGCATATTTGTTTATACAAACTATCTTTGTATATAATACAAGATTTAGAAGGCAGTTTGTTTAAGTCAGCAAACGTTCCTTAATTTGGGTTTGAATGTGTGCATAAATTGATTTTTAACACTACATCAGGGTCCGCCTTCGAGTTTGTATAACACGAACTCCTTTTGATATCTTCTTTACTTTTTAGTTTGAATGTTGTATAAAAAAAACCTGAAAGAAAAACAGAAAACTGTTCAATGAAGCTTATGGCCAGCTAGCACGTGTTAGTGGCGCGAGGGGTCTAATCACTCCCATATCGATTTCTTGTTGACTCTGAACTGACTCCGTCTTTGTGCGGCATCTGGATAATATAATATGCGCAGTGTCTCTAGAGTTAATGCCACTGTGTCATAGTTACTTGAGTACTAGTAAGTTCTGCAGGTGTAAATATTCAAAACCTTCTGTCAGTGGCGTAGCTAAGGTGGGAAGGGTTCGAAATTCGAAGTCCCCCCTGGCCCCAACTTGAGGGGGGCCCCTAAAAGGAGTATCCGAATTTATTTGTTTTACATTAAATAGTATGCCACTGGAAAGCAATCTTGAAATTTGAGTTGTTATATGTTATTAACCCTAGCCCTGCCTGTATTCCACACAGATTAACCATTTTCATGCAGGGTTACTCTCAGGGATAAAATTGAGTTATATATTATTAAGTTATATATTTTATTAAATACATTAAATACATTATCTCGTGTCATGATGTCGAATATCAAAATGCAGAGCCCCTTAAGTGGTCAAGCTCCTCGGGCTCCCCAATCCCTAGCTACGCCACTGCCTTCTGTTTTTATTGTAAAATAATAAACTGTTCTAGAGATAACCTTGGGGTTGTATTAAGACATTTTAAACGACTGGTTATCCTCTATTGTACATGTCTGTTTTTACAAAGCTTATATCGACTCACTCTTTCTGTCTGGTGACAATTTTTTGAACAAGTTATTTCTCCCACAGCACAGCCATTCTCGGATCACGTCGAAACTTTACACAATTATTTGTTGTACCTAATTGGTAATTAATCATTTTGTTTGGTATCGAAAAAGGAAAATAACTGCGACTTATTGAGAGATGTGGTTGTATATGTGGAGTTATTCCGTTTCAATGTTGTGTGCACTTTTTCTTCCACTTCTCTTTCTCGAATCAAGTTGAAATTTCGCATATTTATTCATAGTCGAGACAATAAGTGAATCAATCACAAATTTAGTGATAATTAATTTTGTGGTATATAAAAAGGAATCTTAATCCTTCAGTATTGAGATATATAGCAGTGATTTTTCGATAACCTTACTTAAGAAAAGCTTTGGTTTTAAAAAGATTGTTTTACTTGTTAGTATTAACTTCCGATCCTCTTTTCAGCCTCTTCTCTCCCCACCCTGCCACTGTTTGCTCTCCTTACAACTTGATTAATTTGTATTATTCCTCTTTTTTTTTCTCTCTGCACGTGATTTTAATATCAACAGAATTTCAAGTTTAAAGATAATAATAATAATAATAATAATAATAATAATCTTTATTGTCCGTACGGAAATTTGTCTTACAATTTGTGCATTACTCCAAACAAAAAACATTATTTATAACTATAAGAAACCAAAGTGGACATTCACACCAGACCCATATATCATTTACATGTGACAAAGTTTATATCAGATTGTTCTTATTCAGTGATGCCCAACGTAATTCAATGTGCGGGCCATTTAAATTTTCAACACTAGTGTCGCGGGTCACATGATGGAAAAGATACACAAACTGAATGAAATTGACCTGAAACTATTTTATTTCAAACAAAAGTACTGACATTGAAGTATTGGGATATCTGCATCTTCTCTTTACACTTCAAACAAAAATGGCGTAGGTTCTGTTGATATTGTGTTGTTCTTGTTTTTTTTTTAAACAGCCAGACTTTCTTTCTAAAAACAAACATGTTGAATAGCAATCATATCATGTTCTACAAAACATTAACGATCAGTCCACTTCTCCTAGTAGATTCTATAGTCCTATTTCATGAACACACTAATGTTAAATGCCTTGGTAGTAATCCATTAGAATAAAATGACAGTCCTAACGTAGGTAAAGATACATTTTGAACATTTTTTTGAGGGGGGGGGGGGGGGGGGGGGTTCTATATTTTGTGTTAATGTTTCGGCGGGCCAAATGAAAGTACGTTGGGGGCCGGATCTGGCCCGCGGGCCGTATTTTGGGCATCACTCTTCTTATTTAATGATTTGATTGCCAGGGGAACAAAAGAGTGTTTGTGTCTGTTTGTCTTTGCTATCGGTGTCTTGTATCTCTTTTGTGATGGTAAAATCAATGAATTGACAGTTTGAGAAAGCAGATTCAATTTTAGGAACCTCGGGACTATGACCCACCTCTCTTCCACCAGGCTCTCAGAATTCATTATTTTATTCGGAAAAAAAAGACAAAATACGTAATTTGAAACATCAATGATGACTACTGTTAGACACTTGGTTTAGTTAGTTTAGTTACGCACTATAATAGACCGACAGTGAACGCACATTTTATAGGGACGCCGTTAGACGTTGGGGTTAGAGATTTTTATATACTTTTAGATCAGTTATTGCTAGACTCTCAAAGGGATAACATCGTTGTAGTGACTAACTCGACTGTGGCCCATTCTGTATTAAAGATTGTTATATTTTCATCTGGAGTGAACTTAGTCATTGAGCCTGTAATCCTGTTTGTTATCGTATACTTTTTTGTATCGGATTGCATGCGGACTCAAGGTACTCACGCATCTAGAATTATCAAGGTGTCACAGTCTCGGTTGACATTGCCTGTTAAATGTTCACCTTGGGTTAAGAGGGTGAAAAGACACGTGAAACTCCTGATATAGAAACAGGAAGTAAGGATGACTAAATTGACTTTTAGTTCAGTCAGTCAGTAGTATCTTTTGGTCCGGTACGGACAGTAGTGAAGTGGTAATTTTGAGTTAAGAAGTATCTTTTGGGTAGTCGAAGCCAGTGGTCATTTGAGGCATGTATTTCTAGTAGTTATTATTCTGTACTATTATTGTTGAAGTATTTTTTACCCGCTGTGATGCGGACGTTACTTGAAGTCTATTTTGGAGGATTTGACATGTTGAATATATTTGATACCGCTGATATGCGTATGTGACTTTGTTTCTTATTGGATCATGTAATTGCCAAGAAGTGCGGTATTATTATTGTCATCAAATAAACTTTATATTTTGTCTGCCAAAGTGGATTTAAGTCAGTCTGTAATATCTATGTTTGTCACGTGTCACGTGTGACTCCAGGAAGCACGAACCCAGCATTCTACGACATTCGCGACACACTAATAGTAACCAGTCTCATGTGTAATATTATAATACTACGTCAACACACACTTAACGTTGACACAAGGTATTTACTAATAATATACTAAACACATGCATCCGTTACACTGTATCTACATATACTGGTATTAAGATATAAAGAAAACAGATATTACTTGAGCATAAAATTTGAGAACCTTCCAAGCCCAAATTTAGACTAGTAGTACGACATCTGTGCAGAATGTAACAAATCCTTGTAAATCTCCACCAAGAACCTGCCTTGACCTAACTAGTCACACAGCGATGTTCTAATCAATAACAGAGTTTGTTTGTTCGACTACTTCCTCCTTTCTTCAAAACTAAAAAATCACGACTAAAAAACAAAAAAAACAAAAGATTTTTTTTTTTAAAAGTTGACCAGGGCTAACCAAAAAAAAAATTTATTGATTAACAGTAAAGATGGCAGACGTCTGTAGCTGAAAGTGGTCATATTTCAAGTTTGTAAATCAACATAACACAAGAGGATGATCTGCCACCACAATGCAGTCTAATGTTACACTGAACACAATCTATAGTTATAACACACTGGAGTCAGCAACCATCATGTTAAAACAGAAAATGTATTCGAGGTTGTGACATTATTGAAATAAAGTAGAAGTCGCTAAAAAAACAAACAAGAGATTTAATACAGTTTCTCCGTTGTGGTACGTGCCCGCGGGCCATATAAAAGTACATGCGATCGCTGACCTAGTGCACCTAACTTAACTTTAAAGGGCATTGAGTTTACTAACGATAAATTACTCAATATAAAACTGTTTCTTATTGCGAATTCTTGTTATATGATGATATATATTAACAAATAAATGTAAGTTGATAGGAAAGCGAGTCACGTGAAGTACTTGACTCCTCAAATGTCTTCGTACTTGACGACGAGCCTAACAAATGTGAACTAATGCATTTATAAAGTCACGTCCTTACGTAAGTATTATAAGAGTTTATTCCCATGTGATAGCAGCTTCAGCATAATCGGGGGATGAAAACAAAATGGCGATCTGACGATCAGTACATTGTTTCATAATTAGTGTTACCACTACTCATTATGTTTAAAAAATCATTTTATATCATTTTATCTATCTATCTATCTATCTATCTATCTATCTATCTGTCTGTCTGTCTGTCTGTTTGTCTAAATATATTAGTAGAATATTCCAAATGGATGAAAAAAGATGTTCTACTTCACATCATGGAGTAACCTATCCAACAATATTGTCTCTGGAATGCTTAAATGGGACATGGGAAACGAATAAGTTAATACATTTATTTATAATACTGAGAGTTCTTAAAGTATAATAGTTCAATCTGACTAGTTTTAAAAATCTTTGTATTATTACCAAATAGCTGATATAAATCGACCCCGCTCCCCCACCCCACACCCATTGACACAAACCTTCAAAACTGTGGCACTTTTCTTTCCATTTCAAATGCTCTCATCGTGAACTGTTTCAGGCAACACCTTCACTTCACCTTCCCCTCTCTCTTAGTCTGTTGGACCGTTGGGGCACCACACAAGATAGGTTGACCGTTCTTCTCCATTCCTCTCTGCCTTTTGCCATTGGATAGAACCTCTTTCAATGGCAGGCCAGTCCATTTTTTTATATTGTCTTCCCATCGCGTTGTCTGTCTGCCTCTTCTTTTTTTTCCCTGTAGGAAGGTCTTTGCAAGCCCCGAAGACCTTTTAGTGTCCGTTGTTTTACACTAGCATGTCCTCGATGAGTTTGAACTAAATTGATTTTCTTCCCCTTATGCTTGGCTCTAAAGTTTGCAACGAGCAATACAGAACTACAAAAAAAACTTTATATTCCAAAGCACTTCTCTGGAATAGTAGTTAATGTGTTGGATTGAGGAGGCGTGAGGAGGCTAGAGTCTTCAATTTCGAACCCAGGTCGTTCAACCTTTATTATTATTATTATTATTATGTCAGAAACGAACGAGTAGTCATTATCTGGCACTGCCAGGGTCGAGTTTCTTAAAGAGAAACAAAATTCATCGTAGTCCCTTTAACAGCTTTCACTAAGGAATTTTCTGGTGTTGTGGCAGGTCTGCAGCAGTACTGCCCTCTGACAGGCAACGAGGATGTTCCTAGGAATGTTAAGGGCCTTGAAGGTATCTGTGAGGTTGATATAACAATGGGGTATATTATTAGTTTGGACAATTTCCATAGACGCTTAATTTCCAAGCCTAGGTTCCCATATTTTCTTTGTTTTTCCAACTCAGTTTTTCTTAAGTTATGAGACAGTGGTACGGCGATGTCGATAATGATAGCGGCTTTTTCTTTTTTATCGGTGAGCAGCTAATTAGGGCGATTGAAATATACCGTTTTGTCAGTCAGAATAGGCCTATCCCTGTACAGCAGATGTTCCGTAGACTCGAGAACCTCTTGTAGCGAGTATTTATAATAAGGAGGAGTGTCCTTACCGATCAAATTGTGTGTCAAAGCCAAGTGTTGGTGTATTAACTTTGCAACTTGGTTATGGCGACCTAGGTTGGCTGATTCTGATAGGGCTGGACATCCTGCCATAATGTGTTCAATCGACTCGCCCAAATTTCCACATTTTCGGCATTTGTCGACAACATTGAGTTTTAGGATATGCTTCTCGTAATTTTTTGTCCTGATTACTCTGTCCTGTATTGCTGTACTATTATTATTATTGTTATTATTATTATTATTATTATTATTATTATTATAAATGCATTTAAAAAGCGATCACGTTAATATTCCCCCAGATACACGCTTCTTTCTTGCCCCCACTTATTTCTCCCAACTGGTCCAGACAAAGGGATATTATGTTAGAATATTGAGAAAGCTAAAAACATACATTTTCGCTCAACAAAAGCAATCGGTCAAAATATGACTAATCGCACAGATTTATTGTGTTGTTAGTCTAGAGTCTAGACTAGACCTACTACAAATGACATTTCATGACAGATCCAAACTAATTGACACAACTACTTTTCACATAAGCTTTATTTTTTTTAAAGAAAGTATATATTAATATTTTTTGTTCTATTTATTTTCAAATACATTTTAGTTACTTTAAAATTAAGAACTTGAGCATAGTTTCCCAAGTTCCCTATGGTTCCCCATTTAAATCTAGTGAGCTTAGTTCAATGAATTGGAGTCTGTGAACTTTAAAATTGAGTAAAAGGTAGGTAGCTTTTTATTCACATCCTTGTCTTTTTTTTTCTCTCCATAAAGATACGCCCCTGGTCTTCGAATATGTTCTCAAACTCGTTCTTATACAAATGAACCCTGGAAGTGATTGCATCTAAGGCTCTGTGATGACGTAATCTTATGTCCGAATCACTCAGATTAATTGATCACTTGGCCGAAACAGACATGGGAGACAACTGCCTTGCGTTTTGCCAGCAACTGTCAGACATCATGAAAAGGTATTAATGACATAGAAAGGTCTTCCATACCACTGATTTTTTTTTCTGTCAGCTAAAAGTTCGGCCGAGAAAATCTAGCGGTCCATGGAGATGATGTTATTGAGTTCCTCTGAATCTGTGGCCAGTGGATGACGAAGCTGTCACTTGACCAGCACATTTCACCGCATTGACCTTTCCTTCATAATTTGATGTACACATTAAAGTTACACTCAACAATTGGAACTAGTGGAGCTGGATGGAAAGATAATAAACAGAGAAGTAGAATAGATTTAGGACACCTTATTCGAGCTGGGCAAGCCCTGAACACTTATTAGAGATGGAGTTTGGAAACTCTGAACACTTATTAGAGCTGGGTAGACTCAAACACTTGAGATGGAAATACTCTGGACATTAATAGGCACTGTCTTGATGCGCTCTAAACATTTATTGATAATTAAAAACATCGTTTTATCTATTGATCTTGAAGTGACCAACGATCAATTAAAACGTAGTGACCTCCCCTTGCGTTTGGATTTGATGGAACCCTGTCGGATCCGCATATTCGCTGGTCGACGGAGGGTGGCATCGAGCAGGGTATGAAACAGAGACCGTAGAGATAATCAGTCCTGCGCGCTAACCGCACGACCAGGCATGCTCTTAATCTAATGACAAACTGGTTACAAACTAATAGCCTACTATGATAATATACCTACACATTACGGAATGGCAACTACCGGATATGTACAATATGCCAGAAGAGCGATTTTAGATAATCTTTTGAGCATTTTCATTTAAATGGAACTAGAATGAGCATGTAGATCTACCTAAATTAAACTACTAATTTAGCACTCTCAATATCTATATCTACTAGATCTAGATCTAAAATATATATTTGAGATAATGTAGATGTAATTTGGATAAGATTTATATTAACAAAAAACACTAGATAATCAATTAATAGACTAATTGCAATATGAAATATTAAAATAGTAGATTAGTTTTAGTATTTTATAACATTGCAATATTGACATATTGACAATCTAGACTTTAGAAATAAAAATCTACACTTTAAGCCTAGAAATTAAAATTATAGATCTTGATCTAGTCTAAATCATGGCTGTCTGGTAGTGCGGTTTGCGCGCTGGACTGTCGTTTGGATTCATCGATGGTCCCAGGTTCAAACCCTGCCCGCTCCCATCCCCCGTCGTCCTACGGGAGGTTTGGACTACAACTCTGAAGGAACATCCGAAACATGTAAAACACCAAACATTCTAAACTAGACCAAGAAATTCTAGATCTAGATCCTATGATGATTTTAATTAGAACTTAAAGATAAATCTAGTTTTAAAAATCTAGCTCTAGTGTACCATAGCCTAATGGAGATTTTTTCAAACCATACTTTGGTGTTAGGAAGTTGTTTTCCTTAAAAATCGGAGAATAATATTATCGATAATGAGATTTTCTAACGTTTTAGCTAGAAAATTAAATGTAGTGTAAGAGAGAAGAGCGATTTCACATAAATAGAGTTAAACTATTTTTCATTTAAAAAATCCGGAACAACCAATTTTCGTAAATGAAAAAATTATGTATTTTATTTATTAGAAGAGGGATTTCAAACATTTATTAGCGTTATAAGATTTTTCATATAAAATTCGGATCATTTTTGACGACGATTTGTAAGAAAATTAAGGTAATGTAGGTCGATTTCTTTATCGAAACAAAATCCGGAACATTCTTTACCGATTAAACAACTATTATTATGTTTCGGCAAGAAAATTGACTGTAAAATAAGTCTAAAAAGTGATTTTCAATAATCGTATCTAGTAAATTACTTTCTTATTTTAAAATGCTGAATAACCTATTATCGATATTTTTTTTTTAAAAATAAAATTATTTGACATAAATTTATTTTATGTTAAAAATACGGAACAATTGATATTGATAAATAAACTATAGGGCCGTAGTGTCAAAGAATATAATTGTAATATTATTCAATTATGCGATTTCAAACAATCATTTGACATAATTTATTTTTTATAAAACAATAACCGGAACAAATTTATAGTTATGAAATATAAATCAATATAGATATTTATATTTCGCATTTATATGCTATTTACATTACAAAATCGGAACAATATATTAAAGATCATGTGTTTCTTGCAATTCCCGGAGTCAGTGTCGGCCTAGTACCGGATCATGTTGCGACGTAACGCTACTGCACGAAAGTCCATTTTAAAAAATGTGTGTGATATTTACATACAAAGTGCATTATTAGCCTTTATAAACAAACAGAAATGTTTTCTTTTAACTTTAGCAGCTAGTTGACTAGAAAAAACATCTTTAACTATTATTTATATTTGTTATAAACATTTCCTGTACATTTTATAAATATATTTGATTTAGTGATACTGAAAATACGTAAGGATGTATAGCCTCCGTTATCATATTGTAACATTGCCTCCTTTACATTTACGTAATTATTTTAGAATTGGTGTATTTTTTTGAAAAAATCGCTTGCATAATTAATTTTATAAATTAAACGGTTTGCTTTTAGAAAACCAAAAGTAGCCGTTGAACCTTAACTTTTTAAGCCGCATTTAATGATGAAATAATATTTTTCATATCTCTTCTAGTTTTCGAGATGTGAGTGTGACAGACGGACAGATGGACATATTGCACAAACCTAATAGCGGCTTTTTCCCCTTACGGGGGCCGCTAAAAAAGAAAACGATCAGAATTTGAACTCATAGTATACGCCTCCTCAAGCCGACATTCTAACCACTCTGCTAGGTATTGTTTGTTGGAAACTTTCTTTAATGCGGCGACCACCACTTCAGTCAATTACAATTTCTTTTCCTTGTTCGAGATACAAAAACAGTTTAAATAATTACCAATAATTAATCACATAATGTCTTAATTATTTTTATTGATTTTTGTGTTGTCCTGTAAATGAAATAATTGTAACATTGATTGGAAGTCAAGCAATTTACCAACTTCATCCCAGGCACCAACTGGGCGATTTGCGTCTCATCATGTAGACAGGTGATAACACACTCACTATAAATGTTTGATAAAAAAAAAGTGGCAACACTACTTAACTATTACTGTATTGCAATCCGAACCAACGTCTCACCTAGGCCATGGACGAATTTTTACTTAACGTGGATTGAACAAATACAGCAGACCTGTACACTGGAATGAAAACACACGAAGAACCAGGCTTTACGTAATCAAGTGTCTGGCCACGTCAAAGTTATGCACCAAAAACAGTTGACAAGATTGATCACAAGAAGTACAAGAAAATGGGAAATAATTATGTTAATAATTATACCTTGGTATCTTAACTTAATCTCATACTTGTACCGGTAGAAATAGAACATTGAAGAAAGAATTAGAACATTGAATTAGAAATTAAAACAATGAAGTTAAGAATTAGAATTTTAAAAAGTCTTACCTGTAAGGCTTCTTCTATCCTTATCGCTTGCTGTAGAGACTCAAACTCCACGTCTGATACGGACCCTTCTTTCTGCGCCAAGGTGGCTTCATTGAGAGCGTCAGTCAATACGTCATTCTCCAAGTCTTCCAGACGTGCCACCATTTTGAGTTTGTCTACCTCACCTTGCAGTGCCACTATCTTGGCCACAAAGGCGCTGATCGGTGGCGGGTTGCCTTCGAGCTGCTCGTCCTCAATCTCTTCTTCGGGACTTTCTCCTTCGCGAATGATCGTCTCTGCTCTGTTGGCAGATCTCTTAGTAGTTCTCTTCATAGCCGTGGGCTTGTCTTCCAGCTTCTTCATGTACTTGTTGACCAGCCAGTAGTGTTCCAGCGCGTCCAGGTTCTTTGCCAGGATCTCGTCTTCAGCTTCTTTGGCGATCTCCTCGTTCTGAATGATTTCTTTGTTAACGTCTTCTAGCTCTGATTCAAGCTGTGACGCTATGGCACTGCTTAACTCTTTTTCGGCTTCTTTTATGTCTTTGTTGCTGACTGGCTCGCTGACAGGAATCACGGCTTCTTCAACGATTTTCTCATTTTGTGTGCCTTGTGGCCCTTCAATTATTATGTCCGTTTCCTTGACAACGGGCTGAACGGTTTCCTCAAAGACAGTTTTAAGCTCCTCATCACTGGCTGGCTGGACTACAGCCACAGCCTTTTCCGGGCCTTCGCTTTGAACGGTTTCAATCACAGTGACCTTCTCGGCGTCAGGTGAGCTGAACTTCTTCTCGCTGAGTTTCATCGCTTGCTTCTGAAGTTTCCCCACAGCTTTCATGAGAGTTTTGAACTCTTCTTTGGTAAGAGAGTCTAGTAAAAGGTTGTCGTCAATGTCCTCTTCCGCCTTTTCTGCTGCGACGGCTAAGGCTTCGGACACGTCCATGCCAACAGATTTCTTCTGGATGATCTTTTTGTCGCCTTTCAATTCAATCATTTCTTCCTTCTTCTTCTTCTCGGGCTGGTCAGAGATTGTGTGTACCAGCTTTGAGCTGTTGCTCTCGCCGTCGTCTGAGTTAAAGATGTCGTTGAGCTCTTGCTTGGTCGCCTTAACGGATTGCGGTAGAAGTGAGCTGGCGTCCAGTGGAACGTTGTAGTTCAGCCTCGGGTCAAAGTCTTTAAATTCTCCGTCTGATACCCAGGAAGGGTCTACGTACCTGTAATCACGAGAACCGTGACCGCTCCTGGTCTTGCTCAGCCATTCGTTGACGTCCTCAAGGGTCAACGGTCTGCTTTCCAACAAACTCTCGGAGCTCACGTAATTTCCCCCGCCCACTCTGCGTCTCTGCCTCTGCAGAATGGCAAGAGCGTCTGCGAGGTCCGTGCTCCTTTCTTGTCTTCTGCCAATGCTAAAAGATAAGACACCACTGACTCCTAGTAACAGCGACACAAGAGTAAACAGGACACGTGACTCCATGATAATCCTGGTATCTGCAATCATACAAGAAAAAAAAGGTAAAAAGATTTTAAACAAAAAATCAAAACGCTGGATCTCTCACTTTACAACATGCACTGTTTTTCACCTTACTTCTCCAGCCATTTTGAATAATAGAAGAATAGTGTAATAAATTATTACGTATATATTGTAATAACTGAAGGGAGGCAACTCAACGAGACAAAGACGATTATTTACACGGAAACATGACAAACACAAAGGGGCATCTGCCTTGAGCACAGCATCTCCATATTGACTCTCCACTTGGGCGGTAATCGTTCTCTCTCTTATATCAACATCCGACTTGTTTAGTCACAGATAGTGCGCACCTTCTTTCAGCACTATCTTGGATGGCGGTGAGCATGGCAAAGTCATAACATTGCTCCCGTCTTAGCACTTTTCGTCCCGAAAAGAAACACTGCAGCTGAGGTTTGACAGTTCAGGTGGAGGTCGATCAGTAGGAGCCACAGGCGGCAGGGAACGTGTTCCCCGCGGAGCCATCCGCATTGTTTTCCTCCAATGCCGCTTTCTCTTTCTTCAGTTGACCAGGCTGTTGTTGCGACGATGACGTGGCAGTTTGACACACAAAGAGATAGTGTCGAGCCCTGTTTTCTTCAGCACGGCCGTTGATCGAACACGCTGTCTCAGCAGACCGTCCCGACAGACGCTTCCCAAGGAGACTACAGGCTCACATGCAGCAACGTTGCAAACAAAATCCAATGCGCCGCAGTCACCCTCACCCAACAGTCTCACATCCAGGAGATAGGTCTCTTTAAGTTCAAGTTTCGAATGTCTTCCTCTTGACAGCTCAGATTTAGCCTGGGTTGATTGACATTCGTCTATGCCAATGTCGATGATGATGGCAGAAGTACATATGCCCTGTTTGTAGCTTTCTTGGCATCCACATTCCCTGTGTGATGCGCCGACGTATAGTTCATGCTTAACTTCTGGATGCAGTTGTCTAGCTTCGAATTTACCTCGTGAGCACCGGCAGATAGGCAGAGGTCCTTAAGGTCTACAGCAGTAGGCTTAGACGCAGACCCAACGTTGTCTTCATATGTCCAGCTCATTGAGGTACTGGTAACAGGTACAACAGGAACAAACGCTTCGGGCACGTAACAGACTTCAGTTTCTTCATTTGTCTCTTTCCGTTTGATTCGTCACAACCACAAGACATTCCCACAACACAGACGGCGCTCCAATCCCCAGCGTCTCCGTCACCACTGTTTGTGCAGCCACAGTCTTGACCACGCAACTTTTTTACCAACGAGTCTACATACAACTGCTCCTTTACCAACGAGTCTACTCCTTCTTTCACTTGAGACACCATTTTATCTACCTTGTTCCCTATACTGTTAATTTGTTCACACAATGCATCAATACCTTCATTTATCTTACCAATAAGCTCATAAATCTCCGGTTCAATTTCAAATAGGTAGGTCTCCGGATCTTCGTCTTCATCAATTAGGGCTTGCCGGAGACGAGCTGTAAGCACCTCCTTGCTACCACCAAGCTTCAGGCGTCTGTAACGAAGTTGCTGCCTTAGCTCTTTAACTAAAAGCTGGTCTAGTTTTTCAAAGATGCCATTGTGCTAGAATCCTTCCTCCTCTCGTTGAGTCACCTATAATCCCACTTCTGACACCAAAGTAATAACTGAAGGGAGGCAACTCAACGAGGACATAGACGTTTATTTACACGGAGACATGATAAACACAAAGGGGCATCTGCCTTGAGCACAGCATCTCCATATTGACTCTCCACTTGGGCGGAAATCGTTCTCTCTCTCATATCAACATCCGACTTGTTTAGTCACAGATAGTGCGCACCTTCTTTCTACCACCATCTTGGATGGCGGTGCGCATGGCAAAGTGGCTCTATGGCTGCGCACTAGCGCACTATAAAGAGACAAAATAAATGGAAGAAAAGGAAGAGGAGATGGGATGTTTGGTTTGGGTTGGTTGTTGAGATCCGCCTTGCTTTGTGATTTATTTTATTAAACTATAGTTTTTGTTTCCTTGTCGTTGAGTTGGTTCCTGTTAATTTGATAGCAATACTGTTATAACGGGTTTACGGTCCATTGGCGTAGCCAGGATTTTTTTTTCGGGGGTTGGGGTTGTTGGGTATTTTTCTCCCCCTACCCGCGCTATATATATATATTTGTGTGTGTGTGTATAATTAATCTTTAATACATTCTGAATCTTTATTCTTTCGGAAGACGTTTATTATACCCTAGAATAGATTCTTCTTGGAGTTAGTGGGAAAATTTGTAGACTCCGGGCTCCCAGCCCTTGCCAGCAAGGGGGTTTGTGGGATCGCCGTAAGTTCCCCAACCGCGGGGCGAAGCCCTGTCGCCAATCGCTATTTCCGATATTGAAAGCCTAAAAAAGCATATTCTGAGGTATCTACAGTGCATTATTCTCCTATGAAAAGTGTTTTTTTTTAAACCTGTGCTATTCTTACTGACTTAGATCCTCCCGCACCGTTCGGCTTATTGGGCTACAAGCTGTTTCCACAAAAATCTGTCACTGGCAATGTCTGAAGCCTCAATGAAAGTGTGGCGTGAAGTTGTACAAGGATGTTCCTGTTTGCGATTTCCTCGTAATGACCTCAATGTCATTGCAATTCTTATTATTCGTAATTCATTTTGTCTGAATACATGTCCCGCAAACCTCATGCGACGCTCGGTCACAACCTTACCAAGTGGTCGACTCCCAGTTCGGCATAGCATTTCCTTGATTGAGACCCGATCTCTATAACTGACTCCTAAAATCCATCTTTGTTGAGCCACATTTAGTCTTTTCAATTTAGGCAGATGACTGCACTTTATTGATGGAGCCAAGCCACTGGTAGAAATTTTGTAACCTCTTTGGCCACGCTCTTGGAATTAGGTGTAGTTTGCTTTAGATTTTAAATCAAAAATGGAAGTTTTATCATCGAAATCATCTGTTGGGGGATTTAAACTAAAAAAATCTCTGGAATTTTTTAAAACAAATTCAAAACCCCCTTAGCTACGCTCATAGAATTTAGTGACTGTAGTTTGGGGTTAGGGTGGGGTTGGGGGTAAACTCCCCCCTTTATGTATGGTCACAGCATTTTGAGTGTGTACTTTGATTTTCTTATATATTGAAGAGGTATTTTTTGGCTTCGAACCTGCAGGAGGGGGTTTAAACTCAAAACACTCTTTGACTACGCTCATAGAATTTTAAGATTGTAATTTGCCCTTTTTATATGAAAGAGGTGGTTTTTAGCTGCAAACCCCATTGGAGAGAGGTTTTAAACACAAAACCCCTCTCGGCTACGCTCATTAAAATCTGGTGACTGAAAATTGGATAGTCATATATTGAAGAGGGAGTTTTCTTGTTAATTTCGGAGGGAGTTTTAAAGTCAAAATCTTCCTTACCTATACTCTTGGAATTGGGGGATTGTCATTTGTGTTTTTTTTTTAGTTTGTTTTATAGAAGAGAGGGGATTCAACTGCAAAACCCCCAAGTAAGGGGTTTTAAACTCAACCCCCCTCCCCTTGTCTGCACTGGGTAAAGTGATGGTTTAGTTTAAAAATCTCACCTAAAATAAACAAATTCAAAGCAAAAAATCAGTCACTAAACTCCGACCCCACCCCCCTGCGGGGGGGGGGATTTCATTGGGGGGGGGGGGGGTAAACCCCAACCCCCACACCCGGCTAAGCCCATGCTACCTGGTATGGCAATTTGAGCACTTAAAATAAAAATAAACTCCAGAGAATCCTAAATGCTGCTGGTAAAGTCATTGGCAAAAAACAAACCCCAATTGGGCAGCTGTTTGAGACAAACATCCATAAAAAAGCTAAAAAGATTCTTGAAAAAAAAAATCAGCCTTTGGGTCAGGACTTTGTGATTTTACCATCACACAAAGGCATACAGACACAAACACTCTTTTGTTCCCCTGGCAATCAAATCATTAAATAGAAATAATCTGATATAAACTTTGTCATGTGTAAATTATGAGTGAGTCTTGTGTGAATGTACATTTTGTTGTCTTTTTATAGTTAATGTTTTGTTTAGTGTAATGCACAAATTTCCTTACGGACAATAAAAATTATTATTATTATTATACATACATACATACACACACACACTTACATACAAACATACATACATACATACATATTCTAGATACCCGATTTCGGAACAAGCTGAAATTTTGCACGATTGTTTCTGTTACCTAACAACACAAGAATCATTAAAAAAAAAAAAATTAGTTAATTAACTATTGGTAATTAATTGATTTATTGTTGTTAGTCTAAATCTATTACAAATTTAATTACATGATTCATCCAAAATAATTGATACAATTTTTTAAAAGTATTTTATTATTTCCTGTTCTATTTTTTGGATTAAGTATAACCAGCTTAAACTGATACTGTATATTATCATTCAACTATTAAACGAGCTCACAATTATGTGGTGCTGTAGTTTTGCGAGACAGAATTGTTTCAAAGTAATCCAACACTTCAAATGTCACTCATCTAAAACGCCACAAGTAGTTGGGTGTACAATATTTGAGAACCATTGATGAAGTCTAGTCAAGTGACATAATGCCAAGATAACGATGGCTTCGGGTTAAACTAGAAACTAACTAGTTACCAACTAATTGGCTGTTAGAGACAAACTCTCCATAAGCTCACAATGTTTCAGAGTGGCCCTGGGAAGAGGAAGGAATTGCGGCTATTGAAAATTCAGAGGAAAAACACCTCAAATGAAATTTTAATGAAAATTGTGAAATTCAATATGTTTATTAATTCTAAATGAAATAATGATAAAAATTGTAGCAACGAGATGTTTTGTAATTAAAAAGTGTGTTAAAAGTACAAACTTTAAACTCCTAAAGACATTTATCTTTTAAAAAAAAGAAAAAAAAGAATACTATTAAAAAACAACGCTTTTTTAAGGTAAAGGACCGCTAACTATTGCCATTTATCTTAAAACTACAGGATTTAGCTGCCTTTCTACTATATGAAACAAAATTAATAAATTAGTATTAAATGATTAACTAATTGTTTGTTTTTTTTAAATAGATTTGTGTAGGAATCAAAAAAATAATTACATTTGTTTCATAAAATAACTTATTTTGATTTGTGGAAACAGAAAAAGAAAATTGCTCCCCCGCCTTTTTTTGTTGTGTTGAAAAATTTTAGGCGTCCTTTCAGATTTTTACGTCCTAAGTCTAACTTCCAGTATGACGTCAGGGGAAGACTGCGAGCAGAGTCCGAATCCAGGACCGACGACAAGGCACTCATCCTTTTCCTCGAGATCAACCCCATGACTTAAGTGAACTTTTGTTTTATTGTAACTCTGCTTAACTCTTTCTCTCCTAACTGACGAATAACAGCGTTGATTCCACCAGAATGGTATAAATAATTACGGAGAGAAAGACCTAAGTACCGACACATTCTACTACTGTTGACCCAATCCAAAGAGTAGCGATTTGTTTTGAAAATAAAGTCTGTCCATGTAGAATGTAGATACATGCACTACTTCTCATTGAGTTCAAACTGAAGATTTATGTGTATGAGATTAAATCTATTGTTACATGATGACATTTTAGATTGAGTTAAAGATAGTGAAATTAGAATATGATATTAGTTTGAAATCCAAATAGTTTTTTTTTTAATCATTTTAAGTTTTTTATTTTGTATTATTGCTGATATGATCTTGTAAAGGGAGACAACTTCTGTCTTTAAAAAAAATACTGGTATGATACAAAAACAGGTGGAAGGGAGGTAATCAATTATTTATGTTTTTACTATCAGAATAGTATTTTATTTCAAGTGACTTGATTACTGGATGATCTCAGATCTCACTGGCCTTCATTAGAGATAACATTTACATCTTTTTTTAAAATCTTGTACTTCTTCTTTTGTTTTTGTGTATAAAGTTGAAGAGAACCGTGACATTTAGATGTAAATTAACCGAAGAAAGAAACAACCCAAAAAATACAGTGTCAGTTCTCAGTGGATGTACTAGAAACATAGGATCCACTATTTATGACTCATAGTAGAAAAGAGTACACGTACCTAATCTCAGCACTAAACATTGGTAATGACTAAACATAAGTGCATAGTCTCAGCTAGTAGATAAACATGAGTGCATAGTCTCAGCTAATAAACAGGAGTGCCATGTCTTAGCTAACAAACATGATTGGTTAAATATTTTATATATTATTATTTATCCCTTGGTCATCGTAAATTTCAGCACAAAAAAAATGTAAGCCACAGCTGGGTCTCACTAGAACTTTAAGAACTCTTATTAGGGTCCTCAACGAGAATGTCGTAATAGTTACAAGACAAATGATGATTTCCTGGAGTATGTTCAGGTGTAATGTTCTTACTGATGGTGTTACTTTAATCCACTGTAATCATTAAGTCATTCATGAGTGTTAGGGAGTACATGACCAGTGGCTGATATAGATTTAACAAGAAAAGACACCAGAGGGAAGAAAGCCTGCTGAAGTATGTCGGTGAAGGAAACAAGTGTGAGCATGAAATGGCGGGAACAATAAATTTCAAATGAGTTTCCATACAAAGCTTCTACCAACTCACTCTGTCTGCCTGGGGAAAAAATTATGAAATATGAGCTCAAGCTAAAATTTTGCACAATTATTTCGTTTACCTGACAACACAAGAAAGCTGAATCAGTCTTTATAGGTCACCGCTTTAAACTGAAACACACAATACACAATCTTCTCTAGTCACCTCACTAGCAGAGTGGTTAGTGTGTCGGCTTAAGAAGACATGAGCCATAAGTTCGAATTCAGCTAGTTCCCCTCTTTTGTTATATTTTCTGTAAATGATTTTAAAAAAGGAGCTATATCTAATCTTTTTTATCTGATATATTACAGTAGTAACTTCAAAAACAAAAATAATTACATCCTAAGCATTTGTCAATGACCTAAACTCTGCCAAGTTGGTTTTCCTAGTTGATTCAAGCAACCCATTCCATTCTGTAATGACACAAAATCATAGTACCTTTAGTATAATCACTAAATACAGAAAGCCTTCAGGATAGAAGACTCAAAAGTAAAGTAGCAATTATACATAAAACACTGAACCATAATCTTCAAATACAAAAACAAAATTTAATAAAATACTCAGAGAGACACAAAGATAAAGGCACATTCCTCATCCCATATGCTAGGACAAATTTGTACAAATGCTCTTTCTTCCCTAGCGCTATTAGAGCATGGAATGGGTTGCCTGGGCCAGCCAGGTAAACCAATGACTTGGCAGAATATAAGTCATTGATTAACATGCATGACTAAATGCATGACGCGTAGGACGTAATCGTCTTCTTTTTGAAGTAACGTCTGTATTATATAAGATTATATAAGATAAGATAAGAAGACACTAGGGAAGAAAGGGCACTTTTACAAATTTGTTCTAGCGTATGGAATAAGAAATGTGCCTCTATAAGGTCAAATTCACCCAGGTATCCATTTCTCTCTCTCCCCCCCCCCCCTCTCTTTTTTTTCGTATTGAGAAAGCTAAAAGCATGAAATTGCGCTAAACAAAAGCAGTTGGTAAAAAGATTTCTAATCACACATATTTATTAGTGTTGGTCTAGATCTTTTACAAATTGATTACTTGACCGATCCAAACTAATTGATACAATGACATTTAATAATGACCTTTGTTGTTTTTTTAAAGTACTTTTTTTTTTTTTTACGTGAGTCTTGATTAAAACGTTACATGATATAATTAGTGTTGCTACACATGCTAGCTTGTACTGTTTTCGAATAAAGTTCACTTAAATTTTGTTGAAAAAGAGAGTTTCGTACTTTATGGCAATGTCTGGGTTAAGGTTAATCAATACGCCTACAAAGACACGTTGGGTTGACGGTACGGAGTTGCGCCACAAAACAAGCCCTTGTGTGACCCTTTCAACAATATTTAGTACTAGCAATGTACCCGGCTTTCTTCAAATTATTATTTTTTTGTTCCGTTATGTTTTTTTATATTTAGGCCTAAATGGCATCTCAAGAACAGTCTGGCCAACTGGATGAAGAGAAAGCGACAGCCGCAGAAAACAGAGCAAATATATTTGTGGGGAACAGCTTCCTGTCGTCTGTGGCTCCATCTGAACTGTCAAACCTCTACTATACTGTTTCAATTTCGGGACGAAAAGTGCTAAGAAGGGGGCGATGTTAAAACCCCGCCATGCACACCGCCATCCAAGATAGTGCAGAAGGTGCGCACTATTAGTGACTAGACTAGGAAGGATGTTGACATTAGAAGGAGAGAAGGATTTCTGCCCAAGCCTAGAGAGCTCATGAAGATGCTGTGTTCAAGGCAGACATTGATTTATTTATGTGTGATGTCCTCGAATAAATAAATATCTATATCTCGTTGAGTTGCCTCGTTCAGTTATTACAATATCTTTAGAACAACGCTTTTATCTAAGGAATATACATGCCAGGTTTCAGCAAGATTGGTCAAACGGTTTTAACTTTAATAAAGATATACCTACATACATACACCTTACATTCTACTATATATATTAGACTATCAAAAAGGTTGGAGCCAATAAACTACTAGTCAACGTAACGATTGCATTCAATGTGAACAATAGCTTGTCAGTATGGATGGCAACTGTTCAATTTTACAATACGGACATCCAGTAAGAGACAATACATACGAACATAAAAGAAGAGGACAGACAACTCTTCAATTCTACCAGTAACGCTCACTGGTCATGGAGTCATATTGATCTGTCAGCAGACGATGTAATCTAGATTCTGCTTATTTCTGGGTTAAAGTACTTTCAAGTCAGTTACGAAGTCCACGGATGTATCGGGAAATTCAATATTACACAAGGTCTTACAACAACATCGTGCCCTATCAGAATGTATTTAATTACTATAACTAAAAAAAAAGTAAAACCACTACATCTGGTTTGTTGAATAATAAATGCTATCCACCTTTCATTGTACAGTCTAGATAGTTGAGACACAATATAGGTCATGTCCCATTTTTGTGTTGGCAGTTTGAGAATGCTAACAGTGGAAACAAAACATTATACATTTTCAAATCATCTACATCAGTACCGGCTCAAGCTTGTAAAGGGACCTGCTAAATTGTTGCTTCGGTTGTTCTACTGTTCTACGCTTAGCAAGGACAGATGCAGAATATATATATATATATATATATATATATATATATGTAGATGTAGGATCTAGACCTAGATTTAATCTCAAGCCAAATTTACATTTAAATATTTTTAGTTACATTTCTAGGAAGATCGTTAGAGTCATTTTTGAGATCAGCGTCCGCCCACCCTCCATGATGGAATGACTTGAATAAAGGTATAGTAAAAAAAAAAAAAAGGACTTTTGCGTTCAAATCTCACATCAACCTTTGTTTAACGCTAAAATCGATATATTTTTGAGTGTATGTGTGTATGTCGAGTTGTATAACATGTTAAAATATTCAATATATGACAAAATAGATAAAGAAAGATATGGATATAAAAATAAAGAAATAGAAAGCGAGATGTTAAACAAAGGGCGGCAACTAGAGAAAGAGTCTAGGAAAAGAAGCAGAAGTGAAAACGAGCTATTTGTTTGTCAAAAAATCTGTATCAAAATTGGGGAAAACGGTGGGTGCTAATAAAAATAATGTGACATGCTGTTTGTAATGAAACAATCAATGTTGATGGAACTCTTTTATTCCCCGCTGACAAATGAGAGAGATGAATAAAAAAGTAAGTTATGAGATTGTATTCCGTCAGGGTTCCAAGGGAAAGTTTTCATGGAAAAATTTTTCTATTTCATAACGATGTCATAACATGGGTCACCGCTACATTCTCAGCAACGTCCGATATAGATCAACAGCAGTTAGTGAGGAAATAGAACAACAGAAGAAAAACAAATATTGACAAGTTTGCAATGCGCAGTGGCGTCGCTAGGGAGTTTCACGGGTGCAGACTGGACCGAGTGACACCCACATGATAAAATGTCATTAAAAAACAATGTCAAACTTGTGTACAGATCATTAAATAAATGTCAATGTTTTTTTTAAATAATATTTTTCATGAAAAAAGAATAAACCAATAAATTTTTTTGGGAAAACTTTTATTTAAAATAAGCAAAATTTGTTTTCTTTAAATTGTAAAAAGCTTATCTAAACTTAATGACTCTGCACTTACAACTACATCCATCAAGAAAATGGAAGTTCCTTCCATGGAAAACGTCAAAAAAACGTCAAAAAAATAATAAATTCCAATAACTAATTACCTTATTTACGAGTTATTTTTTTAACTGATTTATGCTTTGTTAGGAATATAAATAATTATTCAAAGTTCCAAACTCGATCCTAGAACGGGTTTGGGAGAAATAACAAGTACAATTATTTAAGTGGACAGGCGTCCAACGGCAAACAGTTCGATCTATGAATACAGAAGGATTAATGCCACTTGTTGGTATCAAACATAATAATTAATACGGTAACCATTAATTAACTCATTAAATGGCCTTGTCTGCGCCAATCAATAATTGTGCAAAGTTTCAAATTGATCCGAGAAAGGGTGTGAGAGAAATAGCGTATTTCAAACAGAGTTGACCTAAGCTTTGGAAAAACGTAAGGGAGGCGATGATAGACATAACTCGCCTCTTACACGGGGGTGACACCGAACATAGCAACGCTTCTGACAGAACGGAGCATGTTAGTAGCATTGCAAGAATATTAAGTAGTACCTACCATGACTTTCATGAGAATGACTTGTACAGTGTTCATGCCATCGCTCTAAATACTACTCAATATAGAAATAAAACAATCAAAATATACTAGTTCTATTTTTAAACTAAGGGGAAGAAATCCACACTTACAACTATATCACTCAGTAATGTACAAGTTATTTCCTTTTTTCGATATAAAAAACAAAAAATAATTATTATTCTGTGAATACTGAAGAATTAAATTACCTTGTTGGTAGAAATAAAAACGAATAATTAATTGACTGATTGGTTAATTTTTGAAATTGATTTTGTATTGTCTATTCAAATGAATAAGTGTTGAAAATGGGTGTCGGAGAAATAAAGTGTACAAAGTTTTTACCAGACAGACAGACAGAAAGTCAGACAGATATAGTGAGTTAAAAGAAAATTGATTATAAAAACAAAAAGTTACTGCGATCTAAAAAAAAATAATTGAAAAACAAGCTAGTAGTAGGTCTAGACTAGGCTGAATTCAAACAAAAAGGATGTTCTAGAAAGAAAGTCATTGAGAAACGTAGAGCAGAAAAAAAAAGGTCAGGTGACATGACGACATGACATTTTCATCAGACATTGGTTTGTGAAGAACTACTAAAATTATAACTCAATACTCTCCTCCTCTTCTTCGCCTTCCTTCAGAATGACTACAATAAAAGAACGTGTTTCAAGCCTGCTCTGTAATTAGCCAATCAGGAGCGAGTCTCAGATCAGACATTATCACACTGACGCTCTTCAGTCTTGAACAAGTCTTAGTGTGCCATCCAAGCTCAAAGCATGAACTGATTGGTACAGACTACGTACAGCATTGCACAAGCCACTGCCAAGTGTTGAAATACTGCACAGTCTCAAAATGTCAATGTCATCGACAATTTCTGACATATGAACTTCATTCATGACATTTAAGTTCATAATTCTTCCCCCCCCCCCTTTCCTCCATTTTCAAAATTACTTTCATAACTTCTATAACTCGAGGCAATAAAGAGATCATTGCTTGAAGAGAGTGACGTCGTCTTTTAATTTTGTAACAAAAAAAATATTTCAAAATTACCTAATCTTGATATAAATAGGCGATGCTTTACTATTGTTTAGTATCAACGCTAAGAAGGTCAGTTTGGAGTCAGGTACAGAGACATTTTAAAAAAATGTCAACCTTATATTTTCAACATCGAGAAAGTAGCAGACTCATTTAACGAATACATGTTTTGCCCCCTCGTACAACATGAGGCGCGGTGGCTGAGAGGTAAAGCGCTTGGATTTCTAACCGTAAGGTCCTGGTGAAGACATGGATTTTTAATTTCGAGATGTTTAAGGCCCTTTTGAGTCCACCCAGCTGTTTTGGGTACCTGAAATTAGTTTGGGAAAAGTAAAAGTGGTTGGTCGTTGTGCTGGCCACATGACACCCTAATTAACGGTGGACCAGCGAAACAGATGACCATTACATCATAAGTCATCATTGGCCCTATAGACCACATGGTCTGAGAGGAAAACTTTACTTACTTAAAAGGTACAAGAGAATTGAGACAACAGGTGTTCCGGAAGAAGAAAATTGTAACCAGCAAACATTGCCCTTGTGATGTATCTCCAGAGGATACAGACCACGTCTTTCAAGTTGCAGACTTGACCAAGAGACTCGAACAAGCCACTGTACATCCCTTCAGAAGGCTAAATGTATGGAAAAACTGATCTGTACACTAGTGTGCAGTTTTTTTCGGTTAAGACTTTAACAATTTTATTCTCCCAGTTAAGCATTAAAACGAAGAAGAAGTAGACTTAATAATGTATCTGGTTTCTAATTCTGTGCAACAAATAATCTTCCTTATAATTTTTAGTGACAATGAATCCTCTAGAGAAATGTCGCTTTAACTTTTTTAAAGTACGTCAGTCACGTTTAGATATTTTAAAAACTTAAAAGTGCTTTCCAAAGTTTCGTTTCGCAATCATTTTGATTGTGCTTTAAACAAAAGAAACGGCTGACTTTTTTAATCTCTAGCACTGACATATAAACACAAAATATGTGTTTTGCAAGATCTTTTCTTAAAGACAAAGTCTGTGATTATGGTCTTCCAAAGGCGTATTTCAACTCTATGCGTTTCCTTGGTGATCGAGATGCTCTTAGACTATCTAAATTCTACGATTTCGGAATCTATATGAGTCTTTTTGTAGATACTATGTAATTCAGTGCCTTCTTTAGTCTTTGGAAGAAGCCGAAGGCACCACTATGTGTTGATCCGACCCTGATATATAATTGTTAGTGAATGTGAGTGTGGAAAGAATATCGGTGGAGCTTAGGCAACAAGCTTAGCCAACTGACCTTTGATGGACTTTAGGTGGTTGGCTTAGCCAAATGACCTCCGGAGTGGGAAGGGGTGACATGAACTCAGATGAAAGCTAGGTGCCGGTCAGAGATCCTCGCTGGAGCTAAACTATTTTTACCATATTTTCAAGATGTTTCTTGGTGCTCAATGCCTGTGTGATTCTTGATGCTCATAAACTTTATAAATGTTTCTTGGTGTTCCACTGATTTCTGTGTATTGCTTCTTGAGGCTCTTAGGCTTTCTGGGTGTTTCTTGATGCTCATAACCGTTGTTGTGTTAAGTAATGCTCATATGCTCATTCTGTGTGTTTGCTCTTCAATAGGTGTGTATATGTGTTGTTGTTTTTTAATGCTCATAAGCTTTCTGGGTGTCTTTTGATTCTCATATGCCGTTTCTTGATGCTCATAGCCTTTCTGGGTTTTTCTTGCTGCTCATAGCCTTTCTGGGTTTTTCTTGATGCTCATAGCCTTTCTGGGTTTTTCATGCTGCTCATAGCCTTTTGGGGTTTTTCTTGATGCTCAAAGGCTATCCTGATGTTACTTGATTTTCATAGCTCTTCTGGGTGTTTCTTGATGCTCATAGACTTTTTGGGTTTTTCTTGATGCTCATATCCTGAGTGTTTCTTGATGCTCAAAGGCTTTCTGTGTGATTCTTAATGCTCCTGTGCATTGTGTTTCTTAATGTTCTATGTTGTCTTAATACTTGCTGCTATACTGCCTACACCACTAATCCATCTTTATATCTTGCTGCTATACTGCTTCACCACTAATCCATCTTTATATCTTGCTGCTATACTGCCTACACAACTAATCCATCTTTATACTTGCTCCTTTGCTGCCTACACCACTAATCCATCTTTATATCTTGCTGCTATGCCATAATACATGGAATTTAGATTCCCACGAGTTCCGAAGCGTTCAGCCGAGACAATAGCGTGAGTAGCAATATTATGTCCTCTTTGTTGATTATGCGCATTTGAAACCTACTTCCGGCGTGTTGAACAGACTTGAGTTATTTAATGCTGCGCCATTAGCATGTTTTAGACTCGTAAAAACTTTCAGGTCATCTCGAGAGTTCAGGGTGGGGCAAGGGTTAGACTATTGATTGACGATAGTGCCATGAAGAACGGAAGTTACAGTCGATAAGGAAGAATCAATACAATATTTTGTTTTCCCTGGTAACAAACATTTGTAAGATTCACATCCCTTTTTGTGTGGTTGATTATGAAAATCAGAAAGTAGAAGATGACCATTGTGAAAATTTGACTTGAAAAAGTGAATTTAATCTTTGAATGTTACTTTTTTTACAGGCAATGACGTCATGCAATTTTGTGTTCTTTTTATGCGTAGATTACGTAGCAGGATCGACCGCAGAAGGAAGTCAAAGATGCTACTTAAGCGCATGCGTCACCATGACAGATGATATTCCAGAGATAATATGTATAATTACTATGTCGAAATCAACAGGATGCAAAGAGTGTAACACAAAACTATGTGGCAGAAGGCTGTTTTGTTCTGTCGCTTTTCACGCATCTTTAAAATGTTTATATTCACCAGACCAGTGGAACTTTGCCTCGTATTAATGTCACATTTAAGCGTGTGTGCATGCGTGCGTTAGTGTATTTAGGTAGACGAAGATGGACTTGTCTATGTAGGCATTGTTTCAGCACAGTTTCAACACAGTTTCAGCACATTTTCACCACAGTTTCAGCACATTTTCACCACAGTTTCATGAATTTAAAAAAAAGTTGTAAGTAAAAGGTTTGGTGGATGAAATCTTGAAATTTACGAAACTGGCAGCGAAGTTGAAATAATGCTGAGCTTAGAAAGCGAATGTCGTGGGTTTGATCATAATACTGTCAATTTTTTTTCAATGACAATCCGATCAGATCCAATCCGAACCATCGTGATCCTACGGAATCCTATCTGATCAAAGACTATTACCTTCAGGAATTTGTTACTTTTTAAGTTTTCAATTATACTTGTTACAAATCTCTAGGCTACGCTTTTAGAAATGGATGGTCACGTCATAGTCCTTTCATACATTTCCCTTTTTTTTTAAGACCAACTATTGTGTTTTCGCTGTTTATTGTTAACATTGTGACACCATTGACATTTCTATTTCATCGCTTTGCTCGAAATAGGTGCAAGGCTGTTGTTTCTAATACGAAAGTGTAGCTTTATTGTTTGTATGTTAAGTATTCATATTGTATGCATACTCTTTTTTAATAGTATTCTGCGTGCTATTACCTACACTCATGTAAGAAGTTCATGACCTACTTATGGTCATTCGCAACACGACTTTCTTAAAGGCCACAATTAAAAGGCATCCCATTTTGGTAATTTTAGACGCGGTATTTTCTGGAGCGCTGCGTCTGCTATCATTTTCTTGCTGTTTCAAAAGAGCATTTCGGCTTTTTATCGTCTCGAGAAAGCGTGGTCATTTATTTTTAATAATAATTACAAATAGGTTTGACTAGACATGGAACACTTTAACAAGATTGTGAAAGAGACACATTGTGTTGTATTTCAAGACTACATGTCATACGATCATCGATTCGTCTATCGATGCCTGCATTATAAATTACATTATACATTTTAAGCTTCTTGTGTATATGCTTTGTATGCTTTGTATGCTTTATAATTTATTATGAATACAATATAGTTCATAACCCTTTTAAATACACGAACTCACTCTGTAGCTTTAGTTTTTAAAGACTATTTTATCATCTGAGGCATACATTGAAATTATGTAATATCCAATACACTGAATACTGCAATAGCCAGTTCGACAATTTTGTCCATTATTTGACTAGAATCTTTAGTTTCAAGTCAATTCTTTAAAATCCTTTCTCATTACAAATGTTTTTTTTTTGTCGCAAAATACATCGAGCACTGTCAGAGACCGTTTAAGATTACGATATAAATTTTCATCTTATTTTGTAAACTTTTTAAAAAAAAAATTATCTCACTTATTTCCGTTTGAAAAATAACATATACAATTCATATTCATATTGTAAGCACCACAAATTATTTACAATTGCGGTTACATAATATTCTTAAAAATTCAAATACATTTCATTGCAAATAGTGGTTTATTAATCTAACATCTCTAAGATAATCAAAAAAGAAAAAGATTCTATGTTATGCATTTTGATACGCGCTATTTAATGGCGAGTGAACACTTCCTAAAAGAAGCAGTTCTCTAAATGGGGTGGGTTTGGGCAAACGACTGCTCGCTACCATAGACGCCGGAAGTATCATGTAGGCGTAAGCAGAGTGTATGACTCTTGTAGGACACCTTGGCGCGAAGGTCGTTTTGGCTCCGCCGCTTTGGCGCAAGGGACGCTTTGGCGCAAGGGACGCTTTGGCGCGAAATACATTATGTACGTTTATTGTATTATTTCTTTAAAAGAATTAAGCATATCTATGTTTTGCATGAGTGTTTGTGTTAAGACATATTTTTCACGTACAGAAGAAGAAATATTTGTGTCCGCTATTTTTGGTATTTAAGTTTGTTACAGATACAGATATCCTTCATGCGAAATTTTGTCTTTTCCTCGCTTCGACTGGACGTTTTCCATTGTTTATATAGACTGCCACGGGATTTCAGTTAAAAATATAATAGAATGAAATGGCGAAAGTTTTTCTAATCTGTCAGCGCGCTGGAAAAATGATTAGTGAATGATCCAAACTACTCGAGCTTATGAAGACGTAAGGGGGAAGAGTATATACAAGGAGTGAAATGTGTCCAGAGGAGAGGGGGCGGGATAGGTGTCACAGGTAATGACCAGTCCCAAGGAGATGATAGTCAGACGCATGAAACCAGCGCCCAGTGCATGGTGCTGGTCTTGTCTTCATTTAACTCTACTTGCGTCAATGCGAGATGTGTTGACCCAAATCACCCCTACCCAATAAAGCTTTAGATGTTAACATGGTTTTTGTTTTATTAAAGTATGACACTTAGCTAGTTCGTATATTACACAGATGTCAAATAAAAAAAAAGTCTTTTGGAAAGAAATAGAAAAATGTCATCCATTGCGATTAGCAGAACTCACATATAAATAAATGTAAAAGGATAGCAAGTCATTACCATTCAGGAATCTGACTTATGTTTGTAAAATGTTTTACATGTTTCGGATGTTGAAGATAGTTTACTTCCTAGTCCAAACCTCCCGCAGGACGACGGGGGATGGGCGGGCAGGGTTTGAACCCTCGACCGTCAATAAATCCGAACGACAGTCCAGCGCGCAAACCGCACGACCAGGCAGCCATCCATTATTATAGGCCTATATTCATTAAATAAGCAAAACCTTTATATGTAAAAAAAAACAACAATGCGATGGACGGTGTTAGAATTCATACTATACATACAATATTATGGTAGAGTGAAATAAACATCATTATAAAAGCTACGTGCTTATTAAATTATTTTTAAATTATATCTCGCGACAAAACGTCCCTTGCGCCAAAACGGCTAGCGCCAAAGCGTCTAGCGCCAAAATGGCGTACCGGTTTACGTGAGTAAGAACAAAGGACAGGTCGTTGGCAGAGTTATCCCAATGTTCGCAAACAAAGCTTAAAGCCATCCTGCGAAGTTCGAGAGCAACAGTTTCATCGATGAAATTTTTCCAGAAATATATGACTGAACAGTGTCTTTTAGGAAGTGTTCACCCGCAACTAAATAGCGCGTATAATGCGCACCGGGTCGATTAGTCACACCAGTGTACCACACTAATGTTCTGCAATCAAAATGCATTATGTAGAATTTCATGTGATGTTAGCTCAAGCTACCGCTACCGGTAATCAAACGTCTATTAATTTTTACGATTATTATATAATTGCAATTGTAATAATTTCTGGTGCTTACAATATGAATATGAATTGTATTATTTTTTTTTCAAACGGAAATAAGTGAGATAATTTCTGCGGAACCCTAGTGCTCCGTGACGCTTGACTAGGTGTTCCACGTACTGCTGGAATAATTAACTAGTAGACCACCACGGGAGTTAAGTCTCTCCAAAAAGTAAGCAGTGTTCCGCCAAATAGGCTTTCTCAAAATGTGCGAAGTGTTCCGTCAAGGAAAAAGTTTGGGAAACACTAGTATAGAGGGACTACTTATGGTCAGATAGTTACTCTGGGCAGGGCACGTATGGGAGACGAACGTATGCCAAAACAGTTTTTTGGTGAGCTAAAAGGTGGTTGACGTAACAGAGGCCCCCCACGGATACGCTTTAAATACCAACTTAGGCAACAGCTTTCCTTAGTTGACAAATAAGAGAGAACCTGGTTGCAGAACGAGACAGCTGGAGGTCACTTACAAAGGCCGCGGGAGACACATTTGAGACCGAAAAAAAATCCGCTGCCGAGGACAGACTTAGACGGCTAAAACAAAATCTTAATCGACCACCGGCGGACGATGGTAATGCTTGCCCTGGATTTGTTAAGATATGTAGGTCACAGATGGGGTAGGGTAGCCTCGGGAAATACTGCATTCCTCATTATTCTTCGGATCGAAGACAAGGCTTCTTATTATTATTTATACTAGATCTATTAACATGTGTCCATCTACAGACATGAAAGTGTGGTTCTCAATAGTAACACAATTATAACCCAATTTATGTCAGGAGTGTATCATTGGAAGTTGAAGAGACACAAATCTTTTGTGACATCTCTCCAGAAATATATTTCCCGAGGTGGGGGGAGGGGGAATGTTAGATGGTGTCGTAAAGGGGAAATAGGAAATGATCTGCACTTGTGGGAAAAACTCGAGGATTGCAGGAGTCGTTTAAAAGATACTAACAACATAATAGCTGTCATCTCAAACCCACAGGGGCATTCAGCGAGTTAATGGTAGGGGAGATAATAAAGGGTTCTGTGTACTGTTTACTTCTGCAGCCTCCGTTGTGGTAGATCAGTCTACCGTCCAGAGTTGTCTTTGACTGTAACAAATATAATCAAAGAGAGTTAACCCCTTTAATTGTTATTTACTTCCCTTTGTTGTGAAGGATGGAATCTATAAATAGTTCGCACAACGTCATTTCCGACATGCTCACGCTGTATTTAGCTAGATTTAAGAGCTTCTCGGATTGGTACAAAACTTAAATCAACCTGCTGTCTGTCTGGTACAAATTTTGAACGCGTTATTTCTCCCACATCCCATTCTCGGATCATGTTGAAACTTTGCACAATTATTTATTATCGATGACAACATATGTTCCCCTTTCAGACCTTGTGGTCTATAGGGCAGATAATGGAAAGGTCATCTGTTTCTGTGGCCTACGGTTAACGAGGGACCACAAGGTATGAAAGAGAAACTTTACTTACTTTTTTTTGCAAAAGGAAAAATACAGATCTAGATCAGAACAAACTACAAATTCAGAGTTCACACTCTATACGTGTTCGAACTGTAAGCACTGCCTCTACTCTATCCATTGGACAGAACGCCTCTTTTTATATTGTAGGCTTGACATCATATTCTTATAATGAAAATTAGGCAGCTTTAGTGAAAGTGTTTAACAAGTATTCGTTGCTCCTCTGTATGGTACTCAGAGCCACTGGTTTTATCAACCTCCGGCATACAACGGTTTTGAAACAGTGTCTCTATCACAGGACTGTGTTAGCCATGTGAAATACTGTTTTCCTAATTCCAGTTTAGACTCGAAGACAAAGAGTTCTATACAAATATTAAAAATGTCTTTTCTCGTTTGTTCTCCCTCTCTTTCTCTCTTTCACTCAATTTCCACTCTTATGTTTCTCTCACTCTTTCTCTCTATCACTATCTCTATCACTCTCTCACCGTTTCTCAATCGCCCTCTCTAACTCAAGTTTTCTCTCTCATTTATTTTATCCCTTTTTCTCTTTCCCAATCTTTCTCAAACATACACTCTTCTCTCACTCTCTCTCGCAACTTTTCACTCATTCTTTCACTCTTTCTCACACTGTCTGTCTCTCTCATTGACACTTTCATTCACACACTCTCAAGTTAAATATACAAAACTTTCTCCTGTTACAAATTTAAAAAAAAAGATAAGATAAAAGCCTCTCATTATTTTGCCTCTCATTAATTCGCCTCTCGTCAATGCGAGCCGTGAGCCTCGTTTTATCGCCCTACCCATCAAAGTTTAATGTCCAGCGTTAATGACATTTAAATTACAGTGCAATTCACGGACGGTTCGTGCGACATTCCTCGATGACCTGACGTGTGACCTTAATGTTCAGACATCCGCAAGACTTTAGGACATGACCAGGAAACGTGCTCTTAGATTCTTAAGACATCTGCTATATTATTTCATTTCCTAGGACATATTGAAGTGTCCCAGGGAATTGGGTTTTATGGTTTTACAATATATGTTTGTTATTTTAAAACATGGACAAAAGTTCTTTTAGAAAACTTCCAAGGGAGATTATTGTTTTTGTTTTAGCGCAGAGTCGGAATGAAATAAATTCCTTGTTTTTTGTTGATCTAAATTGTTAATAAATTTCATAACCAAGTGATACTTGGTAACGTGTACAGACACTCCCACATCATACTTAGAGATAAACACAATCTTATCTTTTTTATGTCTTATCTTATCTTATATGATACAGACGTTACTTCAAAAAAGAAGATGATTACGTCCTACGTGTCATGCATTCAGTCATGCATATTAACCAACTGCTTAAATTCTGTCAAGTCACTGGTTTTCCTGGCTAGCTCAGGCAACCCATTCCATGCTCTAATAGCACTATGGAAGAAGGAGTATTTGTACAAATGTGTACACACACACGCATACACATTAGCAAAATATCATTTTACATGTACTGAAATATCGCATTCTTGTCCGATCCTTACATCGAAAAGCCGAATGATATTCGTGTTTGACCCCTGCGGGAGGGGTGGGGTTTGTTTTGCTTTAATTTTTTTTTATTGTGTAAGAGATTTTAATGTTAAACTAGCTCCAGCATTGCCGATATGGACTTAAGTTTAAAACCATCTTTTTCAAATAAAAAAAAAAAGCTAATTCCATAAGCGTAGCCAAGAGGGTCTATGGTTTAAAAAAAACATTATAATTACTGTTTGAGCCTAGCAATGGGATTTTTCTGCCAGTTGCTGGAACATATTAATAAGTTAATCTACCAGACTTAAAAACATCCAATCTTGATAATCTGGATATTTAGGACGTCCCTGAGTTTTCTTAATTTATCTAATAAAATACAGACGTTACGCTGTGGGGAAGTTGCGCTGACCTTTTGAAATCCTCGTTGGCCGAAGAATGAACAATGTCAGTTTATTTTTTTACATTTCCCTTTCCCATACCATAAGGAACTATCCTTTATTTCTTCCATAGGTCTCAATCAGAACGCTGACTTTGGACGACAATCCATTACACGTTTAGCTACCAGACTGCACAAATTATATAGAGTGCTAAATTGGACTTTCCCCCCTGTATCTACAGAAAGTCCACCCAAGCGACTTCTAGTCGACAGGCCAGATCGTTGTTGAAAGGGATAAATAGAAAAGGTCGTTCATCGAATTTGTTGATAGAAAGACAGAGATCGTGCAGAAATGCGTCTGGGCGAATTTTGTTTTTCCTAACCGATCTAGATAATTGATTATTGATGGAAAGCGTCTATGTGGAGTTGAGATACACACTTCCCTAATATTTCCTATATTTGGTTTGGCTTGCACAGGGTCCTGGAGTCCTGGTGTTACCCACCGATCTTTCATTCGCGTCTGCCTTTCGTGATTTTCTCACTGACTCTACTGTACGAGCTTTGTGGAGGGTCTCAAATTGTAGAGTCGAAGGCTCTCTCAGAATGTATCACTGTGTGCCTCAAACTGACTAAGCGTCATCGGCTCTTGATTTCTCCTCAGTATCGACTCCCGAAGTCTTTTCCATGTTTTGGTAATCGCTGCAAAAGGCAGAAGAGGTTCAACTTGAACGTTTTCCTTCTCCTAAGTTGTTAGCCAGCCACGGCTCATGAGCCACTCCTGCCCAAAGTTAACTAGTTTATGCGCCTAGTTGCTCGCCTTTGCCCCCTTCTCCTGTAAGTACTACGGTTCCGCCGGACCCAGTATCTGAGCCACACGTGAAGGCCAGGAGCTGGATTGGTTGTCAAGAGTCAGACGCTATGTGAAACACACGCCATTGCAAGCATTTTATAGAAAATGAGGCGCTTGAAGCCATTGCCATTTCCGGCGATAACAAAGTTTCGAATCCAGTCCGATAGTATTGATTCAACTATTTTTGCAACATTTTTTGTCCTTTAAAAAAAGCAACTATGTAAAAGGTTAATCCTTAATATCAAAATTGATACTTCTGCAGCAATATGTTATTTAAAAATATATTAAAAAATCTAAATGATTTGAAATACTCTCTAAAGCATATCAAGATTTTTTCCCACATATAACCTCGACGCCAAACTGTCCAGTGAAACAACAAAAGACATGGCAGCATTGAGTCTAGACTAACATCAGCGTCGATCGATTTAGAGTCTGTTATAGAGCTATGAGAGCCTGGAGTAAAAACAACATGAAAACCAATAGAACAGCCATATGCTTTCTGAAAGGCTTATTGGTAAAACATCTAATGTTATTGGCATTAAGATATTAACTTTATACGCCATAAGGATAATGAATGGGACTAAAGGATTTAGAGTTTAGTTACTTTAATATCTTGAAAAATCAATAGTTCTGAGTATAGAAAACACACACACACTTATGAAATAAAAAATCTGACACACGAAATTAATACACACACGGAAAAAAAACACACACGAAATAAACACATACACACGAAATAAACAGACACACACATGAAATAAACACACAGACACACACATGAAATAAACAGACACACAGGAAATAAATAAATTTCCCACACTCAATGACGGATCAAGTTGAAATTTTGCAGTTTAATTGTAGTACCAATTAGTAACCAATTAGTTAATTAAGAATTGGTAAATTAATTATTTCGTTTGGTATCGAACAAGGAAAAGAAATCGTACTTGACAGATGTTGTATAAGTTGAATTAATTCCCTTGAGGAGGTTTGAGGCTTTAGACTCGAATTAAAATTCAAGTCGAAAATTTTAACTATGCATTTAAAAAGCGATCACGGTGAAATTAAACAGTTACCCCTTTCATCCCCCCCCCCCAAAAAAAAAACAACTTTTCCAGCTAGTCCAGACAAGTGATAGGATCATAGCACATTGAGAAAGCTAATAGTATGGAGTTGCACTAAACAAAAACAACTGGTAAAAAACATATTTCTAATCGCACATATTTATTATTGTTAGATTGCATCTATTACAAATTTAAAGATCCAAACTGATTGATACAATAACACTTAACATAATCTTTTTTTTTTTAATGTTTTTCTTGGTTTTAAACACAAACTATTTAAACTAAGAATTGACACCACACGTTGCCTACAAATCACATACACAGCTATGGTCACCAACAAAGCTGGTCATTGGCCACTATTTAGTCAATCAGTACTATTTTTTTTAACCGGAGGCAAAGCCCTAGGAGGAGAGAAAGAAGAGTGAGGTGTGGAGGTTGTGATGAGGAGGGGGAGGTAAAGGTTGAGAGGCCGCAGGGAGGAGGGACAGAATAATCGATTGACGTCAAATAGTGCAAGCTCATGTGTTTACGCGAGAGATGGTTGTGATCATATTACTGCCGAGGAATCACTACGAGCTGAAATGGAGTTTTCAGCAGACGACAGGTCTGTTTGAAACAGGATTTTTTTTTTAATTTGTGAAACGAAACTAGATCTAGGATCTATCAAGGGGAAAAAGTTAAGGAAAGGTGTACGTTAAACGAAATGACCCTGTAATATGCATTCAACAGTGGGCTGAGCAGATATCTATAATATAAAAGCAGAAAGTAAGGCGAATGTATGTATGTTCCGCATAGAAATCAAAACCGTTTTGCCAATCTTGATAAAACTTGGCATAAATGTTCCTTGGCTACTAAGTGGAACCGTAACGTAGGTAAAGTAACCCTAAAACAAACTAAAGATCCTCAAAAAAAATGTTGCCCAACTCTATGAAAGTATTACTATTTCGTGGATCTAAGCCATGTCTACATGAGAGAAGATCAAAAGGGTCTAGATCTAATTTCAAGAACTACACTTTGCATAGATAGTTTATTACTTAGATACATGAAAATACAAAATATAGTTTATTGATTTCATTGTTTAATAAAATTAACCTTCACATTTGTGTTTCAAAAGCATTTTTACATTAATTCGTTCCTTATATCTGTGAATTTAGAACGTCCTGACGTCCTTTATAATACTATTTATTTAACAAATCGGGTAAACCCGTCTTAACTGTACTTTATATTTCATTCACCTTTTCACCATTCACCTCATTCTTTTTTTTTTAAATAGATGTGGATGTATCGGCTTAACGGGTAAACCCATTTTCGCAAAACTACTTTTATTTTCGTGGCGAAAGAGAAAACACTTGAAAGGAACATTATCTTTGTTTGACATATATAAATCCAATCAACTAGATTAGTAATACATAAACTAAGGGCCCGCAGGCCGCAGGTAATGTCCGGCTAGTGTTTTTATAACAGACAGACGTCTACTTTCTTCTGTGGGCGTGACAGTACAGAAAGCGTGTGGGGACATTAGTATATTTATTTCAGTGCTACTACTTCAGATTAGATTATACATTTGAGATATGATGGGAGTAAGCTAGATTTAGAGCTAATATATCAGGTCTGCGGCTATAGTGTCAGGTTTAACCGTACAAATTGATAAGTAGTAGAAGTGTACTAGAGTTTGTGTTTGTTTCTAAGGTGACACTGAGAACAAGTTAATGATTGGTTGGCAGCTATGCAGTGAGGATGATGAAATAACAATGGAGTCTAGTGTAATGCAAATGTGAAACGGCAGACGACTCAACAACCATGCAGAAATAATGCCTTTCCCTTCACCCTAACTTCACCACTGTCCTGGGTTCGAAAGTCGTCTGCTATCCACAGGCGTCATGCATGAAGGGTTTATTTTCCGTCTAAAAGTTGCAAGACTATCTCCTAAACCAAAGTCAGACATTAAACTCAGCTGACTTATGTTAGTCACATTTTGTGTTATTCAGATTCTAACATTTTGTGTTTCTATAAACGTCATGACAATTATTCCGTATTTTTACACCCATTCTTGAACAAGTTGAAACTTTTCACAATTATTCATTGGCGAAAACAAGACACGAATTAATAAAAAAAATTAACCAAATAGTCAATTAATTAATGGTATTTACTTTTATGCCAATAAGAAAAATTAATGTCAGTATGTAGAGATATTGCTAAATGTGTGGGATTTCGTTCCATTTGATGATTGTACACGTTATTTCTCACTCGCCCATGCTCGGATCAAGTTACAATTTTAAACAAGTATTGTTATCATTATTGTATTTAAGTAGTTATTGCACCTAGAAAATATGAATCAATTTTTCAAATTAACCAATTAGTCAATTAATTATTGGTAATTAATGATTTAGATTGATATCAAAAATGGAAATAACTTCTACATTAGTGAGATATTTTGCTGCAAATGTGGAGTTCTTCCCATTTTATAAAAGCATTTTTTTTTTTTTTTTTTTTTTGGGATATTTGTTTTTTTTTAAGTGCGTACCCCAGACTAGTCCCACCCACACGGACGATGATGAAAAGAGTGCTCTGGAACGGAAATGGATTTTTATTTCCCTTGAATTTAATGTATATAATTTCCAAACAAGAATTTCTAATAGATCTCGACTAATCTCGGTTAAGATGTGAGATTGGAATCTGAGCACGAGTTGAATTCTTCTGTTCCATGACCCCAGTGGGAATCTAAGTCTCCACAAGGCGGCCTCATTTGCATTCCTGGTAGTGTCAGACCGGGTTATCGGATGAAATAGAAATACTAATGTCCAGCACGGGCTTTTTAAAACGTCTTTTTATTACCTTAGAATTTTACATGCCATAATAATTTAATTTGCTTTGTCAAAAATCTTACGTAGATGTAGCGTATAAATTAGTGATGATTCTGATTCCAGGCTTAAAAGTCATTTAATTAAGAGATTGTCATAAATTGGAGGCCAATACATAAAAGCTATCTTTTTGGTGTATCTGATGCACAGACTAAGGAATACTTGATTAAGATATAGATCGGGTTTTGAACTCTGAATTCAAACGTATGCTGACTTGCGGCTGTATCCAAACATGAGAAAAGCTTCGGGAGTCAACACTGAGGAAAAAAAAACAAGTTGCCATTTCTTTGGACATATCAGCTTCATGGAGAGGGTGGGAAACGCAGAGAGGGCGACATCGTTCCAACCATAATTAATGTCCAGGCATTAAAATCATTTCTATGAGATGATGCATAGTTGTTACGTGACTGAAGGAGCCATAGATCTATTTGCACAGCCATGTAATGTGTGCGCACCTTTTTAGCACTGCAAAAACTCATTTCTGCGCTGTTTCGGTTGCAAGTCTGAGTAATTATTTGTTTCGTTGACAAGAGTGATCTTCCAATAGAAAGTTTCTTGCAATCTCACGTTTTCATTTTTTTGTTCCATTATACTGCCCCCAGTCTTCATATTGCTTTCTTTTGTTTTTCTATGATACTTTATTTTTATTGAATAAAAAAAAAAAAGGAAAGAAAATGCCAGATGAGGGGATATATTGGAACATGTAGAAAAACATAAGAAAAGTGTTCAATAGTACCTCAATTAACATCTTTTTTTTTTTTTTTGAAAAATGAAAGTTGACTTTATGTTTGAGGAATATATTTTTTTCCTGTTCAGTAAAATTTGTTATAACAATTATCCTGTCAAGCGAATTTAAAAAAAAAACAACTTTTAATGAAAAATATTTGGCCATATCGCGTCCTCAGGGCTTCCAAGACCTTTCTTTAGGGAACAGTACCAGGAAAAAGAATAGAAAGCGATGGGATGAAAGCCTCAAAGAATGGGCAAAGGAAATTCTATTCAAGGCAAGGGACAGAATGGAAATAGAAGGTTAACAGATCTTGAGTGTCCTAACGGTTCAAGGGTTAGATGAAGGTGAAACATTTATGACCCTCTGAAAATTCTATGGGTCAGTGATCTTTGAGCTTGTAACTATGACCCCCTACATTTTATAACTTGTATAAACCCATTACCTTCTATCTGTCACCTCTGTACAATTTAATGTACCTACCCTTCTATAATCTGTAATAGGGTCTAACTATGAATCCGTGAAAATAAAAAGCATGTTCCTGATGAACTACAACCTCTAACCCTCGTGAATGACAGATGCTTGCCTAAAAATGACCTCGTGAAAAAATCTCAAACAACAACAGATGTTTATGACAAAAAAAAAAAGGTTTGATTAACTTAAAACAAACACTCGCCTGACATGTTGACTTCTATAACATGCCGTCTGTTATGTGTACGCCTGTATGCTTTCGTCTCTTTCCGATAAGGAAAATCGATTCTAAAAATTGTGTTAGCTTTATTTGTGCATTGGTTGATAAAAAAAAAAGGGCACATTTAATGGCGCTAAAACAGAAACCTTGTTATTGAACAAACCACTTCCGGTTGTTATTTTCCTGTTACTAACAACATCAGGTTAAGCTCAACTCCAACGCTGAAGTGGATCTGGATTGGACTCACTTTGATTTGGTGCCAAGCTACTGACTCTAAATTGGAGCCAAAGAAAAAATAGAGACAATAAGTAAATGATTCTGAATGGGACCCAAGTAGGCACATTAATGTAAATCCATCATCTCTTTCACTCTCTCTCTCTCGCTCTCTCTCTCTCTCTTTTATTAATAAGTTAGTTTATCAATTTTTTTTTGTAAATTTAATACTGTGTTTGCGAATCGTCTCACCAAACTTAAACGTGACACAATGTCTATAAAAACAACGAAGAACCACCAAAAAGTTCTAAATAAGAGCTGACTGAAACTAACTCTGTACTCTACATTTCTTTGGTTGCATCTGTTGTTAACCCTTAAAGTGCTGAGCTGTTTTACAGTGAGTGCATACCAAATGGAATTACAATTCTGATGTTTAGAGGCTAATATACCACACGCATTTTAAGGGTTAACAACATTGATTCTAGCCTATATCTTTTAGTTTATAATGCAGGCCTACATATTAAATTTTTCTCACATGTTAACACTACGTTTACATTTAAACATTTTAAACACATTAAAGCAACTGACACGAAATCACGCACTTTACAGACATACACATGCTTTACATATATCTACATACTTTAACCACATTTACATTCTTTACACATATCCACATACCTTTACATTTTACACGTTTAACAAATATTTACACATGTTTACATAAGTTAAACATATTTACATACTGTTATAACTCTTCCATGCGCACCGCCATCCAGGCTTGTGCTAGAAGGTGCGCACTGTGATAGACTAGACCTAAAAGGATGTCAGCATTAGAGAGGAGAACGATTTCCGCCCAAGTTGAGAGCCGAAGTGAAAAGAATGTGCCTAAGAAAGATGTTGTTTTATGAACTTGTGATGTCGTGTAAATAAAGATAAATGTGCCTCGTTGAGTTGCCTCCCTTAATAAGTTATTACAATACTTTGCAGCCTTTACACTCATTTAAATAGCTTAAATAGTGTTATGACCCTATTGGCGGCGCAAAAGGGTTAACTATAGGCTCAGCTGACACACACGTGAATCACTCAGGTCAGCGGGGCCATGGACAAGGGACAGTACTACGATTACACGAAATTATGACCAATGTTATGGTCATGTGATCGAAAGCCTGCGTGTACGAGTGACACAGTGTGTAGGAAAGCGGCAGTTCAAGACCGGAGAGCGTCGATACAGGGACTGTTAGTCGGCCATGAAGTCGGTCCTGGTTGAGTCCTCAGGGGATGATGTACAAGTCCAGAAAGAGAGACAGTAGAGTTTTGTACGGTGATGCACAGAGTGACATTTTAGTTGTTGATGTGTTTGATGCCAATTGTCTAGTATTGGCTGTTATCTACTTATTCAATCATTATTAAAGTACCAGATTATTTGGAGCCTTGTTGTCAAGTTCTTGATGTGTTGTGTTTAGCAGTGTTTACATAAGGTCTGAATAGGAGAGAGGATCGTAACAATACCTTTCACATAACTCTACATTTACACTTTATATACATTACAGACCTAGCACATTTACATATTTTAAACACATTTACACTTTTAAAACATTTGCTCTCTTAACATAATTTAAATTCATTTACATACTTTACCCATATTTACACACATTTACACACTTTTCATGCATCTCCATCGTTTACAAACATTTCAACATATTTACATATTTATACAAACTTTACACATATTGACAAACTTTACGCTCTTTCCTCCTAGTTACGTTTATTTCCATAACTTACATGTATTTTTACATTTTACCCACATTTACCAATATTTACACATTTACACAATTGACACATTTTCATGCTTGACAAATGTTTTGTTTTACTTTCCACACATTTACATTAAGCATGTTTACAAAATACACATATTTAATCGCTTACACACATTTACATTCTTACTGACATCTTACATATATATACACAAATTACATACTTAACACACATTTATATTACACGCATGTACGGGCGAATACACGTTCGCATGCATATTGGTTTACTTTAGCCACATTTATAAATTGTTTGGTGTAATGCACAAATTGTAAGACAAATTTCCATACGGACAATAAAGATTATTATTATTATTATTGAATGTACACACTAAACACATTTTTAGATACTTTACACACTCAACGCACATTAATATACTTTATACACGCTGATACACTTTACACGCATTGAATGTCTTATTATTACACATATTTACACGCATTTACACACACATTCACCCACTGTACACACATTCACCCATGTTGCACACATTCACCCATGTTGCACACATTCAAACACTTGTACCTTCATTTCAATTGACTTCTCAAGTCTTTAAAGTCTGCAAATATCTCATGAAGCTGGTATATGTTAATTTTGTAAAATCTGCAAATGTCTCATGAAGCTGGTATATGTTAATTCTGTAAAGTCTGCAAATGTCTCATGAAGCTGGTATATGTTAATTCTGTAAAGTCTGCAAATGTCTCATGAAGCTGGTATATGTTAATTTTGACAGTATTAATAACGCCTCTGCCAAGCATGTTCAAGTAATTACGTGAGCTGATGGAGACTAATTGCACTTTAACTATTTCGAGCTTCATGGGAATTGAACGACATCATTCATCAAACTAAAAATGGCGATAGTTGAAGCTCATAGAAATTGTATTTAGAAAATCTGTCTGCTGTGGACAGGGATCGTTAACTGTTGCTACAGTACACAGTAATTAATTGACTGGAGTCTACTTTGGAACAGAATCAATTTGTTCTTAATCATTTTTTCCCCCTGAAGACACATTTTATTCAATCTATGATGAAATAGCTTTCAGAACATTGGCTACACCACTAGGTGCGTGAGTGTGTCTGTTGGTGTTTGTTGTGTGAGTGTACAGTGAGCAGCTATGCACGACTTTGAGTAAAAATTTCAGACAAATGAAAATGATTTGTCAAATGATGCCACCAGTAGCAATGCTTGTATATCAGGAGTTAAAACATGTACTAGGAAAATTTCCCAGAGGTAACCTGGGCTGTAAGAAGAAAACAATTCTATATGCACAGTTTTTAGTTGACGCCTGGTTTCACAAAGCATATATTAACTCACTCCGTCTGTCTGTTTGTCTGTCTGGGTGAATTCTTGTACACTTTTTCTCTCCTCTTTTCCATTTTTTCGATCAAGTTGAAACTTTGCACAATCATTTATTGTTGATGACAACGCATGAATAAATTTAAAAAAATTAACCTAATAATTAATCAAGTAGTGGTAATTAATTAATAGTGTTTTACATAGATTGCTTTGGTGTGCCTAATCTAGCATCTGCCTTCTTTAGTGTGCCTAGTCTAGCACCTGACTGCTTTAGTGTGCCTAGTCTAGCAATGACTGCTATAGTGTACCAAGTGAAGCACCTGATTTAGTGTGCCTAGTCTAGCACCTGCCTGCTCTAGTGTGCCTAGTCTAGCACCTGCCTGATCTAGTGTGCCTAGTCTAGCACCTGCCTGCTTTAGTGTGCCTAGTGAAGCACCTGACTGCTTTAGTGTGCCTAGTCTAGCAGTGACTATATTAGTGTGCCTAGTCTGTGTATTAGAGTGTATGTGTAACGTTGTACTATTTTTTTTTTAGATTTGTTGTATAAGAGTATCAGTATGTAGGATTTGAACGTGTTTTGGCTGTCTCAGTATGTGACGTGTTTTGGCTGTCTCAGTATGTGCGTCTCTATTCTTAGTTGAAGCCTTAGCATGACTATGTGTCTTATTTGGTCAGCGTGCCAGTAAATATGTCTTAGAATTTACGTTTAAACTATTCTTATGTCTCTGTATTTTTTTTTATATTTTTGTGTGTCTGCCTAAATATACAGTTCAGCACTTCGGTGTGTCTCTGCATGTGTCAGTGTGTCTCGCGATATGTGTGTCCCCTACAGCGATTTCTGTTGACACGCCAGTATGTGGCAGAGCGTTTTTTTTTCAAGAGGGAGACAGATCGATACTCTGATATCGCCACGAAGAGCGTTCTGCGTCGCTTTGACACTCAGTGAAGCTATGTTTTCTCTCTGTCCCTCTCTCTTTCCCTTTCCCTTTCTATTTCTCTCTCTCTCTCTCTTTACTTTCTAGTTAATGTGTGTTTGCCATGGGCAGGATCGATCCAACCTGATATGCGAATACACAAATGAATTTGACATCTTTCTTTGCTTGATCGCGTAATTGGTCATTTATGAAGTTTTACCTCACAGCCTGTGGCAGTCAGTAAATAAAACAGTAGCGCCCCCTAGAGAAAAATAGTTTAATGTTATATAATTAGCTAACATATTGGCAGACTAGTGCCCGGAGAAAATGGGGATGTTTCCAAGTCCCTTTGATGCATGCAAGGAAAGACGATTCAGTATGTTCAAGCTACGAAATACTTCAAATTGAACGAGACACATTCTAACAACCCCCATAGCATAATTCTAGCCCTTAGAACAGGCATGTCAAACACGGCGTTCGGGGGCCGCATGCGGCCCGCTTGGCCACCTCAAAAATTATCAAAATAATGTTCAACTTTTTCGATGGAAAATAAAAGATGACAAGCTTCTTGAATTGAAAAGTAGTATTTGTTAAACTGAACAACGAGAGTGAGTCTGCATTGAAAGCAAGCTACATTTTGTCAAACTTAATTGCAAGCCATAGCAAATCATTTAGTGAATGTGATTTTATGAAGGAGTGTGTCGTTAAAGCTCCCGAAGTAATTTTTCCCGAAAAGGTGAAAACATTCAAAGAAATAGCGTTAACTAGGAACACTGTGGCAGATAGAATAAATGACATGTCATTCAGCTTGCGTGAACAATTAAAGAACAAAATAGTTGTTTTGAATTATTTTCAATTTATGTAAAGGGTGTAGCACAGTTGGCTATATTCATAAGGACCTGTGACAGGAATTTTGAGATACAAGAGGAGCTACTTGAGTTCTGTTCTATGCATAACACCAGAACAAGTGAGGATGTTTCTGAAAAATAACAGGAGGTGATATTGTTTATCTTTGGTTAAGCTAACGGATGGCGCACCAACCATGAAATGAAATGGTTTGGATACAAAGCTACTTGCTAATATAAAACAGACTTACGATAATTTTAAAATTTTCTAATTTTTCAGTGCATCATTCACCCAGAAACACAGCAATTGCATGTCATAAGACCGGTTTCAGTCGCTCTCTTTAAATCATCGCCAATTTTCAATGTTTCTGGACGACATTGGACACGACTTTGATCGTGTTCCCTACTACACAGAATCCGCTGGCTATCAAGTCATAAAGTATTGAAGAGATTTTTTGCACTGCGTGAGGAAATTGTATTGTTTCTGAACATGAAAGGTGAACCTGTTGAACATTTCAAACTGACGAATGGTTTCGGGATTTGGCATTTGCAGTTGATCTCACAGGTCAGACAAAATTGTCACCACTGCGTGTAATCATGTGAAGTGCTTTCAAACAAAATGACGACTGTGGATAAACCAAATAGGAAGAGAAAATCTTGTTCACTTCTCAACGTGTCAGGAAGTAAAAAGATTAAGTCATCTGATCAAAATTTGTCATCAGTGATGAAAGTGTCAGTGGCAAACAAACTTCAACCTGAGGTTAATAAACTTGTATCCCAGAAAAGATGTCAAGCATCAGGCCAAATAAAATAATGCGTTGTCACAGTGATTTTTTAGCTACACAATTGTACAGGGACAGGTATTGTATCCTATGGTATTGTTTCTAATTTACATAAAACTAGTAGTTTGCTTTACAACTGAACTGTGCGGTAATCAACTAAGCTTTTCTAGGCTTTTCTTTTCTTTTTTTTTTAATCTACCATCCAAACATTTTTGTTTCTGCGCATGTTTCGTTTCTTAACTATATCCGTTATGCAATATCGTTATTCGTGACGTCGTCTGCCATCAGATCAGGAACAGTCACCTAGAAGTCAACTACGTTGTTAACAGCTAGAGTTATATTATCTTCTCTTTGAAAAGAAGATCTGTAATTTAGGAGATCACGTACTTTCAAAAGTTATTCAACGAAAAACAAAATAAAGTTTCACCACATTGCCGGGTCACGTGGTATGAGCTTTGGGTTATGGTCCCTATGCGATGAAGTTGTGTCCCTCTGTCTCTTGTTATGGACTAAATGACGTCATTCCTCAGGGAGCGGAAGACAGAGTCTGAACAATATGCCAGAAAGTGGGTACAAAAAAAATGACATACAACGACCAGATGTGGCCCTCGAGTCCTAGATCTGGGTACAAAGTTTAACAGTTGATTCCCTTCTTTACATTATTTCAATGTATTTTTTTTTCTCGGCGTAAGCTGTGTGTTGTTGATAGCAATATATTCTTACTCTAGCTAATAACCCGCCTGGGGATAAAAGGAGTTTTTCGAGGCACGACAGCCGTCGCAACATCGCTGTTTAGTATTCTACAGAATTTTCAGTAGTTTACTGTCTTCCTTTGTTTTTTTTCCTTCTGTTTTTCCCGCCTATTTATTGGAGATGGGAAACGAACCGAACCCGAACCTCACCTACGACGGAACCCGAACTTTAAAACTGATCGGTGCGAACCGAACCGAACCGTAATTACCTCAACCGAAATGAATCAAGATTTTGCAATATTCTAGTAACTCTCTCTCTCTCTCCCTCCCTCTCTCTCTCTCTTTTTTTTGGAACATTCTTCTGTCTTTTTGAGATTTGTAATGTTTGGCATCACTGTTTTTTCGAATCAATTGAATTGAACAAAATTGTTACATCCACATAGTGTTTGGCAAGTTTTTGCTATTACCAAATTTCATAACATTGAACCGAACCCGAGCTTTAGATCTGAAAGAACCGAACCGAACCCGAACTGTAATCGTCATCGAGCCGAATCGAACTTAAATCTGACCGAACAGAACCCGAACTTTAAAAGATGGATTCGATTCCCATCTCTACTAGTTATATGATTTCTATGAGCATTCTAGCAAGTAGTAATGATACTGTATACTGACCAGGTCAGTTTTTCAGCCTTTTGGAGACCTTGTTCTTAGTTAAAGGTTTGGGAAATGTTTGCTCAATAATACCAATTAAATAATATGTAATAGATATTATTTTAAAGTATTCAATTTCTTATTCAAATAATTAGTAAACTAAACATTCGCAGTTTATTTGTAATTGAAAAATAGAGAGAAAAAAATATTTTCTATTATAGTGTTCGAACCCAAAACATTTGTGTTTTATCGCGACGCTCTATCAACTGAGCTCTGTAAAACGATTTCAATGTTCCATCAAATCAAAGTAGAAGTCAATTGATGTAGGTCAAGCAGTTAAGTCAACTGATTGTCAGTTAACGTAGTAGTTTAGGGATGTCAGTCAAAAAGTCAAGGGATGTCAGTCAAAAAGTCAAGTGATGTCAGTCAAAAAGTCAAGTGATGTCAGTCAAGAAGTTTGTCCACTGATTGTCAGTTAACTTAGTAGCTTAGTGATGTCAGTCAAAAAGTCAAGTGATGTCAGTCAAGAAGCTTGTCAGGGGATGTCAGTCAACTTAGTAGTCAAGGGATATTCTAGTCAAGAAGTCAGTAACGGGATATTCTAGTCAAGAAGTCAGTAACGGGATATTCAAGTCAAGAAGTCAGTCAAAGAATGTCTGTCTTCATCTAAACTGTACCTATAAAAGCTGTCTTTAAATTAACCTAGCATCTTCTGTCTTGACTTCATTCCTTCCTTTTTTTGTCGTGCTAGTAAGCAAAAATATTCTGTTAAGTATTAAAACTACTTTTTATGCATAACAAAAATAACCACAAATGATGCAAACATGTAACATTTATAATGGCAGCATTTGGTAAAGAAGTAATTGGCAATAGGCGGTACGGCCACTTGTCTAGTAAATCTATTTCAGAGTCTTCCTCGTTCAACTACTTCTCAATGGATTGACACATTGCTAGACGAGGCGTGCTTGAGTAATTTGGTCACTCGCTGGCTAGCGTTCGACCAAAACCGTAAATTCTCTGGGGACGCGTTAGTCGGAGAGCGCGTAAAGCTCTAGTAATAGGTGTCGAACCCTTGGAGGGGTTAGGTCGTTATAGGTTCAGTGGTACAAGCAAAAAGCCTAGAAACTAGCGGACTAAGTATGTAATACACTTCATAGGTTCAAAACAACAACCCCCCCCCTCTCGCAGAATATGGACTATAATGTGAATTGGCTCCATTGGAGTTTGGGAATTGGAGTCTGAAATGTTTAACCCCAGGTCTAAGAAAATAAAGGAACCACTGTGATAGAAAATAAAACCATTGAAAGAATGTTACAACATGGTTTCTTCAATAACAATGCCTTCCTGGTTTGTTAGGGAGTGTGTATCTAGAAATGTTTGCTATATTTTGAACAAGGATGCTATATTGAAAGAATGAAGATTTTCAATTAGTTTATTTGTCAACTGCACAGTGATTTAAACAAAATTATTCTGGTATAGCGTTTATTTCTGGCTATAGCAGGTCTAATTTCCTGTGATGGAAGGTGGTGTATGGGAAAATTGAGTGAGCTGAGCGGGTTGGGTGGGTTAAATGAGTTTAGTGAGTCAAATGAGTTGAGTGAGTTAAATTAGTTTAGTGGGTTAAATAAGTTCAGTTAGTTAAGTGAGTTGAGTGAGTTAAATAGATTCAGTGAGCTAAGTGAGTTAAATGAAATAAGTGAGTTGAGTGAGTTAAATGAATTCAGTGAGTTAAATTTCAGTGAGCTGAGTAATTCAGTGAGTTGAGTGGATTAAATGAGTTGAGTAGGTTGAGTGAGTTAAGTTCGTTAAATGAGTTCAGTGAGTTAAGTAAGTTATAAGTTGATTAGGTTGAGTGAGTTAAATGACCTGAATAAGTTAAGTGAGTTAGATGACTGAGTTGAGAGATCCTTTAAAATCCTCTAGCATTTTCAGTTTACATTTGTATTTCAAATTTTTACCCTTCAAATAGTTGTAAATACAAATAGAGTTGATTTGAAATTTGAAGACGAATTCTGAGCTTTCATTCAAATTTGTGTTACTTGACATTAAATACGCTACAGAGGAGATTGCACCATCTATTTGAAGCTACCGAAGAACGTATGCCCAATCAAATGGGTTTGCCGATAAAACTAAAAAGTTCATAGTCCGAATAGTCTCCATGTCTGTTCGTTAAAAGCTAAAGACAAATATAGACGAATAAATGCCATCACCAATCAAAGTTTTGTAGGAGCCCATGAAAATAACGCGCCAAGATTCGAGTTTTTTGTGTTTAGCTGGCCAACAAGAAAACCTACCCAGGGCGGTGAAGCTACACAAATTGGAATGGTTCTAGTCTCACTGTCAGACCGTGCAGGGAACACAAAGACAAGAGCACTAGAGACGATGTTAGCAAGTCGACTGGAAGGTTTCTCCACAAGATCTCCCTCACGGACGCTATGCGCGTATAGAAAAATGTCGGTCAGAAAAAGTTGTCCTTGTTATAGGTTGCATAAAAATAGATAAAAGGTTGCATGAACAAACGAGAAAACAAAACCAATAAATTAAAACATTAACTATCTGTACGATAAAACAATATTGTTGAAACGTGATAACCATGCGTAATTATAAAACAATTAAATTATAGCTTTTATATAGCGCTACTTTCAAGCTATTAGCATGCTCAGAGCGCTATGGTTCAATCTCATTTCTGGACCAGTGGAGGAGAGGGGTATCTGGGAGAAGCTTTTCCGAGCTGTCTTTAGGCGTTCAGTAAACTGCTTAAGTCGGCTGTCGAACCTCGAGACCCCTTCATAGGTAGCCAAGTCCAGTTCAAGCGTACTTAGCCTCTCGACCACTTTACCAGTTCAAGATGTTGAAAGGTTTTATTTCAAAGTCAAAGTCGTTATGATTGACTTTGAAAAATATATTTGTCACTTCAAGACTAAAAACTCCAGCTACTAAGTTTTCTTTAAAACTGTGAAAGGTCATGTGTGTGTGTATTTGTTTGTGATTCTCTAAACCAGCAAGGTGAGGTCTGGAAGTGAGATATGGACCGGCGAGATCTGGTCTGGAAGTGAGATATTGACCAGCAATGTGAAATATGGAAGTGAGATATTGAACACGCCAAGAAATTGTGTTAGCGCCGGAGAAAAATAAATTGCCGTATTTATTCTGGCTACGACCAGAAAATCATCGATCTCAAAGCACTGAATCGTCTCTCAAGTCGCAATGTAGACAATTAATCAAGATGGTTGATGAAGTCAGTGTTTTGTTTTAATTTGCCTGAATCGAAGCGGAAGTCTCAACGAGGTCACTAAACGAGATCACAGAAAAAAAATTGCATTGAAAAATATGTTCTAAAAATGTAATTGTAAGCAACAACAAGGAGGCGCCGTGGCTGAGCTGTTAAGCGCTTGGCTTCTGAACTGGGGGTCCCGGACGCGAATCCTAGTGAAGACTGGGAGTTTTTTTATTTCGGGATCTTTGGTAAACTCTGAGACCACCCTGCGGTTAGTCCTTTTGCTGGCCACATCTCGTTAACCGTGGGCCAAAGAAATAGATGACCTTTACATAATGTGCCCTATAGATCGCAAGGTCTGAAAGGGGAACTTTTACTTCACTCTCTAAACAACAACAATCTATATATATACATAGATATCTGTGGCATTTTACGTCTCGAGAGATGATCTTTTCCCTTTGCAACTTCTTGTGTGACTAATAGGCCAATCCTTGATATACAGCTGCGATCGCAGGTTGGGCATATGTAATCACCAGGCGCCGTTGCATTTTCGCCCTTCTTTCTGCTTCTGTTGTGTATGACATCTGCAATCTTTGACCCTTCCTTTATGCCCTCTCTCCATGAGGATCTGTTCTGTGCCACCTCTTCCCAGTTGCCAGTGTCGATTTTGAAGAGCTTCATATCGCGTTTGCATACATCCGCATTACGTAAAAGTGGGCGACCAGCGGCTCTCCTGCCTTCTATTAGATCGCCATACAGGATGTCCTATGGAAGTCGACCTACTGGCATTCTACGAACGTGGCCAAGCCTGCTAAGGCGTCTGCTGCTGATAACGGAGCGGATGTCCTGGCACCCTGCTCTTTGTAGCACCTTGCTGTACGGAAGTGAAACATGGCAGGAAAAAAAGCTGAATGTTTTCCACCTCCGATGCGGATCTTTAAAATAAATAAGGTGGCAAGATAAGATATATATATAATTCTCTTCACGGCTTAAGAGTTTGGACACCAAGTAATGGAAAGATCACTCTTTTATTTCTGCAAGTCGTACGGACTAGAGTTACCCCATGTAATTTTAGAAGCAAAAAAAAAAAGAGAGGGGGAGTGTGGTGATTATGTTTTGTATATAATATTGTAAACGGTACGTCATAGAACCTTGGTTGTAAGGCTTAAAGAATTCTATGTTTATTTATTATTTTACTATTTTTTCATTGGTCCATTGGTTGGGACAGAGTGACAGCGCTTGAAGTTTTATTATTGTGGACAGGGGACCGGAGTTTTGTGAAAGCAGAGTAGCAGCCATTATAAGGCAGTTCTGATATTAATGTACATTTAGGAATTCAGCTTTTGTTGGCGTTATCTACAGTTATAATTTATTCCTATTGCTTTATTAAATATTTCTTATTTCTGATGCATCCCTGGTGTTTCTTGAAGTATTGCGTACGTAATGTATCCATGTCAAAGTCATAGGCTAGGAGTTCACAACAATCACAACAATGGTGGAGCAGCAGGAATTCAGCTTTTGTTGGCGTTATCTACAGTTATAATTTATTCCTATTGCTTTATTAAATATTTCTTACGGATTTCAACGGATTTCGCATGGGCTCAGTTTGGGTAGGGATATAGATAATAAGTGAAAATTAAGAGTTTGTATTAGAAAATACATTCGTCTTTGTATTTTATTCATTCTTTACTACGCACAGAATTACTACACGCGCATAAGAATTCTGTTTCCTACAAAAGTCACGCTCAAAAGCAAGAATTACCAAATGTTTCAATCTATCTTTGAGAATTGTTGACCTCAAATAATTCTTCATTAGTTTGAGGCGCGACAAACTTCTTTCACCAGATTCCACAATTGCGGGTATTGCATAATGCCGTTTTTTTTTCATCGCGTGTAGGATTGGCGTTTTCCATATTGAATGACACTCCGAAATGACAATTTTTGTCTATATATTTCAGGAGATTTGTATGATTTTCAAAAGATTTTAATAATTTCCGGATATTTCCAGGAATTTTCGTATATTTTGCAATTTCAGGAGCTTTTCAGGAGCTCGTGGTAAATCGACAGGAGGCCGTCTGTTATAAGTTATAAAATGGTTTAATGTAATAATTTATTCCCCTAGAATTAGTGCGGGTCCTATGAAAGTGCAGGTCCTATGACGGCTACGCCGCCAGTCGACTAGTTCATTTTATTACAATTCCTTTAAATAGCTTGCAAGCTCTTGGTTGGTGTACAGGAATTTCCCTGAAATGTAACAGTTTACATATAAATATATATTTGGAAAACCATTACTAGTTAATTTTTCACACACTAAAAACTCTGTTTTGACGTTAGAATTTTTCAAAATATAACCATCTTCAAATTAAGTTTGGTTCTTTCAACAGGTATTCCCGCTCTCGACTTAAACATGTCTTTGTTGTTTGAACACGCTTCAACGGAAATTCCCGCACTCACCTCAAATGTTTCTTTGGATTTAGTAGGCAGCTGAATAAGTAAATAAACATACATAAACAGTTTGGACGCCGTGTGATGTAGAAATGACAGAAGCATTACAAGAAATAAATAAAACTAGAAGCTCTAGACCACCATCAGCTTCATTGAGGAGTTTATTAAATTTTTTTTAAACTTGTTTTTTCTAAACGTAATTCGCATTGTTTTGTGTATTTTTTTTTACCTTCTGACAATAATTTGTCCGTAATCCTAACTTTAACCAATGATAAACTTCTAAGCAATAAGCCTTTTAAGAGATAGAAAAGTAATCATTCTTTTTACAAAGGTCTCTCCTTTTAACCGATCCCAAGAAAGGGTCGAGTGGTCCCAGTGACGAACCGTTTAGTGAATCGATAAAACGGCCTTCAATAATTCATCAGCCTCGGGAAAATGGAAAATAATCATGCCAGGATGGCAGGGGGAAAAATGAGTTTGACTACGTCTGTATACACAAGTAGGCTACACAGAAGTTTTGATTGTCCACAGAAAGAGAAACGAGTCGAAGATCTCATTATTGTGGGACATTTTGTGTCGGGGGAAGGAATAGTTGTGTGTGTATCAGGGAACGGTAGCCGAACTAGTGTGGAATTATTTTTATCACCTTTTTTTGCTATATTGTTTTATGTTAGGACGCTATTAAGTGGTTCCCTAAGGTTGTTTATGCTTCGAGTGGCATGTCTCAAATAGCCTCTGACAACTAGTCCAACTCCTGGCACTCATTTGTGTCACAGATATTGGGTCAGGCTGACATGTTGTCACTGACAGGAGAATGTGACAAAGGCGAACAACTGAAGCCTAAACCAGTAAGCTTCGGGCAGGAGCGACTGAGGGGGGGGGGGGAGTCCTGGCTGGCTGCCCGTCTAAAAGAAGGAAAACTCTGCCGGGAATGTTCAGGAGTTACGTAACGTTTAAAAGGTGTGGAGGATACAAAGTCGTTACGATTTGTTACAAGGGGGAGGGGGGGGGGGGGGTCTGAAGATTTGTATCGTAGAAAAGCAAACAAAAAATATTCAATTGAACTCAATTGAACTCAATTGAGGTCAAGTGGTCCTTCGACTTTCACGGGGGGGTCCAACTTTGACGGAGGGCTAAATCGCGAGTTTTAAAAAAAAAAAACATTTATGAAAATAATATTTGGCTGTTTACTTTAACAACACGGGTTTTCGGCTGACGCCCGATGTAGAAGCACAATATTGGAAAGAAGAAGAGAATGTGTTACAATGTGCTACAATGTGTTACGAATTGTTATGATTTCTGGGGTTACGGCAACGCTCCCTCCCGAATCCAAAGTAGCGGTGGCTGAGCGGTAAAGCGGGTTTGAATCCTGGTGGAGACTGGTATTTTTATTGCGGGATCTTTGGGTGCCTCTGAGTCCACCCAGCTATAATAGTACCTGACATTAGTTGGGGAAAGTAAAGGCGGTTGGTCGCTGTGCTGGCCACATGACACTCTCTTTAACATATGACTCTTACATCATCCTACCCAAAGATCACAAGGTCTGAAATCGGAACTTTACTTTTTTTTACTTTAACCCGAATCCAAACCTCCGCTATCTTTCGGCTATACCATATATGCGTAGGACGTAATCATCTTTTTTGAAGTAACGTCTATATTATATAAGATAAGAAGATACCAAACAAGAGAAAAGGCTTTTGAAGTCTGGAGGCGGCGACCTTTAGGCAGCTTGCAGCACACAGAGATACACCTTGGTAGAATCTGTAACGCCGCTGATCCCAAACTGTATCGGATACCTGCCGTTCTATGTATTTGAATGTAAGACAAAACTGTTTTGTTGTAAGCAAATACAGAAGTATCGTTTATTTAGCTGAAAAGAATATTCTTTGCAAGGCGTATTCATAATTAATGTATTCTGGACTTTTATTCTTTAACGTTATATGTCTATTTACGCGCTAAACATTAACACTGTAAGAGACTTTATATTAAACGTAACACCATGAAAAATGAAAAAAAACAAACAAACAAAGCTCATATTAAACGTAGTTGTATCAATGAGTTTGGATCAGTCATGTAATTATATTTGGAATAGATTTAGACTAAGAATAATATATCTTTGCGACTAGAAATATGTTTAGCAATTGTTTTTGTTTTAGAGCAGTTTCATGCTTTTATCTTTCTCAATATATTAAAATCTTTACCATTATCTTTAATGCATTTATAAAAAAAAAGGTAAACGACCTTAATTTAAACTGGAAGGCTTAGGCCTCCTCAAGCCTCCTCAAGCCAACACACTAAACACTTTGCCAGGGAAGTGTTTATGAAAATAGAAGGTTTTATAGTTCTCTATTGTTTGTTTCAAACTTTAAAGCTTTCTCTCTGCATAGTATATAAGGGGACTGATTCAACTTCTACCACCACATCAGTCAAGTAGAATTTCTTTCCCTTGTTCGATACCAAACAAAATAATTAATTACCAATGGTTAATTAACTAATTAGTTTTTTTTTAATGGATTCTTTTTTTGTCAGGTAAGAGAAATAATTATGCAAAATGTCAACTTGATCCGAGATAGGGTGTCGGAGAAATATCGTGTACAAACATTTTACCATACAGAGTGAGCTGATGTAAAATTTGTAAAAAAAAAAAATATTTTAAAGACAATATGCTCTTTGTAAAAATTTTCTTTTATCTATAAGAAAAATTAAGTTTTCTATGCATGGTGTCCGTATATAAAACTATGATTACCCTATGTATGTATTAAATTTTTTATGTATATTTAATTAACTTTTATTAATAAAGTGCAAACATTAAACATAGACTACCCCTTTTGATTTGTAGTCATGGTATATACATTTATATTGATCAGCTAATACCTTCTTCTATAATAATAAATATAAAGCTTTTATTCTGGAACTAGAAATCACTTAAATAATATACACACCATACCATAAATGCACAATACAATTCACTTTAAACCTATTACCACCATCGTTTCAGCCCCCCAAACTACCAATGCATCCCTTTTAAATACCTTTTACCATCTCCTTCTTGCGGTCTTTTTTTTAACTCCCCAAGCTTCGCCCATGGAATTTCCAACCACCCCTTTGATGCTATTTTTAAAGCTCACGGAAATTCCGTCAACAACTTACCGCCAAGTTCTTGCGATGCAAGAGTCCTAAAAATACCACCAAAATGGGCAATAAGTTGGGTAACCAGTCTTTAGCGGGATACAAACCCTTTGGTGTGGGAGCAAAGCGCATTACCGCTCGACCACCAAGCACCAATTCAACTGTACATACAAAACATGAACACAAGAACTACTCACGTGTTGAAAGCAAGAGTAAGACACTCCACAGGAAGTTGATTAAATAGACTCTCTCTTCGTTTTTATATTTCAAGATCGCAAAATAAGACACAATTCCACCGACAACGCTTTATAAAAATCCAAACTAGCAAATGAATTCAAAGCTCAATAACGAATACGCTATATATTCTGCCTAGAATATTTAAATCATTTAATGCTATTATCCCAATTTATAAATACAACGATTTGTATGGTTCTGGATGTGGCCTGATTACATCTTGATGAACACACAAATCCCAAGGATTCAATGTTGAGTGTCACAGTCGGACATCAGTTACTAGATCTAAATCTATCAGCTGATAGAAGAATATCTAAAACACGTCACGAATGCTCAAAGTGCAAAAAAGAACTAATTGTGTATCGTTAATGAAAATGTAGTAAAATAAAATAAAATAAAACTGAAGGCTAAAAAAGAAAAAAAGCTACGGTACGATAGCTTCCGCTATTTTCTGCGGAACTGCCATACGGAAGATGACATGGGAGTTTTAATAGAAAAACCCTCCTGGCATTGTGGGTAAGAGCGGGGGACACCGTGAAAAGTCTGGCACCAGAGAAGTGTTCATGTCTGCGCATGCGTTACGTCGATGCTCAATACATGTATGTGGAAGTATTTTTTTTTCTGTGTTTTTATTTATTATCATTTATGAGTTTCTCTTTTTTTTTCTAGCTCCATGGAATAAATCTTTAATTATCAGAGTATTGATTTTCAATGGGGGTCAAGGACGATGTATTATCTTTCTTTTAAATTCCCTCACACAGTTGCGTGTTAAACTTAAATACATACTCCAGATATGTATGACTCCAGCTATATATGTATGACTCCAGCTATATATGTGACTCCAGCTATTTTTGAATCCAGATAAGCATGATACATTTCTATTTTTGTGTATTCCCTGTATTCCTTGTTAGCTTTATCATTGATTGTGTTATCCTTTATGTGTTATCCTTGATTGTGTTTATCACTAATGTTTTATCCTTGTTGTGTTATCCCTGATTGTGTTTTCATCGTTTGGTTATCCTTGATGTGGTGTGTTATCCTTATTGTGTTATCCTTGATTGTATTATTCTAAATGTTTTATTATTAATATGTTATCTTTAATGTGTTCTCCTTGGTGTGTTAGCTTTGATAATTTCACCCTTGATTGTGTTTTTATTGATGTGCTAACCTTTATTGTGCTATCTTTAATGCGTTATCCTTAATAAGCTATCCTGTATCTGTTATCCCCTGTTGTTATCCTGAATTGTGTTATCTTTGTTTGTGTTATCCTTAATTTGTTATCATTAATGTGTTATCTTTAAATGTGTTGTCCTCAATGTGGTATTTTTAATGTGTTATCTTTAATGTGTTATCCTTAATATGTTATCTTTGATGTGTTAACTTTATCCTTAATGTTTTATCCTTGATGTCATGTGTTATTCTTAATGTATTATCCTTAATGCGTTAGCCAGACATAAATTGAGGAACAGAAACTTCGCTAAATCCAGAAATGTATAACTAAGAAATATTTAAGAGCGATTACGAAATTTTTAGAAAAGATAAAACAGATCTAGGATGAGTACAAGGTAACAGGCATGGTAACGACGTGTAGATCAACAGGACATGAACTTTCTTCAAATCGATAGTGAAACCAGGTCGTCATGTCGGGTATCATCACAACCATCCAGTACACAATATTGGATTGTACCACACTAAACCAGATTGTAGCACACACTATCAGACTGTACCACACGATATCAGATTGTAGCACACACTATCAGATTGTAGCTCACACTATCAGATTGTAGCTCACACAATATCAGATTGTAGCTCACACAATCTGAGATGAAGTCCTATTGAAAAATCAGAGCAGGAAGGACTAGTCCTCCCGTAGTGCTCTGGCAAGAAACTGGGCCGTTCGGCGTAATGCCTCGTAGCTACCATACAAGTCGAGTGACTGCTCAGACACGTCCCCCATTTAGCTCGCGGAGCTGGGGACACCCGTAAAAGATATGCGACACAGTTTCGACGCTCTCGCCACAGTGACGGCATCGGGAGTCATAATTCGGGCGGAACCGGGCAAAGTAAGCCCCAACAGGACAATGTTCCGTCTTACACTGTGCGATGATTGCTTGTTCTGACCTCCTTAACCGCCACCATGGATCGTCGCGATCTGGGGGACGCATATGCTGCCAGGCACTACGTGCTCTGTCAGATTCCTCTCAGGACTTTAACCACTTCTCATAAATGAGTTATCGGATAACTGCCGTTGCTTTTAAAAACGTGCTTGGTGCTTCGAGGTGTGTGGCTGCCAAAGCTCCCTCTCTTGCGAGGGCGTCTGCCGGTTCATTTCCCCTCACGCCACAATGTGAGGGAGCCCACTGTATAAAAACGACATCTCCAATGGCTCGGTGGATGTTATCTGCGGCGCCGACTGCCTCTTCTATTACGGGCGACCCTCCCCCGCCGCCACCCATTGAGACTGGAGCGAGAAACGGTGATCAGCACCACAGTAGTGGCACCAGTTTCATGTTGGGTCATTAGGGCTCTAATAGCCTCGAATGCCCGAGTTATCCCTGTTAACCTCGGCGTCCATGGAGTATACATCGAAGCCGCATGGACCCTAGAGCCAATCTGGTTCTTGCCGGTCTGGGTAAACTATAAGGGCCCCATACTAAGATCTATCGGGGTGCCTCAATACTGACCCATCGATATAGCAGAAAATGGCATCTGATGGGTAGCTGATGCCAAATTTAGGAGTATAGAAGGTGTTAATCGCCTCTTAGTGGCTCCTTATTGCCCTATAAGGGAAAGGTTGATTTGTTGGCTGGCAATCTCCTCCACGGAGGGCAAGTACTAATCCTTTTAATGGGTATTCTGTCAGTGGAGAGCCCAGCTGTTTTTGACAAATTGTCCGCAATATGGAGAAACGATCGCATTTCAATGTGGTTCCTCTTTCTCCACTGGTTTACTAAAATTGTGGTGGGTAGCCTAGAGTCGCCCCTTTTATAGCGCTCGTAGGCCGTAAGTACCGCCCTCTCCCTCCGTATATTTAGCGGGGCCACTTTTGTTAAGATTTCAGCAGCGTTTGTTGGGCTTGTCCGAAAGGTTCCACAAATGAGCCTTATTGCCTGTGCCTGTGCTCGGTCGAGTGATTCGAGGGATGTTTTACTAGCATATACTTGAACGGTATAGATGTACTCAATTTGTGATCTTACTGCCCCTAAGTACAGTGTGTGTAGCATGTCAACTTTGGCACCCCACTTGATGCTGGCCAGCTTTCTGAGTAACGCAAACTTCTCCGAGACTTTTCTTTCAACTTCCTAGACGTGCTGGAGCATTGACAGTTTTCTATCCAGGGTCACCCCTAGATATTTTGGCGTATTTTCAGTTGGAGTCGCAGCCAACCGAGTTGAAGCTCGAATGGAGCTTTAAGAATGTCGATTTCCAGGCTGAACAGGGACCAGGTCGTTTTGGCAACGTTTATCTGAATCTGCCATTTGTCGCAATACGAGGAGTTTGGTTTGGAGGTTTGCTTGTAATGCCGCCTGAATTTGGTCGGCTTTCTTCCCGATTGACCAGAGGACAATATCATCAGCATATAGCAGTTTCTTTGACCGCAGTGAGCTGGGCAATCATTAAGGTAGGCCATGAAAAGTGTGCATGAGATGGCAGAGCCCTGCGGCAGGCCATTGTGTTGTTGTTTTTGCTTTACTTAGGGAGTGCTGGTATCTTGCACGTGTGTACATCCCAGACAGAAACGATTGTAAGCATTTGTATGTTTTGCCCCGCACACTCATGGCTCTAAGTTTAAGATAAAGGCCTTGCTTCCACACGCGGTCATAAGCCTGTTTAGGTCTATAAACACTGCATATGTGCTTTCGGACCTCTGGAACCCATCGGCCACCTCCTGTGAGAATATTGTGACCTGGTCGATCGGACTCAAGCCTGCCCTAAAGCCGACCTGCTCTGGCGCTAGGATACCGGCACTCTCAAATGACCAAACTAGCCGCTCGTTAACACTGGGCTCAGCAATTTTGCCAAGGGTTGAGGTTAGTGAAATGGGTCTGTAGGACTCCACGTTAGTCGCGTCTTTGCCCTTCTTGAGGACTGGTACAATGATAGCCCGTTTCCAGGCCACGGGCAGTTTGGACTCTGCCCAGGTTCGATTCATAAACTCTAAGAGTTTACCTCTTGCAATGCCTCCGATGTGTTTTACCATCTCAGGGGTAACCTTGTCTGGCCCGGAGACTTTCGGTTTTTACACTTGGCAATTGCTCTGTCCAGCTCAGCACGACAGAAGGGTTCATTGCACGTTGCTTGGCTTTCATGCTTATGTGGCTCCCTCTCGAGACTTTTACGTTCCTTATTGAGGGCTTTGGACATGGCTGACTTCTTTTCGGGCTTGCTAATCTTAGCGAATTTCGATTTAGCAATCCGGCCTCTTTGGTTATCGTTGAGACCGACCCTCCGGGTGTGGATAGAGGGGCAGCCGTTCGCGCCGTGTCTTTGGCCTCAAGGTTTCGAAGAAGACGCCAGGCTTTCGTGGAGTCCCGAAGATCTCACCCGGCACAGGCAGCATTCCAATGGTCCGACCGGTCGCGTCGGGCCAGTTCACTCGTGGCTTTGCAGAGCCTGTTGTATTCCCTCCGGATTTCAGGAGTACCCTTCCTTTTAGCGAGCCTCCGGGCCAGCTTACGTCTCAGGACAAGCTTGTTCACATCCTGAGACCACACGCGTTTCTGCCTACTGCCAGGATAAGTCGCGGGACAAACCTCTCGGCCGCACCCAACATTGCAGCTGTCATTTCGTCGTCAACGTCTTTCTCCTCCACTGCTGTAATCAGTTGCAGTGTACTTCATATATCAATGGTAACACAAGTCTATCTATCTTCTAACCAAGATGAATGTTCATCACGATGAAGTGTCCAAGTTCAGAGTAGCACCACAGTAGCAGGGTGTTCACTCAGCGACCATGATGAGGTGGTAGTGGAACGCCGAGGCTCACACTATGAGATTGTACCACACAATATCAGTTTGTAGCTCACACTATCAGATTGTACGACACAATATTAGTTTGTAGCTCACTATATCATATTTTGTAATCGTGTTCTAATTTGTTGTGACATTGATTATTGGACCCTAGTTATGAAATATTAAAGAATGAAAGCTAATTGAGTTAACGGTCGAGTTCCACTCAATTAACTAATTCCGATATTCATTCTAGATATTATCGATCAATTTTATTTCGCTTACGTTGAATCTTGCTCTAAATAAAGACACACTCAGGGCCGCCGCGAGGGTTGTGGCCGCCTGCGTGCGAAATAAAAAATTCCGCCCCTTTTTTTTCCAGAATTTTTTTTTTATTAAGACTGGACACAGTTGCAAAAGTGCCATATGTTTTAAATCCCCTTTTTTTTTTTAGACCATTCCATTTTTTCTTTTCATATTCGCATCGTTGTAATATCCCTATGAATCAACTATGAACCAAGCACTAGGAACAATTTCGGATTAATGTGCCTTCAGAAATCTGATATTTTGGTCTTATGTGTTAAACATTCAGACTACTCACTTTGGCTCCTAAATAACTGATCTCGTTCTGATTACTTGCTTATGCTCCTGTATTTCCAGTATGACTGATGAGCTGCGGCTGGTATATAACAATGAATAGTGTAAATGATCATGATCTATATATACTATTTCTCGATAACTTTGATTGTTCAACGGTGCTCTATGGTCTGGACGTGGATATGTTCACTTGTTTGTTAGTGTACGTTAAAGCGCTATCCGAAAAAAAAAAAAGCTCGAACTACAAAAGCCATTGACAGTGGAACGTTTTCAACGTTCTCTACACTTTCATGATAATTATCAAGATTGTATTTTGGAGAGATGTGCATTGTAGGTATATCCATATGTCTATGATACTGTAGAGTATCTTGATCTAAACAGCACAATCAATGATCGTGGTTGCCGAGGATCTAGAAATCGTCAGTTGATAGGATGATCATTTAGAAGTTGCTAGTTGATAAGATGATCATCTAGAAGTTGCTAGTCAATAAGACGATCTAAGTATGTTATTATAATCAATGAAGAAACTTCTCTTCGTCAAATACAAATACTTTAATTTAAAACTTGGAAAAGCTATTCACAATAGTTACAATGATATACTGTGATTAAATAAAACATGAAATATAGTTCTACTAAATTAAATGATCTACACAATAATATGATCGTGTCATCTTCCTTTGAGTTCCAACACGAGACTGGCGGTAATATCTAGAATCTTTTCAGACCTTTGGGCGTTTACCATGTGACTAATATCTCTTTGTCGCTTGGTTAATCAATTGACCAATAAAATACAGGTTATCGTACAATAATTCATATTTCTAACCAATTACATTTATTCCAAAACAGAAGGTTGCTGCATGCTTGGGATTCCCGAGCTAGCTGAAATCTTGCCGACAGGCTAAATATAGACAAAGCGTACGTGACACCATAATCATCTGACATCCACAGATTCAGAGTTGCCTACAAAGTTATCCATGAAGCAACTCAGCGATGAATATTTTTCTTGAGTTCAATACAAAGTAAATAATTTAAAGTACAAGTCACTTAAACGATGACTTGAAATAAAACATATTAGGGCGGTGTTTCTCACATTCCCGGGTGGCGACTCCAAAGATAACAACATTTTAGTTCGAGCCTCATTTAGAAGCTGGAGCCCAGAGGAGCGATGTAGGCTTTCACAGTGAGGTCCGTGAATTTTTTTTAAAGAATGTCATAAAAAAAAAAAAGAAACTTAGTCACAATTTTTAGATTTTATTTTTTCATTTCCATTCAGTTATTACTGTGTGTGTAGAATACAAATTAACGTAATGAAACTTTACTAAAACGTTGCTGATTTTTTTTGTTGTTGTTTTTATTTTGGGTGGGAATTATTGTTGCCTACATAATTTTTAAGCTTTGTAAAAAGTTCTTCCCCGCTCAAGACGGCAAGGGGTCTGAACATTTTTTCTTTCGCCGCCCCCCTCCTCCCGTTGTTGATCGGTTGTTGGCTTATAGCTCCAAACAGCTAGTACAAATGAACCGATGTAAGCGTTATATATTTTTTTAATAACTACCTAAACATTAAATAAACTTGAACAAACTTCTTTGTGAACAATAATTCAATATGATTGTTATTATTCACGATTGAGCTTGAGATAAAATATAGATCTAATAGTAATGAAACAAACTTATATTTAAACACAATCTAGCTCACAAAAAAAAAATAATTCTTTTTTTTTTTCATGTCTAAAGATCGTCTCACATTTATACTAAATACGGTAATTTCATCATTGTCACTGCATAACCACCAATCAATCGCTTAACCTCTTCTTACTGCCACCTAAGAAATACACACATTCCATAAAATCTCCTGTCGTCAGGACGTTGCGCCCTCCCCCTCCACATGAGAGGAACTAGCGCCCCCCCCCCCCCCCCCAGTGAAAATGTTTTTAAAATGGACTTTTTAATTTCCGGTAATAGATCTACTTACAGTGCAAGCTATTCGACTCAAAACAAATATTACAAACAACCCGCGAAAAATCAAGACCAGAAATGAGTAGGTACCTATGGACTAGACCCGTGGGAATCCCTAGTACGCTGCTCTATTTTTTTGTCTAGTCTCCGAAATAGTTTCTTAAGACGGATACCTTTTATATTTTCAAAGGATAATGGAATAATTGGAATTTATATAACATATTGAAGTATTCTTTTTATTTAACTATTTTTTAAGTAACATTGGAACAATGATTTGGCCGCCCCCTAAAGTCGGCCGCCTACGTGCTATACACTCATTGCACAATAGGTTGCGGGTCACACACTTATTCACTAACAACATAACACACAGAACCCGGGTCTGGACATCTCAAGATGCGGGGCCTAGAATCAGTTGAGGCCGCTCATTTGTGTACATCTGGTACTTCTACACCTGCTAACGTAAAGTACCATTACTGAGTAAAAGACAGTGTTGTGAATTTCTTCGGAAACAACTCTTATTAAATCAGTGGTTGCCAAACTTTTTTTCTCGTAGACTCCTTGACATGTTTTTTTTTTAAGTTTTCGGTAGACGCGCTGCTTACCTAATTATGCAATTTTAAAAATGCATTTTTTCCCACTGATTTCTAATTTGTATTAATTTATTTGTTTATTTTGCTTCATGCATTGTATTGTTACATTAAATGCTGATTATTAAGTTCGTTTTTATTGAAATTAGGTGATCATCTTGATCATCTTTCAGACCTTGGGGTCTAGGGCAGATATTGTAAATGTCATCTGTTTCTGTGGCCTACAGTTAACAAGGGTGTCATGTGGCCAGCACAACGTCCTTTACTTTTCGCTGACTAATGTCAGGAACCCATTAGAGCTGGGTGGACTCAGAGATCCCGAAATTAAAAATCCCAGTCTTCACCAGGATTCGAACCCCAGTCCCCGGTTCCAAGCGCTTTACCGCTCAGCCACCGCGCCTCCCTTGTAGCTGCAAACTTATTTCATTAAATGTACAAGTTTGTTAAACAGACTATGCATGTCAGAAACGGATGGATCTGGGTGGATTTTACTGTAATTGGTTTTTAAAAGCATTTACCAAAAAAAAAAAGTATTTGATCTCGAACTCGTGATTCATGCCTGCTTGGGCGGACGAGCAAACTACTCCACTAGCGATGTACTTGTGACTAGAGAAGATTGTTTATTTATATATTGTTTCAGTTTAGAGCAGCGATCTATAAAAGGGACTAATTCAGCTTTTACCACCACTTCAGTCAAGTACAATTTCTTTCCCTCGTTCGAGATACCAAGCAAAATAGTTAATTACTAATAGTTACTTAACTAAATGGTACATTTTTTAAATTGATTCTTGTGTTGTCAGATAAAAGAAATACTTGTGCAAAATTTCTGCTTGATCCGAGATTGTGTGCTGGAGAAATAACGTGTACAAACTTTTTACCAGACAGACAGACAAAGTGAGTTGATATAAGAATAAAATATCTTTTTTTTTTCAGATAGTCGTCTTGATGCTCAGCGCAACGGACGTTAGAGTCCCGGAACGACTTCATCAAATTCATTGTACGTGGTCCACTGTGAACAGGGCTGCCGCTACCTATTGTGCAATGTGTGCTTTGCATGCAGGAGGCCGACTTTAGGGGGCGGCCAAATCATTATTCCATGGTTACTTTTTTTAAGACAATGTATTAAATAGAAAAAAATTACTTAAATATTTTAAATAAATTCTAATTATTCCATTAACATTTGAAAATATAACGATATTCGTACACAAGAAATTATTTTGGAAACTAGAACAAATAAAATAGAGCAGCGTGCGAGGGATCTCCATCTTGTGCGTTCTAGAGTCTAGGACTACGTCTTACCAATGGTCTGTATTAATGTTCATTGATTTTAGATCCCGTTTTATTACATCCACCTAACGGAGTTGGGTGCAACCAGTTTTTCTTGAGCCAAATGCGAGTTGCCCCATAGAGAAGGACTTTCGGAGTGCGATTGTTCTCTAACCGACGAACATGTCTGAGCCAGCGCAGATGCTGAGAAGACCCGTTCGCGCAAGGATCACAGTATTGCACACTCTCTTTTGCCATGTGATTTTCAAGGTCCTTCGGTGGCGAGTGGAATGAGTGGTTTTCTCTCTTGCTTTGCGTAGGTGGTCTTCGATTCACTGCCATACACATAACGCATGCCTTGTAGAACTCCATTTTGGTCACTGTAGGGAGCTTCTGGTTTCCCAAACTCTTGGATAATTCTAGAGAAGGTCGATGCGGCCTTCCCTATGCTTTTTTTTTATCTCCTCGTCTATAGACAGGTCATCTTGAATTGTAGATAATTTATATACATATTAGAAAAAATTTAATATATATAATACGCAGTACAAGCAATAGTATCATAGTCCAGCCGGATATCATATTTTACAATCCGGCCATATTCCGCTCCGGTATTGGTATATATTATTTTGTTAAACATCAAAAAGTTAAATAAATAATTCATTATCGATAGATAAAGCTGTAAGTAAGTATTGCGTTTTCCCTCTTAGATACACTTTTTTTAAAATGATTTTAGCGGCTCCCGAAAGGGGAAAAAACGCTATTAGTTTTGTGTGGCCTGTCTGTCCGTCCGTCCGTCCCGTTTAGATCTCAGAAACTTGAAGAGAAAATGAAAATCGGACATCATGATATTTTAGATCATTCAAAGTTCTGATGCAACGGCTACTTTTTCATTTTGCGAAAGTGAACTATCTAATTTGTAAAATTATATATGCAAGTAGATTTTTAGAAAAATTACACCACTTTTCAATGAAAAACTTTATGGGAGGTAACTTTTGTTTAACTTCTTCATTAATAACTCAAGCTTTATACATTAGCGCATTAATACAAAACATTTGCAGATAATGTCACAATGGTAAAGGTGTCGATGGATCATTATAAAATATATTTTCCATTTATTAACTAACTCATTGAATAGAAAGAATACTGATTCAATTGTTGTTTTTAAAAATGAATTTTAATACAAACTTCGTTTTAGTTATAACTTTAAAAAATAACGAACTAAGTCTATAGCCCGCAGTTTTGACATATTGTCATTCTAGGGGCCTCTCTTTTATAATCTTGTAGGTTAAGCTTTCAAACCGATAACAAACAAACTTCAAATGGATGGTTTTGAGGTCATACGATGAGAATGTGTAAGCATTGGCATCGCATTGGTTTCAAAATCAACCACCGCTAAAATTCGATGTCGGAATAATTTACATCGGCACTCGCTGAACCTCCAAGAAAACATTTAGCATCTATATTTCATTTATCCTTGATAAAAATTGTTTAGTATGGGGATCGAATCCAGGACTTGTGTCATTAGCGAGACGTTTAACAACCATGCACAAATATGTGCATCATTTTATCTTTGAAATAAATGATTCAGTCTTTAGTCTTTTATAATACCTAGATCTGCATGTGTCTAAAATGTTGGTTCTATGTGACAAGTCAAAAGTTTGCTGTCAGAGTCACTCAAACTTATCACAGCATTCTTTCCCCACTTTCTTCACCCGCCCCACCTTTGCCTCTTCAGGCTAGACTTAGTCGACCACCTTGGGACAACTAGACCAAGGCTTTCACTTATCTCCCTTGACCGGGGTAAAGATAAACACACAGTCTCTTTGATGTCTGACGGCCGCAGTTGACACCACCTTGGGTGGAATGCAAAACAATCTTTCTCCCCCCCCCCCCCTTCTCCCACGACTCTCTTTGATCAAAGAGATTACTCGAGTCAACACGCCTCTTGACGCTCCAAAGTGCGACTCCCATCTCAAGTCTAATTCGCCCACGTGTAAGATAATTCTTAGCCTAGGACATTTCCTGTTTCCGCCCACATTTTCCAGGCCTATATATAAGGTAGATTAAATCAAGCCAGACCCTCTCATTTTCTCATTCGAGCTGAGCTGAGCTATCGAGTCTGGACTGCTTCATTTATTCTTTCTCTTAGAGGAATACATGGTGCCTCAATCAGGTGTCTGCCTATGTGCGTAGTGCTATTCAGCACTGCACTTGCCTATTTGCTGTTCAGTGTCTACTCGACACTACTTAACTGTTTATCGGATTATTTACCTGCCTACTCATTTGGCATTATCCGCCTATTTATCGGATCACTTGCCCACTCGCTATTGAGTATCATCTACTGCCTGCGTGGATCTACTCAACTCTACTACTTGGCGCTATCGGATCTACTTGCCCACCTATTCGACAGCCCACCTGTCAACTTATTAGGTGCAACGTCCTTATAGACCCAGATCTGTGCGAGACGTCATAGCTACGCCAAACCCTCTGCAACTCACTGGACTTATCCTGTCAACTACGCTGCCCACGGCAGATCAGCTCTTAACTAATGATCCTTTCAAGTTTTTTCTCTTTCGCTACGAAAATAAAATTAGGTTTGCGAAAATGGGATTACCCAAAGCCGATACATTCATATCTATTAAAAACGAAAAGAGCGATAGCTTTGTTAAATGAATGGGATTATAAAGTGAACAATTAAACGAAATAATTTTTAGTACGTGATTCATGAATGAATATAGATTTAGGCCTATCTCAACTCGGCTTCGCAGCTTTCGTAAACGAATGTAGCTTTAAAAAACCAAATTTGAATGTTTATTTGATCAAAATATGAAATGAATGGACTTTAATTAATATGTTTATGTGTTAAAGTATAAGAAGATCTGTGCGAAGAGAAGTTTTATCATCTTAGAGTTGAATTAGAGTTTTAGATCTAGGGATGGGATTATAAAGTAAACAATTAAACGAATTAATTTTTAGTACGCGATTCATTACGGTATTGTCTAATGAAAGAATATTCGTCAGGAAATCTGTAGTCACAGATATAACGAACTAATTTATGTAAAAAATGCTTTTGAAACACAAAATTGAAGGTTAATTTTATTATATAATGAAATCAATGGATCTTCTTTTGTATTTTCATGTGTCAAAGTAAAAAACTATGTGCGCAAAGTGTATTTCTTAAAATTAGACCTAGGTCTAAATCCTTTCGATCTTTTCTCATGTCAACATTGTAGACATGGCCTAGATCCATAAAATACTATAGCTGTAATAGAGTTGGACAACTTTATTTTTTTGATGGTCTTAAGTTTGTTTTTGGGCTACAATGCATACACTGAGGTCTAAGTTAGTACCCAAGGAACATTCCTGCCTAGTTTTATCAAGATTGGTCAAGCGGTTTTGATGTCTATAGGTAACATACATACATACATACATACATACGCCTCACATTCTACTTTATAATATAAGATATATATACATTGTAATTTATATTAACTGATGGTTCTGCAAAATCATTGATGAACTTTCACTGGAATCTATATATTTACAAGGGCCCCTGACTGACTCACCACTCATCATCAATTATCCCACTTGGGATGAATGAAAAAAAAATGAAAATTTAACCTGTTATTCTTTACCTTGTGTTTAAAATAACTTTTAAGATCACAACAACAGTGATTAAGTTTCCCCAAAACAAACTTTTTTTTCACATTTCATCCTTGTATATTTACATACATACATACATACATACATACATACATACATACATACATACATACATACATACATGCATACATACATACATACATACATACATACATGCATACATACATACATGCATACATACATGCATACATACATACATACATACATGCATACATGCATGCATACATACATACATACATACATACATACATACATACATACATACATACATACATACATGCATACATGCATGCATACATACATACATACATACATGCATACATACATACATACATACATACATACATACATACATACATACATACATGCATACATACATGCATGCATACATACATACATACATGCATACATGCATGCATACATGCATACATGCATGCATACATACATACATACATACATACATACATACATGCATGCATAAATACATACATACATACATACATACATACATACATGCATACATACATACATACATACATACATACATACATACATACATACATACATGCATACATACATACATGCATACATACATGCATGCATACATGCATGCATACATACATACATACATGCATACATACATGCATACATACATACATACATGCATACATACATACATACATACATACATACATACATGCATGCATGCATAAATACATACATACATACATACATACATACATACATACATACATACATGCATACATAAATACATACATACATACATACATACATACATACATACATACATACATGCATACATACATACCCTAACCCATTCACTTTCACCTATCTTTTGGTCTGCTGGGGCACAACACAAGATCTGTGAACCTTTTTTCTCTCTTTTTAATTGTCATTTGTCTTTGACAGAATTTTATTCTGATATTCTTTCTGAAAATATTGAAACCTGCCTTTTTAGCTGCTTGTAAGAACCACTTCGGGAGCCGATTTTGAGTTAGTGTTTCCACACAAACTGTCTTTGTAACCTTGTTTTTATTCTGCTTGTTTTTGTAAAAGGCCTTTGAAACTTACAAGCTTTAATTCTATGCATTACGATATTGTATTAGTCTTTTTATAGATAGATAGATAGATAGATAGATAGATAGATAGATAGATAGATAGATAGATAGATAGATAGATAGATAGATAGATAGATAGATAGATAGATAGATAGATAGATAGATAGATAGATAGATAGATAGATAGATAGATAGATAGATAGATAGATAGATAGATAGATAGATAGATAGATAGATAGATAGATAGATAGATAGATAGATAGATAGATAGATAGATAGATAGATAGATAGATAGATAGATAGATAGATAGATAGATAGATAGATAGATAGATAGATAGATAGATAGATAGATAGATAGATAGATAGATAGATAGATAGATAGATAGATAGATAGATAGATAGATAGATAGATAGATAGATAGATAGATAGATAGATAGATAGATAGATAGATAGATAGATAGATAAGATAGATAGATAGATAGATAGATAGATAGATAGATAGATAGATAGATAGATAGATAGATAGATAGATAGATAGATAGATAGATATTAAGAAGACTTAAGGTTTTAATTTTCAGCCCTGTAAGACAAAGCTCTATGAAGAAACGATAAAAAAAAGAAAGCAATACGAAGACACTTTAGAAAGACTCCATCAAGTCAGAGACTCAAGACAGTTTGGAAAGTCAGGACTTGCTGGAAATGCTGACCAAGACGTGCCCTCCCAAAGTTTGGCTCCCATCACCCACGTGTAATAAGGTCACATGTACCATCTTAGAATGAGATCGAAACCATTAAAAACGAGCAACAGATCAATAGGTTTTTATGTTAATTGAGCAGTTTGATTAATGGAACATGTATTGATTTGATTGTATAACTTGCTGAACACTTGAGTCATTGATTAGAATTATTGATTGATTTAATCAATGTTCGGTTGATTTATTGAACAATTATTTTATTGATTTTTCTGAGTAATTGAGTGGAAATGATTTAGTGCGTGAGTACATTGTGCCCTTGAGTGTGAGAGTGAGAGAGAAAGAGTTAGAGAGTCTGTATGAGAGAGAGTGTGTGACTAAGTGAATGTGAGAGACTGACTGACTGACTGAGGGTTAGTGACTGAGAGACTGCGTGAGAAAAAATGAATGATTTTTTAAGTGACTGCCTTATTCATTCATAGCAAAAAAAACACAACTTTTGAAGGTTTTAATTATTTGCTGACAATGAATTAAAAATGAAAAGAAAGACAAGAAACAAAGGAAGGTGTGATAAGAAAGACTAAGGCTTGAGAAGAAACAAAGTGGCAGAGATGAGAGAAATAAGAATGAAGTAGTTGACCTAAGTGAGTTGAGTAAATAATGAAGTAGTTGACCTAAGTGACTTGAGTAAAGAATGAAGTAGTTGACCTTAGTGACTTGAGTAAAGAATGAGGTAGTTGAGCTAAGTGATTTGAGTAAAGAATGAGGTAGTTAACCTAAGTGACTTGAGTAAAGAATGAGGTAGTTAACCTAAGTGACTTGAGTAAAGAATGAAGTAGTTGACCTAAGTGACTTGAGTAAAGAATGAAGTAGTTGACCTGAGTGACTTAAGAAAAGAATAAAGAAGTTGACCTGATTGACTTAAGTCAAGAATGGACTACTTGACCTTAATGACTTAAAAATGGAGTTGACGACCTAAGTGAATGAACATCTAATTTTGTTAATTAATGTGTCGATGGCTTGATTAAGCCAACAGTTGAGAATGGCTGATCAGCAAGTTAGCTTGACAAAAAGATGCATGTAAAGATAGAGAGATTCTAGAATGGACATAAGATTTTTTTTTATGAAGAAAGAATTACTTTTTTTTTTATAGTCAGAGCAATGAAATGCGTGACAGAGAAAGCTTAAACAAAACCCTCCGAATCATATAGATCTAATCCTTTCTCCTAATTAGATCTGCTATCATTCTTTGCTCCGATGACCAGGCAAGTATTCAACTTGAAGGCAAGATGAGTGGGGGGGGGGGGGGGGGGGGGGGGAGAGGAAGAATGATCTACCACGCTCTTTGCGCGTGAGGTATCGACAATGGCAGTCTGCTGTATAGGACTAACTGGTGGTTCTCGGTAGAGATCGATACCGATAGAGCACTGCTCTAAATAAAAACCTGGCACCGCCCGGCTCTGAGATTCTTGTGTCTGTAGCGTAGAATGGGCGGGGAAAAAAAGACGGAGAGTCGGACGTGAGGACACAAGGCGGAGGGGTGGTTGGGGGGAGGGGAGTCATGCTGATCAATACACATTCAACGTGAAGAATGGAAGTCAACACTAGAATTCGCAAAGATCTTGTTCGAAACAGATGATACTTTTCTAACTATGTCAGAAGACTTCCCTCTCTACACTTGATCTAACGCCTTGTGAACAGAAGATACCATTCTAAATATGTAAGAGTCTCTGCCCTATGTATTTATCGCCCTTTGGATCTGGACATTGTATTCAAGCTTGCTGTAATGTCCTATGCTCCAGAAGATATGAATCAAGAGTAGACATTTCCCTTGCTATATTGTCCTATGGTTTAGAAAAAGTGTGAATCAAAAGTAGACATTTTCCTTGCTATATTGTCCTGATTGTCATGTTCGCAACAAGTACAAAATCAAAAGTGGACATTTCCCTTGCTCTATTGTCCTGTGGACCAGAACTGATGCAGTTCTAATTTGTCAGACCAGAGTCAGAAATGAACGTAGCAATACTGAGCTAGTGTCATATGCCAGGGGGAGAGAATTCCTAAGTGTAGATTATCCATGTTATACCACAACCCTCCTGGATTGGCTGTATAAAATGTTGGTCATGGGAGTTTTATTATAGTTATAAATCGAACATTTATACATTTATTGGTTGCTTCATTACGTTCGAATATTTCTTATACGGGAACAAAAAAGTCTCACTATCACGGATCCCACTACATGCGCGGTGCTTTAGGTGGTTGCTCCTCTGGTCACCACTAAAGACCTCCTGTGGTCAGAATCTCCTTTAATCCATATAAGCTGTACAGGGGGAGGGATGGCGAGAATGAATGTTAGTTTGATATTTTGGTGTGATTGTTATATCCCCTTGTTATGAATGCAAAGTGTTGCACGTGTTGTGAACTGAGTGATTAAGTCTCCGTTGAATGTGCGAGAGAGTGTGTTAGGTCAGTAAGGTCTTGCTCCCGGTCCAGGAAGGTTGGACGTTTACTTCCTGGACTGGTGTTTGTTTATTAATATTAATATTTATTGTGCATTATTTGAACTATATTGGATATTAAAATATCATTGTTATATTCTTGGATATCTGGAGTTGGAGTTGTGTGTTTAAGTATAATTGTTCCTAGTTGTAATATTTAAGTATGGAAGAATTTAAGAATCAAGTAATATTTGTTCGTATAAGTGAAACCCCTAGTGAGCCAAGTTAAGAAACACAACACAAGAGACAAGCATATAAAGTTGAACCCTGACATAAGCAATGTCAGAAATCAAGTCTCTTTTCTGTCTTTCAGTAAAAAAAAAAGTGTGTACACGTTATTTCTCCCACACCCATTCTCGGATCAAGTTGAAACTGCGCAATTATTCATTGGCATAGACAAGACATGAATTAATTAATGAAAAAAAAATGAGTCAATTAATTACTGGTTAATAATTATTTTGTTTGATAATAACAAGGGAATTTAATCCTTCGGTATTCTCAAACATGGCTAAATATGTAGAGTTTTGTTCCCTTAGATAATTCTGCAAATTATTTTTTCCACATCCATTGAACCTAACAAAACATGAATCAACTACGAAATTAACCAATTATTCTAATAGTTATTGGTAATTAATTATTTTGTTTGCATCAAATAAGAGAACTGACGTATACATTACTCTGATATGGTTCTATGTGTTGAGTTCTTCCCTTTAAATAAGCTTTGTTTATTTTGATTCTTTTTTTTTTTCTAAGGGTCGATTACTGTAAAATTCAGCTAGATAGACCTACCCCTTCCTTAATTGCCCCTTCCCCGTTTTCCCAACTTGTCCAGATAAACGATAGGATCATGGCGTATTCAGAAAGCTAAAAGCTAAACAAAAACAATTGAGAAAATTATTTCTAATTGTACAGATTCATGATTGGTAACACCATTATAATACATAAATAGACTATAATGATTGAACTGTTAATAAAAACTTGATTTTTTGTTTCATTTTAAAGGAAATCTTTATTTTGTATTATTATTACAAAACGTGTGTCTGGCCGAATGAAATTTATATTGCCTAACTTGGTCCGCGGAATGTAGGCCCATGTAGTCTATTTTCCCCATCACTGCTTCAGACCATCAGTTTCAGCCCTAAAGACAAAAAAAATTTCGAATGCCCCAGGGCCCTTCCCACTTCTAAGGACGTCTCTGATCTGTTGATAAATAAATCAGTCAGTGACTCAGTGGTATTTTGCGCTGATAATACAGATGCTGGTCAATCATATGATAAAACTGAATGCAAAACTCGTAACCAAATTTACTAAAGGTTATTTAGGAAAAAAAAACTGGTCACAGACCTATATCAACTAGGCTTGAAAAACGAAGGGAGAGCACTTCCAACTTAAAATCTATTAACATGGAAACTTCCTTACACTGATATTGATACATATTTTTGATTTTGTTCGTTGTTAGAGGACATACTAATAGATGTAGATCAAAAGACCATACAAAATGATAGATGATTAAATCTATTATATCTATAACTATTATCTATATAACTTTAATAAAGTGACAACAGAGAATGAGAGTCTTTTAGATTTAGAATTTACATTATACATAGTATCATAGATACTAGTTAACATAGAGTCATATAATTCATATATAATTATATAGTCAGTGTAGTCATACTCATGCATAGAATCTACTCTAGTAAATCTAGTTCTAGTACTACTACTCTCGAGAGTAGAGACTCAGACTGTTTTGACTGTTAAAAAATTAAACTTTAAAATACTCTAATGATACTAAATCCAATCCTATGGCTATATAGTAGAAAAAAGTAGAATCCCTGTCATGCCAATAACAATGATAACATTCACATTGTGACTATCTATTTGACAATTATTTTGTCAATGATAATCTACATTTTACGTCAGTGTCAATTTCATAACTGAGTGTATTATGTCATAGTCACAGGCTAAGAGTAAAATTCTCAATATGGCAAATTACCAAGTTGAGATCATTTGAAGATCTAACAAATCGTCTAGTGAGAGACTCTACTACTCCAATCTAGATCTATATATTATATTCTTTATAGATATAAAAATAGTATAATTATGCATTTACTAAAGATCCTGAAGTTGTACAAACAATTAATACTGTATAGGTAAGTTTAAAAGCTACTAAGAACTAATCAATCTATATTTAGATCATAGTAGGCCTACTTAAATCTGATAAAATTATGATTTTTCAACATAATTTGGATTGAAAGAACATATGGTTGCCTTAAATACCAAATCTGTTTTCATCATTTGCAGGCCTGGACATTTTAAGTTAATCAGCCGATGGTCATCATGGAGTTCTAAAGATGTCAGATCAACATTTATCAACTATTTCATCAGCGAAGATCACACATTTATCCCCCCTTTGTCCGTTATTCCCAAGAAAAGGGAGGGAACATATTTTATCAATTCGGGCATGAATCAGGTAAACAAAATTTTATTTTTATTTGAATGCCCCCGATTAAATTCACAAAGACAGACCCACCTTCTACAACCCAGCATAACCAACAGTCTGTATGGCGGTGCATAACATGAAAAATAAAACAGAGTGCTACTTTTCCTTGACACAGACTGCAAAAGAGCTAAACTAAACAATTTAACAGCAACAAGTTGGCTAGTGGAAGAAGAAAAAATAAATAAAATCTGGAAATTTTTTCTGTTATTTTTAGGCCTTGGGGGGAAAAAACTCTGAATTAATGTAACTGACAAAATGAATGTTTCTGTGGAGTGGGTCGCTACTGGAGAAAAAAGTGTTTCATTTGATTGTTCAAATCTTGGCGTTGAATCATTTGATTTGTTCAAATCTTGGCAGTGTTTCATTTGATTTGTTCAAATCTTGGCAGTGAATCATTTGATTTGTTCAAATCTTGGCATTGAATCATTTGATTTCTTTGAATCTTGGCAGTGAATCCTTTGATTTGTTCAAATCTTGGCAGTGAATCATTTAATTTGTTCACATCTTGGCATTGAATCATTTGATTTGTTTGAATCTTAGCAGTGAATCATTTGATTTGTTCAAGGTTTTAAAGCTTATAACTGGTTTTAGCTGTGCTATTTTTTTTTAATGTGTTATTTCAGAAAATGAAATCACTCACAACAAATCACTACCAAGTTTTGATGTATTTGTGTTTCAGTTTAAGCCTATTTTTTTGGGTGAGTGTGACCCAACTGATAAATTTGTTCATCTCAAAAGGGCTGTGAACAGTCAGAAATGCATCAGGGTAGGTGGCAAACACAATGACCTGGAGGATGTGGGTCATGACCTAACGCACCACACTTTTTTTGAAATGCTTGGCAACTGGTCGTTTGGAGACTATTTTAAGGTTTGAACTTCTGTCTTAGTCTAGTATATATAGTAAATGATTATTTTATCTTCAGACCTATATTCTTATTCTAACATAAAGTACAAGATTATTTTATTTTTGGACCTATATTCTTATTCTAGCATAAAGTAAATGATTATTTTATCTTCAGACCTATATTCTTTTTCTAGCATAAAAAGTAAATGATTATTTTATCTTCAGACCTATATTCTTATTCTAGCATAAAGTAAAAGATAATTTTATCTTCAGACCTATAGTCTTACAACCATTATTTTTACATTGGCAGATTAACTTACAAATTGATTATTAATATATATTTCTGCAACATGTTTAATGGAGTTCTTAGTTATTAAATTACATTATAACTTTTTAAGACTTTATAAGACTTTTTAGACAGAGTCTTAAGTAATTAGTTTTAATTTAAATATTTAAGCAATGTTTTTAAAGAAAGTTGTTTTTGAATGTTTTCCCTCTTCAAATAAAATTTGTGTCTCATTTGTCTCTGTTATTTGACAAAAAATATCTTATGATAAGATTTAAAACAATTAAAGCTGTTAAGTTGTTGTGGCATGCACTTAGGAATGTTGTCACAATGGTCATGCTGGTCCCTAGGTCAAACCCTGCCTGCTACCATCATTTACTCTCCTGCAGGAGGTTTGGACTATGCTGTTATAACCTTCATATATGAAGAACAATTAAAAAAATATAAAACAAAAACAAAATACTTCTTCTTCATTCTCATTTTTCATGTCGGAGAATTCAGATCAGTAATCAGTATATCTGAGATTAACTGCTCTGTGGTTTCCAGATCAGGCAGTTCTCCGTATAGTACATTACATTTAATATATTTGAGCTTATTAACATAGTTTCTTCACCAGCCTATATAAATTTACAAAGCTTTATTTTATTTACATCTAGGCCAGAGCTTGCCAAATGGCATTTCATCTACTGACTAAAGAATTCAAAGTTCCTGTAGAAAGACTTTATTTTACCTATTTTGGTGGAAACAAATCCCTGAATCTTTCTGCTGATGAAGAATGTAGACAAATATGGCGCTCACTTGGGTACAAATAAAACTTGATGTATTCTTTGTTAGGTTATTTAGAATTTAAAAAAAAATATAGGATTGTATTAATATAAATATTATTAGACCAGATAATTAAGTCAATAAATTAATTATCAGTATTCCAGCTGACAGAATTATTCCTTTTGGTTTGAAGGACAACTTTTGGGAAATGGGGTTATCTGGACCATGTGGACCCTGCACAGAAATCCACTATGACCACAGACGGTCAGTTTGTTCTCCAGTCGAAGTAAATTCAGGATCACCAGATGTAGTGGAAATCTGGAACCTTGTGTTTATGCAGTACAACAGGTATGATTAAAATAGAACTCAGTTACTTCAAAGCTCTATGTAAGTGTTCAAGTTTAGTGAACATTTCATGAGGCCTAAACATTTGAATGTACTACCAGTGCTGTAATAGAAAAGTAGATTTAAAATCCTGTATGCCTTTTATATTGTTTTCTATTTGAAATGTTCAAAACTCACTGACATAATGTAGTTAAACTTTCTTCTTCTGATTCCTTTTTTTCTTTTCTACTGGGGAGTGGTGGGCTGTTCTGAATAGTTACCAGATTCTGGTGATTAGTATGTTTCACACTTCCTTAGAGAGCTTGGCAGATAAGCCACTCAATCTGTGTGAAGTTAGTCTTAATATTTTTAATACCCTCAGTTCAATACAACTTCAAAAATTTTTTACAATAAACTAGATGTAAATCTATATATTTTCATCAATGTTTTATTTGGCAATAAATAGTTTAGTACACTTTAAATTAAGATTTTTAAACAAAGGGAGTCTGTTGACTGTAAGGAAATAAAATTTAAACTAAAACTAATTTTGAACCCCAAACTTTTATTTTTAATGTGGAATAGAATGTTTCACCATTTTATTGTTTTGTTTAGACTTCCAGACAGCTCTCTGGTACCATTACCTACTCATCATGTGGACACAGGGATGGGACTGGAGAGAATGGTGGCCGTTCTTAATGGGACTGCTGACAACTACAGCACTGATCTATTTCTACCTCTGTTTAAGGAGATTGAAAAAGTAGGTCATTGACAGATGTAAACTTTTTAGCAAATGAACTGAGTATTATAGTTCAGTAGTTTTTTGTTTTTAAATGTGGGTGTTTTATTTACTATGATAAATACTTAGATGAAGGGCAAGGCTTGATTGTTTTATTTCTTTCATTTGATAATTGCAGCCATACCATTCTGGTTGAAACTTTTATTTTTTGTACCGAAAGCCCTTTTTTGAAATCTATAACTTAACCCATGAATAGACTTACCTGGTTCTAGCTTTTGTGCTGGACAGACAGCATACAATTAAATAACTTCAATCAGGTAAACTGTAGGCACCTGAAGGTTTTGAAAGGAATATTTGTCCTTAATGCCCAAGATCTATCAGTATGGAGACAGGCTGTGCATGCTGTTATATCCCTTGCAGAGAAGTAAATGGCTTGAGGTGACCTAACAGAAGAATGCTTTCCTGTTTGATGGTCAGATTCAGATAGATTCATTCTCAGGCACTAAATGTGGCAAAATTTGCTTGCTCCAGAATCGGCATGTCTAGTCACAGCAGAATCTCTTTAACTTAAGAAGATGCACCATCCTGGTGCATCGATTCTCTTTTGAGACAGAAGTCATATATATGTAGTCTTTTATGTATAACAATAAATTTGTGCTCTAATGCTATGTTTTTCAAAAAAAACTTTTTTTTGTTTACAGACAGTAGAGTATTAATTACCAGTTAAATGATAAAGATAAGCATTCGGTTACGTTTTATTTGTTCTTTACTCCTGCTCTTGTTCTTCCAGCTTTCAGGCTGCCCTGAATATAAAGGAAGTCTGATACCTCTTGACACAAGCTATAGGTTATTGGCTGACCACACAAGAATGTTTACAGTTGCCATTAGTGATGGCCTACTGCCAAGTCAGGACAATTTGGGGTAAGGTCAGTTTGACAGGTTCTTTATTTAGCTTAATGTTTTTAAAATAATCAATAACATAAATTTTACATTAGATTACACTTAGATTAGTAATCATAATCTGTGTCAATGATATAAAATTAAATTGTTTTTTAAATTTCATTGTCACAGCCATAAACTTCGCAGTCTGTTAGTACGATGTGTTGACTTGTGTAGGAAAGTGTTTCATACTGATCCACTCACCACTTTACCATTACTAGTTTCTAGTGTTAGAGAATCTCTGGTAAGTAAACTTCTGATGACTAGTTTTCTCTAGATATTTAACACAGTAGTTGACCCACTACAATTTAAATGCTTCGTTTACATTGAGCTCCGAATGTGGTACAAATGTGATGAGAAATTACCCCACGCAGTTTTTAAACTTTGTATAAAAAGAGCTCTGGTTTAGTTTAGAATGAGAAGATGAAAAATATGGGTAATCTCTTTCATTTTTTTTTTTTTTTTTTTCAAATTAAAGTACCAATGCCACATTGTAAATTGTCACCCCTAGAATTTGAGTGTTTATGAAGATTTTTTCAAGTATATTTATTTATTTATAGTTATTCAAAAATAAAGTCTTTTCGTTGTTGTAGTTGTTTTCCCTTATCTAGTGATTTTTTATTTTTTAAATAAAAATGTTATTTAGTTTGTTGTTTTTTTTAGTTTTGTATCTCATTTTTAGACATGACTTTTTGAAAGGGAAAACAAAAGCTATTGAAGTAATATTACAATAACATGCCTAAGATACTCTTACATAGACAGAACTAAGATTATTCATAGGCATAGCTTTTATTAAAAATGAAAATGCTTTTAAAAATAATAAAGCCCAATAGCGATTCTGTAAAAATAGTTTTTGTTCATTGTTTGAAGTTTTTTAAAAATAAAATTGACTATCAAAATTGTTTGTATTTTTTTTAGGGCTCTGTGTATCCAGAGATAGAAAAAAGTGAAAAGAAGGTAGAACCAATTTGTTTGTGAAAGAAATAGTTTGATCTTTAATAAAGGAGAAAAAATTCATCCACTATCACATAAAGCAATGTTGGTGTTTTTTTTATTTAGATGTCACAGGTTATGCATTTGTAATTGCCAGACCCTACTCAGTGGTTTCAGCCTTTTGTCTATTGTGTTCACCATCTGTGATCCTCAAACCCCCCCCCCCCCCCCCCCCCCCTTCCCTCCTTTATGTTTGTACTCAATGTACAAACATCAGGGCATTTCTTTCTTGAACTTTAGGTGTTGATCTTGAAGAGCTTCATGTAAAGTTTACATATATCAGTGCGTCTTGAGACTGAATGATCTGAAGCTGTTTTTCCCTCTCTCTTTTCACATGACATACATCCCACAAAGTATTTGATCTCATTGTCAAAGTTAATGTTCAAATTATTGTTTAGTGGCTTTCTATTGTCTGTTTTATTATTTGACTTGATCTAGGAACTGTAGGAACTGTATCTTATTCATGTGAGAACAGATAAGTGGCTTAATTGGAGTGGATAATTTTATTCTTTTCACTTGTCCTTTCCTACATAGGTCTGTGATATAGTTCAAGCAACGATCCACCACCATGATAAGCACAAAGAACAAGCCATGAAATCTTTCAATAAAATGTTGTCCAAACATGGAAATATAAATGTGTTACCAGGTAAGCTGAACATATTTTTATTAAGTTAACACACAGGCTATAAGAGTTGTTTTTTGCTTTGCTAAATGTTTACATAGTTTTAGTTATTTCTGTTACTTTGTGTGCTGAAGGAATTTCAGTTTCACTGCAAGCTTTATAAAATCGGCTTTTTAAAAGTATTAGTCTATTAATGTCTCATTTTCTGTTAAAGTATTTGATATATATAGAATAATCTTCTCCATAAATAGTGTTATGTACACAAAATAATATGTATATATATTGCACAAAATTTTTTTCACAAATATTGGAATAAGAAAGTAAAGCCACTTGCCTCCAAAACTGCAATGTTCTAAATGACATTATTAAAACAAAGGATTTGGGCAGTTGTGATCATGGCTGGTGTTAACACTATTAGATCGGTGGACTTGTTTTTTTGTTTTGTAATTTCCAAAATGGCAGATATGCTGCTAATGCAGGTTGACTGCATTTTCTGTCAGGCACATGGCCCAATTTGGAACTGTCTATCAAGTTAGTACATTTTATTTTTTCCTCCTCACATTTGTCATAAATATTTATTTTCCCTCAAGGGGACATAATGCTTCAGTTGGAACATGGTGGTTACTTTGGTAAACCTATGGCTGTAGAGATGATCTCTGAGTTGGCATCAACCCTTGGAATTAGTTTAGACATGGATGACTACACAAAGCTTTGCCAGAGCACAAAAGTTGGTACAAAATTTTTTGTTATAAAATGTATACACTGTGTGGTATTTGTTTAAAAAAAAAAACAGCTTTGTAAAGTTAATTCTCTCTTTTTGTGTATGGCCTGCATTATTCCATCTCCTAGCCTGGAGAGAAGATATCTTAAATAGACTTATGGCAGGCTATTGTTTTGTCTGCATTAGAAGTGACCTATTATATTTTGTCACTTCTAAGTCTAAATAAAGGACTCCTCTTGAAATGTTAGTCTGGAAAACATTTCTATGTTTTTTTGTTTTCATTTTTTAATATTAGTATACTTTCATTTGTTGTTAGATTATGAATGGCTGACCTCTGACCTAAGTTAAGAATCTATTAATCCTCTAGCTGAGCATGTCTTAAAAGTTGATTTAAAAAAAAAAAAAATCTTTGCATACCTAACAGAATCAAGTAATCTCTCCTTTATACATTTAGGCTGACATCTCTACATCGCCACTGACATCATTGCCAGACAGGGCCAGTTCTCTGGTGAATCAGATGCTGCAACTGGGTGTAGCTCCAACTGATGACAGTTATAAATATAGTCACTGTTCCTTAGGAGACGATGTCTTTGGTGAGTATACAGAAAAACTGACCCACATTTTGTTTTTGTTAAACTTCAAAAGGACAAAGTTTGAAGTCTAAGCAATTTTTTTTGGAGGGTAAGAATGTAAGGGATACTTGGAACAAATAAAATCTACTACAGTTTTAAATGTAGTGTAACATACTTTAAAATTATTTTGTAAAGAAACTGAACTCTTGACAGATTTCACACAAATGTTGAAAGTGATTAGCCCTGTGCTTGTACGAGGTATCAGTAAAGACAATTGTTTGCACAGAGAGCTGCTTGAATCAGACATTGGTGAGGTTGTCCTGGACAAAACATGTTTTTACAGTGAAGCTGGGGGCCAGGAAGCAGACCAAGGAGAACTGGTGTCAGAGGTAAGGGCTAAGATTATGAATAGGGGAAATATTTTGCTGAGGGAGATTGAAAAATAATTTCCTCTTAAGATTTTAATAATAATCTCGTAATGTTTTGTTGTTTTAATATAAAGCTATTAGAATTTAAAATACTTCATTTATTTTGAAGTTTAAAAAAACTTACTCTCTTCCAGACTGGCACATTTCAAGTCACTGATGTCCAAAGGAAATCTGGTTATATTGTCCACTATGGTCACATGAGACAAGGCACACTGCAGATTGGCCAGCAGATAGAGCCCAGAATTTACCAGGTTTGGGTTTTGGTCATGATTACTGAAGCATTTGCTAAACTAAAAGCTTTCTGATATTTTTAGAATTTTTTAACAAATGTATTATATAAGCATTAGTTATTAAATTATTAATAAATCTACACTTTTTTCCACATTATAAGCTTAGATGTTTATAATAGTATGTTAACACAAACTTACTCATGAAATAGTCTTACTAATTCATTATTTGTGCTCAACTCTTAACACTTGTTGGCATGTAAAGGAAATTCGAGAGGGATGCATGCGTAATCACACGGCCACACATCTCCTTCAGTCTGCGCTGACAGACCTTCTCCCTTCAACTCAACAGCAGGGCTCAAGTATCACTTCTCACAAACTGACGTTTGATTTCCTGGCGCTTGTAAGTTTTATTTTTTTTGGTTCATAGAGTTAAAAGAAAGTAAACTTAAGAATAGTTTACTGAAAACTTTTAGATATTAAAATTTTTTAGCGGCCCTTTATAGGGAAAAGATGCTAATAGTTTTGTGTGGAATGTCCGTCCGTCCGTCCCGTTTAGATCTCGTAAACTAGAAAAGATAGTGAAAATCCAACATCATAATATTTTAGACCACTTAGAGTTCTGATGCAACGGCTACTTTTTTATTTTCTGAAAGTGAACAATCTAATTTTTTAAATCACTTATGCAAGCAGTTTTTTTCATAAAAATAAACCACTTTTACAACTATTAACTATTAATAGTAACAAACACTGGAGGCTAGGGGAGGTGACCATTCACCATATTTTTTAACACAAAAACGGTTCTAGATTTTTGTCAAAAAAAATTTTTTTTTACATTTGTATTGCTAAGTTATATAAGTTCTATCATACTTACTACTACATTTACGAAAAAAAAAATGTTTACTTTTTTTTTTAAAGAGAAAGAATCTATTTAGAATGCATTTAAGTTGGACATAATTTAAAACAACATTTAATAAGTAGTTTTTCATATTACCACGTGAACTGTATAGTCCCATGTCATTGGTATTGAGCACTTAACTAATGGATTTTTATTTTTTTTTATTTTTACTGTAATGTTTTTTTCTTGAGGAATAAGAGATTGACCCTTTACAAAGATATTAGATTAGATATTCATTATAAGACATCAGTTAGGCCAGGTTCACATCTAACTTTACATTCACTTTCACCTATCCTTTGGTCTGCAAAACTGCTGGAGCACCACAAAAGATCTGTCAACCTTCTTTCTCCATTCTTCTGTGTTATTTGTCATTGATAAAATTTCATTCTGATGTTCTTTCTGAAAATATTGTAACCTGCCTTTTTACCTGCCTGGGTGGACCACTTTGGGGGCCGATTTTGAGTTTGTGTTTCCACACAAACTGTCTTTGTAACCTTGTTTGTAAATAAGTTGTTTTTTATTTTTTTTTTAAACTCTCAATACTGTTATGTTTAGTCTCATCAGAGCTTGTATACTCAATATTTGTTTATCTCTTAGTCTGCGTTAGATAGTAAGAGTATTCAACAAACAGAAGCAGCAGTGCAGAGCTTCATTAAAAAGGAATATTTGGTGTCCAGGACAACACTTCCATTGGAGGAAGCTTTGAAAATTCCAAATGTGAAAGTTTTACAAAATGAGGTAAGTCAGAGTCAATTTAAAAAGTTTTTTGTATTGCACACACATTTTGTTCAGCACTTGTGGAAACTTGAAAACCAATACTCTTTTCATTTCAGTGTCTGCATTTTTTCCCTAACAGATGCTTGAGGCAGTCTAGTATAGTTTCTGGGGGTGGATTCAGCTCTAAAAAGAAATTTTAAAAGAAATTTTCATTTTACTGATTTTGTTTAAATAAAATGTTTAATTTATACATACAAGGCATTTTTTTTTTAATACCAGTGTTAACGAAGAGGGCTGTATTCATGTGGCTAAATGACCCAGCTGCTAATAGGTAGAAATGTTTGTCATTTAGAACTTTAGACCATTGTCCTGATTTAACCACAAACATCTGTACCACTCAGATATTAAACTAGTTTGTTAAATGAAATATTAGTGAAACATCCTATTAGATCTTACACAATTCCTCATTACTTCTTTAGAAATATCCCGAAGAAGTGTCTGTCATTTCAATTGGACCAGAGAGTGGTAGTTTTTACAGCTCAGTTGAACTTTGCGGAGGAACGTAAGTTACATTGTACAAAAATAAGTTTTGCCTGCAACAGTATGTAATAATATCAAATTAGTGTTGACATTATTTATGTTATTAAAAGGATCATATTAATGTTGGCATTTTTTACTTGTGACACAGGATAAATACATAAATAATAAAAATGAACCAAATTCCTTTAAATATTTTGGTGAAAATTATTATCCATTTATAACTAGTAGTGTTGGATAATGATCACCACAACATTTACAATTTTCCATAGCCATGTATTTAGCACCTCAGACCTGGAAGACTTCTGCATCACTCAGATGACCAGTAAAGCTCAAAATGTGAAGAGGGTGACCTGTGTTACTGGATCACAGGCTCGACTGGTAAACATATATAGAAGATTCTTCTTCTTTTTCTAGCCAGCTTTATTGCTGCTAATCTGTGAGCTCTTTTGCAGACTGTGCGAAAGAAAAAAAGTGTGCTGTTTTCTTCAGTTGTTCAGCACTGCCGTACAGGGTGTTGGTTATGTTGGGCTGTAGTGGAAGTAGGGTCTGCCTAAGGTGGATTAGGAAGGGGCATTCAAAGAGGATATGATTTATGGTTTCATAAGGCTGGGCACAGTGTCTGCAAAGGGGTGTTGTGTGGAGTTTATTTTGTTCAGATGGTAATTTAATAGAGGTGTGTGTTCTATTCTTAGTTGAAAAATTGTAGATTGTTCTTTGTGGGGGAGAAAGTTAATACTGTCCAGTTTGTTAGGCATAGTCATTTCTTTGTACATGTCAGCTCTGCCTGTGTTTCCTGATGCCCATTGGTTGAGCCACTCCTCTTTGTGATTGTTGACATTAGGGTGAGGTAGTTTACTGGTTGTTCCATAGATGAACCTGCCTTTGATAGCTTATCTGCCTTTTCATTTAACATGATGCCAATGTGTCCAGGGATCCACTGTAGTGTGATATTGATATTTAATTTTGATATCATCTGATGGATTATCACAATTAGTGTTGTCAACTCTCTTGGGCTGTTTGAGGTGCTGCTGTTAAGTGCTTGCAGAGTAGATTGGGAGTCTGTAAACACAACAATATCTGATGGTGATTGCACTCCTTCATATAATTTGTTTTCCACTGTCTGTAGTGCTATGGTAATTGCCTCAATTTCGGCTTCAAAGTTTGAGCAGTAATCGCCACAGGGTGCACTTATTTCAAATATATTTTTTTTTAGGGAAGACCAGGAAGGCACCAAGACCAGCATTGATGGTGACTTTGAAAGCCGATCCGTCAGTATATATATGGATAGCTGTTTTTGGATAGCTTTCAATTGTTTCGAGCATGCCTACTTTGAGCTCCAGTGGATTTGATTCTTTTGTTAAGGTGTTATTTAGTAATGTATTTTAATGGTTGGTTGTTTGTAGTTTAGTCCTGGCTTTATGTTTGAAAATCTGGTAATTATATATAGAAGATAAACATTCAAAGATATTGTTATTGTGTGGGAAATTTTTATATCAAATTAAATGTAGTCCATACATCAGTTCCCCCCTCTCCATGCAGCCAATGTTTCAGAGGAAAGCAAATACTCAATAAAGTTTGAGATCAGCTGCTTTGTATCGTCTGCCAGGATGTAGCACTGTCATCTTGCAGCTCATAATTTATCCTCAGAGTTGAAGCCTTTCCCATGTTTGGGTATAGCTCCAATGCAGCATATGTTTGGAATTAGAGTTGTGCTCCTAAGTTGCTAACAACCTAGGCTTAAAAGCCACTTCTGTCTGAGTCAAGTATAATATAGTACTACTTTTTGTCCATGTTTCTAGTTGTGTATGAACCCTTTAACTTAGTTATAACCTTCTGAAATAAATGAAAAAAGGAAATTTATGTAAATTATACTTAACCATTTCAAGTATAGAAGTGATTCTTGGCACTACAGCTCTCTTCAGACCTAGATTTCCCCTCATGGAAAATATTTAATAATAGTCCTTTGATACCTAGAAGTCTAATGTATAAGCGATACAAAGTTTACCTATTTTTATAGCCAACCATCATTATGAACTTTTTTTATCGAGCGCAGTGACTAAGCATTTGTCAGATACCTTAGATTTGGTCCAACTAGCAAAAATTCTAAAAATAAATTTCACCTTCATGAATATTCATACTTGAGAGCCTCAAGCAAAAAAGTTCTTGACCTCACCCAAAAACAAGTCTTCTTTAGTAAACATGTCAATTCTATAGTTTATAATGTAAGGCTAAATCTTTCTTTTTATATAGCAGACATTATATTCACTGATCATATTATCCTTTCTAGAATATTTTTGACACATCATAAAAATAATTATTTAAAAAATTGCATATATTCATATATTTTTCTGCCATCATTAAAGGCTCACCTCAATGGCAGTGTTCTCAGGTCAATGTGCCAGCTGCTAGAAGACTTCATCAAACATCAGCCTCGACAGAATCATAATGTTAAACAAAGACTCAAATATGCACAACAGGTACATTGTGTTCTGGGATTACTTTTTAGTTAGGTTTGGCTATATCTTTCAGTTTCAAATAAAATCGCCAATGAGTATGTAGCAGCAGAGATGATATAATTAATGAAAATATGTTAAACACAACTCGAGTTGGATGTTGAACCTTGAGCCCTCATGATAGGTAGCAAAGCCAAGCCCAAGTGTACTTAGCCTCTCTGTCACATATTCCCACTTGATTTTACTTTCTTTTTCTCGCTCCAAGGTTCTACATGCACTGGTTGCTCAGCAAGAAAGACTTGAACACAGTCTACACATGCTGGCACAGAATGTTTCTGATTATTATGCAAGACTGAAGAATCTCAATGAAGAAAACCAAAAGGTACACTAATGAAAGCTACAAACAAACAGTGCAGTCTTAGTTACTAATTTACTGGCATTAGTTTTGTTTAAATTATTATTTTAAAGTATAGGACTGTTCAAGATCAGGTTAATCACATTTATCTGCCCTTTTTTTAATAAATGAAGACACATTTTTGAAGATGAATTCCAGGTAAAGAAGGCAGTTATTCAACTTTGAACAGAAAGGGAAAATATATTCTACGAAAACCTAAAAACAAAATAACTGATAGAGAAAGAGAAATGCAGGGAGCAATATGGGATGAAAAGTAATTAGAATTTTTTTTCTAGTAAAAAAGAAAATAGACAAGAAAAAAAACAAACACAGAATTGTTGTCAAAGCATTATATCTTGTGACCTGCTGGATTTTGTAGGTTTTTTTTTCCTTTTCTTTTAAATAAGAGTTTTATAATACATAGATATTTTAGCATTGGACATTTGGTCCAGCCAAAGAGACTTTAAGAGTTCTGTTCTTTGTGAGTCAGCACTAACTACATTTTGAAAAGATGATTAGTTTAATGGATTTACATATTAATGGTTTATATTCTGTTTATATTATGCGGCATCAGGGGCCATTTATAACTTTGAATTAAAAAAAAAAAATTCTAGTATTTGCCTATCCTTTGATCTGAGTTTATATGTTACAAAACTATGCATCAAAATAGCTGAATCTTGACCTTAATGCGATATGTTTGTCTTCATGCACAACCTCTTTCATCTACATTTTGAATGCATCAAAAAACATATTGTAAGATGGATTCAACAAAGAGACCATTGTATCATGTATTGATTTCAAAAATATTGTAATATGATAAGATCTTTATCATCATACTGTAAATGTAGAACTTAATCACCATACTGTAAATGTAGAAATAAACAAGAAAAACATACAAATACTTTTGAAAACAAAAAAAAAAGCTTATATGATGTGTAATTGATGATACATACATATTAAACATAAATGAACAGCAGCACTAGGGACCAAGTTTTTAAATGAGAGAAAGTAACGAATTAAATGTAACGAAAATAAGGGACTGCGCCGACCAAGACCCTGGTGGTGCTGTTCATTTATGTATTAATATGTATTTGTTTCAGCACCTAGCTTCAACTCTATATTTATGAAGTGTAATTGTATTAATTAGTTGAGATCAGTCATGTAATTAAATTTGTAATAGATCTAGACTAACAATTAAAAATCTTTGCGATTAGAAATATTTTTACCAATAGTTTTTGTTTAGCGCCATTTCATGCTTTTAGCTTTCTACATACTTTATGATCCTGTGACTTGTCTGGACCAGTTGGGAAAAAGAAGAGGGGGGGGGGGGGGGGGGGGAGAATATCAAACAAAAATTATAACCTGTATAACTAATTGGTTAATTTTTTAAATTGATTCTTGTTTTGTCAGGTACAAGAAATAATTGTGCAAAATTTCAACATGATCCGATAATGGGTAAGGGAGAAATAATGTGTACACATTTGTTACCAGGCAGATTAAGTTGCTATAAGCTTTGTAACGATTACATTGTGATTACAAGATTGTTTTCTCCTTCAGACAAGCTCTCTCTTGCAATCTTATATTGACATCCTGAAAAAGATTGCTACAGTGGGTCATGAAGAGGAGGATATAAAACAGCTATTTACCCTCATCCGAAAGGTAATTTTTAAAATAATTACAGGTAATCATGATTATCTGAATCCAAATGAACAATGTAAATCAGATGGATTGTCTACCACAATTAAGTATTAACTGAAACAATTGGAAATGTTAAAAAGTAGTCTCTTTATGAAACATCACAATTTCACTTTGCACCATAATGTCTACATGTGTGTATGCTTGCACCAGGAAGTCTACATGTGTTTGTGTTTGGACCATGAGGTCTACACATGTGTATGTTTGGACAACTTTAGTAATGGAGCCCAGCCACTGGTAGAATTGTGTAACCTCTCTTGGCTACGCTCTTGGAATTAGGTGACTGTAGTTTGCATTAGATTTTATATCGAAAAGGGAAGTTTTATCGTTAAAATCATCTGTTGCGGGAGTTAAACTAAAAATCTCTGGAGTTTTTTTTAACAAATTTAAAAACCCCTTAGCTACGCTCATAGAAGTTGGCGACTGTAGTTTACATTCAGCCTCAAAACTCTCTGTAGTGGGATTTTAAACTAAAAACCATCTGAAGGGGTTTTAAACTTTTAAAAAACTCAAACCCCCCCCCCCCCTTTTAGCTCATAGAATTTTGAGTATGTAATTTTCTTTTTTTTTGTTTATTGAAGAGGTATTTTTTAGCTTCAAACCCCGCTGGGGGGGGGGGGGGGGGGGGGGGGGGGTAAACTCTTAACCATCTGGGGGGATTTTAAATTTAAAGCCCTCTGGAGGAGGGAGGTTTAAATTCAAAATCCATATTGGCTACACTTATAGAATTTTGAGTGTATTTTGCTTTTTTTTTTAAATTGAAGAGGTGGTTTTTTAGCTGCGAACGCCGCTGGAGGGGGTTTTAAACACAAAACCCCTCTTGTCTTCGCTTATAGAATCTTGTGACTAATGTATAGTTTGGTTTATTGTAAATTTCGTCGGGTGTTTTAAAATCAAAATCTTCCTTACCTATGCTCTTGGAATTTGGCGATTGTTTTTTTTTTTAATGTTTTATAGAAGACGGGGATTAAACCGCAAAACCCCCTTGTAGGGTATTTTAAACTCAAAACCCCTTTGGCTGCACTGGGTAAAGTCATAGTTTAGTATTAAAATCTCAACTACAATAAACAAAATCAAAGCAAAAAATCAGTGAATAAATTCCAACACCCCCCTACCTGCAGGGAGTGGGGGGATTCACCCCACTCCTGCTACGCCCATGTAGCAAATCATAATACTTATCTAAGCAAATAATATATCAGCTTCAATGTTTGAGATTTTGTCCATTTAAGATCTAAATTTGATAGAACCAATGGGGCTCATATGTTTCTGGAGGTCACTTATTCCCACGCACCTAATCCATATCACTTATTCCTTGATATTTTATCCCTAGGCATGAAATCCTCCAGTAACTTAACTCTATATAAAGCATAAAATATAATGCCACTACGAAAGCATTGATTTGTCTTCTCGCCTTGTTAAATCAAATAATCTAAAAAGTATATACTACTTATTGATATTTTGTTTTTATTCTTACAGTGTAAAAACTCTACCCCCCCCCCCTCCCTTTTCCAATCCAGCCTAAAATTTGGCACATATGGAGCAAGTTGACAACAAAAAAGGAATGTAAGAAAGAACCTTTGACCTAATAAATATAAAACAGAGACATTTTATTATTTATATATATTTATAGAACCATTGGTTCGGGGGGGGGGGGGGGGGGGGGGGGGAATTTCTGATGAAAATGTACAAATTGTATAAATATCTTGTTCATTGATTTTATAAATTATTTCTCTGCTCTATCTCCTTTTTTGCAATTTGGAACAAGTCTACTACTGGTAAAGAAATCTTCCAGCTACAAGGCAGAAGGAAAGAATACATAGTGTAAACAATGCCAAAGCCACTAAATTATGCTAAATTAGCACATGACACACACATTCTCTCCCTTTCTAATCAATGTTAAAATGAAACGCTACATTTTGTTGTGAAGTAAAAACGAAACCAAAATCTTTGCTTCAGATTCAACAGATTGAGTTGGTGCCTAAAGTAGTCAGAGAAGAGGTTCATAGCTGCTTGGTCAAGAATGAACAGAAAGTCACAGAAATGATTAACAAAAAGAATATTTCTCACATAAACCAGGTAAAACATGTTTATCTTTCATATAAACCAGGTTAAATATGTTTATACCTTGTCTAGTTTATCTGTCATATAAACCAGGCTAAATATGTTTATACCTCGTCTAGTTTATCTGTCATATAAACCAGGCTAAATATGTTTATACCTCGTCTAGTTTATCTGTCATATAAACCAGGCTAAATATGTTTATACCTCGTCTAGTTTATCTGTCATATAAACCAGGTTAAATATGTTTATACCTCATCTAGTTTATCTGTCATATAAACCAGGCTAAATATGTTTACACCTCACTTAATACAGCCCCACAAACATCAGATTCCCTAATTTATACCTCGCATGTTTTCTTATTTTGTAGCTTAAAGATATTCTACTTCTTTCATCTTTTCTGTGGTAGTTTTATCTCAGCCATTATGTCTTGCATCTTCCTGGTCTTCCCTAAAAATAAACACTTTGAGATAAGCGCACCCTGTGGCGATTACTGCTCAAACTTCCAAGCCGAAATTGAGGCAATCACCATAGCACTACAGACTGTGGAAAACAAATTATATGAAGGAGTGCAACCACCATCAGATATTGTTGTCTTTACAGACTCCCAATCTACTCTGCAAGCACTTAACAGCAGCACCTCAAACAGCCCAAGAGAGTTGACAACACTCATTGTGATAATCCATCAGATGATATCAAAATTAAATATCAATATCACACTACAGTGGATCCCTGGACACATTGGCATCATGGGAAATGAAAAGGCAGATAAGCTATCAAAGGCAGGTTCATCTATGGAACAACCAGATAGACCTGTCAACTACCTCACCCTAAGGTAATTGTTAGGAGAGGCTCAACCAATGGGCATCAGGAAACACAGGCAGAGCCATGTACAAAGAAATGACTACGCCTAACAAACTGGACAGTATTAACTTCCTCCCCCACAAAGAACAATCTACAATCTTCCAACTAAGAACAGGACACACACCACTATTAAATTACCACCTGAACAAAATTAACTCCAACAACTCCCCCTTTGCAGACACTGCGCCCACCCCTTTGAAACTGTAAACCATATTCTCTTTGAATGCCCCTCCCTAATCCACCTTAGGCAGACCCTACTTCCACTACAGCCCAACATAACCAACACTCTGTACGGCAGTGCTGAACAACTGAAGAAAACAGCACGCTTTTTTCCTTTGGCACAGTCTGCAAAAGAGCTCACAGCTCAGCAGCAATAAAGCTGGCTAGAAGAAGTAGTCTTGCATCTTTTCTCTGGCATTTCTATCATCTCTTATTTCTATAGTCAATTCCATTCAAACAACATTTCTTTTTACAAGTAGCATGTTAAGTCTGTCTAGTTATTAATACTTGAATGTAAAAGAGCTAGCAGCAAAATGCACTAGAATTTCCACTTGATCACTTTGTGTCTCAAACAAGGTGTTACATTTATTTTATGTTTTTGAAATGTTGGATACCAAGGAGATGCAATTTATTTTTGCTTCAACTTAAAAAAAAGTTTGTTTTAAACTCTGCTTTTATGACTTAGTTTGTCATAAGTGGCCAGGATCTGCAGAGACTCTACAAAATGTGTTTTTGAATCAAGGGGTAGGATTTAACTCCTAATTCAATCAAGAAGTAGTGCATTGGCTGCAATCGTAATTGGTGGATAACAATTGACTTAAATCAAGGCCATTGAAATTATCAAATGGAGCTGATTGAACTGAATTTGGAGAGTATATAATGTACCTCTCAATTGGTGAACATCTAATAGTCATACTTTTTTCCTCCTGTACATAGATGTAGTCTATGACGTAATAAAGAGGCATAACTGAATGCATGATGCGTAGGATGTAATTATCTTCTTTTTTGAAGTAACGTCTGTATCATATAAGATATAAAGAATATTATTTAATTATTAGACAGTACTGGGTTTTTATATATATAACAGTTTATGGAGAACATTCTGCAACCTTCCCTTGAATTGATTACCTCCCTTCCTATATTCAACTAAGTTATACCTACAAGTTTCATTCACTTAATGGTCTAAATAAAGAAAAATAAAGATGGGGATAAAGGTGTAACTTTATATTAAGAAAAAAGAATTACAAGAAAAAGGACGCCTATTATAAGCTATCTCGACATGACTAACCCATAATTTTACGACTCAGAACCAGACACAACAAAATGAGACAGAACTGGAAGCTTAAAGTCGGGACAAGTGAAACCTGCTCTTTTGGAGCATAACCAGAGAATGCTGACCATGTCCTTCAAAGCTGCATACTATATCAAGAGGCCCGAACAAGACTCTGGCCCCAAAACCCTCCTATGGAAGAAAAACTATATTGAGAACTACCTGATTCGGAAGCCACTGTGGGGTTCATCTCAGATATAGGATTACTGATCTGAACCCTCCGACCTGGAAAATGAGAAAGAAGAAGAAGAAATAAATAAGATAAAAGGTTATATACTTGTGACATGAATCAAACAACAAGGAACTTCACTTATTACTAACATTTTAATCTTTTTTTTTTTTCTCACAGTTGATTGAAGATGAGTTTAAGAGGTTTCCTGACTCTTCTGTTGTTTCACTGACTGTGAATGAAATTGATATTAATCATAGACAGGTGGGAACTAACTTCAAATGTATTTGTGCAAAGAATTTGATTTAGTTTTTCCCTGCTCAAATCTTTGTTATATTATAAATTATTACTTGGGATTTTCAGCATTCCAGAATCCACCCAGCTCCTAGGCTACAAAAGCAGTTGTTTGTTGTGCTAGCCTTGTGATACTCTTGTAAACAGAAATGACGTTAACATCATTAGCTCCCTAGACTGATATGACTGGTAGTGTTTACAGTTTTGATGCTGAGGCCATGGCAGTTAGTGAACCCTAAAAGTCATTGATTCTCAATTTGGGGAGAGACATTTAAGGGCAACACAGATTGTTGTGGTCACTTACTCAAAACCTGTACTACCAGCTTTGCAAAACCCTGGACCATGGCCCCCCAATATCGACACTGTTATCATGGCTTCACACAACTTAAAACATTGCTATGGCACCCATGTAATAATGCATTGGGTACCGAGTCACATAGGTGTGATTGGAAACACTATTGCAGACTCCTGGGATCATCATGGAGGGCAAACACCATCCACCAAACAGCCTTTGAGTTTTCATCATGCTGAGGCTATAATTAAAAAAACAAACCAAAAAGCCTGTGGAGTCTGGGAGCGCATGAGGCACCCTAACTGCACTTCCCCATGGTGGAATCTTTCCAGGCCTGAGAAAGCTACTGTACCACTGTCCTGTTGGCTCATATTTCTCACGGCTATGGCCAAATTTTGATTCACTGTGCTTTCACTGGGGGAAAGAAGAGGAAACTGTGTCTCATATTCTTTTTGACTGCCCCATACTTTCTGATCTCCGTCTAGACAGGTCTGGGAAACTAAAAATGGTGGCATGTATACACTACCTAAGATAGCAGGGTTTCTGTCCAGGGCTTTTGCAAGAGAGGATTTGAGCCTCTCAAGCCCTCACTCAAATGGAGTTTGATGATGATGTTGATAACATTCACTGACTTTACTAGTAATATGAGCTGGTTTGGGGTGGGCCAGTTCTTTAGATCGTCCCCCCCCTTCTAGTTTGCTGGACAGTTTTTAGAGTAAAAAGTAAAATAGTTTTCATTTCTCTTTTTTTAATTACTTTTGTTTTCTAGATAACTAAATCATTATCTAAAAAAATGCTGAGCAAATGTGTCATTTTACTGAACAAATGTCACAAAAATACAGATTTGTTTATAAGTCTTCCACTGTCTTCTTTTCAAGTAAGTTTTTTTTTTCTAATCTTTCTTTTTTATTTTTGATTATTGATAACATATACCATACTTAGTGCTAAAGTAGAAAAAATGCTTACATTTAAAGCAACTATACTGAGCACAGTGTACAGCAGCTCAGCAACACCCAAATAATTCAAATCAAATCTTAAACAAATGTACATAACAGGTAACCAGAAAAAATATAAAACTTCACATGCACTCAATAAATCCAAAAGTTGATCTAGATTATAAAAAAATGTAGAAATTATTTCAAGATAAAATTCAGGGGAATGTTAGAACAATGATGCGTCCATATTTATCAAGTGTTTCAGATTGAGTTCTGCAACAGATTTTACATGCATTTAAAGCTAAATTTGAACCTGGCAAAGCTACAGCTCAGCCAATGCAAGCCCTGTTGACTGGTTAGGAAAGGTGAGCTGCGGGGTAGTTTGTCTGCAGAGTCACTTGACCTGTATGGGAGCTTAAAGGCACTATGCCTAACAGCAGAGTTTCTTGCCAAGACTCTACGGGAGGACTGATCCTTCTAGCCTTGCCACCAAGTGGAGTTTATCTAAGGTTAGGAAAGGTCACATGGCAGGGAAAAAATAAAGAATTAACAATTTTCACCTCAAAATGATAGTAAAAAGAAATGGAATTCAATAAAAAAGAATTTTTTTAAAAAAATCATTTTAAATTTGAAAAAAAAATAAAAACTTTAATCTAAAAATTGATGGCCAGAATTTTGGATGACAAGATGCTGGAGGTTACAATACTCAGAGGAGGAGGGTGTTGGTAAGCAGAAACACAAACATATTTTAGCCCACTGCAAGTGGCTAGTCTTGTTAAACTGCTAGTGGCTAGTCTGGTTAAACTGCTAGTGGCTGGTCTGGTTAAACTGCTAGTGGCTGGTCTGGTTAAACTGCTAGTGGCTGGTCTGGTAAAACTGCTAGTGGCTGGTCTGGTTAAACTGCTAGTGGCTGGTCTGGTAAAACTGCTAGTGGCTGGTCTGGTTATACTGCTAGCGGCTGATCTGGTTAAACTGATAGTGGCTGGTCTGGTTAAACTGCTAGTCACTAGTCTGGTTAAACTGCTAGTGGCTGGTCTGGTTAAACTGCTAGTGGCTGGTCTGGTAAAACTGCTAGCTAATAGGTCTGGTCTCCCTCCTCATTGAACTAAAACATATTTTAGTATCAAAATAATACATCTTTTTTTTTTTCAGCCTCTAGTTGATGAAGATTTGGACAAACTCAAAGCTCTCCTAAAAGTTGACGCTAAGGGGAAGTTATCTGCACTAAACAGCACTGTTGCTATTTATACATTTCATCTCCAAGGGGAAATAAATCACACAAACTCATTAATATCTTATATAGAAAACTTACAACCAAAGCAGTAATGTGAAATTGTATGACTGTAATATTTGTTTTGTTTTACTTATATTTCAGTTTTTGTATTAAATTTACTAGATATTGCACTTCTTTGGTGTATTTTACTTTAATGGCAATGATGTCAATAGTGTGTCAATAAACAGTGTTCATTTAGCAGTGTGCAAATATTTCTCTAAATATCATTCCATTTAATGGCAAAGTATTACATGTCAAAAGTCCAACATAATACAACAGCTGCCAACTCCAAAATATATTTTTTTTAAAAAACATTTTATTGCTGTAACAATGTTGATTGTAAACAAAATGACAGATGTAAAATGTCATATTACAATACAAATATTACTGATGTTCCAGTCAGCTATATAATGTACAGCTGAGACCCAATTGCACTATAATATGCAGAAAATACCAACATTTTTTTTGTTTGTTTGGTTTTTTTTTCATTTGGAAGTTCACAGGATAGATGTGTTGTTGTAGTTTTCAGTAGGGATGTCCTACACAGAGAAATTTTTTATAATAAGCATGCTGAGCTATATTATTTAACATGAACTTGGCAAGATCCTGTCTACAGATTTGAGGTTGTATATCCCAACAGAACTGACCATCTCTAGCTATGATTTGGAGACCTAAAAACAAAATTTAAAAATAACAAGCTTAATTGGATAACAAAGTATTAATGTATTTATTTAAAGCTTAGGAAAATGTGCCAAAGTAGATTTCATCTGAACCATTGTTAGACGCGTCGGCTGAGTGGTAAAGCTCTTAGCTTCCAAACAGAGAGGTCCCAGATTAAAACCCTGGTGAAGACAAGGATTTTTAATTTCAGGATTTTTATGGGCGCGTCTGAGTCCACCCAACTTCAATGCCACAAGTCTGGGAAAGGAAACAGATGATCGTTACATCATCTTCCCCATAGATCACAGGGTCTGAAAGGGTTAACTTTAATTTTACTTGTCACACCAAAAGAAGTGTTGGATAACATTGTAGAGCACATTGCTTTGAATAGTTGTCTATGCTTGATTTTCTATAAAACTAGTTTAGTATTTTTCATATAAATTTTAAATTTCACAATGCATAAATATTGAGACTTCTATAAATATATATATGTAATATTTTATTTATTATTTGCATTTAAAATGTATAAATCAGCAATATATCACTTCTAATTATAGTGCTTAGATCAGGAATGCAGTGGAATATGCACAAATTAAAGTGATAGGGAACTGGAAGTGATTACTAATTAAAAGAGCTTGAATTACAAGGAAACTAACTAAATATGGAGAGTTACTGGTACTTCCCTTGATAGTGAAGTCTTTGAAGGCGATGGTATATTGTATGTGAAAGCTGGCGCACAGGTTGCTGAGGAAATGAGAACAACGCTGGCAGAAAAAAAACGCCAGAGAAGAAAAGCAAGGCCAATGACACTAGCTCCAGCTGGAATAACCTGCCCAGTGTGCAGCCGAACATTCCGAGTCACGTGTGTCTCACCAGCCACATGAGGAGGCATAAAACCCCAGTGAAAAGCCCTCAGCCCCCTGGATGACATGAAGTGGTCATCATCGAACCACAATGGACAAACTATATATGTATATATATATATATACTAGCCTGACATTACCCGCGGCCTGCGGGTCTAAGTTTGTGTTTACTAATCTAGTGGATTGGATTTAGATGTACCGGGTATGTTAAACTTAGCTAATGATTCTTTCAAGTTTCTTCTCTTTCGCTAGTCTCTTAAAAATGCTTTAGTAAACCAAATTTGAATGTTTATTTGATCAAAATATGAAATAATGGACTATAATTAGTATGTTAATGTGTTAAAGTTTAAAACTATCTCTGCGAAGAGAAGTTTTATCATCTTAGAGTTGAATTAGAGTTTTAGATCTAGGGATGGGATTATAAAGTAAACAATTAAACGAATTAATTTTTAGTAAGCGATTCATTACGGTATTGTCTAATGAATGAATGTTCGCCAGGAAATCTGTAGTCACAGATATAACGAACTAATTAATGCAAAAAATGCTTTTGAAACACAAAATTGAAGGTTAATTTTATTATATAATGAAATCAATGGATCTTCTTTTGTATTTTCATGCGTCAAAAAACTATCTGCGCAATGTGTATTTCTTAAAATTAGATCTAGGTCTAAATCCTTTCGATCTTTTCTCATGTCAACATTGTAGACATGGCCTACATCCATAAAATACTATAGCTGTAATAGAGTCGGACAACTTTATTTTTTTTTTTAGGGTCTTAATTTTGTTTTAGGGCTACAATACATACACTGAGGTCTAAGTTGGTACCCAAGAAACATTCCTGCCAAGTTTTATCAAGATTGGTCAAGCAGTTTTGATGTCTATAAGTCACATACATACACCTCACATTCTACTTTATAGTATACTAGACATATGTTACCCGTAACCCGCGGGTCTATATTTGCGCATTACTGTCGATATAGTCACTGAGAGTGTTTTGTAAACAATTAAACGAAATAATAATGAATAAGTAAAGCGAATGTGTCAATGTAACAATAGTGTGAATGAATCTATCAAATCAAAATAGCTAATAGGCTTAAATCCATTTTTTCAAATTAAAACATTTGCTTGTAGGCCTACATATATTTGATTAAAATTTGGGTAATTTTTTTTCTCCCCCCCCCCCCCCCCCCGCGAAAAAAAAAATATGTATTTATGTGTGTGTGTGTATACATAATTAATCTCTGTTACATTCTGACCCTTCATTCTTTCGGAAGACGTTTATTGTGCCCTAGAATAGGTTCTTCCATGAGTTAGTGGAAAAATTGTAGATTCTAGCAAAGGGGTGTGGGGGAGCGCTAGGAGCTCCCCCAGCGCGGGGCGAACCCCCGCCGCCAAGCACTATTTCTGATATTGAAAACCAACAAAATGCATATTCTGAGGTATCTACAGTGCATTTTCCTGCTATTAAAAAGTTCTATTTCAAAAACCTAATGTGCTATTCTTACTGACTTAGACCCTCCCTCGTCGTTCGGAGCATTTGCCGTCAAGCTGTTTCCATAAAATTGTAGACTTCCCGCCATTACTAGCAAGGGGGTCTGGAGGAGCGCTAGGAGCTCCCCAGCGCGGGGCGAAGCCCCGCCGCGAAGCACTATTTCTGGTATTGAAAGCCAACAATATGCATATTCTGAGGTATCTACAGTGCATTTTCCTGCTATTAAAAAGTTCTATTTCAAAAACCTAATGTGCTATTCTTACTGACTTAGACCCTCCCTCGTCGTTCGGAGCATTTGCCGTCAAGCTGTTTCCATAAAATTGTAGACTCCCCGCCATTACTAGCAAGGGGGTCTGGAGGAGCGCTAGGAGCTCCCCAGCGCGGGGCGAAGCCCCGCCGCGAAGCACTATTTCTGGTATTGAAAGCCAACAATATGCATATTCTGAGGTATCTACAGTGCATTTTCCTGGTATTAAAAAGTTTTATTTCAAAAACCTAATGTGCTATTCTTACTGACTTAGACCCTCCCACGCCGTTCGGAGCATTTAACGTCAAGCTGTTTCCATAAAAATCTGTCACTGGTAATGTCCGAAGCCTCTTCCCACCTACCATGAGGACCTCCATGAATGAGTGGCGTCAAGTTGTACTAGGATATCATTGCAACTCTTCATATGCGTAATTCATTTTGTCGGAGAACATGTCCCGCAAACCTCATGCGTCGTTCTCTCACAATCTTACTAAGGGGTCGACTCCCAGTTCGGCATAGGATTTCCTTGATTTAGACCCGATCTCTATAACTGACTCCTAAAATCTGTCTTAGCCATCTTTGTTGAGCTACATTTAGTGTTTTTCGATTTCGGCAGATTACTATTCACTGCAGTTTATTAATGGAGCCCTGCCACTGGTAGAAATGTTTAACCTCTCTTGAATACGCTCTTGGAATTAAGTGACTGTAGTTTGCTTTAGATTTTATATCGAAAAGAGAAGTTTTATCGTCAAAATCTTCTGTTGGGGGTTTTCCACCTCAAAATGCTCTGTAGGGGGATCTTAAACTCAAAACCACCTGGAGGGGCTTTAAACTTTTAAAAAATGACATCTGTAGAAGAAGGGTTTAAACTCAAAACCCCCGATTGGCTTGGCTACGCTCAAATAATTTTAGTGTGTGATTTGCTTTTTTTTTACATTGAAGGTATATTTTTAGCTCCAAACCCCTCTGAATGGGGGTTTAAACTCATAACATTTTTAGTGTATAATTTGCTTTGTTTTTATTATTAAAGAGGTATTTTTTACCTTCAAACCCCGCTGAAGTGGGGTTTAAACTCAAAACTGAGTCAAAACCCATTTAGCTACGCTCATAACATTTTGAGTGCGTAATTAGCTTTTTTTTTTTAAAACTAAAGAGGGGGTTATCGTAAATTTTAGACGGGGTTTTAAAATCAAAATCTTCCTTAACTATGCTCTTGGAATTAGGGGATTTTCGTTTGCATTTTTTTTGTTTTGTTTTATAGAAGAGAGGGAGTTAACTGCAAAAACCCCAAGTAGGGGGTTTAAAACTCAAAACCCCTGGTAGGGGGTTTTAAACTCAAAACCCCTAGTAGGTTTTTTTTAACTCGAACCCCTCTGGTAGGGGTTTTTAAACTCGAACCCCTCTGGTAGGGGTTTTTAAACTCGAACCCCCCTGGTAGGGGTTTTTAAACTCGAACCCCCCTGGTAGGGGTTTTTAAACTCAAAACCCCCTGGTAGGGGGTTTTAAACTCAAAACCCCTTTGGTTGTGCTGGGGAAAGTGATGGTTTAGTATTAAAATCTGACCTAAAATAAACAAATCAAAGCAAAAATTCAGTCACTTAATTCCGACTCCCCCTCCCCCTTTTTGGGAGGATTTCATTTCAGGGGGGGGTTGAACCACAAACCCCCCCGGCTACGCCCATGATATATACATATATATACTAGCCTGACATTACCCGCGGCCTGCGGGTCTAAGTTTGTGTTTACTAATCTAGTGGATTGGATTTAGATGTATGTTAAACTTAGCTAATGATCCTTTCAAGTTTTTTCTCTTTCGCTACGAAAATAAAATTAGTTTTGCGAAAATGGGTTTACCCGAAGCCGATACATTCATATCTATTAAAAACGAAAAGAGCGATAGCTTTCTTGGATGAATGGGATTATAAAGTAAACAATTAAACGAATTAATTTTTAGTAAGCGATTCATTACGGTATTGTCTAATGAATGAATGTTCGCCAGGAAATCTGTATTCACAGATATAACGAACTAATTAATGCAAAAAATGCTTTTGAAACACAAAATTGAAGGTTAATTTTATTACATAATGAAATCAATGGATCTTCTTTTGTATTTTCATGCGTCAAAGTAAAAAATTATCTGCACAATGTGTATTTCTTAAAATTAGATCTAGGTCTAAATCCTTTCGATCTTTTCTCATGTCAACATTGTAGACATGGCCTAGATCCATAAAATACTATAGCTGTAATAGAGTCGGACAACTTAATTTTTTTTTTTTAGGGTCTTAAGTTTGTTTTAGGGCTACAATACATACACTGAGGTCTAAGTTGGTACCCAAGAAACATTCCTGCCAAGTTTTATCAAGATTGGTGAAGTGGTTTTGATGTTTATAAGTAATATACATACATACATACATACGCCTCACATTCTACTTTATAATATAAGATATATATATATATTGTATTTTATATTAACTGATGGTTCTGCAATATCATTGATGAAGTTTCACTGGAATCTATATATTTACAAGGGCCCCTGACTGACTCACCACTCATCATCAATTATCCCACTTGGGATGAATGAAAAAAAAAAATGAAAATTTAACCTGTTATTCTTTACCTTGTGTTTAAAATAACTTTTAAGATCACAACAACAGTGGTTAAGTTTCCCCAAAACAAAATTTTTTTTCACATTTCATCCTTGTATATTTTTTATAAAGCCAACAATAATGAACTGCTGTGAAAATTACTTTGAAAAATCACACAATTGATGCAAAATATAGCATTTTTGCAGCTATTAATTTACTTATGTCTCATCTGATACATTGTAGGCCTAGTTCATCATTGTAAGCTTTTGTCCTCCTTGCAAGTCTTTGTCCTCATTTTTAAAGCTTCTTTATCCTTTTTGTACTTTTCTTGGCCTACATGTGTCTGGTAACTCTCTTAAGTCCCTACTCAGACAATGTCACGCTCATACATGATGTCTCACACACACTTAGCGATACTAAAGATTGATTCTTCTTCCTTGTTCTCATGTTAGAGCGTTCGGATGACTAGACCAATATATAAGATGAACTGCGCAGTGGTTTCCCAAATCAGGTAGCACTCCATATAGTTTTTTTTCTATTGTGGTGTTTTGGGGCCAGTGTCTTGTTCGGGCTTCTTGGTAAATAATGCAATTTTGAATGACATGATCAGCATTCTCTGGTGACACTCCAAATGGGCAGATTTCACTGGTTCCAATTTTGAGTTTCGGAATATATGTTGTCTCATTTTGTTGTGTCCGGTTGATCTTTCTTGTGATTCCGATGAGAGGTTGTTCATTTCTCATTCATTTTATTCACTATTAGTTTATTCATTTCTTCTGGATAGAGTGCAATGCTTAATTGTGTGTGTGATTGATTGATAGCAGCACATTGAAGGATTGGTGAATACCACAGACAAGCTCCAGGCATTCACCAACAAATGCTTACGACTTAAAATGGCTATTACATGGCTGAACAAAAACTCAAAAACTACAATCTGAAGACAACCCAGCAAACACCAAAAGAGCAGGGAATCAAAAGACGCAAATGATCTTATAGTATTAAAATGTGCTGCAGTTACAGACTTTAAACTTGTGATAAGTTTGTACTGCCGTACGTAAGTGCATCTTATTCAAGGATAAGTACAGATACACTCAAACAGCAGCCAGACAAAAACACTACACCGCGCGTAACTGACTTTGAATGAACCATTTTTTAGCGCCCCCGAAAGGGGAAAAGACGCTATTAGTTTTGTATTGAATGTCTGTCCGTCCGTCCCATTTAGATCTCGTAAACTAGAAAAGATAGTGAAAATCCGACATCGTAATATTTTAGACCATTCAAAGTTCTGACGCAACAGCTACTTTTTTCTTTTCTGAAAACGATAATCTAATTTTTTTAATCACTTATGCAAGCAAGTTGTTGTTTTTTTTTTCACAAGAATACACCACTTTTACAACTATTCACTATTAATAGTAACAAACACGGGAGGCTCATTAGTAGGGGAGATTGAGTTAATTAAATAGTACTTTACATTTATCGTCAAGAGAACAGCTTGTCGATTTAATTAAATAGTACTTTACATTTATCTTCAAGAGCCCAGCTTATCCAAATGTTGTTTTAGGCTTTAAGTTCAATGGGTAAATTAAATATAAAGAAATAAGACTGATCAAGGCTGGAACCAGTAACCCTTCCATACAACAAATTCGTCTAGAAGCAACCATTAGATCAGTGTTTCCCAAACTATGTTCCGCGGAACCCTCCTGCTCTGCAAGGCCTGAATTGGTGTTCCACGAACTTCTGGATTAATTAACTAATACGCCCCCCCCCCCAATCAATTAATCTTTCAAAAAAAAAATAAAAAAATAAGCAAAGTGTTCCGTTAAGAAAAAAAATTTGAAAAACACTGCATTTTCTTTAAAAAAAATAATTTCCGATCTGTTGCATAAACAAGCATGCAGTTTCCACCTAGGGGTCAACGGTCACATGATCGCCCCACCTCGCAACACCGTCGTCACCAACAATGTTAACAAAGCCGACACCTGCCTTTACAGGTCTATATATAACATGAATGTATCATCCATTGTTCCAGCACATGACTTCACATTTGTATTTAATAAATAAAATGAAATGGGCTTGTATAATGTGTCAAAACGATCATGGCGTTTAAGCGCGTATTCAAACGACCACGGCGCCAAAACTGTAGTCTAATCGACCACGGCGCCCAAAACAGCGTAGTCAAATCGGTCACGGCGCCAAAAAGCGTAGTCAAATCGGCCACGGCGCCAAAACAGCGTAGACAAATCGGCCACGGCGCCAAAACGGCGTTCGCCAAAATGTCCTGCTTCGGCCCTCTTGTCATGTTGCTTTAGCGGGAATTCCCGCACTCGGCTCAAATGTTTCTCTGTATTCAGTAAATGAGCTGAATGAATAAAAAACACGCATATGAACATTTTGCTACTTAGTTGGTAGACTGTTATTAGAAAAACTGCATTGTACTAAGCTCACTGGGAAGACTCCTTGCAATATCGAAGCATTGCTTACGTATATTCACCCGCGCGTTGTGCGTCAAGCTGTCTCCATAAAGATCTGTCACTGGCAAAATTATCTCTAAAAAAAACCCTCTAGCATGGCATCAAATATATAAAGATTCAAGACCTTTGTTAACAGATGCCTACGCCGGATGTTAGGAATTAGGTGGCCAGAAAAGATAACTACTATCGATTTGTGGGAGAGAACTAGACAAAAGCCCATAGCCCAAGACATCACAAAACGAAAATGGAGCTGGATAGGACACACCCTGCGAAAACCAGCTACCAATGTTGCAAGGCAGGCACTTGACTGGAACCCACAAGGAAAGAGGAAAGTGGGCAGACCCAAGCAAACCTGGAAGAGGTCAGTCATCAGTGAAGCTGAGGGTACTGGAATGACATGGGAGCAGATGAAGAAAGCTGCTCAGAACCTATTTCGGTGGGGAGGTGTGGTGCAGCCCAAGCTCACCTGGGAGTGCACAGGATTAAGTCAAGTAAGTCACTTACTTATATCCTCCCGCGCGTTGGGCGTCAAGCTGTCTCCATAAAGATCTGTCCCTTGCAAAATTATCTCTAAAAAAAAACCTCTAGCATTGCATCAAGGACTAACTAACTAGGCATTTACAGTTTGAATAAGTGTTGTGTTTTTACCCTGGGATGGTGAGTTTGTCAAATGAAAAGGTTTGACCACAGTGTAGTGAAGATCACGGCAATGCTCGTCCAGGTAGTATTCACATTCGCCCATGTCCTCGAAAATATCCTTCATAAAAAACAGGAATGTTTTCACAGCCCACTTCCACAGATAGGGCACTTTGCGATCCTCTGTGGACAAATGTTGTGTAAGCGTAGCAGTTCATTGTATAGTTTTTATTAAGGCAGATTTACAACGCCAGGTCATCTACGTAAACATATAGTTTGTATATACCGTCATTTTTTTAACTAGATGTCAGTCACAAATAAAATTGAGTAAATGTATTTGATATTTTCAAATTTACATAATTTTTAACTTTGTCAAAACAGAAAATGATTTTAACAGATCTAAGGTGTAATGTTTTGGTTATTATTATTAAAGTTTTGTTTTTTTTTTGCATAGAGCGTTATCTAATGCTGAACATAAAATATAATAAGTGTGCAATCTCATTTGGTCAAATCTCCTTTGTCACCTAAGATATGATTAGTGTGCAATCTCATTTGGTCCAATCTCCTTTGTGACCTGAGATATGATTAGTGTGCAATATCATTTGGTCCAATTTCTTTTGTGAACATGTTTGTAAAATGTTTTACATGTTTCTGATGTTCCTTCCTAGTCCAAACCTCCCGCAGGACGACTGGGCATGGGAGCGAGCAGGGTTTGAACCCTGGACCATCGATAAGTCTGAATGACAGTCCAAAGAGCGAACCGCACGACCAGGCAGCCAACCATGTGGGGGAGAATGATATCTGAAAAGGTTTTCACTGTGCCCTTCAACGCGTATCAATACTTGAATTTTAAAAATCCCTAGTCTACATCTGGATTCAACCCCCATTAGCTTAAGCTAATTTTTTTTCATATTTTTATATTAAGAAAAACAGGATATTTCTCCAATCGTTTATAAATTAAAAAAAAATATTTAGTAATCTTGCTAAGATGTTGTTTTTAAATATTTGTCCATTGTTTAATTCCAAGTTAATTGACTGTCGAAACGTAGTCTTCTCCATACTAACCTCGAACTGACCAAGATGTGATGAGAATGAATCTCTTGACTCCTTTTGCCCTCATGGCTTTCACCACTGCTTCACAGCTCTTGGAGTACACATTGCAAGGGGTTATTAGTTTAGGCATAACTTCCACGCCTGAGAGAACCGCTTTACAGCCTTGTAGGTGCTGGGCTATGCTTTCGTGGTCGAAGATATCAGCTTCAAAAACCTTAACAAGCAAAATATTTTTTTAAAAACCTTATCTAAGGGAAAGAACTCCACATAGCTATATCTCTCAATAATGTAGAAGTTTTTTCCCTTTCTCGATATCAACCAAAGTAGTTATTTACTAATAATTAATTGAGTAATGGGTTCATTTTTTTAAATGACTCTTGTTTTGTCAGGTACATTAAATAATTGTTTATAGCTTCCACTTGATCCGAGAAAGGGTGTGATAGAAATATCTTATACAAACGAATGGCGTGAAAAGTATAAATGACTTATCTTTTTGGTGCATAGTGAGAACGGGGGGCAAAGTGTTGAAACTGTATCATTTAGAAGTTCAATAATACCTTTGTTTTACACTTGTTTTAAGAACAAAATACTTTTAATGTGGAGGAATCACCTGACTCTCATCTATGGACATATCTCAAAACGGATGGACTACTGAAGAAAAGTTGATAACAAAACCAACTGTCCGCATTCTAATATATTCCCAATTATAGTTCAAGTTTTTTTTTATTACGTTGGTGACAGTGAAGTTTTATTTAGTGTGACAGACGTTGTTTAGTTTGTCCTGAAAATCTCGAATAGTATATACTAAAGCTTGTCTTGAATCCAAACATTAATGAGGAATGCAGTACTTTCCGTGGCTACACAGCCCCAGCTGCGACCTACATATTTTGTCACATCTAGCCCAGGCATAACCATTGTCCGCCGGTGGTCGCTTTAGATTTTCTTTTCGCCGTCTACGTTTGTCCTCGGCAGCGGATTTTCCTTTGGTCTCAAATGTGTATCCCGCGGCCTTTGTAAGTGACCTCCAGCTGTCTCGTTTTTAAGCCGCCTGCAACCAGGTGCTTTATTCTATGTCTGCGTAGCCACGGGAAATACAGCATTCTTCATTAATCTTCGGACTCTAAGACAAGCTTTATTATTATTATATATATATAAATAGGCCTACATTTTCGGTCTAATCCAAAGGCCTATCTGGAAGAGTATATTCCTTACAATGAGGTGGAAGCGTCCATGAGAAGAAATAAAAATGATAACTACAACCTTTTCGTCGACTTCCACTGAACAAAGTAGGCTACATTGCACTGCGCATGGTGAGAATGAAAGAAAGGCTCGATAAAATATTGTTCTATCCGCCACTCTTATCTTCACTTGTTCACACGCTGTGATGTTGGCCTTCTCATGGTTAATGTGGCATTACCATGGAAGAAAACATACCCTGAGTCGAGCCCCGAGTCCGGGCAGTGGAACCGGGTTAAGGTTTAAGGAACTGTGACCCCACGAAATAGATGTGACTAAATGATCATCAAATTGATGGGCTGAACATGCCCTTATTCCTGGCCCATACTTTTGTCATATAGTTAGTTTTACAAGCCATTCCCTTTCAAAACCGGTACACGCTTTTCAAAAAGAGCAATGGCCTCTACTTTTGTCATATAGTTAGTTTTACAAGCCATTCCTCTTCCAAAACCGGTACACGCTTTTCAAAAAGAGCACTGTTCTAGAAAATTGCACTTTAAGTAAAAAGTTAAATATAATACACACATCCACGGGTACTGGTTTAAAAAATGTTAAAAACACATTTACTTAGACTTATATTCTCCCGCGCCGATTGGTGCATTGGACGGTTAGCTGTATCCACAAAAATCTGTCACTGGCGATGTCTAAAACCTCTTCCCACCTGGTGTCTACTGCTCTGAGGTCCTCCATGAAATTGCGGCGCCAAGCTATACGAGGACGTCGTTGTTTGCGCTTTTCTCGTATTGGCCTCCATGTCATCGCAACTCTTAGAATGCGTATCTCATTTGTCGAAGAGGGTAACAGATACTAGGGGGTGTTAACATTTACCAGGGGGTGGGATGTTGTTAACAAGTACAATGGGAGTGTAAACAGGTACCAGAGGGCTGTTAACAGCTATTGCTATGTACAAAACTATATAATAGGAGGATGTTTACGAAAAGAAGAGCTTTGTTAACAGGTAAAGGGCGGTGTTAGCAGGTCCTGAGGGGATTAACATATACTAGGATGGTGTTATCAGGTACTACGATGGTGTTACCATATACTAGGGGAGTGTTACCAGGTACTAGGTGGTGTTAACATATACTAGGGGAGTGTTACCAGGTACTAGGTGGTGTTAACATATACTAGGGGAGTGTTACCAGGTACTAGGTGGTGTTAACATATACTAGGGGAGTGTTACCAGGTACTAGGTGGCAGGGCCGGTCTTAGGCTACTGCAGCCTATGCGGTCGCAGTGGGCCCTGCGCTTTCATAGGCCCCGCGCTTATTATATGTGAAATCATTAAACTGCAAAATATATACGAAAAATTCCTGGAAATGTCCTGCATTTATTAAAATCTCATGTAAACTAAAAAAAAAACTCTCTTTAAAAAAAGACAAAATTGTCATTTGTGGGTGTCATTCATTACAAAAACGCCAATCCTACGTGCGATAAATAAAAGGCATTGTCAGCTTTCATGTAATAAAATGTAATAATCGGAAGAACTGTTACCTACACCGAAAGTTCCAATACCTTATTTAGCCTACTTTTATAGTCACTGGCATATAACTATGCTATAGGTTGCAAGATTAGCAATCTTGTACTTAGTAAAGAATGAATAATATGCAAAGTAAGAATGAATAATATGCAAAGTCGAATTTTTTTCTAATACAAAATCTTAATTTTCACTTTTATCCTTATTCCGACCCAGACTAGGCCCCGCGCAATCAGTTTCGCATAGGGCCCCGCAATTGTTAGGACCGGCCCTGCTAGGTGGTGTTCACATATACTAGGGGAGTGTTACCAGGTACTAGGTGGTGTTAACAGATATTACTATGTACGAAACTTACTTGTAATCTCGGATTCAAAACGGTTATTTTCTCTGGATTCCTCGCCAGTGCTATCACATCATAGCCCCTGGTCAAAGCTTCTGTAATGATAAGGAGCCCCATCGGGCTAGTGACCCCAATGACCAAAATCTTCATTCGGGTCCGAGATACTTCTTCCATTTCCTAATATTCCGAGAGAAAACAAAGCATATTAGTAAAACTTAGACAGAATTTTTATTACTGGTAAGGACTTCCTTAACATTGGTGTTTTGAAGGATAGTCTAATTGCACCGCTGATTATAATATAATGAAATCATCCTATATTGGCGGCATTAATAGGCCTACTAGATTTTTGAATGGCCAATGTTTCTCGTCTATTGATAATGAATATTTAGATCTGAGAGTATGCCCTCTACTAAATTTATATTGTAACATAAATAACGAAATATAGTATTAAATATACATACCGTTAAATATGCATACCATTTAATATACATACCATTTTAAGCATAAAAGGGGGCTTTGTGTCACTATTGATGGTACGCTATAGCATAGAGCTCTGAAACAGTGATATGTCACAGCTGATAAGGGAAGTAATAAAGTTTCAAAGATTCAGTATATGAGAGTAGTGCAGTTGGGGGTCACCTATATGATGGTTGTACTCTGTGCTTTAGCTGCACCTAGAGACGCCAAACACATTAGGTTCTTCATGGCTGCTCAGATGTCTCCTCAGATGTTTGGGCGAAATAGTACCCGTTGTAGAAGTTACATATTCCACACAAAATGTGTTGCCCTGTGCGACCCCTGTAAGATTATATTGAGAAAGTGATTAGGAATTGCTCATTAAAAACTTTTTAAATATGCTTCTGTAATCTTTTTTAATCGCCCCTAGTAAGAACAAATAAGATTACTTAAATTTCCTGATTTTTGAAAGCAACTTCCCACCCCATGTTCTTGTAGGTACAAAACGTAATATTGATTAAACAGGAAAGATTCTAAAAATTAATCTAGCAAATCTATATATATATCTATATGTATATTTTAACCAGACTTAATTATAATTTAATCAATGTAGATTTCAACTAAATCTAAAGATTTTTATCTATAAAGCATGGTACATCTATTCCCTGAGAACGCGTCCAAGTCTCAGGGTGGTATCTGGGTAGTAACGTTCGTGGGAGGCCGATTGAAAATCTAAACGGAACTTCCGGTGGGGCGCCATGTTTATTGCACGAGCCACACACACGCCCCTAAAAGAAGCCATTTTCCCTATTGGCGCACACTTTCACGGCTGCCTCGGTATTAAAAAAAAAGAAGGAAAATAAAATAGTTTTTCTCTTTACACTTTATTCAGCCTCACTCCCGCGACTTGAAATTCTTGAGTTACAGAGGCCTTGAAAACATGTTTAACGATTTAAATTTACATCTGTTTGGACTTGGAATCAGCCTTTCCAGGCCAGTTGAAATGTATCTTATTATCTGCCTTGTCTCTCTCAACCACAATCAATAATCTGGTAGATCTACCGTCGATTTCAAGTTCTAGATTTCATTATGATTCATTGATTAGATATAAAGTTCAGCTACCTTTACTGAATAACTGATTAAATTATACATAATCTAATTTTAGATAGAAGCTTGATTAGATCTAGATCCTTATCCCGCTTTAAAAAATGACACAAGATCTAGATCTAAACAAGATTCTAGATCTAATTAGACTGGGTTCCAAAAAAAGATCAAAGCAGCCAATCATTTACTTATTAAACATTTACATCTATTTTAAAAGATGTTAGTTTACGTTAAGAGGCCATTATTCCCAATGTTGATGTCTAGTCAGTATAGGTTCGTAAATCTATTTCCATCACATGAAACCATCAAAACTTGGAGCGTCATGCAATAAAACAATCATAAATGTTTCAAATTATTTTTTGCGCATTGGAAAATTAGGGTTACTGTGACAGTTCGTGTAAAAATCCTTTTACTTTTCCGGTCAGAGGCTGATCTTAGCAGGGAAGCAGAGAGGCTGGTCAATGCTTTTACATGTCCATCAAGCTTTTCTTTGAACGACGCTTCCTTCATGACCCTCTGCAGTACCTTGAAAAATGACTTTAGACAGTGAGTCATGTCTTACAAAATGACCGAAACAGATCAGCTTTAGTCTCTCGACAGAACTGAGGAATCTCCTTTTTGCCAGCCAGAGTGAACGTTAAATTACAAACGTATTTATCTTTTCCAGGTGTCTGATCCCGTAGAGATGTCCAGTTATGGTTCGAGATGATCCGCATCCATGAACCATGTGACCCGGTAGATGATTTTGTCCCGTGGCCAGGAGGAAGCTCTTCACCAACCCCTCTGTTAGGAGTCTCCCAGCAACTAGAGGATCATTTAATCACATCCGTTTGGTCATGAGACAAGGCCCCTTAAGCCAACGCCATGGGTTCCTCCTCTCATGCGAGGCCGGAAGGGGGGCCCTCCATATGCCTATATAATAGCATTGGCGAAGAGGGAGCTCGGGGAGTGGGGGTGTGGTTAAGCGCTTGGCTTCCCAAACCTGGGGTCCTGGGTTCTAATCTCAGTGTAGATTGGGTTTTTGAATTTCAGGATTTTCAGGGCGCCCCTGATTCCACTAAACTCTAAGTCCACCTGACTTTAGTTGGCTAATGTAAAGGCGATTGGTTGTTGCGCTAGCCACATAACACCCTGCTCGTTAACCGTTGGCCAAAGAAACAGATGACCTTAACATCATCTGCCCTATAGATTGCAAGGTCTGAAAGGAGGACTTTACTATTGGCGAATAAAGATAACTTTTTAGACTTAAGCACCTCACTAGCAGAGTGGTTAGTTTGTCGGCTTGAGAGCTATGAGTTCGAATTAAGGTCTTTCTCCCATTTTTTTGTTAGTTTCTGTAAATGCTTTTAAAAACTGATTATGTAAAAATTCACCCAGATGTTTCAAGATGTATTTAACTGGATATCTTTAGATTTTCTGTTAAGTGTTAGATTTTCTTTTAAGTATGGTAACATTTTACTAACAATATTTTACTTTCAAATGGGTTTGAAATTTGTTAGGATTTAGAGTTTAGAGAAACGTCCGGCGGGGATGCGGATAGGCTAAGAATGAGAACGAACACAGTCTGAAGTTGTTGTTGTTTTTTTAAGTTTAAAAATTGAGCACTTGGACTTACAGGTAATCACGTGACACACAGGATGATGACGTAGAGCACTTGACAGTCTATTTTTGCAGGGTATAATGACTCATTATGACTGCATGCTAGTAGTAAATTCATCTCTAGGATATATTAGGTAGCATGACTGCATGCTAGTAGTGAATTCATCTCTAGGATAGATTCTTATCTTATATAATACAGACGTTACTTCAAAAAAGAAGATGATTACGTCCTACGCGTCATGCATTTAGTCATGCATATTAACCAATGACTTAAATTCTGCCAAGTCACTGGTTTTCCTGGCTAGCTCAGGCAACCCATTCCATGCTCTAATAGCACTAGGGAAGAAGGAGTATTTGTACTAATTTGTCCTAGCATATGGGACGAGGAATTTGCCTTTATCTTTGTGTCTTTCAGAGTATTTTATTAAATTTTGTTTTTGTATTTGAAGATTATGGTTCAGTGTTTTATGTATAATTGCTACTTTACTTTTGAGTCTTCTGTCCTGAAGGCTTTCTAAATTTAGTGATTTTACTATAGGTGATACTCTAGGTGAATATTCATTTGTTGTTAATCTCACTGCTCTATTTTGTGTCAGTTCCAGTTTCTTAATGTTTTCTTGAGTTGAGGGGGCCCAAACGGAGGATGCATATTCTATTATTGGCCTAACCTAGGTTAAATAACATTTTAGTTTTATGTTCTTATTTGATTTATAGAAATTTCTTTTAATAAATCCTAATGCTTTGTTTGATTTTTTTATAGTTTCATCAATATGTGGATTTCATGACAGTTTTTCATTTATTATGACACCTAGTTATTTTGCGTTTTTAGTCTGTGTTACTGGTTTGCCATGAATAAGATAAGTGGAATTAATTTGTTTTAGTTTTTTTGTTACTCTTAACAACTGACATTTTTCTGGGTGGAAAGACATGCTCCAATTTGTTTCCCATTTCTGTAATTCATCTAATTCTCTTTGTAAAATATCTGTTTCTTGTGTTGTTTTTATTGTTCTATATATTATGCAATCGTCTGCAAATAATCTGACTTTCGTTCCTGAAGTTATGCAATTTGGTAAATCATTTATGTAAATTAAAAAAAGGTAGTGGACCCAAGACTGTTCCTTGAGGTACACCTGAGTTTACTGTTATCGTGTTGATTTAGAGTCATTTATTATTACAGTTTGTTCTCTCCCTATCAGAAAATCTTTAATCCACTGATGCAGTGGACCATTAATGCCAAAATATTTTAATTTTTTAAGCAAACTATGGTGGTGAACTTTGTCAAAAGCCTTGGTAAAATCTAGTAAGATAGCATCTATTTTTTCACTATTATCTAAACCTTTATAAAATGATCAATTAGTCCTATTAGTTGTGTTTCACATGATCTATATTTCCTAAAGCCATGTTGGTATGGTGCGAGGACATTTTGTTAGTCTAAGTGGGTTATGATGTTGCTACATATTATGTGTTCTAGGATTTTACATGTGATGCTGGTAAGTGATACTGGTCTGTAGTTTCCTGGGTCAGATTTTTCTCCTTTTTTAAATAGGGGGGTGACATTAGCTTCTTTCCAGTCCTTTGGTACTCTGCCCTGGTTAAGTGAAGCCTGAAAGAGTATTTTGAACACTGGGGCTAGCTCATTGCTTAGTTCTTTGAGTAATCTAGCTGGAATACCATCAGGTCCAGACGCTTTATTTGGTTTGGTGTTGGCTAATAGTTTTTGGATTCCATTTTCTTGTACTACTATATCTTCTATGTTGTCTACTTGGTTCAAATTCAGTAATATGTCTTTGTCTCCTGGGGCTGAGAATGCTGATGCAAAGTATTTGTTTAGGCTGTTTGCTTTAGTTTCATTATCATTATGCATTATGTTATGTTCATCTTTTAATGGCACTATGCCTGTTGTTTCCATTTTCTTAGACTTAATGTATGACCATAGGTTTTTGTTGTTATCTTTAGATATTACATTGTTTATGTATTCACTATGCAGCTGTCTGCTTACTTTTTGGGTTAAGTGTTTAATTTTTATATACTTTTTGTAAACTCTTTCTGCCTTAGTTTCTTTAAATTTTCTATATAGGTTTTCCTTCTGTTTACAAAGCTTCTATTATTAAGCCAGCATTTATTTATTTTGTTTCATGTGTATTTAGTTGGTATATGATTTTCTATAATGCTTTTAAGATGGTTTTTAATGATATTCCAGAGGTTATCGACTGGTTGGTTACTGTCTTTTTCTGATAAGAATGTTTGTTGAAAGTTTAATGCAGCTTGGTGTAGTTGTGTTAGGTTACATTTATTCCAGAGTAAGATTTTTCTTTTGGGTTTTGAATTGGCTACTGCTTTTATCTGACTGTGTATTTTTATGATCTCATGGTCTGATAGACCAGGAATAATATCATAATCAACTACTAATCCAGGTCTGTTGGTTAAGAAGAGATCTAATGTGTTGTTTAATCTAGTTGGCTTTTTAATGATTTGATCTAAACTTAGGTTGTGTAAAGTTTCTATGAAAAGCTCATTTATGTCCTTGAGGCTTTGGTGTTTATCTATGGTGTTTTCCAATTTATATCATGTAGGTTGAAATCACTCATAATCCAAATAACTGCATTTTTATTTGTCTCTTTAAGTGTAGTAATCTGATTACATAGTTTCTGCATGTATTCTAAACTAGAATTTGGTGGTCTATAAATGCTGCCTATTATTAGGGATGTTGAGGTGGTATTAATTTTACGAAATATTGATTCTATATTTTTTGAGATAGGTAAGGTAATTTCTTCTGCTATAAGAGTGTTTTTTATTGCTAGAAGAACTCCTCCATGATTATCAGCACTATCTTTTCTAAAAATTTCATAATTACTATTGAAAATTTCTGCATTATAAATTTCAGGATGTAGCCAAGTTTCTGTTTCTGCAATTATGTCTGGTTTCTCACATTCTAATAAAATTTCTAAGTCTGCTGTTTTGTTCCTAATGCTTTGAAAATTTATTACTAAGGTTTTAAGGTATTTTGGTATTACTTCTTTAGTAGGTTTGTTTAGTGAGGCTGTTATATTAATTTTAGTAGATTTAGGTTTAACAGGAGTGGATCTGGCTAGTGGTTGGTGAGTTTGGTTTGGGATGGTGTTTAGGATATTGTATAGGTTAGAAGTGTCTGCATCAAAGGAACCAAACAGTCCTGATGTAAACTGAGGTAACCCACACGGTACACAGTGCCATGATGCATCTTTGTTGCCTAAGGCATAATACACAGGTGTATTCATATGGAGACATGATGCATGGTACCATTCATGGCAGGTGTCACATTGAATGGCTTTCTGTTTCATGGTGCATACTTTTTTGCAGATGTTGCATCTATCTTTAGATCTAGGCCCTGGATTTGACTCTACATCTCCTGCTGTTAATATTAACAGTGATAGGTATTTATTTCTGCTGTGTTTGATTGAGAACTTCCATTTGTGATGGGTCATCTTCTTTAATGTTATGGATGTGTATGTTAGGTTATTTTTGAAGTTGCATTGATCTAGAGTGTGATGATTGATTATGACTGTTGTTTCTTTTTTAAGTTTAGTGTTGAATAAGGTAGATCTAGTTCTATGTTCAGCTAGTGTGTATTTAGTAATTATTAGGATAAATAGCCAGAGCAATTTCATGATGACTGTTGTTGATTTTAGTTTTTAAAGGTCTAGTCTAAATCTAGTTTAAGGTTTACAATGCCTAAGTTAAGTCTAAGTCTAAAGTGAAAGCTTTAGGTAGAATGACTGCATGCTAGTAGTGAATTAATCTCTAGGATAGATTAGGTAGAATGACTGCATGCTAGCAGTGAATTAATCTCTAGGATAGATTAGGTAGAATGACTGCATGCTAGCAGTGAATTCATCTCTAGGATAGATTAGGTAGCATGACTGCATGCTAGTAGTGAAGTCATCGCTAGTGGTACAAAGTTATTTGCTATTTTATCCTCCCTCAGTTGTAAAAGGAAGTTTATCAAATAAATGAAATCTACTATGCTCCTATTTTCATTTCGCATAGATTTGAAAGTAGTCCTATCGGTAAAACATATATACAACATTCAGTACTATAAGGAAAGGACATTACACATTATTTGATCTGAAAACACTTTATTTTTCTACTGAATGTGTACATACTTTGATTATCATCTAAATTACAGATCCCGGTTGTCAAATGTAATAAGTCAAATTAAAATGTTCCAGTTAGCAAAAGAATGTTCTACTGAGACCCTAGTGTACTATAAAAGAATAAAATAAATAAACCAGCATTTACCTTTTTTTTCATTTTGATGGTCCAATGAAAAAAAAAATTTAACAATAATATATATATAATATATATAACAACAATAACTTTTGATTGAAACAAAGCGAATAAAAAAGGATGAAAGATATTTTCTTTACAAGTGAATATTATTTCTGAGCATAAAGAAAACAAGAGGTCTAAGTCTGTGTTTATATTAACATCATTTTTACTATCTGGAATATCGCACATAGATAAATTTTCCATAATATTCTTTCTGAGCAAGATTATTCAACATAAACTTGGCAAGATCCTGTCTACCGATCTGATTATTCCTGTCAAAAGGAGACTGACCCTCACTGGCTGATATCTGGATACTTATTATGAAAAAACAATTAAAAATTTAAATAAGAGGTTAATGAAAAAAACGTATTACAGTTCACCGGTATGTGCATTATATGGAAATCTAGATCTAACTCTAGACCTAAAGCTGATTTAGAACTCTTAAGATCTAGTCTAGATCTACTTCTAGATCTATAATCTAGTTGGGATCTACATTATATTTCCGTAAAAATATAAGCCACGATTATTAACTTTAGATCTAATAACATTGATAATCGCATAATTATCGCCATGTTGGCGAAGACGGGGGATGGGAGCGGGCAGGGTTTGAACCGTCGATAAACCGCACAACCAGGCAGCCATAAGTATGAAATAAGAATAAAAAGAATAATAAAAAGAAAAGATTTCTCCCAGTGTTCAGAAATGAGACCCTTTATTTGTAAAGTCCCGCGTCAATAATTAGATGATCATTTAGTCACTTACGTTTCGAGAAGTCACATTTCCTTAAGCTGCTGTCCGATTCCTCGTCCCCGAGCCGAGCCCCACAATGGATTTCTTCAAATTCATTGAAAGTATTCCTGTTAAGTTAAAATGGTTTAATTTAATAATTTACAATTATTGTTAGAGCGGAGCCTATGAAAGTGTGGGGGCTCACTGCTTCCGCAAAGGTTGTAGTGCCCTAAGGCCGGCCCTGCTTGAAAGGACTATCGCTTTCGGGGATTTCCGTTGCTTTTAAATCTTATATTCATTAGTTTTTGAGAGAAAAACAATCGCTCTAGAAGTTACATAAAGGAGAGATTGTCTTTTCTTTTTTAAACAAGTATTTTTACTGTTTTTCTTGCTTATGTTACTTGTTAAAGCTGTCATTCTGATGAAACTCTTGTGACAAGTTCGTTTTAGCTTATACTTATTTCATACTTATGGCTGCCTGGTTGTGCGGTTTATCGACGGTTCAAACCCTGCCCGCTCCCATCCCTTAATAGAGATCCCCATCGGACTAGTGGCCCCAATGACCAAAATCTTCATTCTGGTCCAAGACACTTGCTCCATTGTCTAATGTAACGAGAGAAAAAATATATTGATAAACGAGCCGACCTTCGGCGTAGCATACGCCCCCACCCTTCTTTTTTTCTGAGCCTTACTCTCTGTCACTGCAAAAGTTACGTTGAGTAACTCTAGTCCGATTTGCAGAAATAAAAGAGTTATCTTTCCATGACTATTTTTACCGTGATGTACTACATGGTTGGGCCACGATGAGAATTATATATATATATATAGATAGATAATCCTATTTAGGCCTACTGGTTTCAAGAATAGCCTATGTTTCTCGTCTCCTATACTAAAAATTCGGATCTGAGAGTCTGTTGTTTACTAAATTTATATTGTAATAAAATAACAAGAAATACATACCATTAAGCAAGAAAAGGACCTCAGTTAATGTTGATTGTGAGGCAAAGAACACTATTGGAACTAAGAGATGTTTCGAAATTCAGTTTGTAGATTCGAATAATCCTTTTGAGGTCACTTATATGATGATTGTCACTTTGTACTTGTGGGTAGCCAAAGAAGGCAAACACATTTGGTCCTTGATGGTTCCTCGGATGTTTGCACCAAATCCTAATAAATTAAATATTCCACAAGAAATTTGATGTCTGGTGTGAACATGGTAAGATGACATTTAGAAACGGATTAGAAATTAAATGTGAGTTTAATAATTGTTTAATTTCAAATATATTTAAGCAAATCATTTTCTAATGTTGATTTATTCTTAAAATATTCGTATAAATTATATATTATATGGATGTCGACTTTAAAGGCACATTCCTCGTTCCATATGCTAGGACAAATGTGTACAAAGCTCCTTCTTCCCTAATGATATAATAACATGGAATGGATTGCCTGAGCCAGCCAGGAAAACCAATGATTTGGCAGAATTTAAGTCATTGGTTAACATGCATGACTAGATTCATATAGTGTAGGACGTAATCATCTTCTTTTTTGAAGTAACGCCTGTATTTTATAAGAAAAGAATATAAGAACCAACAAGATTATATCACTATAATGATTTTGATAGCGATTCCACATTAATCTCCCTCTCCAGTACAAAAAAATGCACAGACAAATCTAGATAGAATCTTAATAATAACAAAAATCAATCTGGTTCTTAACTAAATTTAGAGAGCTAGAGCCTGGTAGAACTGTCCCCTGTCCACAGAGACCATTTGTTAGAGTAGGCCTCAACGATGACCTGTAACGTCACAACCTCTGGGCAGTAGAGACCAATTGCTCATTGTGACGCGGCAATGAACTGTTGGTCTCCCCTGCCTACAGACTGCGACATTGCCGATCAGTGTTCAGGCCTTCTGTGTCGATCTGTCACGCGTCAACGCTTCCCAGCTCAGACAGTCCAGTTGAAGGTTGTCTTTTCATTGACCTAGATAGGCTGCCAAGACTCAAGCGACAATCAATAATCCGGTAGAACAATCTTCGTGCTACACGTTCTATATTAAAATATTGTTATCTTAAGCTATGATCTACTAGATTAAATTATAAATTTACAATCTAATTTTACATCTGGTCCAACTTCAAACAATCAAACAAATCGTATCTATCTTATCTTAAAATATAGACGTTACTTGAAAATGATACAAGATATTGATCTTTAGTTCAAGAATCAGACTATAGTCCAAACAGATCAAAGCAGACTGTCGTGCGCGCTTGTAGTTTTTCTTTGCATTTAACATTGGTGTTTTAGGGTATAGGAAGTAGTTTCTTTTAAGTGCGGTTTGTTGTCAAGAATATTGGGTGTGTGTGTGTGTTTACGTCATCCTTAGTTTCCGCAAGAGAGAGATGCTTTTGTGAGCTGGGTAGCTGTTTTTTTTGTTCCCCTTGTAAGGGGTGTTAGGCTTAGGGCTATGGGAAAGTGTGTCGTCTTTCTGCCCTTGGAGTTGTGTAGTAACTATCGGTGTTGAGGTGTAGGGAGTTGAGCTTCTGTTGGGCGCCGAGATGGAGTGTGAGCGTGTAGGTGTGTTACGGAAACCTGTTATTGTGATACTAGACTAATTAGTAATCAAATGCTAACTTCAATGATATTGATGTACATGTAAATATGTTTGAAAAATTACAATTAAGTTTAATTAAATATTGTTCCCATTGACAACTGCTGTTATTCACTAAATGTTCAGTTGAATAACTGTTATTCAATGTTTGTAGTTTACATGCTATTACCTTTAGGTCCTTGTGTTACTCTGTTCAGGCTGGGGATACGGGACCGAAATATAATATCATACCCTAGCTAATCTGAAATCCCACCCTGACAGAAATGGGGGCTCGTCCAAACAATATGTAAATGCCAACTTGGTGACCTCTGTGTCCTTGATTTGACCGTTAGGGCCAACAGAAGATATATAACATATATGTAATGTTTATGTATTAAATAAAATTAAATACATTTAAGCCGTTTGAGCGGTCTGATGCTTTATGTACAGCACACGATAGAATAGTTGGGCATCCCCTGTATCTTGCCTTAGAGTGTGTAGTTACTCTGTGAAACTATTGTGATCTGTTTTTTATTTTATTGCCACCAACGCCTGAATCCTCTGACTCTGAGCGGCAACGTGTGAGTGGATCGAGTGCCTGTCGACGGGATCGACCTGAAACTGTGCGGTTTGTTGGCTGGTGTACCGGAACCGTCCTGAAGTTAGAGCCGTTGGTCTGTTTCAGTGGCTGTGGGTGCCTGTGGCGTTTCTCTTCTGCGGAGCCTGGAGTGAGGCGAATTCCTTCCGACGCGGGATACTGAGCAGATAAGTACTTGGCCCTGTTTTTGTCGATGCGCCCGTGATTTCAGTTCGCCCGTTATAATTAAGTAATGATATATATTCTGTTTCTCTCTATGATCTGACTTTGGTTTTTTGTTAGTGATAGTTAGACTGTAATTATTAATTAAGGCTTAATAGTCTATGTAATGGAGACGAGGTTGACTCTAACCGCCCAGTTCATCAGTGACGGGCGTGCTCTCGGGTATGATGGTGAGAGGTTGGAGAGGTATGTGGCAGAGCAGAAGGTTGACTACGAGAGAGCCAAGAAGGAGGAGTTTGAACGTAAGAAGGAGGAGTTTGAACGAGAGACGGCTAGACTTGAGCGTGAAGAGAGGTTGAGAAAAGAGGCGAAGGCAGAGGAAGAGAGGTTGAGAAGAGAGGCGAAGGCGGATGAGGCCGCTAGACATGAACGGGAGAAGAAGGCTAGGCGTGACGAACACGAGAGGTGGAAGGAGAGAGATGCTAGAGAGGAGCTCAAGAGAAAAGATGAGCTGGAGTTGGCACGGCTTAAAGAGAAGTCGGCGCCAGAGGCAGGTGCAGTGGCAGGTCAGGCAATTGAGGTGCGACAAAGGAGTGTCTTGGACAGGCTAGACAAGAACTTCCAAGGCATGAAGGAAGACGATGATCTTCTGGCGTATCTGACGCACTTTGAGGCCGTGGCAGCAAGGTGTAAGATTGAGAGTAAGGAGTGGTCCCTGCTATTGTCGTACAAGTTGACGACATCGCTCAAAAACTTTATGTTGAGGGACAGTCTGTTCCTTAGCGACATATATGAGGATGTCAAAACAGCACTTCTCCGCCACGCAGACATCAATGCGGAGACATGCCGCAAAAGGTTTCACCTGGTCAAACCGCGGCAGAATGACTTCCATGGGTATGTGACTGAGCGGAGGACCGCACTGGACAACTGGTGCAAAATGGCTGAGGTAGGAAAGACAGTAGATGAGATCAAAGATCTCTTCATTAAAGACGGGATACTTGAAAATGTTTCAGGGGAGGTCTATCGACAACTTGTTCTAAACAAGCAAAATACTGTGGAGAACATGTTAGACATCATAGAGGGGTTTAAAGTCGCGAATTCGGGGGCGTCGCTTGCTAAAGAAGAAAGTGTTTATGTGGCGGCGGCGTGTGACACCTTTGAGATATCGATGATTCAACCGTTTGATATGGCAGAAAAATGTTAACATGTTACTTATATCTATGGGGGAAAAATGTAAAGAGTTGGCCGTTTGGTGTATCTACAGTGGCGTAGCTAGAGTATATGATGCCTGGTGCGGTACCTCATCTTGATGCCCCCCCCCCCCAAAAAAAAAAACAACTAACTAATTAATAACATTGCAAAACCTTACTTTTTTTTCAAAATAATATATATTCATTAATCAAATATTGTTGTCACGGATTAATGTGTGTATGTATGTATAATCTATTTTTACAATCTGCGCGAATGACCGGAAGTGTCTTTTGTTTTCAGACAGAGACCAGCGTGTGTGATATGCAGTAAAGCTGATTAAAGTGTATGTGTTTGATCTAGTGGTTTCATTGTTTTATTTCGTTAACTAGAACTGAACCAGGGACACCTAGACGTAGCGAGACCTAAGGTAGATGCTATCGAGTTATTATTATAAATATAATAAGGAATCTGTGACATATTTGGAGGCTCGTTTATCTAGTTATTTGACTTAGTCTTGGAAGACATTAGGCAGAACTGCGGTTCGCCATTGTGAAAAGGTCAAGGACAAAGAAGGCCGTAAAGTCGTGAAGTGTGTGCGCTCACGTGAAACGGCGAGAAAAAAACTAAGTCTATCAGCCGAGACAAAACCAGGTCAAACACAGTGATAAAACTATTAGTGTTGTGTTTATATTGTATGCTAGAGATATAAACAAAATGCCAGAGAGATTAACAAGGTTAATAGCTGCTGGAAAAGAGATGGGATTGTCAGGGACAGCTCTACAGGAGTGGGTGAAAGAAAGAGAAGTCAAGCTGGAAAAGAAAGAAAAAGAAGACAGGGAGCGTGAAGAACGTGTTAAAGAGAGAGAAGAAAGAGCTAAAGAAAGAGAGGCGGTGGAAAGAATTAAAGAAAGAGAGGCGGTGGAAAGTATTAAAGAAAGAAAGGCGGTGGAGAGAGCTAAAGAGAAAGAAGCTGAGGTAGAAATACACAGATTGAGAGTCAGAGAGTTGGAGCTTAGGGAGACGAAAGGAGAAATCAAAGAGCATATAAAACATGTATGGAAACTAAAGTTGCCACCTTTTAATGAGAACTTGGATCAAATGGATGCATATTTGGCGAGATTTGAAGTGCATGCTCAAGCTACAGAAATACCTAAAACTCAGTGGGGAAGTCATCGATACACATTGTTACAGGGAAAGGCACTGCAAGCTTGTATCAACTTTCTAAGAAAGATCTAGAAGAATATGACAAGGTTAAAGAAGTACTAATGAAAAGGTCAATTTGACAGATGATGGGTATAGAGAGAAGTTCCATAAAGCTAAACCAGAGAGAAACCAGCCATTCCATGAATTTGTTGAGGACATTACAAGATACTTAATGCGTAGGGTCGAATTGTCAAATACTGAAAAGACATTCGAAGGTCTCATCGATCTATTCATCGGAGACAAAATCCTCACATCTTGCAATCCTCAGTTAGTGGCTTTTCTACATGAAAGGAAACCGAAAGATGTGCCAACAGCAGTCAAGTTGTGTCAGCAATATATTACTGCACATCCAGAGCAGACGATTCAGAGAGAGGAAGACTTGATAACTAGCAAATTTGCCTTTGCTGCAAAGACTAATGATAACAGAAGTCGCTTTAAACAAGAATGGAGACAGGACCGTCTGCAGAAAAGAAGTGTGGGTGAAAAAACAAAATGTTTTAAGTGTTTCAAAACGGGACATTTAGCAGCCCAATGTAGAAACAAAAGTCCATTAAGACGAAATGAGACTATGGGGTCAAGTAGAAGTCAGGAGTTTAAAACCAGCAACAGGGGAAGACCAACTGGACAACCGTACAATGCGTCAGTCTGCATAGACTATCAACATGGTGAACAACTCCCTCATGAATCTGATCAGATCCAGATGGCTGGAGCTGTAACTTGTGACGCTGGGAAATTAAAAATGTATCCTGTATTTGTTGGGAAAAAATCTATTTGGGTCTTGAGAGACACAGGAGCGACCACAATCGGAGTGAAGAGATTACATGTGCACCCTCACCAGTTGACCGGTAAGAAAGTCCAGTGTATGACATTTGGAGGAACAATTGAAGAATATCCCACAGCTGTCATTGACATTGATACGCCATTTTTATCTGGGAAAGTTGAAGCATGTGTGTTGGAGAGGCCTGCAGCTGACTTGATTCTAGGAAACGTGAATGGCATCATTGAGCCTACCATCACAGATATCTACAAGTGGCAAAGGTCAGCAATGTCAGAAGTTACAAATGCGGTAACTAGATCTCATCTGGGGTAATAGAAAACATGGGACAACCGATCCTACATAGTCAGATTGAACAGTCAGAATCAGAATTAACATCCAGTTATGCATTGAAACAAAAGGAGGACCAAACATTGGTTAAACTTTTTGAATTGGCGATGCGTCATACCAGTAAATTTAAAGTGAAAAATGGACTTCTGATGAGACAAGATAACAAAGAGAAACTACAGCTAGTCGTTCCGACCGCCGACAGAAACAGAATTTTGGAGTTAGGTCATGACTCACCTTTTGCGGGTCATATGGGACAGCACGAACAAGAAAAAGAATCCTGAACAACTTTTACTGGCCTGGAATATGTAAAGATGTGAACAAATATTGTTCAGCGTGCAGCACTTGTGCCAGTACAAAGCCCAGAGATCGTTATACAAAAGCCCCATTACAGGTCACAGATCTGCAAGATAGACCATTTCAGAAAGTAGCCGTAGACATTGTGGGTCCCATAAACCCTGTGTCTAAAAGAGGATACAGATACCTGTTAGGCAGCACATTCGTAATCCGCACAGATAACGCACCCTTACGCTGTTTAAACACACGTAAGTCGGTGAATTCCGGGGTAACTCGCTGATGCTTCCGGACTTTCAGTTCGTAGTGCAGCATATTCCAGGAAAAGGAAACGTCACGCTTATCATAGATATAAACCTACGTGGCTTCTCACAAGCATGTGTTGCTTCATCAAAGACTTTGTGTCTTCAACAGTTTAGACTTTGTTGCTTCATGGTAGACTTTCTGTCTACAACTAAGACTTTGTGTCTTCATCTTTTAAGACTGTGTGTCTTCATCTTGTAAGACTGTGTGTCTTCATCTTTTAAGACTGTGTGTCTTCATCTTCTAAGACTGTGTCTTAACTATAGACTGTGTGCCTATTACATTGCAGTCTGTGTGACTACATTAAAGTCTGTGTGACTACATTAAAGTCTGTGTAACTATGTTCAAGTTGTTTGGATACATAAACGCCTTTGTGGCCTATCGAATTAACATTTTTGTTGTATTGTGTTTTAATATTTTATGCTTGTTTTATGATCGTGTTTTTATGTATCTTTGTAAAAATTGATTATAATTTTAGGAGGGACGAGATGTCACGGATGAATGTGTGTATGTATGTATAATCTATTTTTACAATCTGCGCGAATGGCCGGATGTGTGTTTTGTTTTCAGACAGAGACCAGCGTGTGTGATATGCAGTAAAGCTGATTAAAGTGTATGTGTTTGATCTAGAGGTTTCATTGTTTTATTTCGTTACCTAGAACTGAACCAGGGACACCTAGACGTAGCGAGACCTAAGGTAGATGCTATCGAGTTATTATTATAAATATAATAAGGAATCTGTGACAATTGTTAATTCAAAAAAATCACTTTTACATAAACATACTACAAGTGAATTTTACGCGCTTTCATGCTGGCAAAAGAATCAATAATTTTATCCAAATCACTTTTTTCCACCAGCTCTTGTTCGATGGACAAAATGGCCAAATTAGTGAGTTGTAAATTTGTCATCGTTTATCGCAAGTATTTCTTGATCAGTTTAAGTTTGGAAAAACTTCTCTCGCATGTAGCAACGCTTACCACAATAGTAAAAAATATGCGAATCATGATGAAGATATTCGGGACTGAATCATCTAGCTGATATTTTTTTAATAAAATTCAAGAGCTCAACAGGTCCTTGTTTTTGGAAGTTCGGAGGCTTTTGTTGAAACTGTGACAAACCGTTGAAGCCTATTTCACTCCAGCAGAAATTCGTTTTTATCAATGTCACTAGGAGTACTATCGAGATTGATTCGACCTGAGGATTTAATAGCTGGGAAGGCGGATAAAATTCATATCTATCTGCTACATCATGAAGTTGCTCGAATCGGGTGATTATTTCTTGAACAATCCTGTCCAAGGTAGAATTAATTTCCCTTCGTGGCTCTTCTTTGTGTGTAAGTACAGAGTAGTCACTTTTCTCATCAGGCATCTTTTTCTTATGGCCAATACGTTTTTGAGGTTCTGTACTGATTCTCAGATCTGAGCACACGCTTTCCGCGATGTCCTCTCAATTACTACTTAAAAATGTCTCTAATGTTTTTAGTTTGAGTGAGCAGTCTCGAATCCTTGTTTTCGAAGGTAGAATTGCGCATCATTCATTTCAGTTAATACAGGAGCCCAAAATTTAAGATAGGTGAGAAAACTGAAAGACTGAATAGCAACTAAAAATCCACCTGCTTCAGATCTAGTCGATGAATTTTCATCCCTGCTAGTTAATGTATCCAGAGTTTCTATAATTTTAGAAAATTTATCCCTAACCATCTTGACGGCTTCTCCTCTGGCGCTCCAGCGGGTCTCAACTAAACGTTTAAGGCTAGTTCCGGTTATTTTGATGAGGATGTCACAGCGGTGTGTTGAAGTTGTGAAAAAGGAGTGTGAACGGTCCAGTGTACCAAAAAATGTTACCGTATTGACTTCGAATTTCTGTTAAATTAAGAGAAAGGTTTGAGCAGGCATTGAATAATGACTTCTAGAATACGTTTTTGGACACCGTAGTTTTGACCTTTCATGACCGCAGCATTATCATAGCCTTGACCCCTGCAGTCCATTCTGTCTAAGCCTTCCGAACGCAGTTTCTCTAGAATCATCTCAGCGATTCCAGCAGCATGCTTGTCCTTTGTGTCGATGAAGTCAACAAAAGAGTCACGAACCTGCACCCCGTCATTATCCATGACAATGCAACGTAAAATTTGGGAAGTTTGATCCAGCTTTGAGATGTCAGGTGTACTGTCAAAAATAATAGAGAAATATTTGGCTTGTTTTACTTGCTGTATGATTTTGTTTTTTTAGCGTGATCCCCCAATATTGTAATAAATTCATTTTGTATTTGTGGAGACATGTATGTATTCGGTCTGGAACAAAGCTTAGTTCGAAGGACATGCTCCCTCAAGAGTGGATCGTACTTAGATAGTAATTTTACTAACTCTCCAGGTTTTCGTCTCTTGAATAATCAAATCTTAGACCTTGCTGTCAATATTGTTCCCCACTCTCAGGCGAACTTCAACTTTTCTCCAAGCAAGCGATGACTGAATGTGAGCTCTGCTGGTCTCATGTTTTTCTATTTTCGGGGATAACCTCCACCACTCATTGAATCCATCTTTGGATTTAAATGAAGATTTGGTACTTGATCTTGTTGAGAAGAGTACGCAGGGGAAGCAAAATAAGGATTCTTTTTTTTTTGGCGAATAACACGTCCACTTTCTAAGAACTTTCTCGCCGTTTGGCATTTGCCGGAAAAACCAAGCCTTTGAAAGCTTTCTAGCTTTTCCTTATGCTGATTCTTGATGTCTATACGACTCTCTGAATTGACTGTCCATACGCTGAACTGTTTCAGAACCTTGCGTGACAAGGTGTATGCGAATATTATCTGTGATGACATCAGGCCAATCTCCAATGTCGTTCAGTCTAGAGTTTATTATCCTGCTTTCTGTATTGTTTACACTGTCTGATGGTTCAGCTTCTTCAGCATAATTTTTTGAGGAGTGTACTAAAGACATGCTTGTGTGCTGTCCTTTAGTCTCTAGAACCTGCGGTATTGAAGTATTTTCATCATTCTGGGTGTCGGCCTCATCATTTTTTTCTGGATTCAATGATAACCGTCTCATCTTGATTTGTTGCTTTTAATTGTTCAGTTCATTCATACCCAATAACAGCTCGCCTATAGTCGGTGGACTCTGGCAATGATGTGACTTGAAATTGTCTCGATGCTTCTTTAGACTTAAGAAATTTAAGAAACGCACCTCACTGCGGTCAAAGAAACTGCTTTATACGGATGACATTGTCCTCTGGTCAACCGGGAAGAAAGCCTACCAAATAAGGGGGGGGCATTACAAGTAGACCTCCAAACCATCTCCTCGTATTGCGACAAATGACAGTTTCAGATAAACGTTGCCAAAACGACCTGGACCCTGTTCAGCCTAGGGATCGACATTCTAGCTTCAACTCGGTGGGCTGCGACTCCAACGTGAAAACACGCCAAAATATCTAGGAGTTACCCTGGATAGAAAGTTGTCAATGCTCCAGCACGTCCAGGAAAAGCCTCGGAGAAGTTAGCGTTGCTAAGAAAGCTGGCCAGCACAAAGTGGGGTGCCAAAGCTTACATGCTACGCACATTGTACTTAGGGGCAGTCAGATCACAAATTGAGTACAGCTATACAGTTCAAGTATATGCTAGTAAAACTGCCCTCGAATCACTCGACCGAGTACAATCACAGGCACTAAAGTTCATTTGTGGCAACTTTCGGACAAGTCCAACAAACGCTGCTGAAATCTTAACAAACGTAGCCCCTTTACATTTAAGGAGGGAGAGGGCGGTACTTACGCCATACGAGCGCTACAAAAGGGGCGACTCTAGGCTACCCACCTAAATACTAGTGCGAGAGTGGAGAGAGAGGAACCACATAAAAACGCGATCGTTCATACACATTGCGGCCAATCTGTCAAAATCAGCTGGGCTCTCCACAGATAGAATTCCTATTGGAAGAATTAGTACTTGCCCTCCGTGGAGGAGATTTCCGGCCCCTCAAATAAACATGTCCCTTATAGGTAAGAGGGAGCCACCAAGAGGCGATTAACACCTGCCATACTCCAAAACTTGGCATCAGCTACACTAAAGTCCTACCCATCAGATGCCATTTTCTGTTATACCGATGGGTCGGTAATGAGGGACCCCGATAGATCTGGGTATGGGGCCCTTATAGTCTACCCAGACCGGACAGAACCAGAGATGCCGATTTCTCCGTCCGAGCTTAAAAGGGTTTTGAGGCGCCAGCCAGATTAGTCAGTCTTGAGCATTGTTCATCATTTGGTTTACGTTACAGTATTACAATTAACTAGTTAGTTTAAACAAAACTAGTAGAAAACAAAGGTTAGCTTATTTTAAAATATTGACATTACAATAGAATTATTTTCAAAATTAAACTATAAAGAATCATAAAGAAATGAATAGACTAAGACAATTGTTTAGAGCTAGAGTTTATAAATATATTTGTAAACTCAATATCTAGATTAAACCAATGGACTAAACAATGAAGTAAAAAAAAGGTTGGCCTATCTTCTTCTTCTTCTTTATATTACAGAGCATTGATCAGTGTAGTAACAACATGTACCGTGTGTCCGAAATAAATCTAGTAAATTAGATTCAAACTGTTCTATAGCTTACATTGTATGGAAGAAATAGTCAAGGAGATGAAACAAAATAGCGACATGACTAGTTTATAAATCGTTAGTTCATGTTTAAAATACAGTAGTTTATGTTTGTTCGTGTCCATACAATTAGTCGTTTTTACACACTGGGGGAATTTTTGGTGCCCTTCTCCACTTGGTGCCCTGTGTGGCCCGCACCACCCGCACATTGGTAGCTACGCCACTGTGTATCTATTGTGCAGAATATAGGAAATGTGGATAATTTTATCTTATCAATCGCAGACTTATGTTTTGTTTGTTTTGTTGACCTCCCTATCACAGTTTTAACTTGAGACGAGAGTGGAAAGTGGAGGAAATAACGTGTACAAGATTCCAGCTAGACAGAGAGATGGGGGAGTGAGTTAAAGCTTTGTGAAGACCTTCCTAATAGGCGACTTCTTTCAGTCTTACCTCCGGGAGATCATCGAAAACAATAACACTGTAACATTTCACCTGAATCTCTACTACAGTTGCACCGAGAAACGAGAAACGTAGTTTGGTTTTTCAGATACGAGCAAAATCTGCACCCATATTATAGTGACCGGTTTTCAAAAGCAGCCTGTATGACCACTGCTATGATTTGAAGGGACCTGCATGGCCACCGCTATGATTAGCTGTGACCTGTATGGCCACCGCTATGATTTGAAGGGTCCTGTATGGCCACCGCTATGATTAGTTGTGACCAGTAGGCCACCACTATGATTATTTGGGACATGTTTGGCCACCGCTATGATTTTTAGGACCTGTATGGCCACCACTATGTGTGGTCTCGTTCTCTCCCAATATCAGGCAGTAACAAATTTTGTTTTGTCAGAAAAAAACCGTATTGATCCAAGGTATTTACAATACTTTCCACATTGCATCAAATATACAGTAAAATTACTATATTAATTATCCTGTAATAAATAAACTAATCTAGAAATAAATTCTATAATACTATAAATATCTATATAGTCCGCAATACAAAATACTTCTGATCCATATATTTAATACAAGCGGGAAATTCAAATTAAATTATGTAACTTTTTGTTTGTGGTTGTTCGCAAACAAATTTATAAAAGGTTTGTAAGATTTTATTATTACAATTTCTCTATTCAGCTCGCTAACTCTTCAAGGAAACTGGAATCTGGACACGGATCTTAAAAAACAGTTCTAATAATTTTCCTAGAAATTTAACAGTTGGTGTATAACTTTGGGAAATTATTTATTAGCTAATTGGCCACAATGGGAAAACTCTATAATTTTAGAACGTTATAATTTTTGAAAAACTATCATTTAAAATAAAATTTGGTCTACACAATCATTATCTTAAACAAACAGTACCTAGAGACCGAGCCTCGCTTGGTTGAACAGTTTCATAAGAAGGGTAAATACCATAAGTCATTTTGGAAATATTTTTGTAAGTACGAAAATGAACGATCGGATAAAGACTACCAATCTGAAGAGTTACCCTTGTTTTCTCTTAGTTCTAAATGTAGTTGTACATAGCGATTAGAATAGAAAGTCTCTTCACAACAGTGTAGAAATACCACAGCTCACGTCGTGTCGTGTAATCATTTAGCGTAAAACTACTGGCCTGTTATTGGCTTGGAAGAAAGTCTTTGCAATGAAACTTCTCAAATGGTTACGTTCAGACATTTAATATTGCAATTAGTATATTAATTATGGCTTTAGTATGAAACATCAAGTGATGCAAGATCTCTACAATATTGGGTAAAACATACACTTTGTAACAAACTAAAATGGCGGATTTTTTCCTAATAGACTTAAAAGCATTGCATTAGTATTGTAAAGAAGCGTTTCCCTTCGAACACCTCTGTTATGCCGAACACCTTTAAGCTCACTAAAAAGCGTTTGGCAGATGTTAGAGCTCCATATGTACTCTTCCCAGCGTGACTGTCGGACTATAAGAAGTCTATACCGGCGTTCGCTAGAACATCGCTGTTTGTGGTGCGGTCTTGCCACCGTATGTCCATGATGGTGTGCAAACATCTTTGGTGAAGGCATTCAAGAAGTATTAGTTGCTTTCTGTCAAGTACCCATGACTCAGATCCACATAGAAAGGTAAAGAGAACCACTGAATGGTAGACACTGATTTTGTAGGCAGGCGGAACAATTTACTTTGCCACACTCTTGCTTGGAGGCGTCCAATAGTACTACTGGCCCTGATCAGACGCTTATCAACCACCCTTAAAGGGAATGCGTCATTTGATATTATGCTTTCCAGATTTGTGAAGCTGTCTACCACGTGTGTCCATTCACGCTGATCTTTGGGGCTGAGCTGATTTTATTGGGTGAATTCCGGAACATGACTTCCATTTTTCCGATGTTATTGTTCAACCAAAAGTGGCGGCAACGTACGTTTATTCGATGACCGGGAGCTGGAGATCATGTACAGTGTGAGCGAGTAAGGCGTTGAGAAGCTGTGTCAGGACCATTTCCTTGGTTTTGGTACGGGACAGTAGACTTCGAAGATTAAACATACTGTAATAATTCACCAGTTAAATAACAACAAAGTAAAACCTACCTACATATCTCTACAGAACGTGTAAACAATTTATAAAGCACCAAAAAAAACACAATAATTAATCAAATTTAATTCCATGATTTCTCTTCCATAGTTCCATAATAAATCAACCTACAATAAGATGGTGCACAAATGTTTAATTACTAAGCCGATTGATTCATTAAAAGTTGTTCATGTTGGCAAAGAAATATTTTAATTTACTACTGTAAGCCGAGTGACGTAAGCGGAGTTTTTCCCGTTTGAGGTAATGGAAAATTTTTATTCATAAAATATTCTAGCCAAAATTAATTTTTCGATAATGAAACATTTTTCAAACCAATATAACGGTAGACCTCCAGTTTTCCCCTTGTGGCCAATGAGTTGAGATTTTTATTCTAATTTATATAAATATTCCTTGAAGTTTTAAAGAAAATCATTAGAGGCTTTTTCGAAATAAAATATATATAGATATATATATACATACAAGAATTGCTCGCTTAAGAGTATAGGATAGGTCAGTGGGTATTCCGCGTGTTTTCATTAAAGAGTTCAATAAATCACTAGACGTTCGGAAACATTCTGCACACCGCCTTCTAAGTCTGGATCTATATATAGGCCTAGCATTAGATTTGTAAATACTTTGAGTACATTTATACATTCGCTTCACCAGAATTTGATATTTATAGCGGGGAGGCGGAATAGCGTTCAGGTAAAAAAGGTCCCTTTTTTAAAAAAAATCTATAATTCTTTAGTTTTATTTACGGTCATGATCTCATTTGGTAAGAGGATTCAAGCAATGGAACCAAGATGCTACAAAAAGATCTTAGGTGACACTTACTAAGAGACAAATACCGCATCAAGAATGAAGAGATAAGGAACAGGATTAATACAGCAATTGGACCCCACGATGACCTGCTAACCACTGTCAAAAACTTAAACTCAAACTCTATGGCCACATCACAAGGTCCTCAAGGCTCGCACAGATCTTCCTTCAGGGAACAGAGCCAGGAAGAAGAAGAAAAAGAAGACAGAGAAAGCGATGTGAAGGCAATATCAAAGAATGGACACAGAGGAATCGAGAAAGACAGTTGAAGGTACTTGTATGGTGCCCCAACGGTCCAACAGACTAGTCAGAGACTGTACTTGTATGGTGCCCCAACGGTCCAACAGACTAGTCAGAGACTGTACTTGTATGGTGCCCCAACGGTCCAACAGACTAGTCAGAGACTGTACTTGTATGTTGCCCCAACGGTCCAACAGACTAGTCAGAGACTGTACTTGTATGTTGCCCCAACAGACTAGTCAGAGACTGTACTTGTATGTTGCCCCAACAGACTAGTCAGAGACTGTACTTGTATGTTGCCCCAACGGTCCAACAGACTAGTCAGAGACTGTACTTGTATGTTGCCCCCAACGGTCCAACAGACTAGTCAGAGACTGTACTTGTATGTTGCCCCAACGGTCCAACAGACTAGTCAGAGACTGTACTTGTATGGCGCCCCAACGGTCCAACAGACTAGTCAGAGACTGTACTTGTATGGTGCCCCAACAGACTAGTCAGAGACTGTACTTGTATGGTGACCCAAACGGTCCAACAGACTAGTCAGAGACTGTACTTGTATGTTGCCCCAACGGTCCAACAGACTAGTCACTAAGAGATAGTTGAAGGTGAATTCCCTAGTTAAGCTTTAACTAATCGCTCTTACGAAAAGTTATCAGCTTCATAAAGGAGGAATTGTCTTTAAAAAAAACAACTTGTTTTATGTTGTTCATTTGAATCACTCATTAATTCCTCATCTTCCTAACGAAATTTAGTGTCATGATTAAAAAACATATTAATAACTTAGGTAAAAATAAAGCACGTGACATAGTTGGCACTTTGCGATGACATTTCGTATTTCTGTTTCAGTTCTTCTCATTGGATATTGCAACAGAGATTAATTTCTGGAAAGAACCTTGGTGAGTGATGTGATCTAACATGAACTTGGCGACATCCTGTCTAGAGATTGCACTTTGTCCACTGGAAATGTATTGACCTTCTTTGGCAATGATTTTGTTACCTTAGAAAAAAAAGTGAAAGATTGAGGAGAAGATTTAATTAGAGCTTCAGCTTAAGGGGGGGGGGGGGTGCGGGACCCTAGGTAAATTAGAATAGCTAATCCTTACGAAGCAATTAACGACATTTATTCAATCTTTTGAATAGCTCATAGCACCTCATACGCAAGGAGCGGCACGGAGCTTGAATTTAACTGTAAAAATGAAAAAATCTATATGGTTCTGTTGTAATAGGTATTTAAAATTACAAGAAACAGATTCTCAAGACAGAAGGCGACAGACGTGTAAGAAAGGATAAATTGAAAACTGGCTTTTAAGAAAGAAGGAGAGCTTGGAGACAGACTTTTAAGACAGAAGACAGACTTTAAAGACAAGAGACGGACTTTTGAGACAGAAGGGGGCATAATCTTTTTAAACCAAAGCCGATACACAGTTTCCTAATGTCTCTTTTGCAAGAAGTGTACATTCACAGATGCATACTCCTCATTGGCGGCAAGCTACTTTAAACATATTATACGATCTTTAGTGAAAAAAAAAGAAGTTTTACAAATTAACTAGGTAAATGCTATTTGAAAACAAAAGCTTTTTTTTTTTTCAAATCTTAGTAGCAGTAAACTTCTGATATTAGAATGGATATCTGATCCAAATCTACAACTCTACTATAACAGATGCATGATCTTAGCTGTTTCTACAGAAGGGTGACCAAATCTATAATGAATCAAATAAATGATCAGGATATTAGTGTCCGTCACACACAGAAATCCATTCCTTAAGAAAACAATACATTTGTATTTATGATATGATGAATTTTTGCGATATACCGTATGTCGTTATTAGTAAAAAAAAAAAATTAAGCAATAATAATTGGTGCACACATCACTAAGTGAATTCAACACACATGCCTTATGTGTCTGATAGTTTACTTTAATTTAAACTTAGTAATATGCTGCTTTTTATAGACACTAGTGTTATATGCACAATGCTGATAGGATCATAGGATTGATTACCTTTAGAAGTGTTGTTGGTCAAACTTGGAGGTTTGACCACCGTGTAGTCAATGTCACTGCACTCCTTCTGTAAGTAATCTTCCAATATCTTCATGTCATTCAAAACATTTTTCATAAAAAATAGAAATACTGGTTTCACAACCCATCTCCAAATGAAAGGCACATCCGAGGAATCTAAAAACAAAATGTAAATCTTATATTAATAGTAATGAAAGCTGGATCATGTGATTTAGTGTAGAATTTAACACAGTTTATGTGAAAAGATAAGTGTATATTTTTGTTAATCTTGTGTAATGACTCAATTGTTAGACGCGTAGAAGTGGGGATTAATCGGGGATTTCCTTACTGACGCAACGGTACGTTAAAAACTTAGGTGTTTGGGGTTCAACCCCTCCCCAAATGAAATCCCCCCCCAACCCCCCCCCCCCCCGCTGAAAAAAAATCCTAGCTACGCCCATGATGTGGACTGTGCCATTAATTTTTTAAATATAAATTGTGTTCCTAAAAGGCCGGATTAACTTATTCTGTTTAATCTGTTTATGAGTGTGTTTATACTTAGGACTCGCGACTTAAGATATTTAAAAATTAACAGTAACTCAAGTCACATTAGATTAATAACCTTCTCAGCAGAAATAATAACACCTCCTTAAGACTTGTGATTAATAATAATTCTACACTGGGGGCTTGGGGAGGGTGTTCATGAATATAGTCTCCGAAGTACCTAGCAACCGCCCCCCCCCCCCCCCGAAAAAAATCCTGGCTACGCCCATGGTACCTAGTATACATAATACGGAAGTATTGACGAGCTACATATTTTAAAAGCTTAAATTATCTTTTAGCCATTTTTTTTTAAATTTTACTTGACAATAATGATCTTTAAACATAAACTCTTTGGTAATGCCCATCTTGTCTGTGTATTTCATAATCTTCCCCAATCTTCCGCTTTTCATTTGCTCACGTTTTTCTTTAAAGCTCCATAATATCCACGCTACATTTCTTCATATCACTTTCTCTTCTTTTTCTCATTTTTTAAGCGGCCCCTGTAAGGGGAAAAAGCCGCTATTAGGTTTGTGCAAAATATCCGTCTTTCTGTCTGTCCGTCTGTCACACTCAGATCTCGAAAACTAGAAGAGATATGAAAAATATTATTTCATCATTAAATCCGGCTTGAAGCTGCTCGTATAGATGACATTTTTTAGTCTAACTAGGACGTGTGACGTAATGGAATCTTTTTCCTTTGACATCATATGGAGTTAATTCTTTAAATGAAATGCTAAAAGATCTCACTCGGTGCACCAATGTCTATGAACACCCGACAAGCTGCTCGTATAGATGACATTTTTAGTCTAACTAGACCGTGTGACGTAGTGGATTTTTTTTCCTTTGACGTCATATGCTCGTATAGATGATATGTTTTAGTCTAACTAGATGATATGTTTCAGTCTAACTAGACCGTGTGACGTAGTGGATTTTTTTCCTTTGACGTCATATGGAATAAATTCTTTAAATGCTAAAACAACTCGGTATAGTAATATTTATTAAACATCGTAATGTGACTCGCATTTTAAAAAGACATTTAAAAATAGATTTAGATCTACTCTAGATTTTTTACACTAGATCTAGATTTTTTTTACACTAGAGCTAGATTTTTTATACTAGATCTAGATTTTTTTTCTTACATTAGAGCTAGATTTTTAAAACTAGATTTATCTTTAAGTTCTAATTAAAATCATTATAGGATCTAGATCTAGAATTTCTTGGTCTAGTTTAGAATGTTTGGTGTTTTACATGTTTCGGATGTTCCTTCAGAGTTGTAGTCCAAACCTCCCGTAGGACGACGGGGGATGGGAGCGGGCAGGGTTTGAACCTGGGACCATCGATGAATCGAAACGACAGTCCAGCGCGCAAACCGCACTACCAGACAGCCATGATTTAGACTAGATCAAGATCTTTAATTTTAATTTCTAGGCTTAAAGTGTAGATTTTTTTTCTAAAGTCTTGATTGTCAATATGTCAATATTGCAATTTTATAAAATACTAAAACTAATCTACTATTTTAATATTTAGATTTTGCAATTAGTCTATATTATTATATAGTCTATTGATTATCTAGTGTTTTTTTATATAAATCTTATCTAAATTACATCTAAATTATCCCAAATATATATTTTAGATCTAGATATAGTAGATATAGATATTGAGAGTGCTAAATTAGTAGTTTAATTTAGGTAGATCTACATCCTCATTCTAGTTCCATTTAGGCCTAAATGAAAATGCTCAAGGGTACCAAAAGATTATCTAAAATCGCTCTTCTGACATATTGTACACATCAAGTAGTTGTCATTCCGTAATGTGTAGGTATATTATCAATAGTAGGCTATTAGTTTGTAACCAGTTTGTCATTAGATTAAGAGCAATGCCTGGTCGTGCGGTTAGCGCGCAGAACTGATTATCTATACGGTCTCGGTTTCATACCCTGCTCGATGCCATCCTCAGTCGACCAGCGAATATGCGGATCCGACAGTGATCCGTCTCCCACGGGGGCCGCCTCACAAACTCTCTTTGTAATCTTGTTAAAGATATGATAAGATCAGATAATTTTATTGGTCCAAACAAATGGAAATTCAGGACAATTGTCCACCTCACCATTACTACTATAAAAATAACAATAAAGATGCCACACGAACAACATTCACATACACACACACACACGACCAGCGCTTTAGGAATTAGGCTTCTATGTACTTCCAGGTGACGACAAGTGATCTTAAAACACCTTGACTGAAATGTGGGATAAAGGAGTTTTTAAATATTTCTGTTCTAGTCTTAATGGAGAGGAGCTGACCACCTCATCCTGATGTGATGTAACTGTGCTTTTATGTGTGCAAACTGTCTAAGAATTTGTGTATGTTTCGAACAGACCTCTTGCGTGAAAAAGTTTTTTAATAGATTCTAGTACTTTAGAAAGTAAACCGAATGGGAAGGAATCAAACTGTAATAGAGAGCTTAAACATGAAAATCCCCTACTTATATATGAAAAAGTGCTTCAATACAAGAGAGCTCAGAGATGTTTATAGATTAAAAAGAATGTGTGTCATTACCTACCTTTAGTTGCCCAAGATGTGATGGCAATAAACCTCTTGACTCCTGTTTGCCTCATTGCATTGACCACCGCCTCGCCGCTTTTGGAGTAAACATCGCAGTGGGACATCATTCCAGCACGACTTCCTACTGCTGACAGCACTGCATCACAGCCTTTTAGATTCTTAGCGACGTCTTCGGACTTGAGTATGTCAGCCTGAACAACCTTTCAGCAAAATAAGCGGTTCGTAATATGAAGGTTCTCTTTCTGAACACATATCAGCTTTGATAATTTAGAAAGGTGACCAGACGCTAGATTCTTAGCGACGTATTCGGACTTGAGTATGTCAGCCTGAACAACCTTTCAGCAAAATAAGCGGTTCCAAATATGAAGGTTCTCTTTTTGAACACATATCAGCTTTGATAATTTAGAAAGGTGACCAGACTTTAGTGGACTTTTCATGGATGTGCGAAATGGAATTAAAGTAATATATCTATATATATATATAATTCTCTTCTTCGCCCAACTATGTGGGACACACGCAGGCAAAGTTATGCCATGGTCTTAACCAGTTTTGTTTAATTTAACGTTGTGAAGTACCCTTAATAATTATAGCTTTTCTATGGCGCTACTTTCATTCTTATAGCACGCTCAGAGCGCTTTGGTCCAATCTCATTTGTGTAGATTATAAGGGTATCTGGGAGAAGGTTTGGGCCTTTAGGCGCTAGGTAAACACAAATCTGCCCAAGTCGAGTGTCAAACCTCGAGCCTCCTTCATAGGTAGCCAAGTAAAGCCAAGTTCCAGCGTACTTAGCCTCTCTCCCACCCTTCCTACATCAAGTATTTTTATAGTGGAAAATGGTTGCGCAGACCAAAACACTCTTTAGACCTAAATGTCGACCACGGTGTCTAAGTACACTGAAATGGCTGCAGGTTTTTTTTTGGAATTTCCATTAGGCTATGAAGTCCAGCCTGACTCTCGGCCTCGATTATAGTTTCTTACGACATTTTCTACCCATTTACATTGTCTATAAGAGCTCAGAACCAAATTACGTTTGATGTCGTAAACGAAACGTGTAAATATTGTGTACAATACAGGGTGCGCCTCCTCTATTTGCTCTCTCTCTCTCTCTCTCCTTTCTCTCATTTTCCGTTCCTTCATTTGTTCTTTCTCTCTCTCTTCTTCCTCAATTGTCTCTTTTTCTCTCTAGAGTTTTCACGATTACATACGTTCTTTGCTATATAATAAAATATATATTATTATATCTCTGCCATTCGCACCGCCATCTAAGCTAGAAGGTGCGCATTGTGATAAACTAGACTGTAAAGGATGTCAACATTAGAAGAGGAGAACGATTTCCGCCCAAGTAAAGAGCCAATATGGAGAGATTGTGCCTTAGATAGATGTTGTTTTGTATACCTGTGATGTCGTGTGAATAAACGTCTATGTCTCGTTGAGTTGCCTCACTTAAGTTATTACAATTGGTGTCAGAAGTGGGATTATAGGCAACTCAGCGAGAGGAGGTAAGCTTTGATTACAATGACATGTTTGAAGCTATTACATCAGCTCTCAATTAAAGAGCTAAGACAAGAGCTTCAGTACCGAGGTTTAAAACCCGTCGGTAGCAGAGAAACGCTCACGGCTCGTCTCCGGCAAGCCTTGATTGATGAAGAAGAAATTCCGGAAACCTACCAATTTGAAATGGAATCTGGGATTGTTGAGGTCATTGGCGAGTACCAGGACTTTAGGAATGCATTTAATGAACCATTGAACATGATCTGTAATATGATGAGGAGCATGATGTGGAACAAAGTAGATGAAAGTGTGTTGCAAGTAGAAGGCCAAATAGACCAAAGTGATAAAATTGTGTCGCAAGAAAAAGGAGGAATAAACTCGTTAGGAAAGGAGCAGTTACCTGGTCAAGACTGTTGCTGCACAAACAGTGGTGATGGAGGCGCTGGGGATTGGCTCACTTAAGTTATTACAATATAGATTGTTTCAGTTAAAACTTACTTTTAATTTTGGATGCATCATGGTCATCTTTACCGGACTCCTAATCAGTGCTATCACATCATAGCCTCGAGCAAGAGCTTCAGAAATGATTAAAAGTCCGGTTGGGCCGGTGGCCCCAATTACCAAGATCTTCATTTTGATCACAGAGGCGATTTTGATTTTTCTGAGAGGTGGGGGGTCTTAATTGTCAATGACAAGTTCAGGGGTCATGAAGCTTACTTTTGGCGTTATAAGCTTATCCTGTAATTAAACAAATAACCTTATATATTATTATTATTTAAAAATTATTTCTACTTTAAATATAAAATAAGGTAAAAATTACTCAAACAAAATGTATCATACCTTAAAATGGGGGAGGCCATATGCGAAATTAATCTCACTGCTACTCCTTTATTTTTTTAATGTGTTTGTCTCTCAGCTCGAGTTTTATTTGCGAAATATCAGTTCTATAGGATGACGATAAGTTGTCAAAATAAATTATTCAACTTATTTGTTTAGTGTGTCGATAATGTGAGTAAATAGTTGGAATTGGAGTCTTTGCATGAAAAAAATCGATCAGTTGGAAAGTGTTTTGGCGCTCAGTGAAGGAAAAAAAAACAAAAAAAACAACAATTTAGCAACATTGTAACAAGTCTCCCTGATCAGGCTCTCGGAAAACACTGCACAGCGCGACTCGGATTTCAAATATATATATACTAGGCATATATTACCCGCGGCCCGCGGGTCGTAATTCGCGTATCACTGTCAATATAGTCACTGAGAGTGTTTTGGAAACAATTAAACGAAATAATAATGCTATAAGTAAAGCGAATGCGGATTTCGTAAATGTAAAAATAGTATAAATGGAGCCATCAAAATAGCTAATCGACTTAAATCCATTTTTTGAATTAAAAACATTTGCTTATAGGAATACATATAGATCTATTTGATTAAAATTTGAAATGAATAGACTTAATTTTGTATGTTCATGTTTAAAGTATAAAGTAGATCTTGAGTTAGGCATAGATCTAGATCTACACTAATCTAGAGTTAAATATTGGCTTGGAAAGATTTCATTCTGCGCGTGCGAGAAGGTTTCGCTCTGCGCATGCGTGACCTTTTTTTTTTTTATTAGATGTACGCGATTAATGAATGAAACTTAGAATATATCTCAACAAGGACTTCGCAGCTTTAGCGAACGAATGTATAAAAAATGCTTTAGAAAAACAAATTTGAATGTTAATTTGATTAAAATATGAAATGAATGGACTATAATTAGTATGTTCATGTGTTAAAGTATAAAACTATATTTGCGAAGAGAATTTCTATCATCTTAGATTTGAATTAGAGTTTTAGACCTAGAAATAGAAAGATGTGTAACATTACGGTAATGTCTAATGAAAGAATATACGTCAGGAATTCTAAATTCGCAGATATAAGGAACGAATATATGTAAAAAAAAAATGCTTTTGAAACACAAATTTGAAGGTTAATTTTATTAAATAATGAAATTTTGTATTTTTCATGTGTGAAAGTAAAAAAACTATGTAAACATGGTAAACATATGGCATAGATCGCTGAAGTTGAAATGCTTTCATAGAGTTGGTCAACTTTTTTTTTAGGGTCTTAAGTTTGTTTTAGGGCTACAATACATACACTACGGTCTAAGTTAATACCAATGAAACATTTATGTCAAGTTTTATCAATATTGCTCAAATGGTTTTGATTTCTATTCGGCACATACATACATCCATACGCCTTACATGCTACTTTATAGTATAGTTCGATGAGGACCACTCTTGTCATCCAGTGGGCTGAGGGCTTTGTACTTGGGATTTGTGCCTCCTCATGTCGCTGGCCCAAAATGTTCGGCTGGAGATAATGTCATTGGTCTTGCTTTTCTTCTCTGGCGCTTTTCTTCTGCCAGTTCTGTTCTCTTTTCATCAGAGATTTGTGCACCAGTTTTCACAGCGCGACGCCATGATGCACTGTCATATGCTTCTGTCTCCCAGGTGGCTGGGTTTATGCTGAACGCTTTCAGAGAAGCTTTGAGGATGTCCCTAAAGCGTTTTCTTTGTCCGCCTTGTGAGCGCTTTCCTTCCCTTAATTGGCCATACAGGAGTCGTTTAGGGATGCAGCGGTCTCCCATTCTGCAGACGTGTCCTGCCCATCGTAGCTGGGACTGCATCAGTCTTAAATGTCTAAAAAATGTACATTCAATACTGTACAGTTGGCAGCACGTAACACTGACTGTACAAATGCTTCAACATAGATGGCCGCACTGCCGTATCGGCTCTGTACTGCTGTACCAAACTCTACTGGCCTCTCCGTTTCGTCCTGGACTCTTACTGGATTCAACAGTTCCGGACCGACTTTACTCTGGACTCACTGTACCGGACTGAGTCGTAAACTGTAAATCAACTTGACACTCAAACCTTCACCCTTAATACAGGGTCCCCGAAATCTTTTTCAAAAGCGATAGAACATCGCCCGTCCCATCTGGATGACCACATGACCTTATTACCCGTGAATTGCATGAGTAGTGTTCAGAACACAGATCATTCCTGAAGCGTCGTCCCTTGTTATGGTTAACCGCTCACCTAGAGCTGGCCTGTGCTTTCTATGTCAGCTGATAACTGCACGATTACCATTTTCTGGGTCGCCAACACATTTATAACAATATGTTAGATGCTTTATTTTGTTCTTATAATTGGGTGATAGCTTGACCATTTTGGATCAGAGGCGTACAAAACATGTCGCTGATTAAAAAAGCATCGCATATCACTCGAATACAGCTTCCATCTCTTGAAGAGCTTTTTCATGAAAGATGCCTTTCCAAAACACTCTCAATTCTTAAGGACAACCTGCACCCATTAAACCACTGTTACATAAGATCTGAACGAAGTGGTCGTCTCCTTTCGATTAGGACTAAAACTGAAAGATTTAAAAACTCCTTCGGTCAGAGTGTTACAAGATCAGCTGTCGTCATCGAGAAGTACATAGAAGTCGAATTCATAAAGCGCTGGTTGTGAATGTGTATGTGTTTCGTGTGTGAATGTTGTTCGAATTTTTCATCTATACTGTAATTGTACAGTAGTTACGTTGATGAATTATAGTCCAACTGAGTTTCCATTTGATTGGATCAATAAAATTATCTTATCTTATCTAATTGAATTGAATTAAAAATGAGTACAAAGTTAGATTAACTAAGAATTTAAAAGGTTTCATATTACAAAATTTGACTTAGCAACTATTGTATACTTATGGTTATCAAATGACATTTCTGACATAAATATTTTGAAAATGTAAACGAACAAATCAAAGAAAAATGTATTCCCGTATACTATCTATTGATGGGAGATTACTCCAAAAATGTCAATACATCGTTGTACTAAATACGAACTTGTTAGATGTAATAAAATAAATAAGGGAAATAAATAAATAAATAATTTAAAAGTCATTACAGAGATAAAATTAGCATATCTTTTTGAAAATAATTGCTATTTCTTTGTTTAATATTAGCGTATTCCTTTACATGATAAAATACATGAATTAATAGTATGAGTTGTCATTTCACAAACGTTTTTTGTTTTCGTAGTTTGACGTTGGTTGTTATAATAAGTTATTACGCAAAATTTTCTTGTGATCTTCTATGTTTTCTAAGAAGTTAGCAGGTGGCTATACACTGATGACCAGATACAAAATTTTTGGCGCTATCAAGTTGTTTACAAAATCACTAGAAAATTTATATTCAGAAACACATTGGCCAACATCAAACACAACACACTAATACAAGTTAAAGAAAGAAATGGGGATTAGCCTACAAGATATTAAAACAAATATTAAAGCACTTTGTTTTAAATTTTCAATTAACCTTATACTATTTCGGTTTAAGACTCAACAAAATTCTCCCCATCCAAAACAACACACCCCACTATTTTGGCACCCACACCCACCCCTTTTACAGATCCCTAACCAGACACCTACAAAACAATGATAATCAAATACATCACAAAACTAGAAACATTTACACAGCACTTAGAGACAAACTTAAAGAAAATTTAAATATTAGAATAAAATGGGGGAGGGATTTAGGAATAGTGGTCAATACACACACAGACACATTCACGCAATCTATACTAATAAAAGGCAAAGCCCTGACTCACTGACTCATCACTAATTCTGCAACTTCCCGTGTAGGTACAAGGGTGAAATTTGGCAGGCGCATTCCCTACAGCTTACTTACAAAAGTGCAGCAGGTTTCGTTTCCCAATCGTACGCGTAACGGTCGACAACGTCCGCCATGTTGAACGTTCGTATTTATGGAGCCATCTTCACGAAACTTGGTACGCGGCTTCCCTGCGCTAACCGAAACCGATGTACGTACTTATTTAACGGTCGACAACTTCCGCCATGTTGAACTTTTACCCTCAGTACCGCCGGCGCACACCCTCTGACGGCGGTCACACAGTTAACATCAATGGCGTGAATGTCGACAACAGATGGGTGGTCCCTTACAGTCCTGTTCTGTCCCGCTTCTTCAATGCTCACATCAATGTCGAAGTCTGCAATTCAGTCAAGTCGATCAAATACATCTGCAAGTATGTCAACAAGGGAAGTGACCAGGCAGTCTTTGCAATACAAAATCCAGATGACGAGGTCTCTCGGTACGAAGCTGGTCGTTACATCAGCAGCTCTGAAGCAGCGTGGCGCATTTTCTGCTTTCCCATTCACGAACGCTACCCTCCGGTCGTTCATCTTGCAGTGCATCTCGAGAACGGACAGAGAATTTATTTCACAGAGGGCAATGTTGCAGAAAAAGTACACAATCCACCACAGACGACTCTGTTAGCCTTCTTTGATCTTTGCAACCATGATGACTTTGCAAAGGAGCTTTATTATCACGAAGTTCCATCTTATTATGTGTGGACAAGAAACATGTTTCGTCGGAGGAAGCAGGGGAAGGCTGTGCCAGGACATTCGGGGGTGAAGAAAGATAATGTGCTTGGAAGGGTCTACACTGTGCACCCGAACAACTCTGAATGTTACCACCTTCGATTGCTGCTCTACAAAATCATAGGTCCCACCTCTTTCGAATCTCTCAGAACAGTTGACGGTGTTGTCCATCCAACCTACAAGTCGGCCTGCAGGGCACTTGGTTTGTTACAGGACGATGTCAACTGGGACGAGACTCTCCAGGAAGCTGCTCTGTCTCGCTCACCTCAAAAGATCCGTGAACTGTTCGCTGTAATGCTGGTCTTATGCCAAATGGAGAACCCCTTAAATCTCTGGGAAAAACATAGAGACAGCATGGCAGAAGATGTTAGGAGACAGACTGAAAGAGATCATGGAGGAACAGAAGTCCAACAGTGGTTGCCTATGATCTACAACAAGTGTCTTCAGTTGCTTGAGAACTACGTCATTGCTATCGGAGGTCTCTCTGTCGATCATTACGGGCTGCCTTCACCTTCGAGAGAACTGGCAGAGGTTACGTCGAATCCCGAGTACTTGAGGGAAACCTCTTACGACACCTCGGAGTTGGCCAATGTAGTCTCAAACAACGAGCCTTTGCTGAATGGTGACCAAAAGAGAGTTTACGAGCAAGTCATGAGGAGCGTTGTATCGGGCACTGGCACGGTGTTTTTTCTTGATGCTCCAGGAGGAACTGGCAAGACATTCCTCATAAACCTTCTGCTTGCGAAAGTCCGAGCGGAAGGTGACATTGCTGTAGCTGTGGCTTCTTCTGGCATTGCAGCAACTCTTCTTCAGGGTGGGAGAACTGCTCATTCAGCTTTCAAGCTACCTCTCAACCTCAGCCACACCACTGATTCGCCCTCCACGTGCAACATATCAAAGCAGAGCAACATGGCTGAAGTGCTAAGACAGTGCAAGCTGATTGTCTGGGATGAGTCCACCATGGCACACAGAGGGGGTGTCGAGGCTTTGGACAGGACCCTCCAAGACATCCGAAACACCACCACACGTATGGGAGGCTTGACAGTGTTGCTGGCTGGAGACTTTCGGCAAACCCTACCAGTCGTGCCCAGAGGAACACGCGCCGACGAAGTGAAAGCCTGTCTGAAGTCTTCGTACCTGTGGCGTCAAATCACTGTCGTCACTTTAAGAATAAACATGAGGGTTCATCTGAATGGCGACACAAGAGCCGGAGAGTTCTCTGATCTTCTGATGAGTATTGGTGATGGCAGCTTCAGTCAAGAAAATTCTAAAATAGCAATTCCCTCAAATCTCTGTCTCCTGGTGAAGACCATGCAAAACCTTCGTTACAATGTTTATACCAATCTAAGAACTCTCCAGCATATAGACGTGTCATGGTTGAGGGAGAGAGCTATCCTAACACCACGAAACGACATGACCACGGCCATAAACCACGTTTCACTCCAAGAACTCCCCTCACAATCTAAAACATACCAGTCTGTGGATTCAGTTGTGGAAATGGAAGACGCGGTGCACTATCCGGTAGAGTTTCTCAACTCTCTGAATCCTCCAGGCACTCCTGAGCATCGTCTCATTTTGAAGGTTGGGGCACCGATAATGTTGCTGAGGAACTTGCAGCCACCTAAACTGTGCAACGGCACCAGACTTCAAGTCACGTCTCTGCAGAAGAACCTCATTGAGGCAACTATTTTCACTGGCAGTGGCTCAGGAGAGACAGTTTTGATTCCTCGCATCCCCGTCATCCCCTCTGACCTTCCATTTCAATTCAAACGCCTCCAATTCCCAGTAAGGCTCTGCTTCGCCATGACAATCAACAAATCTCAGGGACAGACACTACAAAAGGTTGGCATTGACTTGAGACAGGACTGCTTCTCACATGGGCAACTGTACGTCGCATGCTCAAGAGTAAGCTCGGCGCAGGGATTGGTCATACTGCAGCCGGAGGGCCGAACTGACAACGTGGTGTACAAAGAGATCCTGAACAAATAACTGTGTATTGGTACATGTATGTTTCTTCTCTATTTCAAAAGGTTTACTTTTCTTCTTAGTAATGAAATATTTAAGGCAGTACACATGACACATTATTTTTAGTTATCGGACTAACATTGCAAAAAGCCACACAAAAACTGCGTTGTTCCGGTTATTCCAAAAATACATGCGCTACATTCCCTGCGGTAACACTCCTGGCACAAATGAGAATGTTTTGTTGTTACATGTAGGCCTATTAATTAAAGCAAATTTGAAATGTTAATGCAATAATCCTCCCGCTTCAAAGCGCGGGTATTTTGCTAGTTACACAATAAAAACATAACTCCGAAAGCACGGGAAGTGGCCTACAGACTGATTTATGAAATGACCCCAATAAAGAAGAAGAGTAGGGACAGGGCAGGCCACACATGTAAACTTTGTGGGATAGATAATAACAAACCAGAGAAACATTTGTTTGGAGAGTGTCCAAACTTCACCATTGTGAGAGAAACTCTGTCGAACATTTTAAATGTCAATGGTCTGGCCAAGGTCAACATAGGTCTAGCAATATTTTTAAATAAAATACCCAAAGCAAAAAGTAAAAAACTTTAAGATATGAACTTGATTTTGTTAGCAGAGTATAGGATACTTATATGGAACATGTACTTAAAAGCTACTTATGACAACAAAATCCTAAATAGAATTCAAGTAGATCATATATACAGAAGGATTATACAATGTAGGTGTTAATTAAGATCTAGGTTCACAGTCAGCAATAAACAAACAACAACTATTAGTGTCATGGCGGAGAATGATGCTTTATTATATTGAACGCGTGCACCTTTGCGTACCATATCAACAGTAGGATAAAAAATGTTAAATAAAATATACTAGTCGACCGGCGGCTTAACATACACCGCTATTTTGCAGGGCCGGCCTTACGCCACTACAACCTATGCGACCGCAGTGAGCTCCGCACTTTCATAGGACCCGCTCTAATTCAAGGTGTAAACATTATTTAATTAAACCATTTTATAACTTAAAACATTTCCCGCGCCCTCCTGTCGATTTACCACGAGCTCCTGGAAATCTCCCGAAATCGCAAAATATACGAAAAAGTCCTTAAAATATACGGAAATATATAGACAAAAATTGTCATTTTGGGGTGTCATTCAATATGGAAAACGTCAATTTTACGCGCGGCATTATGAATCAGCCGTAATAGTGTAATCTGGTGAAAGAAGCTTCTCGCGCCTCAAACTAATGAAGATTACTTAAGGTCAACAATTCTCAAAGATAGATTGAAACATTTGGTAATTCTTGCTATTGAGCGTGATCTATGTAGAAAACAGAATTATTATGATATACTGTATGACTTTGCTACAAGCAAGGCTCGTAAAGTAATTCTGTACGTAGTAAAGAATGAATAAAATGCATAGACGAGTTTATTTTCTAATACAAACTCTTAAATTTGACTTATTATCCGCTTCCCTACCCAAACTTGGCCCCGCGAAATCCGTTTAGTATTTGTAAAATGTTTGTTAGTAAAATGTTTTACATGTTTCGGATGTTCCTTCAGAGTTTAAGATATTTTACTTTTTAGTCCAAACCTCCCCCATTACGAAGGAGGATGGGAGCGGGCAGGGTTTGACAGTCCAGCGCGCAGCCATCCGTAGGAGCTGTGAAAACGTGTTCTCCCCCCCCCCCCTTTTTTCGATTTTTTTTTTCGTGGAATGACTATGCGCAGAAATAAGAGAGTGATCTTTCCTTTACTTCTTGCTTCTCGTTGAGGGAAGAGGAGAATTATATATATATATAGATATTTTTTAAAAAAAAAGTAAAATGTACATTAAAATAAATGAAAATCGAAATGTATAAGAATTTAAAGATTATATTTAAACATAAGAAACTTTAGTTAGAGAAAAAGAGAAAAATATCTAAATGTATATAAAGAGATAGATATGCTTTTCTTTGGCATATAATACTGTGAAGTGACTAAAACGGAAGATTGGGCCTAAAAGTTACAAAGAAACATGTAAATGTATATAAAATAGAAGACATTCACTAGAAAAAAACAACAACAGCACTACGGCTACGCTCTGAACACGTCCTTCCGTTCTGAATCATATAGTCTACGTAGATCTACCCATACAATCCGCATCTAGCATCCTGCTACGGGGAAAGTTTGAGATACTTTCAACAACCAAGTCACCTTGATGAGTCTCCCACCGCTAGTGCACCCAACAAACGAACTCCCAAGTGCTTACGATCCTCTTCTATAATTGCTGAGGTTTCCTTTAAATAAAATATAAAAATTTAAAAAAAGTATACGCCAAATTCTCCATGGCCTACACTGCCCTATAGTAGTTATTTGTTAAATGACATTCGCATGAATTAACAACAACGCTGGACAGCTCCAAGAGTGACGAAAATAACAGAGAAATTCAGCACAAAGGATTTATTGGCGTAGTGCTTTTGCAGTCCAGGTAGGGTTCTCTGTCAAGCTTTGTATTTGTACTTCTGTGTTCATCAGGTGGACTCTATGCATGGTAGTAGCCAGGATATTTTTTTCTGGGGGGGGAGGATTTTTTATTCTACCCCCCCCCCCCCCCCGCAGAAAATATTTATATGTATTTATGTGTGTGTACATAATCTTTATTACATTCTGATCCTTCATTTTTTTTATATTGAAGAGGTATTTTTTAGCTTCAAACCCTACTGAAGAGGGAAGGGGGGTAAACTCAAAACCCCTTCAAAATTTTGAGTGTGTAATTTGCTTTTTTATATTGAAGAGGGGGTTTATCGTAAATTTTGGAGGGGGGTTTTAAAATCAAAATTTTCCTTAACTGTGCTCTTGGAATTTGGGGATTGTCGTTTGCATTTTTTTGTGTTTTGTCTTATAGAAGAGGTGGATTTTAATGCTAAAACCCCTGATAGGGGGTTTTAAACTCAAAACCCCTACCCCTGGTAGAGGTTTTAAACTCAACCCCCCCCCCCCCCGGTAAGGGGTTTTAAACTCAAAAACCCTTGGCTGTGCTGGGGCAAGTGATGGTTTATTATTAAAATCTCCCCTAAAAATAAACAACATTAAAGCAAAAAAATCCACCCCACCCGATTTCATTTCTAGTTGAAACCCAACCCCCCCCCCGGCTACGCCCTTGACTCTATGCTTTGCATATTACACAAACAATACATGTTTTTAAAACAAGTAAGATATTTTTAAAAAAACTTAACAAAAGAAAAAAAAAAGATAATATAAAAAGGGAAAAACTGCAAATTTGCAAATAATGTGTATCTGTAACGTAAGATTTATTTTCTTTTTCTATATCAAACACAATTTATTAAATACCACTAATTAATGAATTGGTTAATTTTTTAAATTAACGTGTACGAAATTTGTACCAGACAGACAGACAGAGTGAGTTGATATTAACTTCCTTAGATCATGCAGCAAGAGTGACCTAATAGTAGGAATTGAAACAAAAGCAAGGAAAAAAAATTAAATCCCTTTTTAAAAAGCAAAGCTTATCTAAGGGATAGAACTTCGCACTTATAACTAAATATTTCAATAATGTAGAAGCTATTTCCTTTATTTGTTATCAAACTAAATAATTAATTACCAATAATTAAGTGACCAATTCGTTAATTTTTTAAATTGATTAATGTTTTATTAACAGTTTAAAGTTTGAACTTGAAATAACGTGTTCAATTATCTAAGGGGGAAAACCCTACATATTTACACATATCTGAAGGATTAATTTCCCTTGTTGGTATCAAACAAAATAATTTATCAGAAGTAATTGATTTGTTATTCTTTTTTTTTTTTTTTTTATAGATTCATGTTTTGTCTATGTTGATGAATAATTGAACACAACTTTAACTTGATCCGAGAATGGGTGTGAGAGAAATAATTCAAAAACTTTTTACCAGACACACAGGCAGAGTAAGATGATACAAGCTTTGTAAAACTAACGACAAATAGTACAATGTATTGAGATTTTTTTTTTAAAGTTGTGATGGTGGTGTCATCATTAACTAATCATAATCGCACTACGTAAAACTAATGCCACTGCTTATAGTAAACAGCCTATAGCGTTTACCCCACTACATAAGCCTATTTCATATCTAGATAGAATAGCAATAAGGCAGACGATGCAGGTGATTGCCTCAAACTGATAAGAAGTCTTAAATGGCATGAAAGAAATCTAAATCTAGGGATGTAGCCTAAGCCACGTGAACATAGCACACCGTGAGGTTTTGGGCCAATCTTCTATTGGAGGTCTGTTTCACAAAAAAAGAAAGTGCACTTCATTACCTTTAGTGAAATCTTAAAACTCCCTCAACCAAATGCTTCTTCTTCCCTAGTGCTATTAGATCATGGAATGGGTTGCTTGTATCAGCCAGGAAAACCAACCACTAGGCAAAGTTCAATTCACTGATTAAAATGCATGACAATACTGACATAGGGACACGCGTAGGACGTAGTCATCTTTTTTTTAAAGTAGCTTCTGTATTTTATAAGATAAGATTAATCATTCTACAAACTTTGTTGTGTAGGCCTATTTATTAAGTGGGAGACATAGTCAATTGTGAAACACTAAGACTTTCCAATACTTATGTAATGCCAACTTTTTAATGCCAAGTCAAGTTTGAGCGTCTTGGATCGGGAAAACCCACAAGATCTAAATTTAAGCTATTTTGTTATTTATAGAATGCTTTTCTTTTAGTTATAATTAACCCAGACGAAGAAATAGAAGCCCTGTTCTCTCGATATACGCGGCTTTGAACCCACACCCGCCGCCATCAGGCTTGATCTAGGGTGCTAACAATCTTTATTTCTGACGGAATACCCAAAACAAACCGGCTCCGTTACTGTCCTAAAGGAAAGCTTGTTGATGCTTTATAAGTTTTGTGAAAACTGAATTTATATCATAAACGTCTATCTTGTCAAAACACTATCTACAGTTAATAAATGTTGCATCCGAATGAGTGATTCAAGCGAAATAAATGGTAAGTGGTAAATGTTCCTGAATGATCTTACTTTATAACGTTCTTTCTTTTAACAATGTTACCGCCTCTTGAAATAGTTGTCAACAAATCCGATTTAACGGACTTTGGACACGCTTTGCAATGTTGCCAACTGCGTATTTTTTCTCATATCATAAAAAAGATCAAATTATGATTAAAAAATGTAATTAAGAAATGGTCTTTAATAGGATCTGTTCATAGACATATATGTCTATGGATCGATTTTTGTGTGTGTCTTGACTGCTAACATACTTTTAAAAAAAAATTCTTTATCACCATACAAAATTAGAATAGTATTAATCTAGAGGTAGGGGGCTTTCATTTAAATAAATGTAAATATTTCTTGAACAATAAGTGACTCTAGATCTGGAAGTATTTCACTAATTACTTTTAAAGTTGATAAATGTTTATTGTGTAGTGTGTATTTTTAAAAAACCAATTGTATTTATATAATTTATCCTAGAAAAGTTCAAACACTAAATACCAAGCAACAAATACAAACCAAAGCATTACTTTTTATTTTTAAAAGGTTTTATTGGAATATCAATATAAAATAATGATAATAAATGCAAATGTTCAAAACTTAGTTTGGTTTTACTTCTGTAGTTCATTAAATGAGCAGACACTTCAAAGAATATATTATTTTCCCTTATTTCCTTTGTCCATGGTAAAAGTTGATACATTTGTGTTTGGAGAACTAAAAAAAAGATCCTATTTGAAAACTATTTCATCCTTTAGGAATCTCTCATGGAACAACTACTATGCATCATCAATATATCTATGATTCATTATATCAGTTGGAGGCGTGGTGGCTGAATGATAAAGCACTTAAATTGGCTTCCAAAATTGGGTCTTGGATTCAAATTGTGGTGAAGACTGGCATTTTTAATTTCTGGATCTTTGGGCGCCTCTGCATCTATCCAGCTCTAATGAGTACCTGACATTAGTTGAGGAAAAGTAAAGGCAGTTAGTCCTTGTGCTGGCCACACGACACCCTTGTAAACAGTGAGCCACAGTTGACATTTACATCATCTGCCCTATAGATTGCAAGGTCTGTAAGGGGAACTTTTATTTTTAACAATATGTCAGTATTGGCAAACAATTTTCATACGGAAAATAAGGTAAAAAAAACAACAAAAAAAAAACTTAAAACAAAACAATTCTGAATGCTTGTTTAGTTTTAAAATAATCTTTTAAAAACTCTATTAATCAATTTTATATGTTTATATATTTTGAAATTTAACCATTATTTTTATTTATTCAAAATTGATTATTTATCACAGCTAGCAAAGTGATCAGCCATACTACAAAATCATTACCTATGCTATGTGTGGCACTATTTTATGTAATAATTTACAAATGCACAATCCTTCACACCTTTCGGTAACCAAAAAATTATTCATTTTTCCTTTCTGCTACCACTAAAAAAAATAATAAACTCATTAATGGTGACTAAAAAAAATTACATTTTAATCACAAAATATATGAAAGAAAAAAAAACAACATTTTTTTAATCATAAAATTTATTTAAAAAAAATTAAATTCCTAGTAATACATTTGTGGAAAACTGCAATAACAAGCCAATAGGAAAACAACAAGGGCAACTTGCCTCGTTAAGTATAATTAAAACAACATGGCAGATAATGGGAAAAGATCTGTGTTGGTTAGAAATATGAGTCCCATCAAAAGATAGGTTTAATATCAATGTAGAATAATACAACAGAACTTTAAAAAAAAACAACAGGATATGAACATTGATTGAAGAAAATTTGGTTGATTGTGAGATCTAAAATGTTTTAGTTTATGACTTATTCCCACTATGAGAATTAGAATGTACATAAAAGGAACTAGGTTATTGTTTAGACCTACTTGACAATGAACAAACAGCATATTATAATACCATTAATTAGGTAATGACCATAGTCATCACAGTCAATTATAAGCTAAATTAGTTATACAAAGTCAAATCTTACTATACTCTCACCACTTTTCTCTTAAAAAACAAAGCCCAAATTGAATACAACTATAGTGATCTGATTACTAACTGAGGACTTGGCTACGTACTACAATCTCTCCTAATCCCTCCAAACAAAATGAACCAGTTCCAGATTGTCTATTCGAATGCCAGTGGTGCGGTCTAGAAAAATGTGCCACCAAGCATCCATTAAGATGATGAAGTTGCCAGGCTTCAAGCAGGAAGACAAAGGTGCCATGCTAAGAGCATGTCTATCCAGATTCGGACAGCCAGTGATTGCAGCATGAGTCCTTTTATCATCATGAAAAATGATGTGAGTTTCCTCCCCAGTATAGTCCTACATACAATACAAATAATTACAAAGTAGCTTCTATCAATATATTTCTTTCATTTAATTTTATAAATTCTATGGTTTAGGGGGGCTTGACTTCAAAACCTGATTTGAGCAGAGATGTGTTTGCTGGGCACCTAGAGCAGCATGGAAATGTTCTTCCAGACCACCTTACCCAAAAGAGATTGGACTTTAGCGCACTAAGGCAGTGATGGGGCCATTTAAAATTTTTGAAATGCATATAATGGGATGCCTCAACAAAAAGGACATTGTCGAGTTCAATGGAACCAATAAATCTGCAGCTTCATTATGCAGAAATGTCAAGGCCGGACTGTATTGCTTTACAGCCAGACTATGTTGCTTTACAATCATACTGTATTGCTTTACAGGCCACAATAGCTGCAAGCCTAAGTTTGGGCATCACTGGTCTAGGGCATCGGAAAGTGTTTCTGTTGTTAGACACTTTATTTATAGTATTAGTTTTTTAGCGACGCACCATAGATGACATGTATTGAACGGGACTAGTGACGTTTGGGATATGTTGGGTTAGAGACCGGAAAATCAGTAAGCGATAGAATTCTCTAGGGTAAAGACGTGTTTATTTTGACAGAGACTTTTACGGTGGCCTTTTCTTAGAATAAATATAGTATGAACTGTTCCTCAGTGTTGACCACATCTCTTTACTCGTTAAATCGATCGTCTTGTTTATTCTGTATTGTTGATCAACTACACTGAATACACCCGAACAATAAAACTCAAACGCTTGCAGAGTAATTGGTTGAAATTCAACAGTCATCTATAGTTGACCTCAAGACAGCCTGAACAAGCACATCACAGTGGCGACCCCGAACCTCGAAGCCGACCTCGAAGCCGAACCTTGAACCGGACCTCGAAGCTGAACGTTTGCTCAGGTGAGGGTCGTGCACTCGAAGATTTAAAGTTTCATCGGAGTACGGCTGAACACAGCATCATCGCAGATTGACTTTGTTTAGGCTATGTCGTTAGTTCTACATGTAGTCGTCGCCTACTCGATCGTACGTTCAACGAGCCGTTAACTCAGGGTGACCTTCGTCAAGACAGTGATCATCTCAACGCCTGGTCTACTCTACTTATATTATCAACGCCTGATCTTCGGATGCTGAATCGACCTGAAGCCAGAGGAACCGTTCATTCATAACGGGTGAGTTTGTCAGTAAACCTGTTGAACATATTTTTTCTTCGCTTGCGAAAACAGTCGTAGGAGCCACATAGTCATATCAAGTTTTACCTCGGCAGTTGAGAAGGACAGTATTGCGAAGTACTACAAGTTTGTTAGCTAACTAAATCGCGTTGTCTTACCCTTTGAGAGATTCTTGTGGAGCAGTTTGCTCATTGAACCGGTTGCTTGCCACTTTTATAACGGTCACTGCGTTTAACCTTTGGAAGGTTAGTGAATTCGTATTTGTCGTTGCTGAACATTGATCTATTTATTATAAGTTGGTCTAGACCATATCTAGACTTGTTAGTGTAGAAGTAGTGGAAACAGCTACATCCACTTATTTTTTGTGAAAACCGTTAATCGTATAACGGAACGTCGTCGGAGGTGACCTTGGTCTCACCTAGTCTACATTGGACATTACAGACATTTTGGTCTAGTGAAGCAGCATACAGCAGCAAACTTCATCGTACCACCAGATTAGCAGCAGAAGCAGTGAACTATTTTAGAGAACCGTTATTCGTCAGCCCAGATCAAGTCGTCGTCAAGAAAGTCGTTATTCGCACGCCCAGATCAAGTCATCGTCAAGAAATTCGTTATTCGTCAGTCGCCCAGATCAAGTCATCGTCAAGAAATTCGTTATTCGTCAGTCGCCCAGATCAAGTCATCGTCAAGAAATTCGTTATTCGTCAGTCGCCCAGATCAAGTCATCGTCAAGAAATTCGTTATTCGTCAGTCGCCCAGATCAAGTCATCGTCAAGAAATTCGTTATTCGTCAGTCGCCCCGATCAAGTCATCGTCAAGAAATTCGTTATTCGTCAGTCGCCCAGATCAAGTCATCGTCAAGAAATTCATTATTCGTCAGTCGCCCAGATCAAGTCAACGTCAAGAAATTCGTTATTCGTCAGTCGCCCAGATCAAGTCATCGTCAAGAAATTCGTTATTCGTCAGTCGCCCAGATCAAGTTGCCGCCAAGAGACTGTTATTTGTCAGTAGTCGTCTACGCAAATCAAGTCGTCACCAGGAGGAACCGTTAACCTGTTCGTCAGTAACTGTGTACACAAAGTCGTCGGAACTACACATACGGTCGTCAACAGTCGTCTAAGAAACTGAAATATTTTGCTGTGGCATATCAAGACATCTGGGGCATTACGTGGGATACTCGACACGGATTGTATCCACTGGCAGCACCGGAGAACAGAGTCAGAACAGGAAGAGAGGCAGTGGAATTTGCTGTAGATCTATCATATTCGAGAATCCGAGCATAGGAATATTTCTTATCAAGCTAAGTGCCATTTTTCTTAGAAATAGATTTTGACTAAATTTGAACTTTAGTCTGAGTAAAATCAGGTGGTGCGCCTTAAACGTAATTTAGATGAAAAGCTATATTATACGTTTAGGATAGTGATTGTTTTGTTTGTGTAAACGTCATATCCGTTGTTGCTTGGTTACTTCGTGACGTTATCAATGTGTGCCATATTGTCATATCCCAACCCATAGCGATAGTCTCATTTAATTATTTCATTTGTGTATATTATATTATATTATTTATTTTTTATTAATTTAATTAGATCTGTTATTTTTTCACTTAATGATAAAAAGTGCAAGTAAAATTCTTTTATTGTGAATCAGACTAAAATACAATTTTAGTTTGAGCGGTTAAAATCAAATATGATTTTGCCATGAGAATAACGCCGAAACTGGCATAGTAGTCAAACATTGTCGTCTGGCTAATTTAAGATCCACAAATTTTTGTACATTTCGTTTGTACATCTACTGATCTAGACTCTAATTTTGAATATTAATTTCAAAGATGAGTGAAGGTAGTACATTCTAGATATATATCTTGTTAAAGATATATTTGATACATATTGTATGGACATATTTATTTCATATGGTTAGATAAAACCATAATTTCTGGATTAGATCTATCTACTCTAGACACTTCAGACTTCAGTCATATCAAATTTGAAATTGGTCATAGTTATTCATACTCATAGTCATAGTGCTCTGGATAACTCTGGATCTAAATGGTACCATTATATATACTATAATATACTAGATTTAAATTTGTGTGATATTAATATACAGATTTGAATATAATTAAGACTAGATTTACACATTTACTGAATCTATAAAGACATAACACTTAAAACTTGTATAAAATTGTGAAAAAACTTAAATATAAAATAAGTTTAAAGTATAGCCATAACCAATATAGGCTAAGTATAAATATATATAAGTTTGGGGTGAAAATATAATACAATGGCTACATCATCGCACGTGGACCTTAAGGAGGTTAAGGAAGCAGCTATGCAGGATGGAAAGACCATGGAGTTAAAAGGAAAGGACTTGGCAGCTTATGTACAGCAAGTTGTGAGGGATGAGATGGAGAGACAGAAAGAAGAAAAAAGACAAGAGATAGAAAGACAAGATAGGATCAGAAAGGAAGAATATGAGAAGCAAAAAGAGGACCAAGAAAGGCAAGACAAAGAGAGAGAAAAAACCAGAGAGCATGAGGCTAAAATGGAGAAGATGAGATTGGATGCAGCACAAGCCAGAGCTCAAACTGCACAGACAACTCAAGGAAATAACACAAACAATTAAAAAAAATGTTACCACACAAAGAGACAACCCTAATTCGCAAACATGGCTAAAACGGAAGATACAAAGTTTTGATGAACAGAAGGATGACATTGGTGATTTTCTGAAAAGATATGAGGCAAAAATGTCTACATTTAATATGGCAGAGGAAGAATGGTCTGAAATACTGATAGACTTCGTTCATTGTCAAGCTTTAACAATATGCCAAAATCATGACCATCATATTGATGATAGCTATCAAGTTTTGAAAAGAGAGTTGTTGAATGCCTATGGTCATAATGCTACCAACTTTCAGAAAGAAATACTTTGACAATATACCATCATTAGAAGTAGAACCCCAAACTACCATTAATATGGAGAAGGATTTTTTCAATAAGTGGGTAAAGTTAGAAAAAGTGGGAATTTCTTATGAGGGACTAAAAAATTTAATTCTATTAGATAACTTTATTAACAAGTGTGATCCCCAACTTCAATCATTCATTAATGAGAGAAATCCAAAATGTTTAGATGAAGTAACAGAAATAATGAGAATTTATAACAATGCTTATCCAACTAATCCATTCTCTACTAAAGATAAGAATAAGGTAGATTTAATAGAATACACAAGTGAGAAAAAATTCAGAAGAAATGATAGATATTCTAGAGAAACTGAAGATAGGTTTGAAAATAGAAATGCAAGATCAAAATCTAGAGATAATCATTCTGAAGAAATAACTTGTTTCAATTGCCATAAGAAGGGTCACATAGCTTCCCATTGCAAAAAAACAACATACTATAGAACAAATGATAAGAACTCATATAGAGATAGAAATCAAAATAGAAGTAGTAGTAAACATAGAGATAGGAATCAAACAAGTAGAGTTTACTATACTAATGAAAATCAGGATAGGGATTATAGTGATGAGGATAGTGAAATTGAGCAACTAAATTATGGTAACACTATAGAAGAAATTAATATGATTGAGGGAAAGAGAAATACTTTTAAACTATTCAAAGGTCTAGTAAATGAAAAATCTATAAATTTTATCAGGGACACAGCATGCACAACAATTGCTATTCATTCAAAATTTGTAGAACCGTGGTGTTATTTAGGTTACATGAAAAAGGTTAGATGGCAGTATTAAGAAATTTAAGGCTTATAGAATTTTTATCAAGACACCATTTTTCACTGGTTACTGTAATGCTGTATCAATACCTAGTTTGACACAGGATATGTTATTGGGTAACATTAGAGGAATTAGGTCTTGTACCATGAGGGACATTGACAGATGGCAAAACAAATATGAACATTTATTGAACAGAAATGTGTTAAACAGAAATACCAGACAATACAATAGACCTATGAATAACTCATGCAATAGAAGAAACATGACTTGTTATAATTGTCATGAACAAGGACATTTTGCAAGAGAATGTTGAAGTAGGTCTCATACCAATCAGAAGATAGCGAGTTCTAGTTGTAGATTTGGTGGAAGAATTAACCAAAGTAGAAAAACAAATACAAATAGGTCAAATGGGTACAGAACTTATGATAAACAAAATGACAGGACAAGATATGATGTAAAATAAATAAGTATTCTGAATATGGAATCATGATCAAGTTTAAACTTGTCTATTAAAGTTTATTTATGTATTGAGAAATTATATGAGGCAAATGAATTTTAAATTGAAGTATAATGTTGATTGATGAAGTATAGGACTATATTGATGAGTAAATTCTATGATGTGACATTCCATAGAATAGTAATGATATGTTTGAAACTTTTACAGTTATAAAACTAAGGTGAAAGTACCTCTTGTACTTTATTGACATATGGATATTGATTATTGATTGATAATTTAAAATTGGTTATATGCTGTCTAGATTGACATTTTTTTTTCAAGCGGGGGAGGAATCTGTTAGACACTTTATTTATAGTATTAGTTTTTTAGCGACGCACCATAGATGACATGTATTGAACAGGACTAGTGACGTTTGGGATATGTTGGGTTAGAGACCGGAAAATCAGTTAGCGATAGAATTCTCTAGGGTAAAGACGTGTTTATTTTGACAGAGACTTTTACGGTGGCCTTTTCTTAGAATAAATATATGATAAATTGTTCCTCAGTGTTGACCACATTTCTTTACTCGTTAAATCGATCATCTTGTTTATTCTGTGTTGTTGATCAGCTAAATTGAATACACCCGAACAATAAAACTCAAACGCTTGCAGAGTAATTGGTTGAAATTCAACAGTCATCTATAGTTGACCTCAAGACAGCCTGAACAAGCACATCACACTGTTGCCAACAATTATGAAGATGTTAAGGCAACATTTACTATCATAACACAAATGGTAAGAGACCTTAAAAGTTTTGCAATGATTTGTAAACTTAACAAATCAACATAGTGTTAGTCACTAGGCTTATTGCCATCACTAACAGTTTTAACAGTATTTTTTTTATAAGCCTAATTTAAAGCTATTTTATATTAGTAGTTATTAGAATTTTTTTAAAGACAATAATGAGGGGGGAAAAATAAATGAGATGGACTAGCCTTTATAGTTCTGATAAACATTATTCAGAAATTCTAACATATCTATACAGCATTCGAAATGATTCTTATTGGATTAAATGTTCAATGGTTTAACTACATTCACAGCAGATTACAGTTCCATGGAGTGATTCAATTTAAACTTTGTAAAATATCTCATAAATTAAAGGCATTAAAATGTGAAGACAAAACTTATCACTTTCATTGGGAAAAAAAACTTACCTTCACCAAAATAGCATACTGCCAATTCTGTGGGTATGGACTCACTATCTGTACAATTACCCAAGGTCTTATGTAATTTACACTGGCACCTGATGAGCAAATACAATTATTAGCTCTAAAAATCTGCTATCTGAAATCAACATTTCAATAATGGGTAAAAGAAGTAGTCTAGTCAAGATATTATAGGCATTGTTTTATTCAGAAATATTTTGTTATTTTAAAGATACCTCTTTAAAATTATGAATAGATAAGGCTGTACAAGCATCTATCTGTTGTTTTGTTAGTTTTATATGCTTTGCATTGTTACATTCTAGCCCAAACCTCACAAAGACAGCAGGGAATAGTAGCAAGCAGGGTTGAAACTAGGGACCATAAAGATGACAGCCCAGAGCGCATACCACATATGCATGCAGCCATCAAATCAAATAGATATGGGTAATACTTCACAGTATAGAAATTAAAATATGCTGAGAAATATATAGCACTTACGAGACATTTCATGAACAATGCTAAGCAGAACTGGAGTCGTCCTGCTTTCAGGTGTTAGTCCTTTCTTTTCAAGATACCGAAAAGTTTCACCATTGAAAATAATATGATTGATGTAGGTAAAAGAAACAGTCTTACCTATTGAAACAAAACAAAAATAACATTAGCTTGAATCTCAGGTATATGGCAAGGTTTCAACAGCAAACCACTTAAGTATTCAAGTTCAATTTTCTAATAAAGGCAGTGTGAGACATTTGCAGTGTGAAATGAAGTGATGAAACAGACACCTAATTTTAGACCACATTTTAATACTGCATTACTGCTTAAAAAACTTAAACAAACAAAATAATTGTTTAACATAGTTTACAATGAGATGTGTGGTGATCTAATAGAGTAGAGCCGCTGGTCATCCACTTTTAAGGTATACTGATGTAGCCAAACAGGAAGCTCTTCAAAATCGACACTAACAGTTGGGAAAAAGAGGTACTGGTTAGATCCACTTGGAGAGCAGAAATAAAGGAACGATCTCTAATTGCAGACAAACATAGGTAGAAAGAAAGGTAAAAGTGCAAAAGCATATGGTGATTAAATAAGCCCAACTGTGACCACAGCTGTGCATCAAGGATTGGCCTCTTTAGTCACACAAGAAGTTGCAAAGGGAAAGAGTCTCTCTGAAGATGTAAAATGCCACAGAATGAGAACATACAACATAATCAATGATAACATTAAATAAAAAAAAGTTAGTGGTCCACAACCAGGGACAAACAAGATTATGAAGAGATCTTTTTACAAAGCTTATATCAACTCACTCTGTCTGTCTGTGTGTACACATTATTTCTCCCACACCCAATCTCGGATTAAGCTGAAATTTTGTACAATTCTTTTACCTGACAACACAAGTATCAATAAAAAAAAATTAAACAATTAGTTAATTAACTATTAGTAATTATTTTGTTTGGTATCTTGACCAAGGGAAGGAATCATACTTGACAGATGTGGTGGTATAAGTTGAATTAATCCCCTTGAGGACTCTTGAACCCTTAGTGAACATTTTTTTATGCATTTAAAAAACAATCATGTAAACATTCACCACGATATCCCTTTTCTTCCCTCCCCTTTTCCCAACTGGTCCAGACAAGTAATAGGATCATAGCACATTGAGAAAGCTAAAACCTTAAACAAAACTATTGGTAAAAATATTTCTTATCACACAGATTTATTATGTCAAAGTCACTACCTACAATTACATGACTGATCCAAACTGAACTAATTGATACAATTACACTTAACATAAGCTTTTTTTTTTTTTTTTTTTAAGTATTTTTTTTTTTTTTTGTTAATTTACTTGATAACATTATTTTTTGAAGCTGAAAGCTATTTATTGGAAACAACGGACATATCTGTTCTATTTTATTTCTTTAAAACAAATATTTATTTGCTTCAAATGTAAATTAAAATTATGTTGCTTAAATAAATTATTATCCATTATTAATCCAATCTAAATAAGTTCAATTTAAAAAAAATGATAATATGGCAACAACAATTATCTCATTATATTATACCACAATATGTTGAATGTATTGCATTGTCTTTCTGCTTGCAAACTAAACTGCAATAAAAAACATTTCTGCAGTTCCAACAAGATAAGTCATCACCACAGCTCCGTTCACAGCAAAAGCAAGTCTTCTCTGGAGCGTTTGGTTTGCCATCGAGGTCAGTTGATTTCTGGCAGGAGTCTGTAATACAAGTGTGATAATAATAAATAAACAGCAAGGAATTTTCAATTAATATATAAGCTTTTTTTATATACATTTTAAGTGAAGAAAAGAAAAGATACTCTGGATAAGTCTTTCTTTGAAAATGCACAATCTATAATAATGAATCTATGTCTCTGAGGAATACACATTTTGATTCAGTTATAAAGTGACTTTAATTATTTTTCAAAAACTATATCAATTAGATCTAAAAGCGTAAAAAAAAATATTGTTGCCTTGTTAATTGTAAATCAAAGTTAAGGTTAAGTTTTCAGACTCATTCAAACTACTTTTAATAAATTTACAAAATTTGGTGGTGACAATAATAGTAATTTGTCAGTGTGCTGCACCTGTACATTAAACCCTAAGCCTTGGTCATAAAAACATGAGATAAAGAATTTTAAAAAAGGATACATCTTCCTAATTAAGAAAAGTGATCACCTTGATCTAAGGCTTCGGATGCTTGTAAGCAATGATTCTTGTGTGAATCTAGATCTTCAAACCAACATATAGAGCTGCAATAGCTGTGGAGTAAATGATAATTGTATGAATTTAATATTTACACTTATCTCTCCTTTAACCCAATGAGTGTGAATTGTATAGCACAACCTATACAACAAGTACCTGGCTTTTGAATGCTTGAATATTTTTCTTGAGAGATTGAAAAGAAAAAGAGTTGACTGTAGAGATTTCTTGGGAAAATACCACAAACTATTAGATCCTACTAAGAACAGCTGCTAACAGGGAAAAATGCAAACTGTCAAAGCACACCTACGACAAAAGTTAAGGGACAGATGATGGTGATGATTGAATATACATAGCTACACTCAATAGCTTATTATTTATGATTGGATATACCTAGCTACACTAAAACAAAATCAGTAACTAAAATGTGGCAATCATACGAATAAGTTTTTACTGCTTTAATCCCTTTTTTTTTTTTGTCAGATATGTGACTTATGCTTGAGATTCTTGACACACAATGATTTGGTGGTTAAACATTAGTCTTAGCATAAAAAAGTTACTTTTTTCTGAGCTTATGTTAATGTTAGTCTGATTAAGACATGTATGTAAGCCATAATTCATTTTAGAATGCTACTACAAACTAAGTCAGTATAGTATTTTTGATACAGACCTTTAGTTATATCTAGTAGCTTAAACTATTGCATGTGTTTGAAACTTACTGGGCTTTTTTACATTGATCACAGCTAACTCTATATTTGTAGAGAAATTTTGTACAGCACTTTTGACATGGTGTAAATACTCTGATCCAAATTATCTTCTCCATGACTAGAAAAGAAATTAAATTTAAAAAATTACCATATCTCTATTTGATACTACTAGAATTTCTATTTATTTATCAAAACAACTTGTAATTTCATTAAAAAAAGATGTTGAAATAGATTTTGTCTAGTCTTCAAGAAATTAAAGATCTACTTCAGTAGTGCCCAACATTTTCTGACATAGGAGTTGAAAATCTTCTTACAGGCATGTCACAGCTAAGAAGCATATTTTAAAAAAATCCCCATCCAATGGAATTCATTATATAAATGCACTCTGAAGAGAAGTTTTGAAGGTAGGATTACCAGAGGTCTGGCAATATGAGGTCAAGTTCTCCTACCAGAGGCGTGTGTGGGGTACCCGCCCATGGCCCTGCTATTAAGAGAATCTTTATTCACCGCCAACCCAAAGTACAAATATTCATGGCTCTGATACGACACTCGCCCAGGCCCTGCTAAAACCGTCTCCAGTCCAGCCTAAATAGGTTTTTATCTATCTTTTACACTTATGGCAAATTATCCATCAATCAAATTCAATCCTTAATATCTTCTGGTTTAAACACAATAACTCACTAAGGACTGGGGTTTTGATGTTAATCACTTTCAGTTTTTGTCATGTTTTTTTGACACCCTCCTTTGTGAACAGTGGTGTTAGTGATGTTCTTATATTCAAACCTGTACATACAAACCTGTTGCTCTGAACATATATCTATATTATAAAGTAGAAAGCAAGGGATATGTATGTATGTCTCGCATAGAAATAAACGCTGTTTGACCAATCTAAATAAAACTTGGCATAAATGTTCCTTAGATCATGGTGGAGACCGTAGTGTATGTTTAATGTCCCTACCACTACCAGAGGTCCCTAAAATAGACAAAAAGTACCCAATTGTATCTCTATTAAAAAACAAAACTTTTTAACAAATTGGGTAGGCCCGTTTTCACAGTATTTTATATTTGATATAAATATGTTGGCTGAATGGGTAAATCCATTTTCAAAATGTACTTTTATTTTCAAGGCAAAATAAAAGAGAATGTAAAGAAACATTCACCATGTTTAACATAGAAGTAAATTCAAACCATTTGATCGGTAATACCCAAACTAAGGCCTGCAGGCATGGGGTCCTATCCAGCTTGTTATATTATAAAATACAGATGTTACTTCCAAAAAGGAGATAATTACATACTACATTATTATAAGCTATCCTGACAAGGTCAACATCTAATCTTTTGAATCAGGACTGGACACAACAGAATGAGACAACATATGTACTGGAAGCTCAAATTTGGAACCAGTGAAATCTGCCCATGTGGAGTGTCACCAGATAATGCTGACCATGTCCAACAAAACTGCTCTTTTTACCAAGAGGCCTGTACAAGACACTAGCCCCAAAACACCCCAATAGAAAGAAAACTATATGGAGAGCTCCCTGATTTGGAAACCACTGCACAGTTCATTTCATATATTGGTCTAGTCATCTGAACACTCCAGCATAAAAATGAGAATGAAGAAGAAGGCATACTACATGTGTCCTTAGGCAATCTAGTCATGCATGTTAATCAATGACTTAAATTCTGCTAAGTCATTGGTTTTCCTGGATGACCCAGGCAACCCATTCCATGCTCTAATAGCACTAGGGAAGAGAGACTTTGTACAAATTTGTCCTAGCATATGGAATGAGGAATATGTGCCTTTATCTTTGTCTTTCTGAGTATTTCATTACATTTTTTTTTTGTATTTGAATTTTATGGTTCAGTGTTTTATGTATAATTGCTACTTTACTTTTGAGTCTACTATCCTGAAGGGTTTCTAAATTTAATGATTTTACTAAAGGTGTTACTCTTATCAAATGTGAATATTCATTTGTTATGAATCTCACTGCTCTATTTTGTGTCTGTTCTTGTTTTTAATGATTTCTTGCCAATCAGAGGATGGATATTCAATTATTGCCCCAACCAAGGTTAAATACAATTTTAGCTTTATGTTTTTATTAGATTTGTAGAAATTTCTTTTAGTAAACCCTTATGTTTTTGTTAGATTTTTAAATAATTTCATCAATATGGGGATTCCATGATAGTTTTTAATTTATTATAACACCTAGGTATTTTGAGTTTTTTGTCTGTGTTACTTGGTTTACAATGAATAAGATTAGTGGTATTTATTTGTCTAGATGCTTTATTTTGGGTTAATGTTTGCGAATAGTTTTTGGATTCCTTTTTTTGTACTTCTATATCTCCTATGTTGTCCACTTGGTTCAATATCTGTAATTTTTCCATTGAAAAAGTGTTTTTGCTGATCAATGTATAGTTGTGGGACAGGAGAAGAGAGAAAAAATAGACTTTCCATTGATTCAGTGAGGAGGCGTGGTGGCTGAAAGGTAAGCCATTGTCTTCTGAACCTGGGGACACAGATTCAAATCCTGGTGAAGTCTGGGATTTTTAATTTCAGGATATTTAGGGCGCCTCTGAATCCACCCATCTCTAATGGATACCTGACATTAGTTGGGGAAAAGTAAAGGTGGTTGGTCATAGTGCTGGCCACTTGACACCCTCATTAAGCATGGGCCACAGAAACAAGATGACTTTACATCATCTGCCCAATTTACCACATGGTCTGAAAGGGGAACTTTATACTATTGATTCAGTGAGAGACATTCTTCACAAAGTTAAATCCCAAGTAAATATTGTTTCACAAGTATATGTCAGAGTGAATGATGAGCCTCCTTTTTTGTCTGGGAAAACTGCTACTTAGATATAGTACAGCAATTTGGGGGGGGGGGGGGGTTTAAAAACTAGAATACCAGTTAAATGCACTTTTGAAGCTAATGATGGAGGAAAACAGGCCAATAGATCTGTGCCCTGGACCCCACTACAAAAACTCATAGGGCTCCTTCACAATCCTAAGATGCTTATAAAATATGGAATGAAGGTGTCAGAAAATACTTTAGCTTTCCATTCAGTGGTGGGGAGAGGGAGGAAACCTTTGATTTATCAATTTAATTCCTTTTTGTTTTGTTCTCAATATGGTTTTGTCTTAGTCTAGTAACCCTACTTGAAGCTAAATCTAGGTATAATCTTATTATCTAGAGCAGGGGTTCTCAACCTGTGACTCCTGACCCCCTTGGGGGTCAAATGATGATTTGTCAGGGGTCGCCTAAGACCATCGAAAATATGGATTGTTTTTGTCTATTCTATTGCTGTATGTGTGTGTATGGAGGGGGTGGAAATAGTAAAAAGGGGCCGCCGAGCTAGAGCCTACACTAATACCAATATTAGTAGTAGATCTATACTATATACTAGACTTCTAGATCTAAGTTACAAAATGTTAGTTTTACATGTTACTGATGTTCCTTCACTGTAATAGTATAGATAGTACATCAAGTAGATTTGATCGACTACACTAGATTCTAGATTGTCTAGAGTCTAATCTAAATATGAAGTAGATCTATACTCGATACTTATACTTATAGGACTATAGCCCATGAGTACGGTTGTATAGGCCTACTATGCTGAGTTAGGCTAAGTCTAAGTAACTAATTTTGGGTCAATCTAATCTTTTTAATCTAGATTTAAATATAATTACAATCCACCTTCGATTTCGTCTTCGCAACATACCCTTTTTGTTTAAAAAGGCAAAATGATCATTTCTTGTGTTACCAATAATACCTCCCCCCTTTTTTTTAAATCCATCTTCTGCATCAAGAGTTTAAAGAAAAAAAAATATGTTTCATGTCTAGATCTATATATGAAACACTTGTTCTGTTGTTTTTTTTTTTTATAATAATATTTTTTAAAATCATTGTTATTGTATTATTATCTAGATCTAATTGTTATCTTATCTAATAAAATACAAACGTTACTTCAAAAAAGAATATGAATACGTCCTACGCGTGTTCCTATGTCAATCCTTAGTAAAGTGTTTTTTAAGATCCAAATAGGCCTAAGTTTAATTCAATATCGTCTTCATTCATTTTACTTTACTTATACGCTCTTTAAGCAACCAAGGATATATATAGACCTACAATTGGTAAGAAAAAAGGAAAACAATACAATATGGACAAATGTGGTTGGGATATAATGGAAAAGATAAAAAGAGAAAGTCTGTTGGACGTTGGGGCACCACACACGATTTGTCCACTGTCTTTCTCCATTCCTTTCTGTCTTTTGCCATGGATAGATCATCTTTCTATGGCAGGCCCATCCATTCTTTTATGTGGTCTTCCCATAGCTTTCCTGGTACTGTTCCCTCAGGGAAGGTCTTTGCAAGCCCCGAAGACCTTGTAATAAGGCCATAGAGTTTTTGTTTCTATTTTTTTTTTTTTTACAATAGTTAGCGGTCATCGTGAGTCTAATCACTATATATAGTAACCCTCTCTCTAATCTCTTTGTCTCCTCCTGTAGCTAGTTCTCCTTCTGTCCCTGATGGGCCATCTGTGTCTTCAGCGAAGCTCAAGTTAGTAATCCTTCTTCCTCTAATAATGTCTAGGACTCCACACTGAAAGATCGCTGTTGTTAATTAAATAATTAAGAAAATGACTTTGTGCTGCAAGCGAAAGAGATTAATAATTTGGATAGCCGTAGTCTTACTCTGTTAGCGTCTGTTTTGACTCCGTTAGAGCTGAGACGTTATTTCTTTTGTTTCGTTTTATACGTGAAAGTTTTAGAACTCTATTTCTTACGGTGCTAGTTTATGGGCTGGTGTGTGACAGATATTGTAGATACTAGGTGTTATTTTAAGTGCTGATGTTCTTACGTAGGGAAAAAAGTATGCTACAGTGGCATTATACCGAGACATTGTTTTAAGGTATGAATAATTCAGGGACAATTATTCCTTATCCTTAAGTGTACCATCATCAATGGCAACATTCAGTGCTCCTTCTTCCCCAGTGCCACTATGACATGGAATGGGTTACTTGAAACAGCCAGGAAAACCAACAAATTAGCAGAGTTTAAGTCAATGATTAACACGCATGAGTAGATTGACATATGGATACTCGGTCGTAATTATCCCCCCTTTTGAAGTAACGTCTGTAAGATAACATATGATTATGTAGATATTGCATGTTTTGAAAAATATGTAATTTTACATCTACATTTTAACAGCGTATTATATATTTGTGAAATGTCATTCATTCATCTCTTAAGAGATCTTCGGGACCGCCGAATGGATTTGTATGAAACTTTGTACAAAGATCCCTTTTTTTTTTCTCCTAGGTGCTCGCTAAGAAACTATTTTGACAAATTCGCAGTTTAAACGAGGCTTTTCGAAAAAAAACAAAAGCTTTATGTTAAACTTTTGTATTTACGTTTAGGTGTTTCATCAAAATGGTCGGGAGTTTCTGAACAAAAGGAACAGAATAAGGCTAATCAATAATTCAACGCAACTAATCTCGAATTCACTAGCTCATACTGGAATCTTAGTTAAAGAAATCGGTCATGAGGCATTTTGGAAGGGAGACTGTGCAACGCGTCTTTTGATATTGTATTATTGAAATTTGTTCTCTATTATTCAGGTCCGATGTTAATATCTGTGACGTGGCAACGAGCTATTGATCATGTAGCTGGCTGATCATGTGGTATTCACTTTGGACTGTAGTCTCGGTGGTCCCGGGTTTGAACCTTGCCCGACGCCGTCCAGCAGGAGGTTTGGGGCCAATAATGGGCTAGAACAGGGGTGGGCAACATTTTTGCATCGAGGGCCGCATTAAAAAAAGTTTGGTAATGGCGGGCCGCATATATATATATATATATATTAGAAAGGTAAGCTTGCTGTGTAGAATGTCTTATAATTCATATATACACTGTATTACGATTTTTTTATATTGCTGTTGTCTTTTTATATCACAGAATCCCCACAAATATACCGTTGTACACATGTGCAGTATTTTACTTCTTACACTCGTGCATAATGAGAAACTATCTTACTAGTTGTTACCCCTGTGTGTGATTGCTGTCAAATTACAGTCAGTCAACATGGTCCAGTGATTTTACTTGTTTAGTTTCCACAAAAAAATGTTTTCTCACTGAATAAGACAATTTATGTTCCGGAAGTTAAATGTCGGGACGAGCGAAGCCTTCCCTTGTAGAGCATCACCAGAGAATGCTGACCATGTCCTTCAATGGTGCATCCTAAATCAAGGGACCCGAACAAGACTCTCCAAATACTATTCGGAGAACTGCCTGATCTGGAAACCACTTCACGGTTCATCTCAGATATAGGATTACTGATCTGAACCCTCCAACATGTAAAATGAGAACGAAGAAGAAGAACAGATGTATGTGTACCCAAATAGTGTGAACAGCAGCAATGGTTTTTAAGTGTGGAAATACAGCTTCTGGCACCCATAAAACTCCCGTGGTAGTGATGACTGGAACTTTTCTTTGCTTGGAGTTATGTCCTCTGGAGCTAAATCGGCTTTTCTTTATAAGTGTTGTACTTTTAATTATTTCACTAAAGATAGTTTCACCTTTCAGCAAAGGAAAATGACAAAAAAATTTTTTTTTTGCTTGCTTGTAGAAATGGGAAAGCCTTGTTTGAAAAGATTTAACATGCATTTGCATTTCATATGTAAACAATCAATTGCAATAGCAATTATAAAAAAACATGATATTTTGTCTTCCACTCTTCATTAAACATATTGTTAACAAAGTCACAGTCAATGTCCTTCAAGTAACATAACAATTTCTTCCTTGAGATTTTATATTCTTCTCCTTTGCCTTGCCCATGCTAAGCTAGCGGATACATTGACTTATTTATTGATAAATCATAACTACCCGTGGCTAAGTCCCCTAGCTTTAGTAATTTTACATTACTGCAGCTCTATTCTTAATTTAATGTTTAAATTATATGCAGCTTTGTGCAAACTTTCCTGTTTCAATATTATCGAGCTCCATCGTTACACTTGCCATCTTGTTCCAAGCCTACCGAACACTTAGACATTGTGTCTTGAATTGAGTGTATTGATGTATAGCCAATAAGCATAATTTTTGTTTACTTAAAACTTCTTATAACGAGACAGTTTCAATAATTTATATAGATATATATTTTTTAATATTTGCATTTTTATATCTATATACTTGTGGGCACACCTGATTTCTGTGTTGTCGGCGGGCCGCATGTGGCCCGCGGGCCGTAATTTGCCCACCCCTGGGCTAGAATGTAATAATCATCAGTTCTGAAGGAGCATCCAAAACATGTAACACAACAAGCAACAAAAAGAAGAACATGGTTTAATCAGAGAGCTAGACTTCTTTGTGATGTGTGGTGCAATGGAACGATAAACTAGAAAATGAGACACTAGATGAGAAGACTATCCATGCGTGGATGATGGGGTATGTTCAACAAACATTTCAGAAACTGACGACTTTTTCTATAAAAATTTGAAATTCTATTTAACTTCTCACTTGTATTAAGCTCACAACGTATTGAAACTTTTAAGGACATGGTCGGCTTTCTATGGTGATTCTCCACGTTTCTCTAGTCTTGGAGTGTTGGAAGAAAACCACCAGCTCCCTTGTGTGGACTCCTTCAAAGCGGACAGCCCGTCCGCTACCTGCACATCCGGATTCCTCAAGCAGGACGCCACATCAATAAGAATCATTTCTGAACTCCAACATAGATAAGGTTGCGTGTCAATGTGTTATGCGCCGGGAAGCCCATTGACTCCGACTTCACCCTGCTTTTCTTTCTGGGTGTGCTCCCATAGCCTTTGATCAACTAAGATCATCTGCAAGGCAGAAATTGTTTAATTTCGTTTTTTCTCCTAGATGAATTACTTTTCCTAGCTAACGAGCTTCATCTACCCGGGTTTAGAGTTACAGAGCTCTTAACTCGCTTTTTGCAATCATTTCCCTGGAAATTTTAGATGTTTTTAGTGAATATCCTTACTGGAATACTCCAGCTCATCCTTCATGACTGCAAACCAGTTGGTCAGCGGTGGCTGTTTTATATTCACAGCTAACCCTTATATCTACGTTTTTTTTTTTTTTACAAAGCTTTTATATCAACTCACTCTGTCTATCTGTCTGGTAAAATGTTTGTACACGTTATTTCTCCCACACTCAATCTCGGATCAAGCTGAAATTTTGCACAATTATTTCTTTTACCTGACAACACAAGAATCAATATAAAAATTAACCAATTAGTTAATTAATTATTTTGTTTGATATCTCAAACAAGGGGAAAAAATTATAATTGACTGAAAGGGTAGTATAAGCTGAATTAGTCCCCTTTGTAGGTCATCGTCTGAGTCTTAGCACAAATCTGAAAAATAGGTTAGGGCTATAGAAACATTTAATAGATAACTATACAATCTTCCATGTTCATAAGCTCTCCACTAGCAGAGTGGTTACCGTGTTGGCTTGAGAAGGTTTGAGCCATGAGTTCACATTCAGGTCATACCCTCTTTTAAAATTTTTATAAATGTTTTTTTTTATTGTAAGTGTAGATCTTTTACAAATTTAATTACATCACTGATCCAAACTAATTGATACAAGTATGCTTAATGTAAGCTTTGTTTTTTATTAAAGTATTTTTTTCCCTTATCAGCAAACCTGGGAGCAAGCTTGGTAGAAGATGGTAGCTTCCCAATGCTGGCCTCTCTGATATTAGTACTTACTAAGTAAGCAAGTAATATTTCAATTTCTTAAAAAAAATGATTAAAAATCAACTTTAATTATTCAAATTCATTATTTTGAAAAGAAAAGTTGTTAAAATAATTGGATAACAAAAACAAAAAAGTTACATAAACATTTTCAATGTCGGTTCTTTCTGACACTCAAAAAAAAGCCTTTACGAAAATGGAGTATATTTATTTACAAAAGCAGTTGTTTAAAAATGTTAAATAATAATAATACAAACATTTATTTGTATCAAAAATATTGTAATGACCTTTATATAACTTCTAGATAGATAAAACAATAACACTAAAAGAAGTTCAATAAAAGGGAGCGAATACTTTACACAAAAAGAAATGTTTGTCAATACAGTACATCAGTTGAAAATCATAATTGGTATAAAACAAACCAATCAGCAATTCTAAGTTAACCTTACAGCTTCATGGGTCCTGTTGGTATAAAGCAGTGATGCCCAACCTAATTCAATCTGCTGGCCATTTTAATTTCCAACACTAGTGTCGCAGGCCACATGATCGAAAAGATATAAAAACTTAATAAAATTGAAAAGAAACTATTTTTATTTCAAACCCGAGGATCTAGTACTTACATTGAATTATTGGGATATTTGAATTTTCTTTTTACACTTAAAAAAATGGTTTAGTTGTGTTGATATTTGTTTGTTCTTGTTTTTTAAAAACAGCCACATGTTGCCTAGCAATGGTATCATGTAGTACAAAAAAAGTAAAGATCCGTTCGCTTTTCCTAGTAGATTCTATACTCCTAGTTCATGAACGCACAAATGTTTAATGCCTTGGTAGTAATTCATTAGAAAAAAGTGAGGACCCTATCATAGGTAAAGATACATATTAAACATTTTTTAAGGGGGGGGGGGGGGGGGGGGGGAAGAAATTTTCGGTGGGCCGGTTGGAAGCACATCATCTGGCCTGCGGGCCATATTTTGGGCATCACTGGTATATGGCATAGTCTAAACAATATACCGAAGATAAAACAGATGTTTAGAATTTCTCATCAAATTAATGGAAAATGTAATGATGAAGTAAAAGGGCAATGATGAAGTGAATATTAATCTTGATGATAAATTTCAAAAGGCATCTAAAAACAAAACTTTTATAACTCAATTGCTAGTCAGCTTTTTGCTGCTGAGTTGACAACACTATCACAGTTTGTGTTCAACTCAAAAAGATAATATACAACAGGGGTTCCCAATCTGTGGGTCGCAACCCCCTTGGGGGGGGGGGGGGTCGATTGACGATTTGCCAGGGGTCACCTAAGACAATCGATAAATGGATTGTTTTTGTCAATTCTTCTATTGCTGCGTAAGTGTGGGTGGATGGGGGTCACGGAAGAGTGGGGGATAGTAAAAAGGGGTTGCTGAGCTTAAAAGGTTGAGAACCCCTGATATACAAGGAAGAACCATTATGTTTATTTAAAAGGATTGAACGACCCTTACTCAATGTGGTGTGGCAGCCATGGCATCAATAGGATAATATACAAGGAAGATCCATTATGTTTATTTAAAAGGATTGAACGACCTGTATTCAATGTGGTTTGAAGCGGTGTAGCAGCCATTGCATCAAGGGAAAAAATCAGTGGAAGAGCTTCATATGTGCTGCCCAAGTCCTCCCATCTATTAAATTTTGTTTTAAAATTGTGTATAAAAATGTGGTTACAATGTGTATTCTTATTTCTCTAAAACAAAGAACAAAACATTTTCGGTTTACCATTAAAACTTATAAATAGTAATACAAATATTTTTTATACATAATTTATATATGTAATAGCACTTTGGTTTAATATGAAGAAACATAATTATACTGTTTTTTTTCCTCCTTAGGGGGGTCCGCAAATAATGTGTATTTAATGAAAATCAATGTTTATGACTTTATGTTTAGTTATCAGAACAAAAAATACTTTGTTTTTATAGCCAGTGTTTTTAGAAATAAAAAAGCTGTAAATGTTTTGTTGAAATCCAGTTATACAGTTAAAAATGCACGTTTTCATAACAAGTTTTACTTTATAAGGGATATTCAGACATATATTTTTTTTATTCTGACCAGAAAAAGTGTACTTTCTCTAGGTCATCAATTCGGACCCCAACTGTGGCATCACGGAAATTATGCAACCAGGCATCCAGTAAGATGATGAAGTTGCCTGGTTTTAAACAGGAAGACAAAGGAGCCTTGGTAACAGCAAGATGATCAATATTTGGACCACCTGTGATAGTTGCATCAGTCCTTTGCTCATCATGAAAAATAATGGGTATTGTATTCAACATTACATCCTAAAAAGAAATTAATAAGTTTCATTAAATTCCAACTTATAACTCACACTTTTGTCACTGTCCAAAAAAATTTAAACAATTTCCTTAGACAACTTATTTGAGCTACAATTTCTCACAGAGTTTCTGCAAGATAAGATGGCAACACATTTTATTAATATTTCAGAAAGATTATTTCATTAATTATTGAATTCATTAAAAAAATGTAGTAACCCTCATAGCTCTGTGTTTCATACATGGGACTCGGGGTAACTAACAATTATAGTGTATGTTTCTTATAACAAAGTATCAGTTATATCCCTTATGCATATTAATATTTAAAGAATGGTGGCTATTTGGTCATATGTGCTATATAATTATTATTATAGCCATGTATTGCTGTACTGAGTGCTTTTCAGAAAAAAAAAATTAGTAAGATCCTAGCTAAAATTTCCACCAGGAAATGACACTTCAAAGCCTATTCCATTAGCAGGTACACACATTTGTACATTAACAGCCCTATGAGTGTGTCAATATAGTAATTTAAAACAAATATACATAAAGGATTTTAATTGGAGAATTGTATTTGGGTAGACATGAAAGAGGGCCCATTTGATAGACTTACTATTAATTTTATTATTCATTGAGCTTAAGCTAGCAAGAATAATCCATTTTTTTATGGAGAATTAAAATGTATATTTTATTTTGACTCTAGGTCAAAAAGGGTAATTTCATTAAATATTGTATCAGGAATTGAATGTTATGCAGGGGACACTAATACTATGTGCAATTGAAAAATTCTAAAATTTGACTTTGATGCAGATGAGTTTGTCAATTATTAAAATTTCATCATAATAACCTAAATAACAAGCAACAGTAATTTGAAGCAAAATTAATCTTCTTGCACTAAGATACTATAGGGGGCTTGTTACTTCTGTTTTTCAAATGGTATATCAAGAAAAGGAGGCACAGCGGCTGAGTGGTAGAGCCCTTGGCTTCCAAACCTAGGGTCCTGGGTTCAAATCTCAGTGAAGATTTGGATTTTGAATTTCCGGATTTTTAGGGAACCTCTTAGTCTACCCAGCTCTACCTTACATTGGGTGAGGAAAAGTAAATGCGCTCTGTCATTGTGCTGGCCACATGACACCCTTATTAACCATGTGCCACAGAAACAGATGACCTTTATATCATCTGCAAATGGCAGCTAAAACATTAAGAAAAAGTGAAAAGTAAATTAGCTTACCATTGCAATAACTGCATAGCGCCAACTGTGAGGATATGGGCTAACAATTTGAGCATATATCACTGGCCTAGCAGTGTAGTGAGCAGAAAAAAAAGGGCCAGCAAAAAACGTTGCTGTGGAAAGCAAAAAAATAATAATCAGCTTTTAAGTTGTTACTATTGTTTGTTTTTCTAATATAGCCATTTCACTGAACAGTTCCACAATTTATAAAGTGTATTGAACAAAGATTAAACTTTAACAAATTATAAAATCACAAAAAAAAATATTTTTTTTAAATTAGTAAAATATTTTAAAACAATCTATTTTTGAAGGGAACAAAGTTCTTTTTTTTTATATAATAAAAAGACAAACCACAGTTTTAGAAACGTTAGTGTACTAGTATTCGTAAAATTATAAAATTATAATACTGCATTTGGTTTACGTTAACGTTAAAAGGGGGATAATGGGAGATTTTGTGCTGTACAAACTCAACAGCCATTGGGTCAGTTGTACTCACACAAACTAAAGTCGCATGCACAACAGGAACTATGAATTGACCAATAACAGCCCATGATTATCATTTACAGACAAAACTTATAGATATCAAATTACTGATGTTACTTAATAACATGGAGGTGTAGTAGCTGAGTGGTAAAGCGCTTGGCTCTTGAACCGGGGGTCCCTGGTTCAAATCCTGGTGAAGACTGGGATTTTTTATTTCATAATCTTTTGGGCGCCTATGAGTCCACCCGACTCTAATGGGTACCTAACATTAGTTGGGGAAAGTAAAGGCGGTTGGTTGTTGTGCTGGCCACATGACATCCTCGTTAACCGTAGGTCAAAGAAACAGATGACTTTTACAGTATCTGCTCTATAGACCACAGCATCTGAAAGGGGAACTACTTAAGGATGTAAAAAAAATTCTTACATGCTAAGTGATTAACTAGGTTGCCAAATAATAGTTATAATGACAATGTCTTCAATTCCAAAGTTAAAGGATGAATGCAGTGTTTCACATCGACTACACTAACCCAAATAGTAGGTCATGTAAAAACAAATATGAAAAAATAAATTCTTACGTGCTAATTCATGAACGAGGTTGCCAAATAAAGGGCTTGCTTTTTTCTTTTCAGTTAGTCCTTTAGTCTTAAGCATCTGAAAAGTCTGGCCAGAGAAGAGAATCTTTTCTAGGTAACTGAACAATGCCATTAAGGCTAAAAAAAATTTAGAAAACAAAAAACTTTAAATATAGATGTAATTTTCAAACTAACTTCTATGAATTTATTAAAAAGAATGGTTCTGGTAATTAAGAAACAATATAAAAAGAGTTTGACTACAAACTCATGTTATCGTATAAAATACAGACTTCACTTCAAAAAAAAGAAGATCATTATGTCCCACACATCATGCATCTAGTTATGCATGTTAACCAATGACTTAAATTCTGCCAAGTCATTGGTTTTCCTGGCTGGCTAAGGCAAGCAACCAATTCCATGCTCTAATAGCACAAGGGAAGAAGGAGCATTAGTATTCCTGGGTGTCAGTTCAATCACACATTATGACATTATGGTGCACATGCACAAAAACATCAATCTTGTAAGATGGAGAGTAATAAAGAACACGCTTGTCTCTCTTTGTTTTTAAATTTTTATTATATGTATGGACATACAATAGGCATACTCAGTTTTTAAAAGAGTGCCTACTTTTAGAAGACCAGGATTAGCTGTAGCAAACACAAAAAATATGTTACATTTTTACTTCTTTGTAAATGTTACGATCATCAATAGTGCTAGATGTTACAATCAAACTTGATGTCAAGATGTCACATTGAAGCACAATCAATGATCGTAATTGCTGAGGATCTTGAAATCGTCTTTAATAAGATGATCGTATAGAAGTAGCTAGATCTAGTTGATAATACGATCATTCAGAATGTTGCCAGTTGATAAGAGGATCATCTAGAAGTTGCCAATCGCAAAGTCGGTCAAAGTATGTTACTATATTCAATGAAGAAACTTCTCTTCGTCTAAAACAATTACTTTAATTCAAAACTTGGAAAAGCTATTCACAAATAATTACAATGGTTAAATGTACTTGAATAAAACAGAATAAATATAAATCTGCTAAATAAATGATCTACACTTAATGTAAAATATACATCTGAATCCTAACACATTCCGTACGACACTGACTAAAAATCCAGAATCTTTCCCCGGGTATAGCGTTGTCACGTGTCTAACACCCCTCGTTGCAATGCCAACCAATAAATGCAGCTCAATATACAATAATTAATATTTCAAAACCAATCACATTTATTCCCAAACATGATTCTGCTGCGTGAAGGAATTCTCCGAGCTAATAAGTTCTGTCTGGTAACCTTGGGCGGCTAAATATAGATACTGTGTACGTGACAGTAAACTTAAATTCTTTGACAAACTCCAAAATTATATATTAATATATATTACAAACAACAAATCTGTTGGATTATTTTCATTTGTGTCACATTTTGACAGAAAAATTTAAGTAAAGTTTCCCTTTCAGACATTGTTGTCAATAGGGCAGATGATGCCAAGGTCATCTGTTTCTGTGGCCTATGGTTAACGAGGGTGTCATTTGGTCAGCACAATGACCGACCGCATTTACTTTACCCCAACCTATGTCAGGTAACCATTACAGATTGATGGACAAAGAGGCATCCAAAGATCCTGAAATTAAAAATCCCAGTTTTCATTAGGATTCGAAACACAAACCCCTGGTTCAGAAGCCAAGCACTTTACTGCTCAATAGCGTGCCTCCTACATTTTACATTTTGACAGTACGTATGATTTTTTTGTCTGACAAGTAATATAATTGAAAAGTGCTGATAAAACCAGTGATCTATATTGCTGATGTATAAATAAATAAATGAGCTGATGAAAGTTGCAAAGGTTAGTTAGTTAGTTGACAGAAGGAATATTGAAATATAGTGCTCATTAGTGTGTACTAGTCTACAATTACATGCACGTATTTTGAGCTCAATACAGGCAATGGTGTGTTCAGATTTTTTATGCACGCTGGACTGTTGTTTGGACTTGTTGATGGTCCCAGGTTCATACCCTGCCCGCTGCCATTCCCCAATGTCCTGCAGGAGATTTGGACTGGGAAGTAAACTATCTTCAACTCTGAAGGAATATCAGAAACATGTAAAAAATTTAACAAACATCCAAAACATGTAAAACATTTTACAAAAATTAAAAAATTAGCAGCTTTTCCCTATTAGTAAAAAACACTTACCACAAGATGACTTGTGTAGATGTATGGACTGTTCCTGACATACATTACTGCAGTAGTAACTTACTCCACAATGGACACATGATATGCTCTTATCACATTTCTTTTTGCATTTGAAGCATTCTTGGTCAGAAATTTGATAAGCCTTTGATTTCCGTACATCTATTATGATCAAATATATTTTTTTAATTAAATGTTATTTCCAAAGAGGCAAAACTATAGTTTTGTAATAAGTAATAGTTATTTAAAAACTTTGCAAGCTTTCCGTTATGAAAGTGAAAAAATATTAATATATAATACATAAATACATATAATACATAAATGAAAAATAATAATATAAATAATAATATAATATAATAATGTTAATGGTAAGCCTCAAATAAACCAGGTCATGACCTATACTGGTACTGAACTGTTTGAAGGAAATATGTCAGGAATGTGTATATTAATAAAAATAAGTATCTAGTTCTTGTTATCTACCACATAAACATTCAATAACCAGTATAGACCAAGAATTTCTTGGCACTCATAGATATGAAATCTGAACAAGAAAAAATTTCAACCAGAGAATCCCTCCAAGAGATTTTGGAGCATACTTCTGCTTCAAAGATGAGGCATGGTGGCTAAACAGTAAAGCGCTTCTAAAGGAGGGTTCCCGGGTTTGAATCCTGGTGAAGACTGCAATTTTTAATTTTGGGATCTTTTGGGCGCCTCCGAGTCCACTCAACTCTAATGGGTACCTAATATTATTTTGGGAAAAGTCGTTGTGCTGGCCACATGACACCCTCGTTAACAGTGGGCCACAGAAATATATGACCTTTACATTATCTGCCCTATAGACCACAAGGTCTAAAGGGGAACTTTACTTTTTACTTTACTCTGCTTCAAAGAGTTAACGTTTCAGGATTATGAAAATATGAAACCTAAAATGTTTTCCTTTGCTAAGACCACAAGGAAGTCCTGACATTTACATTTTACAAAACAAATTTAGAACATTTCCCAAACCTTAAAAAAAAAAATTTAACATTTCATCTTAAATTCATTTATTTTACCACTAACAATTATGGCTTAAAAATGTTAACAAAAAAAAAAGGGATTTCTCTACTTTTGTCTAATAAAAGTTCATTTAAAGTTCGACTTTCAACACTTGAAGCATCTGTAGATATCTGACGAGTCTCTGCTCTGAATGGTGAACAGATATTTTGATGAACATTTTGATCCTCTTGTAAACACTTTGTACTGCAGTAACTGAAAAATGAACACACAAAAAAACATGAGAGAATGATGTTTACAGGAAAAGCAAAACATCTTAATCATGATACAAAACATCTTAATCATGCTACTAAACATTCTTCAAACACAAGTTTCTGTATGTCTGTAATATATAATCCAACATCAATGCCTATTGTAGTAGTTGTAAATTAGTGTTATGTTTCTATTAGTATTTAATATAGGTCTGCATAATACATGATTTTTAGCAGCTATCTAATCTTGATTCTAGTGGACATATCAAGCTCAATATCTAATTTTAAAAAACAAAAATTTACATAACCCAGAATTAAAAAAAAAAAAAAGCTACATCTTCATGGCTCAATATGAAAACAATCTCATTTACTATGAACTCAAAGATGGCTGTGGATTTAGACTATTATTAAATTTAGAAAGATTTATTTGTTTTTAAGAAAAAAAAAGAAAATCCTCTTATTGCAATATGACCTCATTGGCCCCATTGTCAGCACATCACAATCAACACAGGTGGCTCAAACCACAGGCCTGAGAAGATGGGGCGAAATGTCACAAGGGTAAGTTGTCACAAACACCATATCCGTATAATTTGATGCGCTATCAAAAATGCAAAACTACATTTGAGATGTTTACGGAACCATATACAAATAGTTATAAAATGAAGCTGATACCTTTTCACATTTCAAAGTTATCAGGAATAATTGTTTTGACTGTTCTGAAAGTGGAATTTTATTTTTGCGTAATTTTGTTGTAAAACACTTATACTGTTGAAACGATTGTCCAACATTACATTGTTTCATGTCTCTGTGTATTAATTACACATTAAAATTAGTTTTTTTTTTTTTTTGGTTTTTTTTAAAGCTCGACCCAATAAAATGTTATTAAAATAAATGTTCTAAAATTGTTGTGGGGCAAGTTGTCACACAGATTGGGTTAATTTGTCACAGTTGTGACAATTCGCTCCAATGAAGATTAAGCAACAAATTTTAATATTAATATTTGTTTATTAATAATTATTTTTTTAATTCTTTTTTGTGGATGATACCTAAATGGTGTTAAGTGACTTTCTCCATAAAAATGTTGTTTACAAAGATTATGCTAGCATCAACATACAGAAAATATCTGTCTTCCGAGCATAACAATTAGGGTAATTCTGCAGGAGTTCAAGGGGCAGCCATCTTTGTTATTGTTTAGACTGTAACCTTGTATCTTGGGTTTCTCTACGATTTGGGTTTTTATTTGTTTTTATTTTTGAAGCTAAAAAATCCTGGGCATGCTACCCTGCCTCATAGTGGCGCCCGGGTGGAAACGATCGTAGGAGGAAACGATTAGGCTAAAGGGTAGCAAAACAAGACTCCCGTGGGGGTGCCTTAGCGAGTGCGAGAGCATCCTCATTGCACTGTGCGGAGTTGTAAAAAAGCTCCCACAACGTTGTCACAATCCAGGCGCTGTTCCTCAAGGGGCCGTTATATAAATGGCGTGTCCTGCACGGTTAGCTTGGTATAGAAAAGGAAAATGGCGGGGGTCTTAGTGTACGCGGCCTCTTGCCGCGAGTCTGACCCACCTGCCAGACAGAACAGTGTACACTGTTCTCATTCAGGCCGGTGAGAGGGAGCTCTTGTTCACTTTTGCTGGCTTAGAGTTCCAAGAGCTGAAGGCTCAACTCTACCTGACAGTTTCAAGAAGAAGAAGAAGAAGCTAAAAAATATGCTAAATCTAGCTATACCAGTATCATCTAGTCATAATAAGTCTATTAATTAGACTCATTATCTAACAGCTAGAACTAGACTAATTACTATATTAATATGACAAGGTTCTTAAAGGCAATAAAGGTCAATTAATTTTTGGTAATAAACTGTGCTGATATTTATTGTAGGCCTAGTTAAATTAGATTCTCTATATCAGAATAATTCAGAATAGATATAGACAATATTTAACAATTAAAAAGAAGGCAGAACAATAAGAAACATATTGTATCGACACCAAGTCAAAGTTAAAAGAAAAAATAGCATTGCTTTGAAACCACAGAAGTAATGTTAATTCTTGGTATTTTTTAAGACACTAACTTAATTGGGATTTCTTTGGAACAAAAACAATAACAAAATAGTAACAAATATGGCTGCCCCTTAAACTCCTGCAGAATTACCACAATTAGTTTTGGAAAAAAGTTCTCTAGTTCTACTATTTAGATAGGTTGAAGGTGGGTGCATTGCAGGGAGAAGTGAACAGATATTTTTTTAAAATTATATAGAAAAAAAATAAACATTTTTTTAAAGAAAAACCTACAGCATTCCATGTTAGGTCCAAAACATTTAAGAATTTCCACATATACATAATTCTTTCACGACGACAAGTCAAGCAAACTACTACAAGAACAAAGTATTGGCTAAATATGTTATTTCTTTAGATCAAAAAAAGATATGGCAATTTTTTAAAATGTGTGACATTTTACCCCATGCCCTGTGTCAACTTACTGGACCCCAGTGTGGGGCAAGATGTCACAACCTTAACGCAACCACGTTTCTGTTGTATAACTCTGATAAATAAAGAGATAATTAAAATTAATTTTATTTGCTCTAGTTGTTGTCTGAATGTTTAAGTTACAACATGCTAAGTTTGGCGAGAATCAATGAATTCTACTTTAAAACATCCAAATTTAAAAATTGTGACAACTAGTCCACCTTCCCCTACTCAGTCTACTGATAGACTAAAATCTTAAAAATTTAAACAAATATCTTACTGAGCTTCTTGACAATGCTGGCAGGAAATCCTGTGTTTATAAACAAATACTGCACCACAATTTCTACAGGCTATGTAGACTCGTACCCATTTTACCTTTTCCATTTTGAATTTCCTCTTTGATTTGGATTAAGCTAATGATATGGATTCAATAGATCTATAAATTCTATATTCTAGGCCTAGATCTATCTTTATAATTCTATATAGATCTATTATTAGATTTGGCATATCTTAATCTAGAAAAGTTCATCATTCTAGTCAAGACTATATGCCTATTGTCTATATGCATTTAGGTAATATCTACATCTAGACTACTAGTAGTGAGTAGAATCAGTAGATTAGATACTATATCTAGACTCCAAGGCGCAAGCCTCCTCAAGAGAATCGGAAATTTCAATAGATTTTTTGTTTCACTTTCACTTTTAACTTAGGGTACTTCCGCAAAGGCGTTATGACTATGAATACCCCGGTAATATTAGAGATTGAAATTTTAAATTAAAAGTAGCATAAGGGGTACGGGTTATCTTTTTAAAGTTTATGTAAAACTCTGGGTGGGCGATAGGTAAAGAATAGTCTAGATGATCTAGCTGATTAACAAGCATGACTAGATTGACACATGAAATGCCAAGCGTAGGACGTAATTAATATTAATTATCTTCTTTTTTTAACAAATCAATATTAACATGCGCTATTCCTAAAACCAGGGGCGGACTGGGTGTCAAAATCAGCCCAGGCATTTCTATACAATCCGGCCCTAAATAACATATATACTACATGGGAGACATCGAATTATACATATCCTCAAAATAATTATGTCACAAAAACTGGGTTTACCTAACAATACATTTCTACTAGTAAACACACCATGTAATATGCTCTCAGAGCATCATGTTTATTTGTTTAAAGGTTATCTAATATCCTTGTGAAAAAACAAATACTCTCAAGACGTTTTATATTTTAGTTAATCCTTTTTTATTTCGGTTTAAGTCTTCATCTTCGTTGGATAACTTGGCTGATCTCCAGGAATAAATGACGTTATTGTGCCGGCATGTTATTTCATAGACGCTGTCAGCATGAGATTTAACAACGGTCGTTGAATATCTTGTGCTTGCGGGGTCACAGAGGTATAATTCCACTGCACTATTTGCTTTTTAAACTTGATTCTGCTTTTCCTTTGTACTTCTTTTTCGATTCTAATGCATATATATATATATATTATCGACTCCAAAATAATTAAGTTTGACCACTTTGTTACAATGCTCAAGATAATAATTGTGTAATTTTGTGATTACGATATTATGCAATAACTCATGGTGGCAACCATATCAATAAAGTATTCGATTATGAGTGGACATTACATCTATAAGACTGGAAGCGTTGTGATTGATCCTTTTATAGCAGGGGTTCTCAGCCTGTGGGTCGCGACCCCCTTAGGGGTCGATTGACGATTTGCCAGGGGTCGCCTAAGACCATCGAAAATATGGATTGTTATTGTCTACTCTTCTATTGCTGTATGTGTGTGTGGGGGGGGGGGGGTCGCGGCAGAGTGGGGGATTGTAGAAAGGGGTCGCCGAGCATACAAGGTTGAGAACCGCTGCTTTATAGATTCATCCGAATATATTCCCACTAACATGAACTTTAAATCTGTAAAAGAAATATAGTCCTTATGTTGTTTTTTTAATCGCTTAGTATAATGGATGAAGCCTATAAAAAAGCACTGTATGCGGATGTAGGCTATTACATTATTTCGGAAAATGCCCTAATACGCTGTAGTAGAGTCTGAAAATCACGACGCTATGAGTGCGGCTTTAATAAAAGAATATTATAAAATCTTTTTTACAATTTTATACAATTCTTGGTGGCATCAATGCGACCCTTTTACTGGCCCTACCGGCCAAATGGGTACCGGCCCACCGGGCTTTTACCCGAATGCCCATATAGCCAATCCGCCCCTGCATAAAACGTTATTATAATTTACAAAAATATCATTGATCTGTATCTTTAAATATTAGTAGACTAATATATATTAGGGCCTATTTAAGTCTACACACAGGGCAGCCTCTACCTATTGTGCAATGTGTGTAATACGCACACGCAGGCGGCAGACTTTAGGGGGCTGCCTAATCATTATTCCAAGGTTACTTTCTAAAACAATTTTGTTAAATTAAAAAAATAAATACTTAAATATTTTATAAAAATTCAAATTCTTTTATTATATTTTGATCTTTTGAAAATATAAACGATATTCTTACATAAGAAATTATTTTGGAAACTAGAACCAAAAAAAAAAAAAAAGCAACGTGCGAGGCGGGATACCCACGGGTTTTCCAAAGGCACCTACTCATTTCTGGCCTTGAATTTTCGCTGGTTGTTTGTAATATTTTTTTTGGAGTCGAACATATATAGCCCGCCCCGTAAGTAGATCGTATTACCGGTAATTCAAAAGGAAATTTTAAAAACAGTTTTCCTCTCATTTGGAAGGGGGAGAGCGCAACGTCATGACAAAAAGGGGTGTTATGGAGTATGTGGGCGTTTCCTAAGCGGCGGTGAGAAGAGGTTAAGCGACTGATTGGTGGTTATGTTCTTACCCTGGTCCCTTAGAATTAATTCCTACTTGTTGTCTCTGGCAAACAGCTCACACCTCTTGGAACCAAGATCGCGAGCCAGCCTCGGCGACTTGCTCCCAATGTTTGTATGTGTCGTTCACCAGAAAACGCCTAGCACACGACACACGCCCCTGCTAACACTACATGGCGCTGTGTCCCGACTGCCCCAAAACTCTACTCTATATAGGCGGGGACCCTAACCCACACCTAAACTAAAGCTACTAAATCTTCTGTGTCTGTCCCACTTACGGGTATCGAGTCGCCTTACAAACTATACATTTAAGTGTCACACTATTCCTACCCTTTGTCTGTACTGTGTCAAGTCTGTCGGTGAGCCGTGAAAATACCTTACAAAATAATTAACATTGCTCACACATATCTGTGACACCTATCTATGTCAGCTACAAAATTGATTCGAAAGTTTCTTTTGAAGAAAAACTTTCAAAGCCTCTTCACCAAAGCGAATAGTCAATCAATCACTTTCTTACAGCGGAAGGGACACATTTCTCCCACAACAACACAACTTTCTAAACACAGGGCCGCCTTAGGCATTGACAAACTAGGCAGTACCCCGGTAATAAAGCAACTAAGAGTACTTGAGCGCTTTCACCAAAGATGCTTGCGTTCCATCCTGGAAATACGGTGGCAAGACCGCACTACAAACAGCGATGTCCTTGCAAACGCCAGTATGGTCCGATAGTTACCCTGGGCAGGGCACATATCCCGTATAGGAGATGAACGTATACTAAAGGCAGTCTTTTTTGGTGAGCTTACAGGTGGTTGATGTAACAGAAGTGCCCCACGGAAACGCTTTAAAGACCAGCTTAGGCGCCAACTTGCCTTGCCTGACATAGAAAAGAGATCACAGGCGGACAATACTTACGTTGCTCTGGATCTGGCCAAATATGTAGGGCACAGCTGGAGCTGCGTAGCTTAACTTATCTTATATAATACAGACGTTACTTCAAAAAAGAAGATGATTACTTCCTACGCGTCATGCATATTAACCAATGACTTAAATTCTGCCAAGTCACTGGTTTTCCTGGCTAGCTCAGGCAACCCATTCCATGCTCTAGTAGGGAAGAAGGAGTATTTGTATACATTTGTCCTAGCATATGGGACGAGGAATGTGCCTTTATCTTTGTGTCTTTCAGAGTATTTTATTACATTTTTTTTTTTGTATTTGAAGATTATGGTTCAGTGTTTTATGTATAATTGCTACTTTACTTTTGAGTCTTCTGTCCTGAAGGCTTTCTAAATTTAGTGATTTTACTAAAGGTGTTATGTGAATATTGTTATGAATCTCACTGCTCTATTTTGTGTCTGTTCCAGTTTCTTAATGTTTTTTTGAGTTGAGGGGTCTCAAACGGATGCATATTCTATTATTGGCCTAACCTAGGTTAAATAACATTTTAATTTTATGTTCTTATTTGATTTATAGAAATTTCTTTTAATAAATCCTAATGCTTTGTTTGATTTCTTTTTATAGTTTCATCAATATGTGGATTCCATGACAGTTTTTCATTTATTATAACACCTAGGTATTTTGCGTTTTTAGTCTGTGTTACAGGTTTGCCATGAATAAGATAAGTGGAATTAATTTGTTTTATTTTTTTTTTTTACTCTTAACAACTGACATTTTTCTGGGTGTAAAGACATGCTCCAATTTGATTCCCATTTCTGTAATTCATCTAATTCTCTTTGTAAAATATCTGTGTCTTGTGTTGTTTTTATTGTTCTATATATTATGCAATCGTCTGCAAATAATCTGACTTTCGTTCCTGAAGTTATGCAATTTGGTAAATCATTTATGTAAATTAAAAAAAGGTAGTGGACCCAAGACTGTTCCTTGAGGTACACCTGAGTTTACTGTTATCGGTGTTGATTTAGAGCCATTTATTATTACAGTTTGTTCCTTGTGAAATACTGTATTCCTCATTAATCTTCGGACTCAAAGACAAGCCTTATTATTATTATAAACTAATGAAAGTTTTTTTTTTTTTTAAAGAAGCATTACAGGCCCACAATTCTGAAAAAAAATTGAGAACAGATGACTTACAAAAAAGTATTTGGGGTAAAGTTTACTAAAATATTTATGTTTCTTAAGAATTCAAAATTTTCCAAAATGACAAATTCATGCCTGAAAATAAAAATTTTAGAACCTTAGGACTTACATAAAAACTGTTGCCATATTTGACTTTATTGTCTAAAAATCCATGCATTCGGCATAAATAAAGGTGGGAGTGGAAACAATTAATCAAATAAAATCAACAGTTCTTTTCTCCACTTCATATTTTATTTGCAGATCATAGTGCCTGACAAGGCTGGTGGTGAACCACTTGCTAAGAAGTCAATTTTATGACAGAAATGTAATACTGGCAGTCTAAAAAAAAATTTATTTTACATGTCTTGATGTTCCTTCGAATCAGAATTGAATATTACATCCTAACCTTAACCTCCCACTGGGTGACAGCATGTGAACCCAGTACCATTGAGACGAATGTGCATTCCAGACAATTAGGAAGTCATCCATGCATACCACTATAATTTTTTAAAAAATTATTAAATAAAATATTTTGTTTTTTGAGTTGACATAAGTCTGGTGCCATAACGTCTCTAACTGCATCTCAATATCCTTAATACCTAGTAATATCAACACTATTTACAGACCACTAATTTAACTTATATATAAGACTTTTCATATAATCAGTTATTAGTAGCTAGGCCTACCCCTATTAAGAGAAAAACAAAAAAAAAAGCATTTTTTTTTAACACTGATGATTTTTTATATTCATGACATTAAATTAGAAAAAGGAAATAATAGACCTACATCAGAAATTTTCAGAAGGATATAAAGCCATTAACTATTTGTAAAAGCATTACCAAATTCAAGTTTAAAGCAAATATTGTTTTTAAATGGTATATTCAACAGCTATTAGTATTTCTAAATTAACAGATCAGGACATGTGTTAGGATTTTGATATTAGTCCCAGACTATAGTATTAAAATAAATAGTACAAGTACAAAAACTTATATCAATGAAGCACCTAAAAATAAAATTATTGACTCTGGATAAATGAATAACATCAAGCTTTAAAATGGTTCTATACATGTACAAAAACATGATTGAATTGGTCATTGCCTTTTTCATTACTCACAGACTGATTGCATGTGTTTAAAATTTTAGCACACCAAAAATCATCTCTAGCAGAAGAAGACATTGACCAACCAATCTCAAAAACAATATGAAAAATGCAAAAAAAAAAAAAAAATATTATTCATCAAACAAATTACATAAATGCTGGTTTAATATCACATCAAATAAACAATGCAAACAAAAGAAAACTCATAAAAAAAAGTTTAAGAAGCTGCAACAGAAAGTAATAGTTAAAAGTATCTTAAAATTATAACACCTCACTTAAAAACTCATCAGACAGGTGCAGAGTAAATAGTATAATGTGGTGGTGGTGTTTTTTTTTTAACAGATTTGACCCTTACGCTTTACACCTTCCATATAGCAGCCATTTTATTCTTTGTATGAACTACACCACATTCTTATGAAAAATATTATCTTCCTACACATTCAATAACATCGACAAATAGAATGTTGGCATTTAATTGAGTATATTTATTTTTTTAAACTTAAATAACAATGACCCATATAATGCTGTGTTGTTAAAAAAAAAAAAAAAAGACCCAACAAGCCATTGAATTATATTCTCACAATGTCACACTAAATTAAAGGGCCCTGAAAAATACAATAAAAAAATAGGACTTTTGTCAGCCTTAGGTTTCCAGGAAAAAAGAAAATAAATGCTGCTAAATACTGACTCAATGTAATAGCACCATGAAATAGCTAAAGCTACATTATAAACATGTAGTAAACATAAATAATTTCAAATGTGGTCACTGCATGAATGGTTGTGTATAAAACCCCCAGCCCAATAGTAATAAGTTTCATGCCTTGCTAAAACAAAACAGGATTGTGCTAAGTCCTCAGAGTTCTAATGTACGCAATGTACGCTCCTGAAAATACTGCACAAAACCCATAACATGAATATATAGCCACTGGGTACAAATAAATTATGAAGCAATTAGTATTAAACATTCTAAAAAGGCACCCTCAGATTATTTATTATAATCAATAAAAATTCAATACTAATGTGAAAGACAGGAAGTCAACTTTTTAAAACTGAGATGTTATGCATTTAACAACCACCTACCCTCTAAAAAAAAGTTACAAACAATAAAAGCAGTTTTTTTGTTTTGACTTTTTAACACATTTTACAAACAATAAATAAAAAAATATATAATCCAAGACAACAAAAATAATGCTAAGATTATATACACAGTCAACCCTTGATAGTCCCATGCACTCAGTAATCCGACACGTGGCGCCAACTTGGTGACAATGGAAGCTTCAGTTGCACATGTGCTTTGACACGCAAATCTTGCAGCTTCTTATGTGTTTCTTACTGTATTAAGTGGGTGATACATTCTTGATTGTCTTTCTGTGATTACTTTTAGCCAGTTTATCTGCGTATATTTTAGTGCTGAAGTTTTTATTACGTCTTGTATGATGGCAAATGGCAAGCAAAGTTGGCAAACCTAAGCATAAAACATTATCTCTTATTGAAACATGGGAAATGATTAAAGGGTATTAACCTGGTAAAACTCCAAATGCCATTTTTTTAATTTATGTAAAAAAAGCGTTTGTAAAATGTTTTACATTTTCCAAGTTCCTTCAGAGTTGAAGATAATTTACTTCATAATCCAAACTTCCTGCAGGATGATGTGGGATGGCAGCAGACAGGCTATTAACCTCGGATGTTCAAGAAGTCCAAACAACAGTCAGGTGTGCATACCATACAACCAGGCATGGGGCTACCTACCCTTTACGACATTATGAAAAATGGGGAGAAAGTAGAGCATATTGTGAAATCCAATGAGGAAGAAACAAATAGAAAAACATTTAAATCGAGCAAATATTCCCAAGCTGAGAAAATTTTATTTACTTTTTTTTTTTAGATCAATACATTTTTCTTTTTCATCTATTTTTTATTCCATTGGAAGTCAAGAGAATATCTTACTACAGTATAGTATAATTTTCTAGACATACAGCTTAATTTTTTAAAGTATAGCAATAACCTTTGCTAATATGACACGACCCCAGTCCCATAAATGTCGGACTATCAAGGGTCAACTCTAGGAGTTAAATTATAAAATCTACAGGGTTAAATTATACAGTTAGTGGTGTGTTTTTTTTGTTGTTTGTTTAAAATATTAGTTTACTTGTTTATTCAGCCCAAACAAAATGAACTTTTCGAAGGTCATCTATTCGCACTCCAGTTGTTAAATCTTTAAAAGTGTGCAGCCATGCATCTAGTAAGATGATGAAGTTTCCTGGTCTTAAACAAGATGATAGAGGTTTCATGGTTACAGCCAGTCTGTCAGCATCTGGGTAGCCAGTTATAGCAGCCTCAGTCCTCTGCTCATCATGAAAGATTATGTGTAGTTTCATTTGATGAACATCCTTGAAAAGATTAAAAAGAAAAGCTTTCAAAAGATTATAATTTTTTTATTAATTTAATATCTTCAAGGAAAGATAATCCTTTTAAGAGCTGGGGTAATGAAAGTGTAACATATGTTTTTAAACATAAAGATAATATAAATATATAAAAAAATCTGAGATTTATAAAATGAAATTGAAAATTGATATGCTAATTAGAAACTAGAGGATGTATAAAGTGACACATTGTTTTTAAATGGTGGCATATCTGGTATGCAGATCTATATGATATACTGTGTTAATGTCTAATTCTGGAGATTATACATTATAAAAGCTGGATGTCAATTACTAAAGATAGAAGTAGGAAAAAAACCCATAACAAATGTTAACAAGAAATTGAAAAAAAAAAAGAACAAGAAAAATATAAAAAAACAACTTTAAAATAAAACAAAATTAAATTATGTTAAGTGTAATTGTATCCCACAGTCTAACAAGAAAACCAGTAGCTTCGAAGTTATAATTGAAAATATAAAATACTAAAGAAAATCCCAAACCAAAAGTTCAAGTTCTGTCAAAATTTTAAATCCATTGAAAAAGTTTTAAAAAATTGTATCACTAATTAAAATATTTTCTTCAATTTAGAACTATTCAAAGTCTGTCAATAATTAATAACAATTTGTCAAGATATTCAAGTAAATAAGCTTTGACTTACACTAACAACAACTGCAGAACGCCACATGTGTGGATATGGGGCAACAATCTGTGCAATTATGACTAATCTTTTTAACTGTATGTATAAAGTTGCAGCAATAGTAGCTGGGGAGAAGAGATAAATTTAATGACTTTATCTTACATATACTTGATTTCAGCATGCAATATATATATATATATATGTTCTCCATCAGTTGTGAACCTCATCACTGCCAGGGCAGAGAACAGCGCTGGAAGAAGAAAAGCATCAGAGAAAAAAGTAAGGCAAATAACACTAGCTCCAGCTGGACATTCCAGGATCACCAGCCACAGGAGGAGGCACAAAACTCCAGTGCATGCCCTCAGCCCCCTGGATGACAAATGTGGTCATCATCAAACTACTATGGATGAACTATATATACTGGTATATATATATACATATATGATATATATATATATAGTTCCATAAATGTAAATGTTGTCTTCAGAAAAGAAGATTATATTGTCCTGTCCTAAACCTCCTGCAGAAAAAGTGAATATTGATCCACATATTAAACACTTATTACTATTAAAATTATTTCAAAACCAATTTTATGATAGCACTATTTTTTAAATATATTTTTTACATAATTTAAAATTCTTGAAATTACTGGGGATAAGTTTTGTCTATTCTTCTAGCCAGCTTATTTCAACTGACCAGGAGGCTTTTTTTTTTTTTCAGTCTGTGCTATGGAAAATAGCGCACTGTTCTGCTCTGCATTCCATATTGTGTCTTGGTTATGCTGGGTTGTTGAGGTAATTGAGTCTGAGGTGGAATAAGTTGGAAAATTTTGTAAGGGAGGGAGCAATGCCTGCAGTATTGTAGGTGTATAATTAAAGGAAAAACATAATTGGAAACATAACATTTTAAATTACTACTTGCATTATTATTCTTTATTGCAGGCAATCTTAAGAAATACTTTGATGAAAATTAGGAATAAATGCTTGGTATATACAATTTTAATTGCATATATAGGGCTCTGATATAAATGTTAGAGTGCAGCAAATCTTTTAACCTACATTACTTTGTGGTATTTTTTCTACAATCCACTAATAAATAGGCTATATATCAACTATTGTGCTAGAGTGAAAATATATTAACTCATACGTGCAAATTCATGAACCAGGTTTCCAAGAAGTGCACTGGTTTTGGTATTTTCGGTTAGCCCTTTAGTTTGAAGCAGTTGAAAAGTCTGGCCATCTATGAGGACTTGGTCTACAAAGGTGTATAATGCTATCAAGGCTGTAAAAAATTGAGAAAATTGAAAAGGACATTCTTACCCATAAGTGGCTGTTAATATGCTCCCATAAATCAAAGAGCTTGTTTTATACATGAGAATATAAGAACTATAACATCAACTTACCACAGGATGGTTTATGCTGAGCTTTGTATTTACTCTGACATGCAATACTACAATAGTAGCCACCTCTGCAAATAGCACATGATATACTTTTGTCACACATTTTATGACACACAAGGCAATTACTTTTTTCGTTCTCAAACATTTTTGGACAGTTTGCTTTTATCGCATCTGAAATAATAATTAATAGACAATTTACTTATTAGAAAATAAACCATTACTAATCCTTGATAATGTAAATTGACAAGAACGTGTATGGATTAATTATTTTCTTACTATTATCATCATACTGAGGGTAGCCTTTACTACTGATGACTGGTGTGCTGCCTGTTTGTTCAGTCAAATGCCATCTTCACTAGCATGTATGATGTGAGTTCAATTATTTGAAAGCCCTGATATTTAATTATTAGTATGTTTACATTTCTATAGAGAAAGCTTGCTGTCCAATGTGCCAATCGTCTGGCCCACTTACAGTATCACCAAATGTCACCAGCATTTATTTTGTTAATTCCCCATAAATTATACATTTTCCAATCTTTCCCCTTGTTAAAACCAATCCAAACTAAAACTCTCTACTAGTAAAAATGACCCCCACCACCCTCTGAAAGACGACATACAAGGAAGCTTGACTTTTGCCTCCACATTTTTTCAACCCCACCCCTCATAGCACAGGTCAGGAATAACATACAGGAAAAATGCAGACAGTGAGAAAAAAGAATGCTGCAGACTGTGAAGCCATGACAGGGACAGTTTCTGGTAGAAAGTTTCCTGATATCTAACAACCTTTTCAGATGTTTTACTCTCCTGGAGTTCCTTCACACTGAAAGCTCATGGTCCATTGTGGCAATACCTCTCCCAATAGAATTTCCACTGGACTCTCTGATTGTGTAATGCATGAGTTATCTGTTTCTCTAAGGTTCACATCTGGACACAATATCTTATACTGGTCACTCTTGTTTCCTAAATCATACGGACATCTTTATTATGTCATGAGAATGTCTATTCCTTAATACTATTCCCCTCTACCATCTTGGTGAAATAACATTTCACTTTCTATATATTTTCTAGACCTTTCTCCCTGGTAAATAAATGTACATATTAATTGTTTATCCACCCCCCAATAGTACTCTTTTTAAGTATTATCGATGTTACAATTCACTGTGACTAGCAAACATTGTAATATCAATAATACATGGTAATTACTTTGTCCTCCTATCAGGGTATTAGCTTATCATCTATTCCACTTGCCAATTTAATAATCTGTTTTGGAGAAATTTTTGTTATTCACTGGATCACATTTTTTACAGGAGCACAAATTAACATCCAATGACCATATCATTTTGATGTTTATTATGATATTTCCCATGATACAAATCTCCTACTTTTGTAGTTGTTATTATTATTACTATATATATATATTGTTATGAATCTCACTATCCAGATTCGCTGCTAATTGCACCAAACGACACCACCAACTTAAAGAACTTGACAACTCTGGGCTTCAAAATAACGTAATAGTTTAATGTCAATAAATAACAGCCAATACTGTACAATTGGCAGCACGTAACACAAGACTGTACAAATATCTCTCCGCCGTATCAACTCTTGCACTGGTCTCTCTGTCTCATCTCGGACTTGTACTGAGCCGTTGTAACGAACTGTAGATCAGGAAGTTGTGACTGACTGGTCTCTGATACCTGCGCTCTTTATATAGGGTCCTTGCTGGCCTTCTAGAACCGGGCCGAACGTCGCTCGATCATTCTGGGGGGTCATATGACTACATCCCTCGTGACGCTCCTGAGCTCTGTTCACGACGTCGATCCCACTCGAACCTTCATGTTCACACTCGTCTCGGCTGACCGTTGTAATTCATCACGGTTGACCGCTCGTCTATCGCTGGCCTGGGGCGATTTGCGTCGGCTGACTACACACACACCACAACCCCCATCTGTGCCACCACCAGGTTTATAACAATATATATACATGGAGGCGCAGTGGCTAAGATGTAAAGCACTTGCGGCTTCCGAACCGGGAGTCCCTAGTTCGAATCCTGGTGAAGACATTTGCAATTGTTTTTTAAGCTTCAGCTATCTTAAAAAAATATTTGTATCAAAACCTGCAACTTTCTGGCTCTAATTTATTAAGTCAACTTTAGTATCCACACACCAAATCTATCTAAAAGAAAGTTTAGAAAGAGCAAAAATAAAAATCTGGGATGAATAAACTTTGCATCAATAAACTTTACTCTAAACCTCTAATGAATATTGATAGGTGTCAATTGAGGCACCAAGCATAACAAACAATGGCTGGAAAGATCTGGCATAGATTGTAGCTACTGCTGCACAAGATAAGCAACTTCCCTTAAAGCAGCATGTAGTGGAAGAATCCAAAAGAAAACTGCATTTATGTTAATTATAAACCATGCGACTTCCTTGACTTGAGTGCAGGGAAGAATTTAGCCTGCTCAAATGACCAAACTATGGGTTAGGTATGCAGCCAGAGGCGTAGCTAGGGTGGAGGGAGGGAGGGAGAGAATTTGAAAATCCCCCCACCCCTAAATGAGTGTTTTATACATTGAATTAAAGCAAAATGCAGGGGACCCCAAGAGATCAAGCCCCCCTGGGCCCCAAAATGATGAAAATTCCTATCTACGCCACTGTATGCAGTAGATGCATAGCTAAAATAGTATAAGGTGTTAAGTCACATTAAAGCTGCACTAAAAAATAGGCAAAAGTACCAAAGTTGTGTGTTGAGAGGAATTAATTACAATAATTTTTTTCTTTCAGTTTAATAAAAAAAAAAAAATGAATGCAAATGTTTTCAAAGCCTACTAGAATTACCTCTATGAAGGAACAGTTCATTCAATGATTTAAGATCTTCCCCAAATGCAGAGCCTGTGGATATCCTGGAAGCATCTGGATAAATTGCTTCACAGTTTTTCTTATGTACATTGTAGTCCTCTCTACGGCAGGTTGTACTACAATAGCTGCAACATGGGGAAAATGTTTTTTTTTAAGTATACATAAATATCAAGCTTATCAATGATTTTAAATTGTAGATAGACATGATACAGGTTATACAACTATCAAGTTGAGGTGTTGAATTCATTCATTGAATTTTGATGGTATAAAAACATTTATTCTATAAACTGTGAAAGTAAAAACCAACTTCAAAGTGCTATTGTCAGAAAGATACATTCAAAATCTGTGCTTCAAATTAAGTACAGGTAAAAACCAAGATGGAAAACATTTTAAGCATACAGATGAAAAACTCAAAATGTTGTCACAATACTTCATCTATAAATATTCATTAAAACCTTGTATTATCAAAGTTTAATGGACTAGTTGAACCATAAGTTAAAACCTTGTATTATTAAACTTCAATGGACTAGTTGACCCATAAGTTTAAAACCTTGTATTATAAAACTTCAATGGACTAATTGACTCATAAGTTAAAACCTTGTATTATAAAACTTCTTACCTTATCTTATATAATACAGACGTTACTTCAAAAAAGAAGATGATTATGTCCTACGCGTCATGCATAACTTCAATGGACTAATAGACCCATAAACTAAAACCTTGTATTATCAAACTTCAGTAGACTAGTTGACCCATAAATTAAGTTAAAACCTTGTATTATAAAACTTCAATGGACTAATTGACCCATAAATTAAAACCTTGTATTATCAAACTTCAATGGACTAGTTGACCCATAAATTAAGTTAAAACCTTGTATTATTAAACTTCAATGGACTAGTTGACCCATAAGTTAAAACCTTGTATTATCAAACTTCAATAGATATAGACTAGTTGAACCATAAGTTAAAACTTTGTATTATCAAAGTTCAATGGACTAGTTGACCCATAAGTTAAAACCTTGTATAAAACTTCAATTGACTAGTTGAACCATAAGTTGCAAATGTCGAAAAGAAAACAAATTTATATAATTGATTTTATTAAAATCTTACTAAGCTTCTTTACAATGCTCACAGATAATCCTGTATCTATAAATGAATATTGAACCACATTTCCTACAATTGATGTAGACTCTCAGCCATTTAGTTTTCTCCATAAACCTATTTATATATAAAAATGACATTAACATAATACAGTTTAAACTATTATAAAATTATTAATTATTATAAAATGACTTACTCTTGCTTATCAATAACAACATCATGGTCAAAAATCATTATTAAATGTTTGAAAGCTATAATTGAAACTGATTTCTAGGTATCTATAATATACAATCATAATATAAATAAATATCATCAATACCTAAATGTAAAAGTATGTATAATGTAGTAAAACTATAATATATATGGTCATCATACGTACTATTCATAGTCTATTAGATGTTGAATCTAGATCTAGATCTATACACTTAAAATTAGTTGTCTTATCACTAATTAGTAAGTTGAAAAGGGGAATCGCCGCTATTAGTTTTGTGTGGTCTGTCTGTCCGTCGCAATTAGATCTCATAAAGTAGAAAAGTTCTGATGCAACACTGCTTTTTTCTTATTAATCAAATTTATGCAAACGATTTTACTTTTTTTTTTTAAACTTTAAAAAAAATGTGTATTACTGAATGGGGGCACAGTGGTTGAATGATTAAACACTTGGATTCCAAACCTGAAATCCTCAGTTTGATTCTCTGTGAAGACTGGGATTTTGAATTTCAGGATTTTTAGGGCACCCCTGAGTCCACCCTAACTCAAATGGAGACCTGACTTAAATAGTTAGGGAAAGTAAAGGCGTTTGGTCATTGTGCTGGCCACATAACAACCTGCTCGTTAATTTTTGGCCAAAGAAACAGGATGACCAATATAGATTGCAAGGTCTGGAAGGGGAGCATTACTTTTTTTTTTACTATTACTAAATATTAAGAACTTTCTGTCAACTAGTTCCTTACAATTAGAACAAAATGTTTACTAAACTTTTTTTTAAAGGGAAAAAATCTATTTAGTATGCTTATTTACTTATATTATAGGTTGAATATAATTTAAAAGAACAATAATTAAATATAGTGTTTCATCTTATACATCTGAAATGTAATGAGCACATATTATAGCCTATATAGTGCCCTCAAACACAAAACTAAAAGGAAAAGTTTCTAAATCTGGATATATACATATATAAATCTTGTCTTGATTTACAGCTAGATCTACTATAGATTGACTATAGATCTCATTCAAGTATCTAGATATGTTTTTTTTAAAAATAATAATAATAATAATAATATAGGTGCCCTAAAATTAAAGCTGTATTATTTTACTTCTACTGGTTGTGAAAGTTTGACACTGAATGCTGAAAGAAGAATCCAAGCCTTTGGAAGTAAATGCTGCAGAAATATGTTGGGTTCAGATACCAGGAGAAGAATAATGAAATAAGTTTGTGCTGTTACAAGTCAACACTCTGAAAAAAGGAGGTACTCCTCAATATATTATACTAAAAAGAGACAAAAGCTGAGCTGGTTTGGTCATATTGTAAGACATGTATATATTACTAGTCGACCCACTGCATAGCATACGCTGTTATTTTGCAGCGCCGGCCTTAGGCCAATGCAACCAATGCGACCTCAGTGGGCCCCGCACATTTAAAAGGACTCGCACTAATTCTAGGTGTAAATTATTAAATGAAACCAGTTTGTGATGGGTGAATACTACTTGTTCTGCCCCCCCCCCCTCTTTTTTTTTCGTAGGGTAACTCTAGTCTGACTTGCAAAAATAACAAACAAAGTGATATCTTCACTTTACTTCTTGTCCAAACTCTTGAACCATGAAGAGAAATATATATATTTACTAATATATGACTCACTGTCTATACATAAGTCATCCTTCAAAGTGCAGTAGTGGAGGGAGCACAAAGAAAAGGTTGTCTGAAGAAAATCTTGATATCCTAAGAACAGCTGCTGAGCTGGAAATGGAGGGATTTGGTTAAGCAAATTGTCGCACCACCCCAAGGACAAAAGATAATTAAAGGCGTACAGATGATGATGATGAGTGCCATCACAGAATTAAAGATAATGAGTAGAATTCAGTAGAATCTAAATTTATAAGGCTACATGTTAGCCCAGACTGAGACTTCAAGCCACTCCTGCAGACAGTACATGGGCATGCCCAGGGTTCAAACCCCAGACCATCTATAGTTCAAGACAATAATTAATAGTCCAGAACGCATAGACCATATAGATTCTATGTCGAGTCATAGAAGTGATCTATGATAAATTAATGGTCTACCACACATTTTGACACATCATCTTATCTTATGAAATCTTATCTTATAGGCCTATGATACAGACGTTACTTCAAAAAAAGAAGATGATTAGGCCTATGTCCTATACGTCATGCATATTAACTAATCTAATGACCTAAGCTAAATTCTGCCAATTCATTGATAGTTTTGCTGGCTAGCTCAGGAAACCATTTCATGCTCTTATAGACTAATAGAAGAAACAGCATTTAATTTGTACAGATTTTTCCTAGCATATGGAACGAAATACACTTATGCTAAGCAAGTACTAGAGTCTGATGACTAATACATATTAATATCTAGAATCTAACGAGACTACTACCGGTATAGCTTAGGCCTATACCTGGACCTAATTAACTAACTTTAAATGCGATTACAATTCTAGATCTAGACCTAGATTCTAGATCTCTTTTTTTCTGTACTTCCATGAAGTGTAGCTTTGGGAAATAACCGTTACCCGTTTTCTTTAAAAATAGATCAGTATAAGTTATAGCAGCGGTTCTCAACCTTTTGTTCTCGGCGACCCCCTTTTACAATCCTCCAGTCTGCTGCGACCCCCCCCCCCCGCATACACACACAGCAATAGAAGAGTAGACAAAAACAATCCATTTTTTTTCAATGGTCTTTGGCAACCCCTGACAAATTGTCAATCGACCCCAAGGGGGTCACGACCCACAGGTTGAGAACCCCTGAGTTATAGTATAAGTATAGTTCTCTTGGACACCTGACCACTTCTCCAAATTTGTGGACAAACACAAAGATGAATTTCAAGTCTCTTATATAAATAGAAAAATTTTTTTTACTAGAAAAGACGTTACTAGTTACTATTTATATATATTATAGATCTTGATTTTTTATATAGATTCTTTTTCGTTTGAGCATGACTAGATGCATAACTCTAACGCGTAGCGAGCGGTAGGACGTATAATTGATTATCATCTTTTTCGAAGTAACGTCTGTATTTTATAAGATAAGATAATAAGATGAAGGCATATGTCACTGTGACTTAAAAACGTAGTTTTACTTTTGCCCTTTTTGTTTTGCCAATTTTAGGGTTGACCCGGTGGGCGGGGGGATTTGAATTACAGTAGAACGTCGTTTATCCGAACGTTTATTATCCGGAGCGTCAAATATCCGGACCAGTTTTTTTTTTTTTTTATCAACCACATGTACTGTAATGCACATATACTGTATGAATACGAAAAATAAGTGATTATTTTCCACAATAAAGGTAAAATTGCGACATTTGTCACCTATTTTGCTCGTTCTTCACGCACGTGTCCCGCATGTGATGATTTTCAATATTCGTATAGTGTCCGGTTGCATATACTGCATGGATCGCTTCGGTTTTCGGTTATCCGAACAATCGCGTATCCGAACGGTATCCGGTCCCAATTGAGTCGGATAAACGACGTTCTACTGTAGCGGACCATTATCGTTGCATGCTGACGTACCCTCACCCTCAAACGGCAGGCCACATATAGGGCCTATATAACTATAGTGTATGCAGGTCGCGTAGATATTTTTCACTGTTTAAATTATTTTTTTTTAAATTTCATTTGGGGCCACCAAATTCACTTCGCTATGACCTCCAATTATCTAAAGCCCCTCTACCGCCCCCCCCCCCTTTTCTCGTAGAAATCTAGATCTAGTAAAAGGCGTTATTTTTAGTTTCATACTAGATAGGCCTTTAGATCTATATTCAGATCGAGATCTAGAATTCTAGATCTATCATGGAACTATAGATCTATATATAGAATCCTACATCTCTAGAGTCTAGTTCTATTACATAGATCAGTGACATAGACTTTTCAAAACTTCTTTTACAGTTACACTCTCAGTAACTCTCATCATTACAATCTTTATAAGTAGATCTATAACTTAGTATAAGAGATTATTAGATCTAGAATTTCTAGATCTAGACTAGTATCATGACATTCGTTTAGGTAATTTAATCTAGATTTCTAAATCCAGTCAACTCTAATCATATATTATTATATTGGAATATAGATCTAGATCTCTAGTATAATTTATTTATATAAAAATATATAGTTACATAATCATAGTTATTAGTTAGTAATAATGGATGGCTGCCTGATCGTGCGGTTTGCACGCTGGACTGTCGTTCGGATTTATCGATGGTCCAGGGTTCAAACCCTGCCCGCTCCCATCCCCCGTCGTCCTGCGGGAGGTTTGGACTAGGAAGTAAACTATCTTCAACTCTGAAGGAACATCCGAAACATGTAAAACATTTTATAAACAACATTTTATGATACTATTAGTCTCACGACACTAGCTCCATCTGCGCCTGGAATAACTGGAACAAACAGACACAAAATAGACTTATCATGATCACGACTCATGGATTTAGACTACTAATGATTAAGATGATAGACTAAGACTAGAGTCATAGACTAGACCAGCGGGGTTTGAAGCTAAAAAACACCTCTTCAATATAAAATTAAAGAAAACTACAGTCACAAAATTCTATGAGAGTAAGCAAGGGAGGTTTTGAGTTCAAAACCCCCATCCAGATGGTTTTATTTTACCCCCCCCCCCCCCCCCCCCCCCCGATTTTTTTGCCATTAAATCTTCCCTCTTAAATATTATTCTATAGCAGGGATTATAATTTTAAAAATTAAAAAAAAAAGGGGAGCAACCTGAATTCGAACTCATGTCTCAAGTCTTCTCAGGTTTCTTATACCAAATTGGTAACCCCTGCTAATGCAGAGCCTATGAAAGCTTGTATAGTCATCTATTGTTTCTATATAGTCTCGTCCTATTTTTCATGTTGTTCACTAAGACTTAGACGGCTATGACTTATAAAGGGGAGAAATCCAGCTTATACCACTGCTTTAGTCAAGTACTATTTCTTTCCCTTGTTCAAGAGACCGTACAAAATAATTAATTCTAATTGTTAATGAACTAATTAGTAAATTTAAAAAATTTTATTCTTGTGTCATCAGGTAAAAGAAATAATCGTGCAAAATTTCAGCTTCATTTGAGATTGGGTGTGGGAGAAATAACATGCACAAACATTTTAGCAGAGTGAGTTGATGTTTCAAGCTTTGTAAAAAAAAAGTCATTATAATTATGCTTTATTATACACCCTAGATATCATTCTCCTGTGCTTACAGACAAACTACTTGTGTTGTTATTTTAAAAATGTTAAAACTTGCATGTTCAGTTTTTACTTGTCTGTGAAAATTTTTTTTTTGTAATGATGTATGTATTTTTATTTTATCACCAAAATATAAATAAAATGCTAATAGCTTCATTGTTTTAAAATTGGCCTTCAAAGTGCTATATAAATAAAGTTGTTTTTTTTAAATCCAAGTCTTTTTATTAGTTGGTCATGTGGTATGTACTCTGGACTCACCGAAATCCCCCTCTGTTCTGTGAAAGGTTTTGGGTTGGTTGTAATAATAGTTTCAACTATGAAGGAACCTCCAAAGCATGTAAACTAAACAAATAATTATAATTTTATGTTTCAGATTTAAGACTATAGAGACAGTGACTTTGATGATACTAAAGCGACTAGACATTTTCAAGGTCATCTTACCAAGTTTGAAAATATTTTACACAAGGCTTAAGTAAAAAATTTCTCAAAAGGTTGTGATAAGGACAGAGGGAAAGCTTTATTAAACCTCTTTTACCTAGATATTAAAGGTAAGTGACACTTTATGAATTTAGATATTTAACTACAGGTATGTAGCACGAGGGGGCGCGGTGGCTGAGTGGTTAAGTGCTTGGCTTTGTAATTGGGGTCCTAGGTTCAAATCTCTGTGAATACTGGGATTTTAAGTTTTGGAATTTTTAGGGTGCCCCTGAGTCCACCCAACTCTAATGGGCACCTGACCTTTTTTGGGGAAAGTAAAGGATATTGGGCGTTGTGCTAGCCACATGACATTCTGCTTGTTAGACGTTAGCCAAAGAAACATCATCAGCTATATAGATTTCAAGGTCTGAAAGGGGAATTTTTTTTTTTATCTCTATATAGCATTAAGTAATTAGTAAAATCTTAAACACTAATTTTGTGTGATTTTTTAGAGAAAACACCAAAACCTTAAGGACATAAATGAGTTTTTCATAGAAACTTTAGACAACCTAAGTTTAGATCAAATCATTAAAAAACCAACTAGATTAAACAACACATTAGGTCTCTTCTTAACCGACAGACCTGGATTAGTAGTAGATTATGATATTATCCCTGGTCTAACTGACCATGATATCATTAAAACACACAGTCAGATAAAAGCAGTAGCCAATATAAAACTTAAAAGAAAAATCTTACTCTGAAACAAAAGCAACCTAACACAACTACACCAAGCTGCATTAAACTTTGAACAAACATTGTTATCAGAAAAAGACATTAACCAACCAGTCGATGACCTCTGGAATTTCATTAAAAACAGTACAGAAAATCATATACCAACTAAATACACATCAAACAAAATAAATAAATGCTGGTTTAATAATAGATTAAAGAAGCTTTGTAAACAGAAAGAAAACCTATATAGAAAATTTAAAGAAACTAAGGCAGAAAGAGTTTATAAAAAGTATATTAAAATTAAACATCTAACCCAAAAAGTAAGCAGACAGCTGCAAAGTGAATACATAAACAGTGTAATATCTAAGGATAACAACAAAAACTTATGGTCATACATTAAGACTAAGAAAATGGAAACAACAGGCATAGCGCCATTAAAAGGAGAAGACATACTTTGTATCAGCATTCTTAGCCTCAGGAGACAAAGACATATTACTTAATTTGAACCAAGAAAATAACATAGAAGATATAGAAGTACAAGAAAAGGGGATCCAAAAACTATTAGCCAACATCAAACCAAATAAAGCATCTGGACCTGATGGTATTCCAGCTAGATTACTATAAGACAAAGTTCACCACCATAGTTTGCTTTTCTTCCATATACACAACAAAACTCAGAAATGAATAAAGCACAGAAGAAATTCAAGAATAGAAATTTGAAATAATTAAACTAATTAAATCCAATATTAATGAAAGGTTCAGTTAGAATGTTAAAAATAGATTTTTTAATCCAAACTAATTATATTAATTAAACTAATAGACACTACTAGCCTTCTAGCTTGCATAACGATCCATCCATCCCAGTGGCACTACTTTAGCACATCCCTCCTTTAAGATTTCTACTGAGCCTTTCATCTTTGCCTGAAAACCAAGCTGTTGTAGATTTGCCTCTTCATCATCAAACCATCTTATTCTTAGTCTGCCTTAGGGTGACTTCCCTTTTGGTTTTTGCCTATATACAATTGTTCTCCTCTGTTGTCTGACATTCTTTCAAGGTGACCTACCAAATGTTGTCTGTTCTTTTTTATTTTCAGCACTATAGGTTTGTCTTCATACAATTGGTATCTCTCCTTGTTAGTGCATGTCCTCCACCCAGTTTCCTATAGTACAGCACCATAGGTTTTCCTAAGTATTTTCTGTTCCTAAGTAGTTAGTAGATTTTGAGTTGTCAGTTTCCATGTCTCACTTGCATACATGGCTACTAGTCGTATTATGCTTTTGTATATCATTTACTTTTATAGTGTTAATCTAGAATAGAAATTTCAGGTCATTTTCTAATCACACCAGTTAGACCTCATGAATGTTGGATGTTAAAACTCTCATTTTTTCCCTCATTAAATAACAATTTCAAGATTAGATTTGGCCCCTGTGAATGTGACAATGGCATATTTTATTTTTGGTCTTTCATTCTGAGTTGAAATTATATAACATTTCCTTTCCCATCATGAAAGCAATCTGAATCCAAACAGGAATCTGAATCTATAAATGAATCTGAACCTAAATAAAGATCAGATTCAAGGAAAGAATGTCTACAGAATCCTATATGCTCTCAAATATAATACTTGCCAATAGGATTTAGAAAGGTATTTGGATTTGAAGAAGATTTTGAATCAAGAAAATAGTTTAAAACTGAAAGAAAGGAATCTGAATCCATAGAAGCATCAGAACTGTTGAAAGATCCTCTTTCTAGAAAGGTATTGTGGAAAATCAATTATTGAAACTTGAAAGCAATCTGAAGCCAGAAAGCAATAAGTACAATTAGAAATATTTGAAACTAGAAAACAGTTTGATTAAAAAAAGGACAAGAATCAAGAAATCCTTTAGCATAAAGAGACCTGAATCTAGAAAGCAGTCTGAACCCCAAATAGCTGGAATCTGGAAAAGAATCTGAAGGAGTTCAACAACCTGAATCTAGAAAGGAGTTTTTTTTTTAAAGTAGAAAGCAACACACAAAAGCATGTGAATCTAGTGATGAATGTGAATCAGACCAGTGAACCTGTGTCAGGGATCCAGAAAAAAGCAAAAACTGAAGCTAAAGAAATACCTGAACAAAGAAAGCAGTCCATCCTGAGCAAGGGTACAGAATTTAAAAAAAAAGAATCCGAATTCTAAAAAAAAAAAGAATCCAAATATAAAAAAAAAAATAATTAAAAGAAAAACAAAAAAAAAAAACAAACAACAAAGAGTGATTCTAAAATGGAATCTGAATCTTCTGAAAGTCCAGAATTTAGTCAAGAAACTGAGGCAACAAAGGCACGTGAATCTAGAAAGAAATCAGAACCAAACGAAGTACTGAAATCTAGAAAGCAATCAGAATCGAAACAAAAGCTGAAATCTAGAACGCAATCAGAATCGAAACAAGGACTGGATTCTAGAGAAGAATCGGAACCAAATGAAGTACTGGAATCTAGAAAGCAATCAAAATCGAAACAAGAGCTGGAATCTAGAAAGCAATCAGAACCGAAACAAGAGCTGGAATCTAGAGTAGAATCGAAACCAAATGAAGTACTGGAATCTAGAAAGCAATCAGAATTGAAACAAGAGCTGGAATCTAGAACGCAATCAGAATCGAAACAAGGACTGGATTCTAAAGAAGAATCGGAATCAAACGAAGTACTGGAATCTATAAAACAATCAGAATGGAAACAAAAGCTGGAATCTATAAAGCAATCAGAACCGAAACAAGAGCTGGAATCTAGAACGCAATCAGAATCGATACAAGGACCGCATTCTACAGAAGAATCAGAACCAAACGAAGTACTGGAATCTAGAAAGCAATATAAAGAATCGAAAAAAGAGCTGGAATCTAGAACGCAATCAGAAACGAAACAAAAACTTGATTCTAGAGAAGATTTGGAACCAAACGAAGTAATGGAATCTAGAAAGCAATCAGAATCGAAACAAGAGCTGGAATCTAGAAAGCAATCAGAATCGAAACAAGGACTGGATTCTAGAAAAGAATCAGAGTCAAAACAAGGGCTGGAATCTAGAAAACAATCTGACTCAAAACAAGAACTGGAATCTAGAAAAGAATCAGAGCCAAAACAAGGGCTGGAATCTAGAAAAGAATCAGAGCCAAAACAAGGGCTGGAATCTAGAAAACAATCTGACTCAAAACAAGGACTGGAATCTAGAAAAGAATCAGAGCCAAAACAAGGACTGGAATCTAGAAAAGAATCAGAGCCAAAACAAGGGCTGGAATCTAGAAAACAATCTGACTCAAAACAAGGGCTGGAATCTAGAAAAGAATCAGAGCCAAAACAAGGACTGGAAACTAGAAAAGAATCAGAGCCAAAACAAGGGCTGGAATCTAGAAAAGTATCAGAGCCAAAACAAGGACTGGAATCTAGAAAACAATCTGACTCAAAACAAGGACTGGAATCTAGAAATGAATCAGAGCCAAAACAAGGACTTGAATCTAGAAAAGAATCAGAGCCAAAACAAGGACTGGAATCTAGAAACGAATCAGAGCCAAAACAAGGACTGGAATCTAGAAAAGAATCAGAGCCAAAACATAGGCTGGAATCTAGAAAACAATCTGACTCAAAACAAGGGCTGGAATCTAGAAAAGAATCAGAGCTAAAACAAGGACTGGAATCTAGAAAAGAATCAGAGCCAAAAAAAGGACTGGAATCTAGAAAACAATCTGACTCAAAACAAGGGCTGGAATCTAGAAAAGAATCAGAGCCAAAACAAGGACTGGAATCTAGAAAACAATCTGACTCAAAACAAGGGCTGGAATCTAGAAAAGAATTAGAGCCAAAACAAGGACTGGAAACTAGAAAAGAATCAGAGCCAAAACAAGGACTGGAATCTAGAAAAGAATCAGAGCCAAAACAAGGACTGGAATCTAGAAAACAATCAGAGCCAAAACAAGGGCTGGAATCTAGAAAAGAATCAGAGCCAAAACAAGGACTGGAATCTAGAAAACAATCTGACTCAAAACAAGGACTGGAATCTAGAAAACAATCTGACTCAAAACAAGGACTGGAATCTAGAAAACAATCTGACTCAAAACAAGGACTGGAATCTAGAAAAGAATCAGAGCCTAAACAAGGACTGGAATCTAGAAAAGAATCAGAACCAAAAAAAGGACTGGAATCTAGAAAACAATCTGACTCAAAACAAGGGCTGGAATCTAGAAAAGAATCAGAGCCAAAAAAAGGACTGGAATCTAGAAAACAATCTGACTCAAAACAAGGACTGGAATCTAGAAAAGAATCAGAGCCAAAAAAAGGACTGGAATCTAGAAAACAATCTGATTCAAAACAAGGGCTGGAATCTAGAAAAGAATCAGAGCCAAAACAAGGACTGGAATCTAGAAAAGAATCAGAGCCAAAGCAAGGACTGGAATCTAGAAAGATATCTGATTCAAAACAAGTACTGGACTCTAGAAAGGTATCAGAATCGAAACAAGCACTGGAATCTAGAAAAGAATTAGAACCAAAACAAGGACTGGAATCTATAAAGCCATCTGATTTAAAACAAGGTCTGGAATCTAGAAAGCCATCGAATTTAAAACAAGGACTGGAATCTAGAAAGCCATCTGATTTAAAACAAGGTCTGGAATCTAGAAAGCCATCTGATTTAAAACAAGGACTGGAATCTAGAAAGCCATCTGATTTAAAACAAGGTCTGGAATCTAGAAAGCCATCTGATTTAAAACAAGGGCTGGAATCTAGAAAGTTATCAGAATCAAAACAAGGACTGGAATCTAGAAATGAATTAGAACCAAAACAAGGGCTGAAAAATAGAAAGCCATATAATTCAAAACAAGGACTGGAATCTGAATTAGAATTAGAATCAAAAGAGGGACTGGAATCTAGAAATGAATTACATCCAAAACAAGGACTGGAATCTAGAAAATTATCAGAATCAAAACAAAAGCAAGCATCTATAAAAGAATCAGAACCAAAAGAAGGACTTCAAAAGCTATCAGAATCAAATCAAGAACCTGCATCTATAAAAGAATCAGAACCAAGAGAAGGACTGGATTCTAAAAAGCTAGCAGAATCAAAACAAGGACTGGAATCTAGAAATGAATTGGAACCAAAACAATGGCTGGAATCTAGAAAGCCTTCTGATTCAAAACAAGGACTGGAATCTACAAAAGAATCAGAACCAAAACTAGGAATGGAATCTAGAAAGCAATCAGAATCAAATCAAGGACTGGAATATTTAAAAGAAACAGAACCAAAACTAGGGCTGGAATCTAGAAAGCTATCAGAATTGAAACATGGACTGGAATCTATAAAAGAATCAGAATCAAAACAAGGCATGGAATCTAGAAATGAATTAGAACCAAAACAAGGACTGGATCCCAGAAAGCCATCAGATTCAAAACAAGGACTGGAATCTAGAAAGTTATCAAAATCAAAACAAGAACTAGCTCTAGAATCTAGAAAGCAATCAGAATCAAAACAAGGACTTGAGTCTAGAAAAGAATCCTACTCCAAACAAGGATTGGAATCTAGAAAAGAATCTGAGCCAAAACTAGGAATTGAGTCAAGAAAAGAATCTGAGCCAAAACAAGGACTTGAGTCAAGACAAAAATCAGAACCAAAAGAAAAGCTGGAATCTAGAAAGCTATCAGAATCAAAACATGGACTAGACTCTAGAAATTTATCAGAACCAAAACAAGGTCTGGAATCTAGAAAGCCATCTGATTCAAAACTAGGACTAGAGTCTAGAAAGTTATCAGAATCAAAACTAGGGCTGGAATCTAGAAAGCTATCAGAATTGAAACATGGACTGGAATCTATAAAAGAATCAGAATCAAAACAAGTACTGGAATTTAAAAAGGAATCAGAACCACAACAAGGACTTAAGTCTAGACAAGAATCAGAATCAAAACAAGGACTGGAATCTAGAAAGCTATCAGAATCAAAACAAGGACTGGAATCTAGAAAGCCATCTGATTCAAAACAAGGGCTGGAATCTAGAAAGCTATCAGAATCAAAACAAGTACTGGAATTTAAAAAGCAATCAGAACCACAACAAGGACTTAAGTCTAGACAAGAATCAGAATCAAAACAAGGACTGGAATCTAGAAAGCTATCAGAATCAAAACAAGGACTGGAATCTAGAAAGCCATCTGATTCAAAACAAGGGCTGGAATCTAGAAAGCTATCAGAATCAAAACAAGGGCTGGAATCTATAAAAGAATCAGAACCAAAAGAAGGACTAGATTCTAGAAAGTCATCAACACAAGGACTGGAATCGACAAAGCAAACAGAATTAAAACAAGGACTGGAATCTATAAAAGAATCTGAAATAAAACAAGGATCTAAATCCCACAAACTATCTGAATTTCAGAAAAGATCTCAATCATTGATAACTTCTGAACCTAAAAATGATTTTTTATCCAAAGATGTATCTTCTGACTCTGTTAAAGTAACTTCACAAGATCTAGGAGCCCTATCAAAAAAAGAATCTGATATGAAGGATAAAGTTGATTCAAGAAAAAATTCTGAAATCAAACAAAAACCTGAACCCAGAAAGGAATCTAAACTTAGTCATGAGACTGAATCTAGAAAGGAATCTGAGCCTAGTCAAGAAGTTGAATCTATTAAAGAATCTGAACCTAGTCAAGAAGGTGATTCTAAAAAGGAATCTGAACCTAGTCATGAGGCTGAATTTAGAAAGGAATCTGAACCTAGTCAAGAAGGTGAATCTATTAAAGAATCTGAACCTAGCCAAGAAGGTGATTCTAGAAAGGAATCTGAACCTAGCCAAGAAGGTGATTCTAGAAAGGAATCTGAACCTACTCAAGAAGGTGAATCTATTAAAGAATCTGAACCTAGTCAAGAAGGTGAATCTATTAAAGAATCTGAACCTAGTCAAGAAGGTGATTCTAAAAAGGAATCTGAACCTAGTCATGAGGCTGAATTTAGAAAGGAATCTGAACCTAGTCAAGAAGGTGAATCTATTAAAGAATCTGAACCTAGCCAAGAAGGTGATTCTAGAAAGGAATCTGAACCTAGCCAAGAAGGTGATTCTAGAAAGGAATCTGAACCTACTCAAGAAGGTGAATCTATTAAAGAATCTGAACCTAGTCAAGAAGGTGAATCTATTAAAGAATCTGAACCTAGTCAAGAAGGTGAATCCAGAAAGGAATCTGAACCTAGTCATGAGACTGAATTTAGAAAGGAATCGGAACCTAGTCATGAAGATAAATCTAGAAAGGAATCTGAAACTAGTCATGAGGCTGAATTTAGAAAGGAATCTGAACCTAATCATGAAGAGAAATCTAGAAAGGAATCTGAACCTAGTCATGAGGCTGAATTTAGAAAGGAATTGGAACCTAGTCATGAAGAGAAATCTAGAAAGGAATCTGAACCTAGTCATGAGGCTGAATTTAGAAAGGAATCTGAACCTAGTCATGAGGATGAATCCAGAAAAGAATCTGAACCTAGTCATGAGGATGAATTTAGAAAGGAATCGGAACCTAGTCATGAGGATGAATCTAGAAAGAAATCTGAACACAGTCAGGATGTCAAATCTAGAAAAGAATCCGAAGCTAGTAACAAAACTGAAATTACAAAGGAAATTGAACCAAGTCTGGAATCTGAACCAAAAGAATTGTCAAGTATCAATTCACAAACTACAGCAGCTTCCTTATCTATGAAAGTATCTGGAACTAGTACCAGTCAGTCTAGGAAAGTATCTGGAACTAGTACCAGTCATTTTAGGAAAGATTCCAAGCAAGAATTGGAATCTCAGAGATCTTCTCTTGCTCACAAACCAGAAGGCCTCATAGAAACATTGTCCAGTGATGGCTCTAGGAAAGGATCTGTTACACAAACATCTTATGAACCAAGTCAAGAAACAGCTTCAGCTGGACTCAAGAAGAAACCATCTAGGCATCAAAGTTTTGAAAGTGAGCAAGCTGTTGCCAGCAATGATACATTAGTGAAAAAGGATGGTCCGTCCAAAACTGAGGTAAGATTTGCAGAAGAAAAGAATTGTTCTAATTGTATTACTGTTCAGTTGAATAGTGTCTACTTTTTTTGACCTCTAGGATCAACTTGTAATGTTGTTTTGAAACCTTGTAATGCAGATTTTTGTTTAAAGATGTTATTTAGGATATGGCAGTAGGAGTAAAGTTCTTGGTTACTAGACTTATTTTTAAATTACTAAACTTGGGCTTCCCTTGCTTTATAGATTTTCTTTTATTTTTGAAGAAAAACAAAGGGGGAGGGGGAATAACACATACTTTTAGAAAATGTAACTAATGAAGACAGATCATAATTTGTGTTTTATACCAAGCAAATTTATTTAACTGAAAATGGATGAAAAGAAATCAAGACTATCCTTCATTTCTACTTATGTGCAAATTTGATTTTGGAAAAACACCTTGACTAAAGAAATTTAGACAAAAAACAGTATTAAATTTAATTTTCAGTACATTTAAAAATTTAAATGGATAAATAAGTAAAGTTACACTATGTTAAAACTTTCTTTAAAATATTTATTTTTTTACATTATTTTGCTATATTATATTTCATAAGCACATAATGGTTCGTTATAAAATGAATATAAAGGATAACTCAAGTACAGAAGGATAACTCAAGTACAGTTTATTATATTTCAGTGTCTTAAAAGTTGATCCTATGTTTCTAATATTTAAATTCCAGTGTGTATTAAAGCACAAAGAATTAATGTAAGGATTTTAGAATTAAAATTGTGCTGTTAAATTGAAATAAACCTGTCGTATTGGGTCTGAAGGGTAGACAGTATTGTCACCACTCCATATGTTGCTCATTATCTCACTGTGTTTAATATTTCTGCTGCTTGAAATCTGGATTGTACATTTCCTTTTTCTATTAGAGTTTTTGAATCTTTTTTTTTTCCAGAGGATAAATTAGCAACAGTTAATATTTTCTTTAGTCTTAGTTATGATGGGCTTAAGTAGCTTAAGTTATACTAGATCATAATGAACTAATTTTGTCAGTTAAAGCCACTAAATATTTTCAGATCTCCGATGGTTAGTTTTAAAAGTATGTTATTACAATAATTATGTTCATTGTTTGTTTATATTTATTTGACTTTTAAACAATTTTTTTAATGTAGTTTTTCTGTTACTTTTAAAAATGATTTTTTAAAACATGGTTTGTTATCTTTCTGTTTTTGAAAACAATGACTTTATAGCTAAATTTAAAAAAAATTAAAAAATGTAAGTTTTAATTTCATGTGAATGACTTTATGTTAACAATTCAATTAAAACTGCAGTGCATTTTCAAAAGCAAAATGTTTAAATTTGAAGTTGTGTTTTTGTGTTTGTTTTATTGCCTATGCCCTGTGTCTGCATACACATAATATACATTGGTATTGTTGTTAGCACTATTTGCAGAAAAATGTGCTGGCTATAAAAATTTTTCCACATAAGTGTAACAAACCTGTACGCTTGTGTTAATTGAAGTTATAGTTTATTGGTTTGAAACTTACAAAAGGATTTTAAGGGACAGCTTCCTTCAGTTAACAAGTCATCTCGACCTAAAACATTGATAGCAAACAGTAATGCTCAATTCTTTTTTTTCTCTTTAAAACCAAGCGTCAGCATGAAAGACTTTATTTTTACTGAAATCTCAAGTCTCATTTGCTCTGACAAAATTGAACATTGCATATACTGTGTATTTTTAGTTGCTCTTTTGTTGTAAACTTTTTTGAAAGATGTTCTATTGTTAGCATAGTTTGTGTTGTCCAAACCATTCTCATAAGCTTAAATGTATCTTGCCATCATCATTGTTTTTAATTGATTTAAGGGCGAGCTGATTTTCATAATATGTATAGTTCATCCATCAGGGTTTTTTGTGGTTCCTCATGTGGCTGGTGAGACCTACCAGGTATGTGAGCCCACAAGGTTCGGCTGCACACTGGGCATGTTGTTCCAGCTGGAACTAGTGTCATTGGCCTTTTGCTTTTCTTCTCTGTCATGTGCTTCTGTCTCTCAGGTGGCTGTTTCAATTCTGAAGGTTTTCAGAGAAGCTTTGAGGGTGTCCTTGAATATTTAATCTAAAAGCAGTAATCATGAGATATACATAGAGTCAAGTTAAAAATAGATGCTGTTGTCTATATACTTTTGAGTGTATTCATTTGTAATTTTAAAAAACTCCATTGGTTCTGTGTCCTCTTATAAATTGACTTCAAAACAAACCCTGGAATAAAAATTCAGAAAGTTTAAATCCATAGATCCAATAAGAAAACTTCACAAATCCTAATCACATCAGGTAAAATATTTAAAAAAAATACAATGCCTCCTTTAAGAAACTCATGACTGTTTCATAACAGCTGTGACCTAATGATGGTGCTTTTAAAAGCTGTGACCTAATGATGGTGCCATAACTAATGAGTAGACTTCAACAAAAATTTTTTTACCCCTCCCCCTTAGAAAAATCCTGTTTTTTTTTTTCCTTGCTCTGGCACACATAGAATGCATTATTTTTTTTGTTTAGTTTGAAACTGGTCTTCAATCTTACCTTACCAAACCAAACATTTTCTCCCGAAGAGCTGGCTGTTTAGAAATATAGATTTCATTCTAAGAGTTATGACAGCAGGGTTTAATGTAATAATTAACTTATCTAATTGATGTAGTCTCATCAATTTTGATGCTTATTGCGACAAGTTATTTTTTTTTATTTAATAATTCAGACCAGCAAGAAGACTTTTAAATTTCTTCGTTTATCATTTAATGACTTACACAATCTCAGATCAGCTTACTTTTTAAGCACAAGTCATTATATATGCTCATAACACATAACTCATCTAAAAATTTACTACTAGATATAATAATAATAATAATAATAATAATATAATCTTTATTATCCGTATGGAAATTTGTCTTACAATTTGTGCATTACACCAAACAAAAAACATTATAGCTATAAGAAACCAAAGTGTACATTCACACCAGACTCACTCATAATTTACATGTGACAAAGTTTATACCAGATTGTTCTTATTTAATGATTTGATTGCCAGGGGAACAAAAGAGTGTTTGTGTCTGTTTGTCTTTGCTATCGGTGTCTTGTATCTCTTTTGTGATGGTAAAATCCTGACATAAAGGGTGATTCTTTATTTCGAGAATCTTGTTAGCTTTTTTACAAAGAAAAATTGTTGACAGCACTGGTCAGTACATAAACACTGGTAATACATGTACAAGTCACATGTCCTCACTGTCTATGCCCACACACACACACACATACACACACACACAAAGAAAAGCTAACCAGGACATACCTCATTATCTCACCACAATGGCAGCCAGGATTAACTCGATACATTTGTGATAGTGGATCTACAAATCTTAAGTGTTATTTATAGTTGATATTAAACACCTTTTTTGTACAATGCACGAGTTTTAAAGCACTGTTTTTAGTTTTGTTGTACATGTTATGGATGTTCCTTCAGAATTGAAGTTTTTTACTTCCTAGCCCAAACCTCCTGCAGGATGGTGAGACCATCGAGACGACAGTCCAGAGCACATACCACATGATCAGGCAGTCGTCTATTGCTGCCGACTAGCAAAAGAAAATTTAGTGAGCCTTAAACAAACTAAATCTCTAGTGATCTTAAATTACACCAATGTTTTAAATCAGTCCACCACATAGGCACTCTGCATATGAATGGTCAACAAATTTCACACAATTAGAAATACTAGTCTCACTTTTTTTTTTTATCTTAAGTTATCTCCCCTTTAATATTTTACCTAAACTTCACAAATTTGTCCTTGTAGGAATACCTGTTTTTACATACTTTTGTTTCAGAGTTCAAAACCAAGGTCTGGAAAGAAAAAATCAGAATCTGTTACATTTTCAGACAGGCACAATCTCAATCCATCTTCTGCCCATCGCTCAGGATCAAGACGTTCTTCACAATCATTGAATGATGAATCTCACCAGAGTCTAGACAAACAATTGGTAAGTGATGTGACTTCAGTTTTGTTCTTCTTCGCTCTCATTTTACATGTCAGAGGGTTCAGATCAGTAATCCTAAATCTGAGATAAACTGCACAGTGGTTTCCAGATCAGGCAGTTCTTATAGTTTTTGTTCTATGGGAAGGTTTTGGGGCTAGAGTCTTGTTTATATAGTATCCAGCTTTGAAGGACATGGTCGGCATTCTCTGGTGATGCTCCACAAGGGCAGGATTCTCTCGTCCCAAGTTTAAGTTTCCGGAACATATGTTGTCTCATTCTTTTGTGTCCGGTTCTGAGTAGAAAAATTATGCTTAGGTCGTGTCTAGATAGCTTATAATAGGTGTCCTTTTTCTTTTAATTGGGGTGTGTGCTGGTTCAATTCTCATTACTCTATTATTTTCATCATTTCTTCTGGGTAGAGAGGGATTTTCATTTGTTTTCAGTTTTGTAATTATCTCAACTTTAAACTCAACTATTCAAAGCAGCACAAGGAAGAGTTCACACTCAATAGCATACAAAGGAATAGCATGGCCAGCACAAAGACAGACTGACCAAAATTTTCTTTTTAGCTTCATACCATGCCTGGTTGCATCTTATAAATTTTACCTTAGTTAACTTATTTGTCTTAAATAATGTCTTAAGTTATTGAAATTGTTTAAAGAGGACTAGTTTAATTTCAGTCTTATTTTTTAGTCACTGTGTTGGATATTCATTGGGACATTTTAATTAGCCAAATAGTAATTAAGTTGATCCTTTATTTATTGCGAAAGATGCGTTCCAGAACCACCCGCAATAACCGAAATCCAGTCTAGTAGAAACTGAATATTTTAAAAAGTAGTTATACTTCAAGTTTATAATTAGGCTTTATATAGTCCCACCCCTTGCTTTTATGCTACAATAGTCAAAATGCAGTAAAACTAGAATAATTAAGTAACAAATCTCTCTCTTGCGCACACGCCACTGTACTAAGCCAATCAAGCCCTGGGATAAAATGCAAGCTAGCAACCATTCATGTGTTGTTTACAATTGTGAGGAGGCGCATAGGGTATCATCTTAGAAGTAATAGTAGATTTTTATATTTTTGTATACAAATTTGATATTTTTCATGTAAAAATGTATAAAATATTTATCTTCCTATTAAACTTCCCTGAACATTTTTGAAATATCAAAGCAGCAAAAGCTGCATTGTGAAGTGGTGATGCACAATATAGATCAGTAGTGCCCAAAAAATTTTGTCCTGGGGGGTCATATTAGTTTCCAACATGTATTATACAGATTGTAAAAAAAATGTTGACTCCAATGGAACCGATTCTCTACTATACACTGTCCGCAAAAGTTTGGAGGGGTCAGATAGCACCACTTCATGGGTAGTAGTTTGGGCATTGCTAATATTAATTTTTTTAAAGTTTTAAACTGTAGCTGAAGAGGTTTGTAGTCTCCATCCATTTTAAAGGATTAATTTTGCTCCCCTTATACAGAGCAGTAGGCCATCTGTTCATCATTGCTTGGCCACATACTCTACCAAATAGTTCTAGGCAAAACTCACAAGAAGTGTAGGAAAAAAAAAACATTCGTATATTTTTTTTTGTTCCTTGTTCTTTAGTTTTGTTGTATGAAACTATTTAAAACAGTGGTTCTCAACTTTTACAGATTATTGGATAGCCACTGAAAATTGTGCTGTTAGATGTTAATGCTATGTGTAAAAAATTGTTAGTTTTCAAAACTTTAGTGATCGTAGATTGAGAAACACTGTGTTTTGTTTACATCTTTAGATTTTTAAGTTGATTTATTTTTCTATATTCTTAGAAAAAAATGTTAAGATTTGGTTATTTAAAAGAAAAAAAATGCAGACACAATAAATAAGGGGACCAACTCTTTCCTTCAGTTATATTGAAATTTTTTTTTTAATTTGAGAAACACGATTACTTTAAGCTGTGTTCAAATTCTGCAGCCAGACATTGGTTTTATTTTTTATTGTTTTTTTTTTTTATTCTAGCTGGCAGTTTTCTATAGTTGAAAGTTTGAAACATTGTTTGACTGAAGTCAGGATTTTGATCTGACTGTAAAACCAAAATCATTTGTTGGTTTGTGGGGGGGGGTAATTATTAAGTTATCTTCTTGACCTTTAGACTTGAACCTCTTCTTGTTCTTCTTGTTCTTCATCTACACCTGTCAAGTCTGACGTCATCTCTGATTACCAGTTTCCTTTCATTTCTTCCACTCCTGGGAGATCAGAGTGGCAATTGTGCGCAGGTCAGTTGCCACACATTAACCAATCATTTGTATTATTTCTGGGCTAATCAATTTTTTTCAAAGCTATTTGAAGAGAAAGGGATTCTGGCTGAATTTTCCATTCATATTATCTTTTCTTCCTGTTTAAGTGTCTTAGTATCAACAGTTTTACAAAAATGATGTATTGAAATATAAACAGTACAACAAGAAGAAACACACACAAAAATCAATAAAAAACAAAGCTTATATCAAGTTCATTTGTATCACTTAGTTTGTATCAGTCATGTAATTAAGTTCCATCCGGCCCGCCGCAACGTCGGCACTAAGTGTAGAAATCTACCTTCCAAACAAAGAAAAAATTTGGAAAAAATGTATCTTTACCTACGTTTGAGCCCGCACTTTTTCTCTGATTGATTGGTATCATGATCTTTAACATTTGTGTGTTTATGAAATGGGACTCTGAATGTAGAATCTACCTGGAAAAGTGAACAGATCTTTACTTTTTTTTTTGTTGAACACGATAACAAGGCAACATATTTTTTTTATAAAGAAAGTGTCTGGCTGTTTAATAAAACAACAACATAAAAACGGCATTACAAAACTAATATGGTGATATTCTTGGTTTGAGCGTGAATAAAAGATTGTTAAACTATGCCTAGATATTGGAAGATCCTTGGAAATATTTATCACTAAGAGACCACAACATGAGACGGTGTTGCCTACTTTTAAGTAAAGAAATAAAGGTATTGTCTGACTCGTAAAAAAAAAATAATTGTCAAATAACATATTAATTAAGTTTCAAATCCATAGGTTTCTACCAAAATAGTTTCAGAACAATTTCATTTCGTTTTATATCTTTTCGTTCATGTGGCCCACGAGATGAGTGTTGGAAATTATAATGGCCCGCGGGTTGGATTAGGTTGGGCATCAATGAGCTAGACTAACAATAATAAATCTATGCATTACCAATAGTTTTTGGTTAGTGCCATTTCATGCTTCTAGATTTCTCAATGCGATGTGATCCTATCACTTGTCTGGACCAGTTGAGAAGAGGCTTGGGGGAAGAAGGGGGGTATCTGTGTCAATGTTATCCTGATTGTTTTTTTAAATGCATTAAAAAAAAATTTTTACATCTTGAATTCGAACTCGGGGCTCAAGCCTCCTGTAAGGGACTAATTCAACATATGCCACCATATCTGTGACGAACGTTCTTTCGCTTGCTCGATACCAAAGAAAATAATTAATTACCAATAGCTAATTAACTAATTGGTTAATTATTTTTATTGAGTCTTGTTTTGTCAGGTACAAGAAATAATTGTGCAAAATGTCACCTTGATCTGAGATTGGATGTGGGAGAAATATTGTGTACAAGCGTTTACCAGATTGACAGAGACAGAGTGAGTTGATATAAGCTTTGTAATGACAAAAAAATTTTAATAAGTAATTGTGTGGAACATTTGATATTTCTGCAAAAACTATAAAGTTGGTACCCCTTATTCATACATTTAAATAATAGATATTCTGTCTGCATTTGAATGTTTTCCGCTTGAAATAGAGAGTAGTTAAAGACCTTACTCAAATTTTTTATATCAGTGGGAGAAATGCTAATTCGGTTGAGATATTTATTGTTTATTCATAATTTTTGTAAATAAGTCATCATTAGTTAGCACATCAATTTAACATATCAAAATAACAGTCCCATTAAGGACTAGATCATGTTGTACTTAAGGCCAAACTAAAGACCATTGAACTGATACTTCTTTGTTTTTTCTTTGTTTTTATTGAAGACCGTAACAGAAATATTTATCCAGATTTGTAATTTATTATTTGATAATTTAAACTAAAAATGTTACCTGGGATGGATTTTTAAATCTTCTGCTTGTTTTTTTTTTTAAAGACTATTTTTATGTTTAAACAAGAGGAAGAACTCTATTCAAAAGTTGTTAGATGCAGGGGATGGGCACGTACATTAAGAGCATTGAAATGTTGAACAAGTTACCATTAAAAATTGCATTCTTTTGACAAACTTTAAACGGCAACAAAATCTACTCCACTGCTTCAATACCACAGTCTTTTCACTTTTTTTTCTTTTTCACATTATTTTAAAAGGGTAAAGAAAGATCCAGTTCGTAATTATTTAATGTACATGTCTAGTCTCAATATATTGACCACATTCAATGAAGCAGTAAACAAGCAAAATATTTTTTAAAAATGTAAAAAAACAACAAAAAACAAAGCTTATCTAAAGGGGAAGAACTCCATCCTTAAAACTATATCTGTCAATAATGTACAAGCTATTTCCCTTGTTCCATATCAAACAAAATAATGACCAATAATTATTGACTAATTGAGCATTTTTGTTTTTTGTTAAGAATTTTGTTAGGCACAATAAATAATTGTTTAAAAGTATCAACTTGATTGCATAATGTGTGAGGGAGAAATAGCCTTAACAATTATTTAAAGGGATTAAGCCCAACAAATTTAGCCATCTGTGAATACTGAAGTATTAGTTTCCCTTGTTGCTATTAAACAATATAATGAATTACCAGTAATTAATTGTCAAATTGGTTACTTTTTTTTTATTGATTGATGTCTTGATCCGAGAATGGGTGTTGGAGAAATAATGTGTACACACTTTTTACCAGACAGACAGAGTGAGTTGATATTAAGCTTTGTAAAAAGTGTAATTCTGCACACTTACACTGTACTCTGGTTAATAGGACCACCATGGGATGCGATTGTTATAGTCCTAATACCTGGTCCCCATTCAAAGTATTCAACTGTGTAATAGGATTTATTTCAGTACTTTAATATTCGGTCTGGTCTGATTACCAGTTAGTTATTAACCTGATTCGACTGTATTTCTTTTATACCCTACCTAAAATTGATGGTCTGGTCAGATCTGAATAAAATTGAACAGTATTATATTTAAACACTCACATTATTTTTCAGTAGAATCCAGGGCCAGATCCGTTTTGATTAGAACGATTTTACTTGATATAAATTTGCATGAAATTATGAAGTCTCATAAAGTTTGCCATGACTTGCTTTGATTTAGATGTAGTTTTCTTTTCTTTTATGACAATTAATGTAATCCTTTCAAGCTTATTCAATTTAAATCATGGTAACAATAACTTTAAAAAAAGAATTCAATAAACAAAAGCAACAAGGCCAAATATTTATCAGCAAAAATAATTTTCATTCTGCCGAAAAAAAATAAATTTTAATACTCGATCATTAGATATAAGCTTTATTTTTCAGACATTGTTATAATTTGTGGTCAGGTTTGTATCTTGAGGTCATGTTTGTATCCTGAGGTCTTGTTTGTATCTTGAGGTCATGTTTTTAAATTTAGGTCATGTTTGAATCCTGAGTCTCATTTGTATCCTGAGGTCAGGTATGTGTCTTGAGATTATGTTAGTTTAGTATATTTGGGTAGCAGGCGTCTTGTGATGTGTCCAGTAAATGGATCAGCCACACTTCTCCCACTGATATTGCAAACAGAGAGATGGATTGAACTCATTCTCAAGTGTAAATCTGAAAAGAGTAGTCTCCCCTATATTTATTTGCGCTCTGTTTCGTTTGGGGTTCTATTTTTACTTTAAATGTTCACTTTTGCCTTTTCTATTGTTCGCTAATGTAAATCACAAAGTAAGAAGAAATTATTTTTTTTCCATTTTATTTATATGTAGGGACAAAAAAAATTGATTTAACATTAAAAAAAAATATGCATCATTTTATCATTATTAAATCAAATACTAATACTATTATAAATAGTACAATAGTAATGAAGTCTAAAATTCAGAAAAGAAACCCTAAGCAAAAGAATTATTGTTGATGTTTGTTAAGAGTCTAAAATCCAGTGGAAGTTTTTGTCAGTCTTTACACAAAATGAAAAAAGCTATTAAAGAAAAATTAGAAAAAGCACATGATATGATTAGAAGAAAGACCTTCAAACCTGATGACAAAACTGAGGAATCAAAATTAAAAAATGATAAAAGTTCCATTGGCAGCAAAAAAAAACCTGTGGTTCGCAGCAAGAGCCCTACGGTTCGCAAACAGAACCTTGCTGGCAGCAACAAGAGCCCTGCGGTTCGCAAACAGAGCCTTGCTGGCAGCAACAAGAGCCCTGCGGTTCGCAAACAGAGCCTTGCTGGCAGCAACAAGAGCCCTGCGGTTCGCAAACAGAGCCTTGCTGGCAGCCACAAGAACCCTGTAGGCATCAACAGGAACCCCAATGGAGGCTACAAAAACCCTGTAGGCATCAATAGGAGCACCACTGGAGGCTACAAGAACCCTGTAGGCAGCATCAAGAACCCTGTAGTCAGCAACAAGAACCCTGTAGGCGGCATCAAGAGCCCAGTAGGCAACAACAAGAGCCCTACAGACAGCTATAAGAGCACAGCAAGTGCAGATTTCTCACAACAACAGAAATGGTTAGGAAGTGGTCAAATTTCAGGCGGTAAAGCGGGGTCAGGCCCGGGTAGCAGGAAAAGCTCTGTTGCATCTGGACTTTCTTCCCAAAGTTCCCAGGTTAGTATTAGTTTCATATTAGCAGAGGTGTTTTGCAATTTACCCCTGAGGTACAAACTTATCAGGATACAAACGTTTGGCCATACATATGTCATATCTGTGTTTAATTTGGTCTTGTTGCTGTCAGATTTTTGTTTTCATAATTGTTTTTTGTTATTGCATTTAAATGCAAGCCAAAACTGAAACTTGTGGCTATAGTAAACACATTGAACAGTTTTTCATAAGATCTTGAAAAAAGTACATAATGGGCTTCTCATTTGATATTGCAGCAGGGGCGTAGCTAGGGATTTGGGGGCCCGGGGGGAATTACCTCTTTGGGGGCTTCTTGCATTTTGACATTCTACATCATGACATGAGATAATGTACTTAATAAATACATAAGCCTACATTCAAATTGGTACAGTATGTCGGTAAAAATAAACAAGAAATAATTATTTAAAATCTTTTAATGAATAATACCATTGTTTATTGGCGAAATAATACACAAGTAACAAATCTCAATTCATATTGCTTCATGTCTTGCTTTCTGTGCAGCAAAGGCATCTATAACATCATCTACATCGATACTGTCTAGTAATTGTGAGTTGTTACTCCACTGACATTAAAGCCATGCTAAGCCTTTCTTGTGTCATTGACATGCTCCGATCCCTGTATTTAGGAGCAGTCCAATCACAGATAGACTACAGCCTACCTGTGCAAATTTATGGCTCTAGGACTGCTCTTGAACAACTTGATAAAATACAGTCCCAAGCACTAAGATTTGTCTGTGGAACCTTTAGGACAAGTCCAGTAAATGCGGCTGAAATAATGGCTAATATAGGTCCACTGAACCTTAGGAGGGAAAGGTCAGTACTGACCTGCTATGAGCGGTATAAAAGCTGGATGAATACCTCCCAGCTAGAAAACTAGTGGATGGTTGGAGATACAGAAGACGTATCAAGATGCAGTCTTTTATGCATCATGCCTCTAGACTATCTGATAAAGCTGGCCTCTCCACCAACCGACAAAACATTCAACGCTTTCATCCCCTTCCCCCTTGGTGTGGCCCCACGACCCTAGACATACGCTTGAAACTAGTAGACCCTAATGCCACGTAGCTAAGTCGTTCATCTAACGACCTTCAAATCCTAGCTCTGGAGACCATTAATACCTTCAAGCCCAGTGCTATTTTTGCATACACTGATGGGTCAGCATCAATAGATTCTGGAAGAGCAGGCTATGGAGCCTAATTGACTTTCCTGGCTCTTACTCAGTCAAAATCTTTGGACCACGTTTGCAGTTTTGATGCGGAGACCATGGCAGTCTGTGAAGCCTTAAAAGTCATTGACTCTCAACTCGGGGAGGGACATTTGAGGGCAACGACCAAATTATATGACAGTGACTATAAAAGTGAATAAAGTATTGGAACTTCTGATTAAGGTGAAAATTCGCTCGATTATTACATTTTATTACATGAAAGCTGACAATGCCTTTTTTCTTTTATAGCGCATACGATTGGTGTTTTCCACAATGAATGACACCCACAAATAACAATTTTGTTTATTTTTCAGGAGATTTTTATGAGTTTTTCAGATTTTAATAAATTCAGGAGATTTCCAGGAATTTATCATATATATTTTGCAATATAATAATTACACCTAGAATTAACACGGGGCCTGTGAAAGTGCCGGGCCCACTGTAACCGCATAGGTTGCAGTGGCCTAAGACTGGCCCTGCTTCTTTCACTTCTGGAGAAAGTGATTTTGGAAGACCATCACTTGACTCATCATCACTTACTTCAGATGTTTTCTCTGACTGTGGTTAAATGTATTCCCATGGAGTCTCTTCAGCACTACTTCTCTCATAAAGAGACATTTTCACTTCTTTGACCGCTGTATCTTTGTATGAATCATCTGAAGAGTGATACTTTTCTTCGACACTTTCATGGTCTCCTTTGTTTTCAGTGCTCTTATCAGGTTTCTTCTTAAATAATAAGGATGATGAAATAAACTACCCTATATACCAAGTTACTTCCTGAGAGTAACACAGCACCAGTCAGCGCTACTTCTTGAAATTGAGAGTAACCCCGAAACGTAAAGTGTTTATTATGGATGTGGAATACATACAACAGGGTCACTAACTTGTATAACAACATGAAATGCAATATTACATGACAGTGACAAACAAATTAAAACAAATTTCGGACACTCATTTGAGGCCCCCCTCAAGTGGGGGCCTGGGGGATCTTAAAATTCTCTCCCCTCCTTCTCCCACCCTAGCTATGCCACTGTATTGCAGAGTAGGGGACCCTTATCACTTGATATTGCTGCTTAGGGGGCCCTTGTCACTTGGTGTGGTGGTCTAAGGGGCCCTTGTCACTTGATTGTCACAAAATTGTAAAATTAAACTAGAAGTAAGTTTAAAAGTAGTTAGATTAAAAGTTAATCAGCAATTAAAAAAAAGAGAGGCTATATTATACTAAACTAAAAGCATAATTAGTCAAATTTTCATAATTTTTGTGTGTGTAGTTTGTTTGGTCTAGACCTAGCTAATTTATCTGATAGATGTCTTAATATAATTCTATTATCATTATAGAAATCTTATTTTACAATCCGTAACAAAGAAGATGTTTCTTATTTCTGTTCTTGCACAACAAAATTTAAAAACGTGTGTATGTGTATTTTTGCCTTTAGTAAAAAGACTGCTTTCAATTTTATTCTATTGACTTATTGTATAACAGAAAACCTTACAGTCAAGTTTAAAATGTCATAAAAGGATTGATCCACATCTCTACATTTAGATCTGATAACCAAAGGAATAACAAGGAAAATGTAAAAAAATCTAATTGGTGTTGTAAAACTGTATTCACTTCTCATAACATCCTTGTTACAGGGATTTTGGATGGTGAAGACATCTTGATATTTTCAGAAGTTGAATCTAATGACCCAATATAGTAATTAAAATTTTTAAGTTGAAATCATAAATAACACACAATAGAATTTAGTTTCAGTTTAGTTTCAGGGGGTGCAGTGGCTGAGTGGTTAAGGCTTGGCTTTTGAACCGAGGGTCCTGGGTTTGAATCTCAGTGAAGACAGGGATTTTGAATTTTGTGATTTTTAGAGTGCCCCTGAGTCTGCAAACTCTAATGGTACCTAACTTAATTTGGGCAAAGTAATGAAATTTGGTTGTTGTGCTGGCCACATGGCAACCTGCTCATTTTAACCATGGCCAAACATACATATAACCTAAACATCTTCCCTAATATATGGCAAGGTCTGAAAGAAGAACTTTACTTTTAGAATTTAGTTTCAAGAATAAATTCACTGTAGTAGAATGAACATAAAGCTTGAGACTTTCAAACACAATGAACAGATTAGCGCCCTGATACAAGTTCATTTCTCCTATTAATCCATTTCCTCAATCTCAGAAATTGAAAGTTCTCAAATTTTCTGATTCTAGAAATAACAAAAATATATATTATTATCTCCCCTACATTATTTACTTCTTTTTTTTTTTGTAGAAGCCGACGTGCACAAAAAATTCTTGTTTACACTTTTCTGTCAACCTTGATGTCCTAGTTTTAACACTCAATAACTTTAGAAAAATGATACCAGGTATATTAAAATGTAAACAATAAAATGACAGAAGAAATGCTTTTAAAAAATGTGTGAAATATTAGATATTTCCACAAAACGATAGAATAATTTAAATAATAGTATATCTGCATTTTTCGTGACGGGGTAATAAAATTCTCCATTTCTTTTTATCTACCATTCATTAGTCATTAAGAGTAGATTAATCACTCTTACCAAATATTATCAGCGTTATAAATGAAGCATTGTCTTTAAGAAAAATAAATATGTTACCTTTTATATTTACAATGTATGGCTTGAATTGTGCCTATATGTCAAGTACAACATATAAGATTTTATCATGTTTTCTAGAATTTTATTTACTGACAGTTAAAAATAAACATGATTTGCCCTCATGGTGAGAGTAATATTCTTGTATGATCCTTTGTGTCTGCACCACCAGGGTGCTTGCAAAGTGCCTTTTGAAAACTCATTTCATTTTTGGGTTGTGAACTGTTTTATCCAAGAAGACTTGAAAAGAACCAAATTACCTGCAACCTACACCAGAAAATTTTTGGGCAGAAAGAGTTCCTTAGCCTTGGTTAGCTACCCACTGAGGACAAAAAACCCCCCTCTCCTCTGCTGCCTTGCTCTAAACCCAAACAGGTGAAAGGCTTTGGAGTTTTAACCCTGAGAAAAAATCGTAAGCTAATGCTCAGGCTTTCCTTGTATGGTTCTATGGGATGTTCTTCAACAGAAGGCTACCAACTAATTTATACATACATTCACTTTGTTTTTTGTTTGACATGTTTCTAATGTTCCTTCAGATTTGAAGATTATTTCATCCTAACTCATATATAGCATAGTTCGTCCATCATGGTTCAATGATTACCACTTTTGTCATCCAAGGGGCTGAGGGATTTGCACTGGGGTTTTGTGCCTCCTATTGCATCACAGCAGGGGATCACTGGGTTCAAACCTGCATTCCACACGACCTCATTTAACACAAATTTGCTCATTTTTTTTATGTAGATACAGGTACAATTTTACAAAAAAATGAAAAGAAACTTCTTACTTATTTTAAAAAATGGTTTGATGTTTTAGTTCACATCTTGTTATTCCATTTTGAAACAGAGCAGTGGAAGTGATCGCAAGAGAAGGATATCATCGAAAAGTAAACCCAAAGAATCAGACAAGGTCGAGAAAGAGGTAACCATATTCCAGGTTTATAAAATAAATATCTAACAAGAAAATATAAAAAAAAAACTTTTTTAAAACAAAGATTATATAAAGTGTACTTGTATCAATTAATTTACATGAGTCACATAATTTAATTTGTAATAGATCTAGACCAACAATATAAAAAAAAAAAAACATTGATAAAAATTAAGAAAGGGGAAACAACCTGAATTTGAACTCATGGTTCAAGCCTTCTCAGGCTTAGCCAGCCAACATAGTAATTACTCTTCTAGTGGACATCTTATGAACATGAAAGATTGTATAGTTATCTATTGTTTCTATAGTATTTATTTTCGATATAAGCATGGGTTCCTCCAGGGGGAGAAGATATGGGTTGCCTCTTAGAGCGAGTTATGAAAACAGTCCAAACATTAACATTGGACTTTAAAACGATTCAAAGACCAGTTAATTCAGCCACTCACTCATTTGGGCAGGGTTTAATCCATGAAAGTTGAGAGAGGCAGGAGACGTTTTTTGTAACCACCATTTTAGAACTGCAGATTTTAATGGCTTAACCCTTCACTAGTCTCCAGGGCGGCGGCTGATCAGTTCAGCATAAGCTATAGACCCCGACAGACACAGTCTCTACACCAGACAAGCGTGCAGGGGCTATGTCAGTCAGAGCTTAGCATTTTCCTCAAACCTTATCAGCAGAGCTCTGCACCAGGAAAGTGTCAGAATCTGCTAGGAAAGTTGGGGCTCCTGCATCTTTAGCCCTTTTCGAAACATCCTGAGTGCAAGGGGGTGAACTTGCTCCAGTTACCAGAGGACACCACAAGTAGGCTGGCGGGCACTGTCCCTGTAGTGGAGGGTGTCCAGGCCTGAGCAAGCTATTATAGCACAGTGCAGGACAGGCCACTGTCCTGTTGGCTCATATTTCTCACAGCTATGGCTAAATTTTTATTCACAGTGCCTCCCCTGCAGGGAAAAAGAGGAAACCATGTCTCTTATTCTTTCTGACTGCCCCAGACTTGCTGATCTTCATCTCGAAAGGTCTGGGAAACCAAAAATTCTCAATTTGTATGGTGACATGTATGCACTGTGCAAGACAGCAGGGTTTCTGTTCAGGGCTCATATGGAGTTTGATGATGATTGTTTCTATTATCTTGTCCTATTTTTCAGGCTTGTCTTCACTCAGACAACCTATACAGGGGACTAATTCAGCTTATAGCACCACTTCAATCAATTACAATTTCTTTCCCTTGTTTGAGATACCAAAGAAAATAATTTATTACCAATAGTTAATTAACTAATTTAATTTTTTTTTAAATTGATTCTTTTGTTGTCAGGTAAAATTAATAATTGTGCAGAATTTCAGCTTGATACGAAATTGGGTGTGGGAGAAATAACGTGTTCAAACTTTTTTACCAGACAGGCAAAGTGAGGGTGATTTAAGCTTTGTAAAAAATATAATTATTCTTAGTGAATCTTTAAGGAAGAAGTCTAAAGGCTTATATATAGCAGTGATGCCCAACATAAATCGAACTGCTGGCCATTTTCATTTCCTAACTGGTGTCGCGGGCCACATAAACCAACCTGTACAAAAATGAAATGAAATTGACCTGAAACTATTTGATTAGAAACCCGTGGATCTAGCACTTACATTCATTAATGGGTTATTATTATACTTTTTTTAAGCGCTAGAAAACGGCTTTATTTCTCTACTAAATATATGAGCAACAATGTAGCTAGAAATACCAACGACTCATTTTCTTGTCTCTTTTTGGTAAATATTCTCATCGATCCTCCAATTTCTTGACGAAGTTTAACAATGTTTTTATCCACGGCTCAAATCAAGGAATGCCTTCAAATTTGTTTAATAATGCCGTTAATATGTTGTTCTTTAGAACAAAACAGCCACAATTTCTTTAGAAATAAAATATGTTGGCTTATTATCATGTTCCACAAAAAAAGTAAAAGTCCTATCACTTTTTCTGTAGATTCTACATTAAGAATCGCATTTCATAGACGCACACATGTTTAAAGGTCATGGTACCAATCAATCGGATAAACATTGATGGCCCTAACTTAGGTAGAGAGATATTTTTTAACCTTTTTGGGGGGGGGGGGGGGCGGGGCTTGCAGATTTTTTACTCTTTGTGCCGACATTTCGTCGGGCTGGATGGAACTAAGTCGCGGGCCAGCCGTATTTGGGCATCACTGAGATGTAAAGACAATTTTTCTTGATATATTGGTAACAATGGATTCTGAACAAATAATGTAGCTACTTTTGAAATAGATGCTTTGCATACTTGTTTTTTACAAAGCTTATATTAATCACTGTGTCTGTCTTGTGGTATTGAGAAAGCTACACGCATGAAATAGCACTAAACAAAAACAAATGGTAAAACTATTTTTAATCGCACAGATTTATTGTTGTTGGTTTAGATCTGTTACAAATTTAATTACATGACTGATCCAAACTAATTGATACAATGACATTTTGTATTAGTTTTTTCTATATGGTATTTTTTAAATGTTTTTCATGTTTTTTTCTACCTTCAAAACAAAAAGTTTGTTTAAACTTTTTATTTTTGGCTACTTGCATAGTATCCTGTAAAGATTTTCAAATCTGGTATTACATAGATACATAGATTTACACAGGGTGACTAAGTTACAAAAATTCAGATTGATCTCCTTTGTCAGCTTATGTGTATTGATGTCTATTCTGCACTTTCAAGTAAAGGCTGACTCTCTAACCCTTTTCTTACCTTAAACCCAAACTCTTTATTCCTTAACAATTAAAAGACAAAAAAAAAAGACATCAAGAAACGCAGTGGGCAAAAGTTGGCAAGTGTTGAAAGGTCAAACAAGGGAGATTATCTTGGCCCTTAAGAAAGAATGGCAAAGCTACAATAAGATTTAGGGTACGATAATATAATATTAAATTTTAAAAAAAAGGTATTTAAAACTATTTGCCAGCGGTAAAAACAAAGTCCATATTTATAATCTGCATTTTATTAATAATAATTCTTAAACTTATATGGAAATATAATTTCACGTTTGTTATTTCATAGACAAATACCCAAAATTAATCCAACGGGCAGCAGTAATAAAGCAATTTAAATAATCCTTGTTTGACTTTTGAATGATAAACACGTGGATGGACATTACATAACTAAATGCTGACCTTTCTGGAGTTGGCCTACATAATTTTACTATGCACTTTATGGATTTCACCATAGTGTAGGCTGCATGTTAAGAAGAGGAAGAAGCAGGCAGATGAAGCTTGCTTTCAGTCACTTAAATATTATTATTCTGTAAACAATTAAGATTATTTTATTTTACATCCCAACAGCAAAAGTAAATGAATATGCTCTTTTTTTAAACCTTACAGTTCGGGTATCTTATTGAACTGGAATCTGAAAGTGCCTCAGAGAGCACAGCTTCACTGTCTGACGACGATATGGCAGGAATAAAGGAAATTGCCGAAGCAGTCATTGTGGAGACTGCTCCCGAAAATAGCTTTGATGTCTACTACGAAAGAATATTGGGAGATGTGACAAAAAAGTCAGCAGCTAAACAGTTTTTCATTGGCTCTGCTGCTGGGTGGTAAGGACCTTAATAATAGTTTAAATTTCTTGGGTCAGGTTGAAACTTTGAACAATTATTTATTGGTGTTGATAAGAGATGAAAAAAAAAAAAGATAAAACTATTTGTCAATTAATTACTGGTTATTAATTATTTTGTTTGATACCAACAGGGCAAATTAATCCTTCAGTATTCACAGATATGACTAAGTATGTCAAGTATTGTTACCATAAGTTGTATACATTATTTCTCCCACAACCATTCTCAGATCAAGTTGAAGCTTAAAACAATTATTTATTGTACCTAAAAAAAGCATGAATCAATTAAAAATTAATTAATCATTGGTAATTAATTATATATTTGTTTGATTTTGGAAAAGGTAAATAACTTCTACATTCTTTAGTGATATAGTTGTAAGTGTGGAGTTTTCCCCTTAGACAAGTTTTGTTGTTTCAAAAAGGATATTTTTATATTGAACCCTCCCATTAATGTTCATCTACACTCACTGCAATAAATTATATCTATCACAACACTTTACTGCTGTAAGACAATATCTGATGTGTATCAAATATTTAATTTCAGTTTTTTTTTAAGATACTTCCAAAATTTGATTTCAGTGTGACAGGCTTCTTGGTTCAAAAAGTAAGCAAGGCGGCTGCAGCAGGTTTAGCTGGAACACTTCTTCTCATTCTGGTTAGAAGAAATTTATGTTATTAAAAATGTTTTTTAAGATCAGGATTAATGTCCAAATAATTATATCACAATTGTCTAAATCCATCGTTAGTATATAGTTGATATGTAATGTCTGACAATATCAATCTAAATCCTTCATTAAGTAGGGAATTTGTTTTTATAGTTGATAGATAAGGTATCGAAATCTCTGTGAAATGTTCTTTTTTTTATTTACACATAATTGTTTTTAACCAAGTGTTTCTCAAACTTTTTCATGCAACCACGAAAATGTACCTGCCTTTCCCAATACAGCTAGGAGGTCTTGGGAAATGTTGAAAGCTCTCCCTGCAAGTTTGCCTTGTTTTTTCCTGCATTCTGATATTCACTCATTCATTCACCTGACTTCTACAGCACACTTTATCTCCAGATAAGAAGAGCGCAGGTCAAAGTTGAACTTGGAGAGGGTGGGGTGAGCCATTACTGAAAGATTTCATCAGAAAGAAGGTACATCACTCCAGAAAAATTTGATCATATGACATAAGAAAGACATTGGGGAAGACTTATTGTAATGTTGGCTTCAAAGAACAATTTGAATCCATCTTGTTGTAGATGTCTTTTAGGAACAACAGCCTGAAAGTTCCTATTCAGATGATGAAGTGAATTCACTGAATTAATTATTTAATATTAATAATAATGTTGTGTTTGGACTTCAATAATACAATATATGGATTTATAACTGCAATGCAAGAACAAATACAAATAGGCTGCCTTTGTGACTTCCAGCACATGGGAGGAAGGGGGGGGGGGGGCTCTGTCCCCACAGTTTGAGAAACACTGGTTTGAATCTTTTAGATGATAGAAAACGAATAACCATCTAAACATTATCATGTAGACTATGTCCTCTATCAAAAGTCTATAAGGGTTATACACATTGCATAATTAGTGTATGAGAACAATGTATAATAAAAAACCATAACATTACCAAGTAACTCACATAGAAGATATAATAAGTATCTCCTTACTCTAGAAGAGAATAACAGAAGAAAAAAAAAAAACAACCAACACCTGACCCAGACCAGTCAGCTCTCCATCTGAGAAACTTACCATTGGTTACATTTATTACCCCCTTGAAAAACCCATACTAAAAACTCAACTCACAACAAACATACACTCTCACATTTACACACCCCTACTCCAGACAGTAATATAAATAGTTGGATGAGATACTAATTTGTATTATAATTTGTTTTGTTCAAGCAATAGAATTTGCTTTAGAGCAATAGATTCTACACTTTTATTCCTTGACAGGTGGCACAACATAATGGTATAGTGAGTATCAACTGGACCAAACTGGATCGAGAAATCACCAAAGCAAGAGCTAAGGCCAGGGAAGCATTATCCAGGCATAAAACTTCCATTTTTGACAGGGTAGGCATTCTTTTTCTTTGTTTACATCTAGTACTCAGGTCATTTTTATAAAATACTATCTATTTTTTAGACATTTTTAGGTCTGTACCAGAGAGAAATAGGAGAACTTGACAGAGATGCCTACTACTAGTATGCATCTTGCATTTATAGTTTGCAAATGAACTTAAAAATATACGAATATGTTGCACTTTCGCCCCAAAACACCCCAAAAAAAAATTTGTTTAAAAAGTCATTGCTAACAGCGTCCATGCCCAGAAACAGATTTTTATTATTTGATTACCATGAGAGTATCTTTTTTTTTACCATGCACTAACGCCCGAAGATTTAAACATATTTTGTAGATTTTTCTGATCTAATTTGGAGTTCCTTTCAAAATGTCAATTTGTTTTAGTGATTGTGATTTTAAACTGATCCGGAATAATTATTTATTAATTGTTTAGTTATTATTCAATGGACTTAAATATAATCTAGATCTATAGCTTGATCTAAGAGTCTAGATCTAGTGTATTGTGTTTTACAATGTCAGGCCCGCAAATAAAGAAAATCAGTATTTAAAACTAGATCTATAAAGATGTGATGTACTAGATCTAGATATCTACATTTTGACAAGCTCTAGTTGCTAGAAGTCTTACTTCTCAGAAGCAGATTTATTCTTCATCATTTTATCATTTCATCTTTCCCTTAGTCTGTTGGACTATTGGGGCACCTTACTAGATTTGTACCCCAATTTTCTGTTGTTGCTCTTTTGGAATTGGGAATAAAACAATTCAAGGCACTATGACAATAAAATCATTGCCTGGTGGTGCTAATGTCTAAGAATGGCAACATTCTGCCACTTATATTCCCCAACAAATCTACAGCTAAGACTGTGTGATTATTTTGAACAAAAAATTTACAGAATGTCTTGTATAACCTTATGCTGGTGTTCATTTTCTTGATTGCTGCATTTCTTGTGTATTATGAGCTTGAATAATTTTATGGCTTTCAGTCTGTCCTGAGTAAATTTCTTTATATTTAGAAAAATACACATTAGCCCTTCAAATACACACTTCCAGGTCTTGAAATACACATTTCCATTTTGCAATGCAGGCATGTCTGGAACTAGTTTCAAGCTCAGATAAATGTGTCTCCAAACATTCTTACAGGGTTTTCTAGACCCTTAATTAATTAGCATTTTTTTTATTGTAGACAGTGCTATTTCTTTATTTCATTCATACAATTTTATCCATACATATGAATTATAAAAAGGGGAAAAGTTTTTATTAAAATCTATTCTCACTAATAATTTGTTTGTTTTCAGAGTCACCTTTTCTATGAAGAAAACTATTTTTTGGGGATTGGTTTCGTTAGTGGCTTTTTATTTGATCTCTTGGTGTAATGGAACACTACAAATGTGGACAATTATTCAAGGGATCTAGTTACTTGAGGATGTAGTCATGTGTGTGTTTACAACTTAGCTTAAGAGTCAATGACAAAGTCAAGATAAACCCAAATCATTCTAAATACCTTTGTTGAAATTATTAGTAACTATTATATTTTAACAATAGATATTTGTTTGTTATTTTGACATGACTTCGTTATATGTTGTAAAAAGAAATAATTGTGTCTCTTGTAAATAACTTCTATCTGAATTGTATATAGAATTTCAATGAAGTTAGATTCCATGTTTTTGTGTGATGGTATTTCATACTGTTGAAGTTTTCTCTTTTGGCTGTGTTACCTACATTTATTTAATGCTTGGTCAATAAAACAACTATATTTTATACATGGATTTATAAATTGATTCAGATTTACAGAGATATGTTTAGTTGTATTAAAACGTTTTCACAAAATGTTTAAGATTTTTGTGACTTTCTATGGAATTTCAGCATTGTTCTCATCATGTAGGGCTTCTAACTTTGTTAGAAAAATCATTAACACATGAATTTTTATTTTGAAAAAAAGTGCTGGAGTAGTCATAGATCTGTGGAACAAAAGTTTTGAGGGTTGTCTTTTCTTAATGTACCCTAGACTGATGGTAGAAATACTTGAACCTTTCATTACAATCGGTCCTAAAATAGGGCAGCTGTTCTCAACCTGTGTCATAAAGTACTTCATTATGTGTCACTGGAAATGGTGTCACCATAGTGATGATCTTGGACTACAGGCTGAGATCTGTTGTCATAGGACACCTCTCATTTTATATTTTGTTGTCTTGGCATGTATAATAGTGAAGTCTAATCCAATGGGTCTAAGAAAAAGAGTTTGATGTTTTTCTGTTGACTTTTGTACAAAGTCAGTTCACTATTAAGAATTCTAGGGAAGCCCAAGTTAAGGTATTGCTGAAGGAATATTCACATTTACAGCTTTGCTTAGAAAATGTAATTGGTCTTGTCCTAAATTGACTATGGTTCATTTCGTAGAGCACTTTTTCATGTGACTGTAGAGCCCTTATACTGGAGAGACACTCCTGTCCACATACAATGCATGTAAAGGTGATATATGCTTTGGTGATAGAGAAGCCATCCATTTTTTGTTTGGCTGGCTTTTCTTCCAGAGCTGAGGCCAATGCTTTTTCGCTGTCCATAGTTTTCTTTGTCACCATCTTTCTCCACGTCTTCCCAGTAGTCAACAGAACAAATTGACATTGAAGAAATTACAAATCTCTCTTGACAGTTTCTAAGTATTTTGAAACTCCTCAGTTGATCGCTTAGAGTTCATTTTTGTTATTTATATATTTAAATGATAGGCCAAAAAAAAACAAACAGTCCTGAAGATTTGATGGTTTAAAAAGAGAAGTCAAGACAGTAAATTTACAATCTTTAAGATCTACCATCCTGAAGATTTGATTGACTCATTGTAAAATCTAGATACTAAGTTTATGACCACTTTAATTTGTAAAAGTTTGAGATCCCCTGTGTGGTTGCATCCTCCTAAGATTAGCAACAATATCATGCTTTTATTCAATGATGCTGCTATGACGTTTTAATATACACAATAAAATCTATTTTTCTTATTCAAGTGAACTTTGTATCAAGTAGTTTTGTTTAGATCTAAGACTGACTGTAGTCTATCATATTATATTTTTGGTGCTATAGGTATAGAATATAGTCATGAAATTGGTCTTGCTTTTTTTTTTTTGTCATAAAAAGAAAAAATGATTGGCTGAACCACATAACATAGTATACTTTGGATTAAATTACTGACTGAACCACATACTTTTGATTAGATTACTGACTGACTGAACCACATACTTTTGATTAGATGACTGACTGAACCACATACTTTTGATTAGATGACTGACTGAACCACATACTTTTGATTAGATTACAACCCTTGTCTAGTCTCTCACATAAGTATCCTATGTTGACTTCCATTTTGATAAGTATCCTATGTTGACTTCCATTTTGATAAGTATCCTATGTTGACTTCCATTTTGTTTTGGAGTTATTGATTTCAATAAGACTATGATATTAAAATTAATTCATAAACAAGTTCATTTCTTGTATGTCTTGATGTGTGTGGTTGAGTGGGGAATTCTGCTTTGCTGTCAAACTGAGAGGCTCTGGATTGAGACCAAGAGTTTTGATCTCAAGACTTGAACATAGTGAGAAAAGAAATTGGAGAAACACATAATAATACAAGAGTCAAATGTCTTAATATATTCACTTTCAATGTTCATTAGCTCTACAACACACAATGAACACAATTAATCACCAAAAAAAAAACAACAAATTTATTGTATTTTTTCATTTCATATCCAAAATTCTTACAAGAAACTAAATAAAAGCTGTTCACCTTAGTTCACTATGAAACAAACTTGAAAGACTTAATTAGCTCTCAAAGTGTTAAAATTGGCTTATACTTAACTGTACTTTAAATTATGTGATAGATGAATCAAAAGCTTGAGCACAATCTTATTTTCTCTCTCTAAAGACTTTAAGGGTCTTAATGAACATAAATAATGTTTTTTGTATTCTGTCCTTTAAGATCTGAGATCACTAGAATCTAAAATCCTAATCTTCATCAGGATTTAAACTAGACAATGGACCTCATTCAACAAAATGAATGGTTATGTGATGACCATGGATAAAACACCAAAAGATATGGACATGTGATAACTGTGTTTGATTCAAATGAGGCCATAAGTTGTATGGAAAAGTTAGGAAAGCATGTGACTTAACTCTTTCTCTCCTAACTGACCATACTAGCATTGATTCCACCAGAATGTGGTAAATAATTACGGAGAGAAAGAGTTAAGAGGTTTTTGATGTCCATTTGTTAGGTAGCTCAACCTCTTAGTCAAAATATTGTAACTAAAAAGAGAAAAGTGAACTGGTTTCTATGTATAAGATTTTGAAAACACATTTAAACTTTTTAAGGCATGTTTTTCTACCTTAGATAACTCTGAAAGATCAACTAAGCACCTTCACCAGAACAAAGAAAGAATAAAGGGGTTCATGGGAATAAAATCAAATATAACATAGATTCCTACAGATACAAATGTCAACTGAGCAGACTCTGAACAAAGCTGGAATATTTAAAGTACCTATTAATTATATGAACAGCTGAGCTGTATGTTAGTAATTGCTTATTAGTTCACAATTGTTCTACAAATTGTATTGAACAGCTGAGTTGTATGTTAGACTTACAGTAGTCCCTCATTAGTGATTGGATTTCAACCAATGCTCAGCTACGCTACTCCAGATTTTAATATAAAAACAAACTACCATATATAAAAACTAAAGATACTATATATATATATATTTATTGTAATCCCAACAAATTTCCAATAAGGATCAATCAAGCTGTCTTAGTCTTGTGTTACAAAAGTCCAAATAAATGGAGGATAGGTGACGAAAATAAAATACTTTTTTACATTGGACTAAGTCAGCGGTTCTCAACCTTTTAAGCTCGGCGACCCCTTTTTACAATCCCCACTCTGCCGCGACCCCCCTCACACACACACATACAGCAATAGAAGAATAGACAAAAACAATCCATTTTTGCGATGGTCTTAGGCAACCCCTGGCAAATTCTCAATTGACCCCCAAGGGGGTCGCGATTCGCAGATTGAGAACCCCTGGACTAAGTGGACTTAATAAACACTTAAAACTTAAAAGTATAAAGAAATAAAATATATGCTTCAACAACTTTGGACACCAAAGACCTTATGAGGCTTAATTAATTACTTGTTTCCTACATCCTGGGCATTGATTGGTGTAGTTACATATTTGCACTTTGCATTTTAACTGATCACATCAACCTTTCCCTCCTTCATGAGCAGCTGTACACATTCAAAGTACCAGTATAGGAAACACAAACATGGGATTTTTTAAAAGGCTAGAAATAAACATAACATATTGATTATTTTTTACTGAAATAAATATAGCATCTGTACATTGTGAAATATCACCTTTTAAGGATGCGATCTGGTGAGTAAGCCAGCATTGAGGACTGCTCTACACTCTGAACCACAACATGGTAGCAAATATACAGACACATACCAACAATACCGTTAGACACACATAAAGTTTTTTAATTCTACTAGATTAAAAAAATGTTTTTGAAACAAAGTAAAATAAAAAAACTTGACACCAAATGATTACTGGTTTTCAGTTCATTTTGCATTTATAAAGAGAAATCCATCAATTCTGTATGTACAATGGTATGCAAGATAGAATTTGAAACGGGATCCAGAAAATAATTTAATAAAAAAGTAAATAAATTGAGTTCATGCTCAACACAATTCAGCCATTTGTATAAATGTTTGGTGATTCATAACATCAAGGATTTTTTTTTAAAACATTCCAAAGCAAAGCATAGAACAAATCACAAGAATTAGAAAGCAGTTGATCTCATTAAAAATTGAATCAGAAACTAAAATGAAAGTAGATTGTATAAACATCATAAAACATTCTTCAGAAGATCAAAACTTTTTGTTCTCAATGTGCAGTGTTTGTTCTATTTACTAATTAGGCTTGAAATATTACAGAAAATAAAGATGGCCTTTTTAAATACACAGCCCTGACTTCATTATAAAATGACATGATTTGTATTAATGAAAGTGGAGAAAAAAACTTTTTAACTCTTACAAGAATTACTTTTCTTGATAAATCAACAAATTTTTTAAAAAGTGAAAGCCACCACACCATGTGGACGAGAATGTCTCCCCTGAAGGGTTCTACTGTCACACGAAAAAAATGCTATATGAGATAGTTGTTCTATGACTGAAGGAGGCCAATAACATATTTTAAAAAATATAGTAAGAAATAACTTTGTTTATAGAAAGAAATAACTGTTTATTCCTAAGTGTCAATTGGTTTAGGACTTTGCTATACATTTTTACTAAAAACTGAGACTTGGCTAGGCATCTACCTATACATTGAATGAATGTAAAAACATGAGTTTACATCTAGGCCATGCTTTTACCAAGAAATCTAAAAATAAAAAACATGAGGCATGTAGGAAATGAGATATTAATCCAAAACCAAATTCCATTGTTTTAATATTCATCTACAAAATGTTTTTTTTTTTCAATAAATAGAGCAGCTAGTTTTGAAACTTATTGGGCAGTTTGTGCGCATGTTAACTTGATGAATAAATGAAGTACATAAAACGTTACGAGACCTCAACAGAGGCTAACATTTAATAAGCGCTAACTTGGCTTGAGTGAGTTGAGATCACGCACTTTAATTTTGTGTTCATTATGTATATACCAGTCACAAAATATACAATCAAACATTGAAGCAACTGAAACAAGTACCTAATGTTGTAGACATGCCATGGAACTAAAATAAAAACTAAATTATACACACAATTGTAAAGGCTTGAAGGAAAGAATGACAAAACAAATTTTAGGATATTACAGTATGAAATGTTATAATTATGAACATAAATAAAACTTCATTGATGTTATGGAAAAATAAAATGATGAAAAAGAATTAGATCACAACACCTGTATCTTTGGAACAGTCAACCAAAAGTTGACTTGTTTTTTTCAGTCAACCAAAAGTTGACCTATTGTTTTCAGTTTTGATAATTGATGCAAAAAGCTATCACAGGTACTTGATAAACATGAAATGTACTCACATTAAAACTAAATTTATTTTGATCCTGCTCATCACTGCAGCTTTACTGAGTGAATTTAATTTGAAGATGGCTTAGTGACTTTCAATGAAGTGAGAGTGACTTTCTGCCATCTTGGTGTGGGTAGGTATATAGACTAAAATCTCGAAAGCATAGCAGTGAACATTTATGTCAAGTAAGACAACTCAAAACTAGACTACTAAACATTTAGATCATTTTCAAAATTAAACATAAACATTCTGTTTGGGCGTTGGTTCTCCTGGTGAAATTAATGATGCAACATAAAATAGTTACAGAAACTGTTAACAGCATCGCAGTGAAAGAATAACAATTTTGTTAATTAAAGAATGTTACATACCTGCAACATTAAAATCAATGACTACATTAATTAGAGAGTTGTCTCAATGATGGGCTGCAGTGATATACAACTGAAACATACAATAGATTTTCTTGGTTTTTAACAAAAAGAATAATTAAAGATCTATCAATATGTACAATATAAAACATATTTGTAATAAATTCTTGATTTTAAGTACACATTTTGGTAAAGAAACACTTGACAAAATGACAAGTACAAGAATACATGTAGAATGCACAGTATATGATTCCAGTAACACATTTGTTAGACTTTGAACAGAAAGCAAAAGGCTCACAAAATATCACAATAAAATCAAAACAATTGTTTAATGACACACAAATTAAAATTTGTGAAACAAATAACACCACTATACAGCAAAGATTAAAATCTCTGTTTTCTACTAGCTACACCAAAGACATACTGGCAAAGGAAGTAAGCATGAGCTATGGTCTAATGAGCTGAATCTCAATGAGGTGCTTTTGTGTTATTGTGTCTTTTTTCTCTTATAAATATAACCAATATTTGGAATGTTTTCAAATATCCACATCATATGTGACAATAAATGTATCACATTGCAATGTTTCTAATCATCACAAGTTGAAATCTAAAACAAAAAAGCCTCTTACAATAGGTAAAAAGAAAAAGAATGCACTGCCAGGCTTGGCGTCAGTTACTTCCAAATAAGAGCGCATTCGTTTGTCGCCAAGCAGAGGGGAAACAAAAGTTTTGTTCATGAAAAAGGGGAGAGAAAAAAGAAAGCAAACAAAAAATAACTTATAAAGTTTGCAAAAATTTGGTCATTACAATAAAAAATCAACAAAAAAAAACAACACTGGAAATAAACAAAAAAAAAAAATCAAATGAACGTGGTTATGAGCTTTTAAAGTGAGAATGTGCATAGAGCTGATTTCAAGTTTTAAGACTTACGAGTGGTGTCCCTTAAAATAAAAAATTTCCACTGCCTATATGTTTATTGATACAATAATATACAGGTATTTAGAGCAATTTATTTGAAGCTGAAAATCGTTTTTTTTTTTTTGACTAAGTTCTAAAAAGGTCAAGGAAACACAGCACCTCTAAAGCTCCCTAAGAAATGCTTGTTTCTAGCACATTCTGGCATCAAAATCTTGACAGAACTGAATGATGACAATACAGATTGTAAAAATCAGAAAGGTTTGTGATAGTCTATAATGATTATATGACATACAAGCAAAATTTCTAAAAGACTCAGATTGCAATGGAATGTAAACAGAAAAAAAAAACACACACACAAAAATCATGATGATAAGAGTTATAAATATTTATACTTTATAACCAGATATCAATCTACATTGTCTCACAATATGCTGGAATATCAGATAAAGTATAGATTGCCTATCTATGTGACAACTGTTAAGCCTTTTGGCCAACACAATGATTTACTGCTTATCAATCTCTCACAACTTATGTATCCATTGGAGTCACATGAACTCACGACTAAAACCCTGCTTCCAACAGACTAGGGCAACACCATCCTATTATTAGATACATGAAATTGAAGGTGAATTTTATGTTGGGACACACAAACTGACATTTAAACATAAATTACCTTACTACATAACCACTCTCCTTATTAAGTTTTTTTCACCCAAAAACTACAACAGAAAAGGGATTTGAGTCACGGGAGATGAGAATCTAACATCTCTTTGTCCTACAAGTACATGAACCAACAATTTTAAGAATTCTTTTACAAAAGAAAAAAAAATACTGAGGCTAAGCATTTCATATTTTTAAACTATACACAATAAATAGTGGTATAGACTGCAGTTAACACAGTATGACTGTTTATCATGACCATTTGATGCTTTTCATTCAATCTGGCAATGAGGTTACTTGTAAGAAAACACTTAACATATTTTTGTTCCTTCAAAATATCAACATGAAAAAAAGTTTCATAACAACAAGACCAAAGCAACGCCACCAAATGCTGACAAAGTTAGAAGAGCCTCCTGCGGAAATGACAAAAAAAAAGTTTTATATTTTATTATTCTATGAGAATGTTATACTGCTTCAATTATGTCATGTTAAATTATGTAGCATTCTTTATATTATCAGAATCTGAAATATTTTTTTTAATTTCCTTTCGATAGCATTCACTTTAAAAAAAAAAATGATGTCAGCAGAGAATGAAACTAATTCTACTAACTAAAATTGTATAAATATGTACCTAACCAAGTTAAAATCACAATGGAGTCTAGGAATTGTTATTTTTATTGGAAATTTCACTTGAGCTAAGTGCCTAAAGACAGCATGGAGAACAGATAATTCCCTCCTTCGAGTGTCCAGAAAAGAGATTGGACTACAGTGCGCTGAGCTTGTTATAGGAGCATGGAGACCAGAGTGCACAAGTATGCAATAGTAGCATGGAGACCTGAGTACACTGATCATGTTATAGAAACCAGAGTGCACTGATCATGTAATAGGAGCAAGGACATTGTGCGTATCTTACTAGATCAATTTACCATGAACATGGATATATACCTAAAAGTCAAGATGGCTTCAAGAAAGAGCATGGAACCACAAACATTAACTAGACTAACTCAAGACAGTAAACAAAAATACAGAAACACTGAAAAAAAAAAGTTAACTTTTAACTTACCATTTCTTCGGAGATTGTAATAAATATAGTCATGCTGACTTCTAAAAATAGGACACTTCATCTCATCACTGCCGTCGTGACACTGGACAGTGCCATCACACTTCTGAAAGCCAGGTATGCACATCTTCTTGCTCTCACAGGTAAAGTTGGTGTCAGTTTTACATTGCGTTAAGTCAAATTTCTTAGGCAACGCTATTAAAACCAAATATATATGTTAGTTACCATAATAATACTAGCAATATATAGTTCAGTATTAACATCCAATCACTGTATTGCATCTATAACAACTATAGCAATTATTTCTTTTATAAATAAACTATTTAGAAAATACCAGTGGTGCTTATCTTTAATTATAATTTACACTGCATTCATTCTTAATCTTCTGAATCAAAGACATTGTTATTATTAATTTACAGGCATTCATTTAAAAAATATATTATTTTTAATATTATTAATACATATGTTAGTGTTCAGCTGGTCCAATTCAGTTCAGGATGGCTGCCTGGTCGTGCGGTTTGCGCGCTGGACTGTCTTTCGCATTTATCGACTGTCGAGGGTTCAAACCCTGCCCGCTCCCATCCCCCGTCGTCCTGCCAGAGGTTTGGACTAGGAAGTAAACTATCTTCAACTCTGAAGGAACATCCGAAACATGTAAAACATTTTACAAACATTTTAAACAGTTATCTAATCTTTGCTCTAAGAGACAACATAGAATCAAGAAGGCTTAACTTGAAGGAGTTAACATTTAAATATTGGGTTATTGGTGGCCGTAAACATGACTGAGACTTTAAAAATCTTGTCTGATTGTAATCTTAACATTTAGGTTACCTGGGTGTAGACTAGGTTGAGATGCAAAAGGATATTGACAGAATGACTATCTTTTTCATTTTTGTGTATATATGTTTGTTAAAGTCTTGACTGCTTAGGAAAGTCATTTTAAGAATTTTCAATATGGCTCCCTCACTTTTAAATGTCTGTCAATCTTTTTTTTCTAATGTAATTAGATAACTGCGCACAACATTTCAGTACAAAGAAAAGAGAATCAGTCTGATGAGGCAGCTATCATTTTAAAGTGAAACATTGTATGTTGAACTCAGAGAAGCAAGTAGGGTAGTAGATGAGCTTCAAAGTAAAAGCATTCCTAAAGACCAAATGATCTATGCAGCACCTGTTTCTATGTTTAATGGTTAATGAGGTAATAAAGAGGCTAGTAATACGGCTGCCAGGTCATGCAGCATGCAATCTTGATGGTCCAGGGATTGAACCAAGCCAGCCGCCATCCCCCACTATCCTGCAGAAGGTTTGGGCTAAGATGAAATAATCTTTACTTCCAAAAAAAATCTGAAACGTAAAAAAAAGCAATAATTTCCTTTAATTTAAGACCATTGGACTTAAAAGCTTGTTCTAATTCCAGAAGAAAAAGTCTCAGCTTCACCACTGTTGAAAAACATTATTTGAAAGCCAAACCATTTACAACTTGACAGGGAGATGTACAAGAATGAAAAATATGTAGGGAACCGAAAAAAATGTGCAAAGCGAGATAGTTGTCTTTTCTTTTTTCTCAAGCTTGAGTTTATGAATAACTTACGAGGACAAGGGTCTGGATTACAATCTTCTTTCTGTTTGTTTTCACTGTCACAGTCCTTGCCTCCGTACAGCTGGCCATAGCATTCCCTGGTCCTGTCTCGGATTCCACTGCCACAGGCTTTAGTACATGCACTCCAGCCAGTCCAACCTGTCCACCTCCCATCCTCTGGGAAACAAAAACAACAAACAAATATAATATGATTGAAACTGCAAAATGTTTTTGGTCTTATCATCAAACAATAAGATTTCTTAAACTCAGTGACAGACAGTAAAGACATTGATGCAGCTAGTATAGAAGTATGTGTGAGTGAACTTACTACTCTTCACCTAGTCAAACAAATTATATGCTTTTACTTTATGTCCTTGAACAAGTATTGTTAAATCTGCATCATAATATTTTAATATTTGAAATATATTATATTTAACTTTACATGTATGATGAAATGATAGTCTGTAACTAATAAGATAAACATTTAATACACTAAAGTTAATAGATATGACAGAATGAGCAAGAACCTAATTATCCTTGCAAATGTTCCACATGTATAAATTACAAAAATCAAATTTTAATTTTCTTATCAGCTTGAAATCTGAAGAAACAAATAAACAAACAACACAAACTGCCACAACTGGCGAAAGAACAAAAAAACAACAACAAAACAAAGTCTGATGATGTGGACAATGGGAAAAAAAATTCTATTAAAAGATCAAACAAAACAGCCATCAATGGAGGAGCTTGCATGTAAGAGAGTTAATGAGCTAACAAGAATTCTGAATATTCTTTTCTAAAATATAAAAATAAACACACACACACATTTCAAAAGTCAAGGAGTTAATTAATTTAATTAGCTGTTTGCCATGAAAACATTAGAGACAAAACCAAATAGACACCGCATCATAAATCCATAGCATGTCAAGCACGCATGCCTTTAGAAAAATGGCTTAATAGTCAATATGCTGTAGCAGTGAACACATTGAAAAACTGCATTAAAATGTTACTGCCATTACTAATCTATACTTAAAAATACCGTAATAGCAATGTCTTTTGATTCCGAAAATTAAGAAGTGCAGTAATTCACATGACTATGCATACCCAGCAGCAACCGGCATAGTTTTTTGCATCTTGTGCAGATACAGCGGTTGTCCCCTGGTGTTCTATTTAAGTTTTCTTTCCATCTTCTGCAGCTTTCTTCAATAAGGCTTACTTTGAGTCTCAAATGTTTGTCAAGCAGCCTTTGTGAGAGCTCTCCAACTGTCTCTCTCAGAGGCCATCTGCTGCCAGCTACTTTCCTCTATGACAGTGAGGGCAAAATGGCGCACGAGTTGATCTTTACAGAGCTCATGGGAGGCACCTTATAAGACTAGTATGCTTTATACTTAACCAAGCATTGTCGAATATCTTTATAATCTATAGTACTTCAATCAACAAACATGCAAAAATATTTCTCCTTAAGCTGCTTTTAATGTCAATTTATTTCTAGAGTATTATTTTCATTTGATTGAGTTTGATATTTAAACTCTAAATGAATTCTATTCAACACTTGTTTTCTTCAGGCTGTTACCATAGAGACATCTCTGAACCAGCAAATGTCACACAGATTTGAGGGCTGAAAATCTGATTGATAGTAGGAACAACAAAATTCTAAAAAAAAAAAAAAATTTGTGACAGTAGAGTTTGTGTTAGAGAGCCTTCAGTAAGTTCATAAATTTAGATGCAAAGAATTTTTTACAAATTTCCTTGAAATTATAATTCCTTCAATGAAAGAATAGATTGGTGGGAATAGTGGTCGAGAGGCCAAGTGCACTTGAACTTAACTTGGCTTGGCTACCTAGAAGGGGGCTCGAGGTTCGACACCCGACTCGGGCAGAGTTGTGTTTACTGAGCGCCTAAAGGCACCACGGAAAACCAACTCCTAGATACCCCCTCCTCCACTGGTCCACAAATGAGATTGGACCAAAAGTGCTCTGCTATAAGCATGCTATAAGCATGAAAGTAGCGCTATATAAAAGCTATAATAATAATTAGAAAGAATAGCAAATGAAACTAATTCTCTTACTTAGCAATTAAAAAAAAAAAACACCTCCTTTGTATTAATTTGATAGAAGGATGTAAAGTAATGATGACGACAGCAATGGAATGTTAAGAAATATATAGTCCAGCAAAAATAAACTGGGTTGTGGCTCTGAGTAACATAGGCTTCTTCTTCATTGTTCTCACTTTGGAAGAGTCCAAAAAATATGTAGTTGAGATGAAGTTTGCTTTGATTTTCAATTCAGGCAGTTCTTCAAAATTTAGTAGTCTAAGGGTAGTAACTCATGCTGGCTGGTTATACAATGTTTAGGCTTAAAGCATGTAGTCAATTCTCTTTCAAGAAGCAGAGACTTTGGACATCTCTACTTGTCAATTTGTATTTATGTTTTCTATTTGTTGATGTTGTATTCTCGTAATTATTACTAGTTCAAAACTGAACATTCAACAGAAGTCAAGAAACAGTTAGTAATAGGGACTGATTACCAGAACAAAAAGATCAGTTGTTATCAAAACTATCAGAGGCCACCAATGTCTCTTTCAAATTATGGTACTAACCAATGACAACTAAGTCAAGAAGTAGCTCTATAAATGACCAGGTAGTAACTCTATGAAGGACCAAGTAATAAATCTATAAATGACCAAATAGTAACTCTATGAATGACCAAGTAGTAACTATAAATGACCAAGTAGTGACTCTATGAAGGACCAAGTAGTAACTCTATGAAGGACCAAGTAGTAACTCTATAAATGACCAAGTAGTAACTCTATGAAGGACCAAGTAATAAATCTATAAATGACCAAATAGTAACTCTATGAATGACCAAGTAGTAACTCTATAAATGACAAAGTAGTGACTCTATGAAGGACCAAGTAGTAACTCTATGAAGGACCAAGTAGTAACTCTATAATGACCAAGTAGTAACTCTATAAATGACCAAGCAGTAACTCTATGAAGGACCAAGTAGTAACTCTATGAAGGACCAAGTAGTAACTCTATGAAGGACCAAGTAGTAACTCTATGAAGGACCAAGTAATAAATCTATAAATGACCAAATAGTAACTCTATGAATGACCAAGTAGTAACTCTATAAATGACCAAGTAGTGACTCTATGAAGGACCAAGTAGTAACTCTATGAAGGACCAAGTAGTAACTCTATAATGACCAAGTAGTAACTCTATAAATGACCAAGCAGTAACTCTATGAAGGACCAAGTAGTAACTCTATGAAGGACCAAGTAGTAACTCTATGAAGGACCAAGTAGTAACTCTATAAATGACCAAGTAGTAACTCTATGAAGGACCAAGTAGTAACTCTATGAAGGACCAAGTAGTAACTCTATAAATGACCAAGTAGTAACTCTATAAATGACCAAGTAGTAACTCTATTAATGACCAAAAAGTAACTCTATGAAGGACCAAGTAGTAAGTCTATAAAAGACCAAGTAGTAACTCTATAAAGGACCAAGTAGTAACTCTATGAAGGACCAAGTCTGTGGCATTTTACATCTTGTGAGACGATCTTTTCCCTTTGCAACTTCTTGTGTGACTAAAGAGGCCAATCCTTGATACACAGCTGCGATCGCAAGTTGGGCATATATAATCATCAGGGGCAGTTGCATTTTCACCCTTCTTTCTGCCTCTGTTGTGTATAAAATCTGCAATCTGTTACCCTTCCTTTAGGCTCTATCTCTATGTGGATCTATCCAGTGCCAATTTTGAAGAGCTTCATGTCGCATTTGCATACATCCGTATAACGTTAAAATGGGCGACCAGCGTCTCTCCTGCCTTCTATTAGATCGCCATACAGGATGTCCTGTGGAAGTCGACCAACTGGCATTCTATGGCCAAGCCAGCCAAGGCGTCTGCTGCTGATAACAGAGCAGATGTCCTGGGACCCTGCTCTTTGTAGCACTTCCTCATTAGTTATCTTATCTTGCCACCTTATTTTAAGATCCGCCTTAGGCATCGGAGGTGGAAGACATTCAGTTTTCTTTCCTGCCATGAGTAGGTTGACCAAGTAGTAGCTCTATAAATGACCCTGTAGTAACTCTAGGAATGACAAAGTAGTAACTCTATGAGTGAACAAGTAGTAGCTATATGAATGACCAAATAGTAACTCTATGAATGACCAAATAGTAGCTCTATGAGTGACCAAGTAGTAGCTATATGAATGACCAAATAGTAACTCTATGAATGACCAAATAGTAACTATTGTTTCGTTGTGAGCTCCCTATTTATAAATTTTAGAGTTTACTACATTTATATCACTTTACAAGAAACACATTTCTGCTAAGCAATCTGACTTGAATATTAAAAACAAAATAACATTAGGATACTTCTCATAGCTAAACTTTTGACAAGATAAGATAAAGCAGCGGTTCTCAACCTTTTAAGCTCGGCGACCCCTTTTACAATTCCTCACTTTCCCGCGACCCCTCCCCCCTTACACACACAGCAATAGAAGAGTAGACAATAACAATCCATATTTTCGATGGTCTTAGGTGACCCCTGGCAAACCGGGTCGCGACCCACAGGTTGAAAACCCCTGAGATAAAGTCTAGAAGTAAGGGAGGGGAGAGGGAGTATAAACTCTTATCTCTCATGTAGGTGAAGTACTTACCTGGACAGTTTGGGTACTTTTCATCCACACACGCAAAATTCACAATGGAGGTCCACTTCTCCTGAGCTTTCTGACCATCAGCTGGGTCGTGAATCCATACTCTCTCCTTTTTCATGAAACCAGGTCCACAGGTGGCGCTACATTGACTAAATGGTCCCCACTCACCCCAGTAACCTTTGACCTTATCATTGGCTAAAAATAGAGAAGAAACTTCCAAACTTGAAGTGAGACAGAAATAGTTTTTTTTTTTGTCAGCATGATATTGGCCAGATAATGTCACAGATTTACACTTAGACACTGACATAGATTAAGTAATTTGACTGAAATCTGGATGGCTGCCTAATCATGTGATATGCACTTCAGGATATTGTCAAAATAGTCTCAGGTTCAAACCCTGCCCGCTGCCATCCCTTGCCATCTTGCGAGAGGTTTCTAAAGGAATACCCCAAAAAGTATTAAACTAACAAATGAACTGAGAAGAGCGCGTGAATCAAACTATTTTATCCTGGAATCTTAATGAACCTGAAGCACTAGGATATTGTGTTGCCCGTTCAATAACCCACATCCTGTTATATCTTACAATTAGAGCTAGCCAATATTTATTCTCCACAAAGGTTGAGTGCAACATTTCACACGACTTCCAAACCAGTCGCAACCTGGGCCAAGTGGTTGTGAAATGCTTAATGAATTCTTGTCCCTATAGCTGATGCTAGTAAAGTACAGACCTTGTAGTCTATAGGGCAGATGATGATGTAAAGGTCATCTGATTTTGTGGCCCACGGTTAACGAGGGTGTCATGTGGCCAGCACAACGACCAACTGCCTTTTCTTTTCCAAAACTTATGTCAGGTACCCATTAGAGCTGGGTGGACTCAAGGGCACCCAAAAAATTCCGAAATCAAAAATCCTTCACCAGGTACGGAAGCCTAGAGCTTTACTTCTCAGCCACTTTTCCCTATAGCTGATGATAAAGAGTGTATATTTGTAATAAAAGTTAGTTGTTTTCTAAAACTTTACTTTATGATTTTCTTTGATTATAACATTTTTAGACATTTATATTTCTTTCATGTATATATTTTTTTTAATGAAATATTAACATCCACTAACCTTACTTCAATGATACAATGCACAAACAATTATTTAAAGAAAAGAAATTTTAAAAATAATAAAAAAGCTGCAAATGATTTCTGTTGAGACAAAGCACTCTTAACCTAGCCTCCGTTTCACTTTGGTAGAGAAATATTCATTGAAACATAAACGAACCAATTTTTTTTTTGTGTATATATAACAATTAATTGATATAAAAAGAAAAATATAACAAAAATAATTATAAAAAAATAAAGCTTATAGTAAGTGTAATTGTATCAATTAATTTGTGCTTCAACATTACTGGTTCAACAACATTTAGTTTCAACATCATTGTGAGGACACATCATTGTGTTTTAATTTAACACTGTTGTAATTCAACATTAGTGATTCAACAGCATTGTGATCAACATCATTGAGTTTTAACATCATTGTGATGACACATCATTGTGTTTTAACATCAGTGTTTTAACATTGCTGTGCTTCAACATTATTGGTTCAACAACATTCTGTTTCAACAACATTGAGTTTTAACATCATTGAGGCACGCTGACCGCACTGCCCATGGTGGAGGCTGTCCAGGCCTGAGAAAGCTATTATAGCACAGTGCAGGGCAGCCACTGTCCTGTTGGCTCATATTTCTCACTGCTATGGTCAAACTTCCACTGGCGGTGCCCCCTCTGTTGGGAAGAAAAGGAAATTGTGTCTCATATTCTTTTTTTTACTGCCCCAGACTTGCGGATCTCTTTCAGCCAGGTCTGGGAAACTAAAACTTCTCGACCTGTATGGTGACATGTATGCACTACGCAATACAGCAGGGTTTCTGTCCAGAGCTTTTGTTACAGAGGATTTGAGCCTCTCAAGCCCTCACTCAAATAGAGTTTGATGATGATAATGATAAACATCATTGTGTTAACACACCATTGCATTTCAACATCTGTTTAAATATCATTTTGATTCCCCATCATTGAGTTTCAGCATCAATGTGATGGCACTACACTGTGTTTCAACACTCATTGACATTGAACATCATTATGATACAATACAATGTGTGTGTTTTTTTTTTATATTGTTAGCTATTATTTATGATTAAACAAGAGATGTCTTGACAAGTTTAGACAATGACGTTTCAATCACTTGTCTACTCCATTCTAGGCAAACTTTCTCTGGCCCATGTTAAAATGTTTAACTGTCACACTTGCCAAAATAATTATCTCCACAACATCTACAGATCACATCATTGATAAAGGGCGTTAACTCTCTAAACAGCAGCACAAAAATATCCCAATATGCTCCAGAGAGTTCAAGTTCTTTGTGCTGTCATTCTATCACATTTCATTTCCTCTGAAAGAGTCCCAGGAGACTTTTTTGTCACAAGCAGGAGTTGCCCGGCACAAAACTTCCAGCATCAAGACGCCAGCATAGCTAAATTGAAGAAAATGTTTTTGTGTGTTCACATCAGAGGTTAAGCAAGCTACATGGAAAAATTATATTTGATGTTTTCATTAATTGTTTTATTAAAATGTTGGAAACTTGATAGAAACAGCATGAGATGTGATCATTTTGTAAGCAATATATAAGTTCAAATGGAGGCAAGGTGGCTGAGCAGTAAAGTGCTTAGCTTCCAAACTGGGAGTCCTGGGTTTGAATACTGGGAAGACTGGGATTTTTAATTTCGGGATCTTTGGTGCATCAAAGTCCACCCAGCTCTAGAGGTACCTGACATTAGTTGGGGAAAAGTAAAGGCAGTTGATCGTTACGCTAGCCCCATGACACTCTTGTTAAACGTGGGAGACAGAAATAGATGACCTTTATTTCATCTGCCCTATAGGTCTGAAATGGGAACTTTACTTTAAGTAAGTTCAAAGTAATGGAAATGATTTGTTTTCTGGCCTATCATTTTGTGCTTCATAATTACATTATTTAATGAATTTAAAATTAGATGGAAAATAAGAATAATAAAAATAATACACTCTTAAGCCAACAGTAGTAGCATAATTAGCTTTTTTTAAATGATGAATTGGTTACAAGGTTTCTGAAGAGCAACAGTGCCATGTATAATTTTACAATTTGAAGGATTTTAAAAATAAAGACTGTGTTTTGAGCATAGACTATTTATATACAGGACTGCCAACACTAAGGGTAACTAAGCATAAGTTTCGTTCAACTCCAAAATTGCGAGATGAGGTATTTCCAGTATAAACTTATTTTACAACATTCACAATGTTTGAATGATGATGCCAGCTTGGATAATATATTTATCTTTTCATCACATTTGACAACTTCTTTTTACATTGCATACTATTAATATGACTTAAATAAGCGATTAATGAAAGAGTCAATACAGTTTTGAGAACGTCATTTATTACTTAGGTAGCCTATATTAGAAGTAAAGTCTGTGAGTGAGTCAGTCTAAAAAAAACAAAACAATAGTGAGTCCCTGAGCCTACACACTGGCATCTTTACCAACTTTTATTTACATCTAGATTCTATACCTATTTTTTAAAATTTATTTGTAGTTTTTTTTTAAGAGCATGCAGTATGCATTATATATATATATATACATATATATATATATATATATATATATACATATATATATATATATATATATATATATATATATATTAATGGAGAATGAAGCCATTAAAAATTACAATCTATCAGGTATTTATGACCAATTGAAAAATATGTATAAAACTTTCAGCTCTGCAAGTTATTATTATTTTTTTAACTAATTAAATCCTAAATAACATCCAATTATTCCAAAAGCCATAAAAAAATTTATTGTTCTAAATTTTTCTTCACCCAATAATGTCCCAATAGAATTCTAGAATCATTGTTCCTACTTCAATAAAAATTAATTGTACACGTAGTAAACGTGTAAACTTTAAACCAGACTTAGTGACCTATGGCTATAAACTATATCTATATATAGGCTACGACCATACAAACTACTATAATTTGTTTTTGGAAAAGAGTGCTTAATGGGTTTTTAATTATATATATAAACTAGTTAGAACACTATCTATGTAAATGCTCTTTTTTAAAGTTGGTAAATCAGATTTTGTTGTTATAAAAATCTGGCAATGTCTATCGCAATGATACCAAAATTATGATTAAGAAATATTTTGAACGTAGTGTTTATCTTTAGTGATGGTTTCTTTATATAGTAAACTAATTCACCGGAAGTCATTTTTCTAACACTACACTGCAACCAAGGACGCCTCGGTGTATGGGACTTATTTAATTGAATAATATAGGCGTGGTGCGCACAGTTAGCAGTCCTGTATATATATAATCTATGGTTTTGAGATTCAAAGAGAAAGTTGTAATTGTTCATTATGCACTTGACTAAATATTAATGTTTTTAATGTACAATGTAATTCTTGTTTGTTTAAGTGTGTTAAATACAAAGCAGGGAAAAAATTTTGTAATAATTTATAGTTGTAATTATTTATAGGTTAATATATTATGTGACAATGTACTGTCTTTAAAGACCACATCACAAACCAAGAGATTAGAGACAGGGTTACTGCAGCGATTGGACCCCACGATGACCTGCTAACTATCCTAAAAAAATGCAAGCTAAAAATCGGTGACCGGTCACTTCATCCCCTGGTCATTTCATCTCCCAGTCATTTAATCCCCAATTAAATATTTTTCTTTTTCATTGTTTAATTGTGCCATTAAGGCTTTGACTTTAAGCCCTTATTTCATCTAATATATAAATATTATAATGTAAAATGCTTTTTGATATTTTTTGACAGGTTAATAATGCATTTATTGTGTTTCCTATTCCACTTTGCATTCTTGATGAGAAATCTTATAGTATACTGTAAATCTGGGTGTGTACTTAGCTATAGCACTTCTATTGGATGTGGGGGATGTAATATGTAATATTATAATATTATCCTGCGCATGACGTAATGATCAAAGGCCAAGGTTTGTTGGAAGTAGTGAAAATTATTTGAGAGATAGAAGTGCGATTAGAATAATTATGACCTTGCCGCTGATAGCTTATCATAAAAGGCCAAGGTGTGTTGGAAGTACTTCCATGTTTCACTTTATTTTATTTTTCATTTCCTCTATCTTGAAAATGGGGGTGTCATTTTTAGCCTTGAAATAAGTCAGTTGCACAAGGCATCAGATTTACAGGCTAACGCGAGCACTGAAGAACATTCAAGGAAGAAATATGCAATACTGGCAAAGAGAATAACAAACATTATTCAGCAATATGAATTGATGGATCATCTCTATCTTATTGATGTAGATGAACACAAAAACACTTTTTTTACATTACCTCTATATTTATAAATGCTAAATTTTTTATAGTTTTTAATGGCATTTAATTTTAATTTATTCTTATCTAATGTGTTACACTTTTTGTCATTTAAATAAAAAATGAATATATTTAATATTGCTCATTTCATGATTTGTACAATTACTATTTGTTAGATAAAATGATCAGATGATGAAAATAACAGGGGATCAAATGACCAGGGGATGAAATGACCGGGGAATGAAATGCCTGGGGGATGAGATAACCAGAGGACGAAGTGACTGGAGATAAAGAGACAGGAGATGAAATGACGGGGGATGAAGTGACCAGGGATGAAATGAAGGGGAACCTAAAAATCTACGGCCATATTATAAGGTCTTCAGGGTTCGCAAAGACCTTCCTTCAGGTAACAGTACCTGGAAAAAGAAGAAGAGGCAGACAGAAAAAGAGATGGGAAGACAACGTAAAAGAATAGAGGGATGTGGTTTATAAAAAAGTGGTACACTACAATGTGTTACATAACATCTTGGTACATAAAAATATAGTACATAAATTGTCAAGAGAGTAAAATATGAATTTTCTGTTACATAACTTTTTGGAACATAACACATAATATTATGATATATCCAATAAAGGTACATAACAATGCAGTATATAAGCATGTGGTTAAATAAAAACATTGTACATATTGTGGTACATAGCATTATGGTACATACCTTGTGAAGAGAGTTTAAATAAGAACAGCTGAAACAGTAGATGGAGCCAGATCTCTTGGACACACATAGCTCTCTGTAACAAAGATTAAACAGTTTTACCCTTTATGAAACAATCAAATGTTTGGAAATACAATTTTTTTTAGTTACTACAATAGCAACAATATACAGGTAAGGAGGCCTACATTTTGAATATAACAAAGTTGATTGGACCAAAAGAGTTAGTTCAACAAGATGTCAATAATTTATTATTTTTATTTTGATTATATTTGCAACCATAGTTAATGAAAATCATAATTTTGTTCGATGGTTGACATTTAAAATAAGTTTTATTTTGAAAAGTGTTATATTTTACTAAGATTTTCACAAATTTAAATGATATTCTATTGATATATAGTTATTACTTCTAATGTGAATTCTTTTCATCCTATTAAATTTCCTTTACCTATATATATATATTTATATATAGCGGTATATATATATATATATATATATATATATAAAAAAGTGAACCAGAATGAATAAACATCCATAAACCTTTCTGCAATAACTCATTATTTAAATGAAGTGGAAGTCCCTGGTATTTGTCCAAGGCCTTGGCAAATAGACTTGTTTTCTAATAATTCATTCATTCCTTAATTATGGAGAGTCTTAAGAGCTTAGAGTTGCTACTAACTTTACTAGGTATTTTTGTATGTTCTAAATATATAGACTATAGATAGATTTTATGACATCCATTTTTTATTTAGCCAAAAATGCTCACATTCTCTCAAACGTAAATAACTTTAAACTGACAATGTCAGTGAATATAAAGAGCAAAAAAAATTAGAAAAGGGATATAATACAGTATAACTGTTATACATATACATATTATACTACAATATTACTGAATTTACTATAACAATGGGTTGCCTGAGCTAGCCAGAAAAACCAGTGACTTGGCAGAATTTAAGTCATTGGTTAATTATGCATGACTAAATGCATGACATGTGGGATGTAATCATCTTCTTTTTTGAAGTAGTGTCTGTATTATATAAGAAGATAACTACATTATTACTGTATTAATGAGTAAGACTATCTTTAGAATGTGTTTTGGGAAGCATAGTTTAACATAATATATTATCCTACATAGATATTAGGAATGGTGACTTTCAGCCTGTGTGGGAAGTCTATTTGCCTTTCAGGACTACAAGACAGATTAGTTAACCTGATCTGACCTGTGGAGAGCAATTTGGACAGCACTTGCCTAAATTATTAAAAAGTAATCAAGAAGCAAAACAAAACATGCATTTGGGATTTCTCAAAGATCATACGTTTCTAGGATATCAGTTTTTGTTTAAAGATCAAAACCTGTTAAAACATAATCAATATTCTCCACATCCCTGTTCCCATTCTTTTTTTTTTGCCCCAAATATTTCCACCCAAAGTGGCTTCCCCTGTAGGCCTAATTGTCTGCAATTTTGTTGCGCTCTTTACAAAGTGAGTCATAATTCTTTCATTTCTAATTCCTTGTGTTCTATTCTATTTCACTAGATGTAGGTTGCTGTATCACTCAACTTCTACTTGTAGTTTAATAGGATGTAAAAGAATAGTTTGGTAGTTCACTTTATACTTTGATAGTTCACTTTATACTTTGGTAGTTCCCTTGATATGAGTGTCTTTACTACTTAAAAGTATCATAGACCTAGAACTATATTGACTAGCCATTAAGATGATTTTCTATTAGTTCAGTTTTAATATCATCTTTTATAGATAGTAAAAAAAATAAAATAAAGAAATGGTCTTTAATAAAACTAATAATAATAATAATAATCTTTATTATTCGTATGGAAATTTGTCTTACAATTTGTGCATTACACCAAACAAAAAACATTATAACTATAAGAAACCAAAGTGTTCATTCACACCAGACTCACTCATAGTTTACATGTGACTAAGTCTATACCAGATTGTTCTTATTTAATGATTTGATTGCCAGGGGAACAAAATCATTCTTTCAAATCCCTCTTCACCTAAAACAAACTTATGATCTTCATTGCTAGAAACTTAAGTCCAACACAATGAACCTATATTCAGAAAAATTTGTATTTGTACCAGTATGTGAAAAAATAAGGAGGTATAAATCCGTTGGATTCATTCAAGTTTGTTTTTTTTGTTCATGACTTTGGGAATCAAATCTAACATGGCTTACATCACAACATCACTTTTATTGTAAGAGCAAGATTAGAGTTGAGATCATGATCAAATGGATGAATCAAATGGTACAAAGATCAATGGATAACTTTGGGTTTGTGTGTCATTTTAAACAAAAGTATAAAGTCAAAGTCTAGATATAGACATCTAGAACTAATTGAAACTATTTTTATATATATTTTTATACTGGCTAGATTATACCTGCCAAATTAGGAGGATCTTAGATATGTAATATATAAAAGAAAGTATCAGCTACAAAGTTGCATCGTAAACAAGTAAATCACAATGGCCACTAGGTCTAATGATAATCTTCTGAGCATTGTTAAATTAAATTCAAGTTTAAAACATGTTTTTATTCTGTTCACTACCAAGGAGAAATTGGTCATGTCTCAGCTTGTAGAATGAGAGTTTGGGCATAGGATGGTCTGGGCATAGGATGGTCGATAAGTTATTGTATAAACAACAGCTCATCCTTCTACACTCAGCTTTAGGGTTCATAGGAACAGCAATAGGGGAGTGATCAGCAGTGTCTCAGTGATCAGCAGTGTCTCAGTGATCAGTAGTGTCGCAGTGATTAGCAGTGTCTCAGTGATCAGCAGTGTCGCAATATCTGTCAGAGTATAGACTCCCAAAGCGTTTGCAGTGTTTGAGTTTAGCTGAATAATAAATAACTCATTTTACTCACATCAGAGAAATACATCAAGATGTACTAATAAGTAACTCAACATCATAATGTTTTAAGTAAAAACATTTTCTCAACATCAAAGAATGATATCATGATGGGATAATAATTTTCCCTTTCTGATCCCATTAGAGGATGATATTAATAATCGACTCCATCTAATGATGATCAGACGATGACACTATGTTGTACCAGTAACTCCTCTCCTCAACATCATAGAATTACATCAAGATGTAAAGTAACCCCTTCCTCTCAACATGAGTTGATGCACATATCAAGATGAGATTAGTCAGAGGTCACACATAAACCTAGATGCTGTGATTGAAATACTGTCATCATTTGCATTATTAAGCTACCGGAATGTCCAAAGCTATTTCCTAATGGTTGAAATTAGATTAAAGCTTCTCAATAATATGCTTACTTAATTTTGGATCAGAGGCGTAGCTGAGATGTAAGACCAACACAAGAAAAGTCACTCATAAATGACTCATTGATCTGTCTCTTAACACCGACCTCACTTTGTCCTATCTTCTAGTATGAAGAGGCTGACTATTGATCTTATTTGTCTGTCTCCAAAACAAGACTTGGACCTAAAGGGTGCCATACTACATCGGCACTTAATCAACGCCTAACTAAACCAACACCTCTCTTTTCTCTCTCTCCCTTCTCTCTCTCTCTCTGTTTATCTCCTTTTCTTCTCTCCCTTCTCTCTCTTTCCTCTCTCCCTTCTCTCTCTTTCTTCTCTCCCTTTCCTCTCTCCCTTCTCTCTTTCCTCTCTCCCTTCTCTCTCTTTCCTCTCTCCCTTCTCTCCCTTTCCTCTCTCCCTTCTCTCTTTCCTCTCTCCCTTTCCTCTCTCCCTTCTCTCTCTTTCCTCTTTCCCTTCTCTCTCTTTCCTCTCTCCCTTCTCTCTCTCCCTTCTCTCTCTTTCTTCTCTCCCTTCTCTCTATTTCCTCTTTCCCTTCTCTCTCTTTCCTCTCTCCCTTCTCTCCCTTTCCTCTTTCCCTTCTCTCTCTTTCTTCTCTCCCTTCTCTCCCTTTCCTCTTTCCCTTCTCTCTCTCTTTCCTCTCTCCCTTCTCTCTTTCCTCTCTCCCTTCTCTCCCTTTCCTCTTTCCCTTCTCTCTCTTTCCTCTTTCCCTTCTCTCTCTTTCCTCTTTCCCTTCTCTTTCTTTCCTCTCTCCCTTTCCTCTTTCCCTTCTCTCTCTTTCCTCTCTCCCTTTCCTCTCTCCCTTCTCTCTCTTTCCTCTTTCCATTCTCTCTCTTTCCTCTTTCCCTTCTCTCTCTTTCCTCTTTCCCTTCTCTCTCTTTCCTCTCTCCCTTCTCTCCCTTTCCTCTTTCCCTTCTCTCTCTTTCCTCTCTCCCTTCTCTCTCTTTCTTCTCTCCCTTTCCTCTCTCCCTTCTCTCTCTTTCCTCTCTCCCTTCTCTCTCTTCCTTGTCTCTCTTTCCTCTCTCTCTCTGCCACTTCTCTCCCTTCTCTCTATCTCTTGTACTTTCCATAAGAATCTCATCCCAACATTTGTTTTTTCTATCCAGGGCCTGTCCTAACAATTGCGGGGCCCTAAGCAAAACTGATTTTGTGGGGCCTAGTCTGGGTGGGAATAAGGATAATAAGTGAAAATTAAGATTTGGTATTAGAAAACAAATTCGACTTTGAATTCTATTCATTCTTTACTAGGTACAAAATTGCGATCAAATTAACTTTACTTTACGAACTTTGCAACCTATGGCATATTTATATGCCTATGACTATAAAAGTAAATAAAGTATTGGAACTTACGATTAAGGTGTAAATTCGCCCGATTATTACATTTTATTACATGAAAGCTGACAATGCCTTTTTTATCGCGCGTAGGATTTGTGTTTTTCGCAATGAATGACACCCACTAATGACAATTAATGTATTTTTCAGGAGATTTTATGAGTTTTCAAGAGATTTTAATAAATTTAGGAGATTTTCAGGAATTTTTTGTATACTTTGCAAGTTAATAATTACACCTAAAATTAGCGCGGGCCTACTGCGATCGCATAGGTTGCAGTGGCCTAAGACCGGCCCTGTTTGTATCCATCTCCTTTCTCTCAACCACTTTCTCCCACTCTTACACACTCTCTCTCTCTCTCTTCCTTTGACTCATTCTTTCTTATACACTTTTCTCTCTCTCTCTCTCTCTCACTTCCTTTCTCTGACTGACTCACTCAAGCGCTCTCTTTCTGGCTTTTACTCTACTTTTGCATTTAAAAATAATTCTATCATCTTCTACACCTCTCTCTCTCTCTCTTACTCTCACACTCTTTATCAATATATCTTTTCCTCTTCTTCGTTCACATTTTACATGTCGGAGGGTTCAGATCAGTAGTCCTATATCTGAGATGAACCGCGCAGTGGTTTGCATATCAGGCAGTTCTCAGTATAGTTTTTCTTCTATAGGAGGGTTATGGGGTTAGAATCTTGTTCGGGCCTATCAATCTACCCATATCACTTACCCTGTCACAATCTTTCGATCAATCTCTTCCACTAAATCACACATACACGCAGGGCCGGTCTTATGTGAGAATGACATTGCAGGCGAAGAAAACTCATTCAATTATAAATCAGCATATTGAAAGAAATAATAGTGTTTATAACTTTTAAAATCTAAACCAGACAATCACATCAGGGAAATTCAGTCATTGGCAACCCCATTCACATAATCCAGCGATACCCACAATACGGCCAGTGGGCCAGATCCGGTCCGCACCGAGGCCATATGCGGCCTGCCTAAAAGTCGTCTTCAAGTGGTGAATAAAAGAGGAAAAGTTATTTTTACTTTTTTTGGGCAAGGGCTCTCAAATCTTTCTTAGATGGATTTCAGTTTAGGGTATTTTATTATTCATATTTAAAAAAAATAAAAATACAACGTTTATGATTTAGGCCATTGATTCTCAAACTGTGTTCCGCGGAACCCTAGTGTTCCGCGAGGCCTGAATAAGTGTTCCACAAACTAATGGAATAATACGCTAGTAGGCCACCACGTGAATTTTCTCTAAAACAAATAAGCAAAGTGATCCGCTAAATACTAAGAATGTGAGAAGTGTTCCATTAAGGAAAAAGTTTGGGAAACACTGATTTAGGCAGTTACTTTTTATTTTAGGATTGCCACGCACTGAGATATGGTTAAAATTGTAGCTAAAATCTATTTTATTTAGTTGGCAACATTGAATTTCAGTGTCCTTGACATTGTTTAGTTTATCTTGAAAATGTCTAATACAGAGAAAATAAGAAAGAAAAAAAAATAGGCCTATACAAAGAGATTCTTCACAAAATCATTTCCAGCAATCTTTAAAGAGTTAGATAAAATGGCACTTATTTTTTTAAAAGGATAAAAAAAATTAAGCAAGGCCTGAAAAACAAAATGTGAAAAGCTTATTCAGGGAGATGAATTAAGAATTGCAGTAACGGTTAATTCATCGACAATCCTTTTTGTGGGAATTCAGCAGAACCGAGCCGAACGGAATCTAGAGTAGTGTCCCCTGGCTGTCTTGTCCACTCGCGTAATTCTACTGGGAAATGGCGAGGCGATGGAGATATTTCTTTATTCCAAACAGCTCAACATTAATCCTTTCTTTTTTTTTTTCTTTTTATTTTATCATTTATAAAGGCCTATATAAGTGGTTTAAGAATAAACATTTTTTTCTTATTTTTATAAAATGGAAAGTCCTCGAGGAGAGATTGTATTTTTTTTTAAAACTAAGTACAGGCGTACTGAAATTTCTCTTTTATTGATCCCATTTGTATTAACCCTAAAACGTTTTCAATGCCAATAACATGGGCCGTGATAAACTGTTAAGTGCACGGACATATGTAAGGATCATTACTTAACAAATTGAGCACCTTAGTCTACGTAGTATTGTATCAAATATGGAGTAGGTTTATGTTTTGTTTCACATATTTCGTGAGTTCCTTCAGAAATGAAGATGATAATATCTTAACCCAAATCTCCCGCAGGACGGCGTGGGATGGCGGCGGGCAGGGTTCAAACCCGGGACTATTGACAGTCAAGAAAATGCACACCACAAGATCTGGCAGCCATCCTAAGTAAGAGATAGAGAGAGAGAGAGTCTAAAAAAATGCTGATATCGATTATTATAGATGAGGAAGCCATGAACGTTTTGATTGTGGATATTTAGTTAAGTTACATAATATTCGATTACACGCACATTTGTAAAGTTACATAATATTCGATGAGACGCACATTTGTAAAGTTACATAATATTCGATTACACGCACATTTGTAAAGTTACATAATATTCGATTGAACTCACATTTGTAAAGTTACATAATATTCGATTACATCCTTATTTGTTAAGTTGAATAATATTCGATTACACACATATTTATGATAAATTTGATTAGAAAACAAAAACAAACATAAAATAAAGTTTATGTTATTATTTGTTTTCTGTTGCTAATTCATTTCAAATGAGGGTAAGTAAAAATAAAGTTGTTTCAAATAAGATCGCCTACTCAACCCTCTTTTTAATTGATAATTATAAGAGGATTTTAAGACCGTCAAAAATTGTCACCGAAAGGAGGCAAGAGCCCGCTTTGAGAACCACTGACTTATGAAAGAACAACACCCTCGCTAGTAATGATAAGTTTCCCATCTAGATGTCTGTTCTACTTGAAGCATAATACTCGCCACACACACACAAACATACTTTTTTAGCGGCCCCCTAAAGGGGAAAAGACGCTATTACTTTTGTGTGGCCTGTTTGTCCGTGCGTCCCGTTTAGATCTCAGGAACTAGAAGAGAAAATAAAAATCGGACATCATGATATTTTCCGAAAGTGAACCATCTAATTTTTTAAATTATATATGCAAGCAGATTTTTCAAAAAATTACACCACTTTTAAATGAAAAACTTCAGGGGAGGGTATTTGAACTCAAATCCAACACAGTCGTATTAAATATAAGCAAGTGAGTATATATCAAGTTGTATGAAGACCCATCGATAGTGACAAATAAAATAAAAAAAGAACAGACTACGTTGGACAGGTCACCTTGAAACTACGTTAGAGAACACAGGAGCGAAAATTGTATACATGCAAAAAATAAAAGGCATGAGACCCAAAGGCAGACCCCGAATGCGATGGATTGATAATGCGGAGGCAGATCTGCAACAACTTGGGGTTCGGGCATGGAGACGAAAGGCTCAGGAGAGATCTGAATGGAGGGATGTGTTGATGCTGGCCAGAGCCCTCCATGGGCTGTAACGCCACTGGGATGGATGATGGAAGCGATCAGGTACCCACTTCAGACTTAGCGATCTATTCTAAATAGATAATGTCAAGCTCATCTGTTTCTATGACCGACGATGTCACGTGACCAGCACAAGGACCAACCACATGTACTTCCACAACGAGTGTCAGGTACCTTGGGAAGACTCAGTGGTGTCCTGGAACTCCCGAACCTCAAAATCTTCAGCGGGATTCGAACTCAAGACCCTCGCTAAAGAAACTCAAGCTCTTAGCCACCCGGCCACCAAGACTTCACAGTCATAAACAGTAATAATACAGAAAACATAAAAACTTGCTAGATTGGAGGACGGTGCATTCTTGTTCTGTTGGTGCGAGCTCCAAATATATGCAAGCGAGACAATGTGTCATGGATAGCTGCAAAACACAGAGAGTTATTCACATCCGTACACACATCTGTACACATATCAGTACAAACATAAGCACACACATCTGTACGCACATCAGTACAAACATAAGCACACACATCTGTACACATATCAGTACAAACATAAGCACACACATCAGTACAAACATAAGCACACACATCTGTACGCACATCAGTACAAACATAAGCACACACATCTGTACACAAAAGCACACACATCTGTACACACACCAGTACAAACATAAGCACACACATCAGTACAAACATAAGCACACACATCTGTACACACATCTGTACAAACATAAGCACACACATCTGTACACACATAAGCACACACATCTGTACAAACATAAGCACACACATTTGTACACACATAAGCACACACATCTGTACACACATAAGCACACACATCTGTACATACACCAGTACACACATAGGCACAGACATCTGTACAAACATCAGTACTCACATAAGCATACACATCTGTACATACATCCTGACATGACCCATTAGTACAGGTACAAACAACACACATCAGTCTAAACAAGACATCTGTACAAACATCTACACACATTCGTACACACATCTGTACAAAATAAATTTTACATCAATTGGACAAACTTTTGCGGTGACCCCTACAAAGCTTGACGTAAGCAATTTATTATATCTCTTATCTATGTATCCGCATATTTTAATACATGTCATGTATGAGTGCTATGCATACAATCATATATAAACATATACAATATTTCATACATTCGATCAAAGTTATGATTCAGAAGATTTAAGCTAAGACAAACCTTTCTACACTTTAGTCACAAACTCAACCTACAGACACACAATCAATCTCAGAAAAATAAAAACTTAGACAACAGCCTTGCATTCCATCACAGATAAACATAGACACCGACAACATTTATACATTTCCAAAACATTTCATTTTTTGTGGAAGCGAAAAATGCAACATAAATCGATTTTTAGCGTTTTCCCTTTAACGAGCCCGACCGATCGTTACATCCGCATCTGTCTTTTAGCCCGTAATGGTTTTTTGAAATGAAGCAAAATGTGAGCCGAGTTAGGGCTGTGGTGACAGGCGCCCCATCAACCAATAGGATACGCTCCTAAGGGGGAAGGGGGGCGAAAATGGAGAGGATGGATGGATCACACCTCGATCCAAATTTCTTTAATTGGCCCGTTAATGATATATGCCAGGGCAATTAGACCAATGCTGCTTCGTTAGAATTGAAAGAAATGATCGATTTTCTGGAGCGGAAGGTGGACATTTTTACTCAAAAACACAGGCCCTGATTTCTTGAAAAGAGGGAAGGGACCTACTTGGATAAACACCCCGAAACAAAAAATTCTTGTAGAATTTAGAAAGGTCAAAACATGGAAATAAACAAAAAAATATTTTTAAAATGAAATAAAGGACAATCTGTTGTAAAAACATCTACGCCTATGAATCAAAGCATTGCTCTAATGATCGAAAATCCGCAAATGTAAATCTACAAGTGCGCCAATTAAAGATCCCCCCGGAGAGATCACAGGGTCGGGTATTAAAAGGGGATAAGCTTATGCCTTAAGTTTTGAACGAAATAACAGTACACACACACACCCATCCCACCACCACCATTGCAAACTGGAGATGTCAAGGATTTTGTCAAGAGGAACATATTCTTATGCTTCAGTTTCAAGAGATGGAGAAAAAAAAGCGCTACTCTAACTCCAAGTAATATATATTAAAAACAACATTTAAACAGTTATAAACTAGAATAGGTTTCATTCATAGCATAGAATCATAAAGTTATAATATTCACATAGCTCTTCAAATCGCCACAAACAGCTGGGAAAAAGTAGCACTGGAAAGATCCACATGGAGAGCGAGCATAAATGAAATGTTCAGGATGGCAGATGCCATACACAACAGTAGTAGAAAGTAGGGTGAAAGTGCAATGGCCCCTGGTGATCACATATGCCCAACCTGTGACCGCAACTGTGTAGCAAGGATTGGCCTCTTTAGTCACACAAGAAGTTGCAAAGGGAAAAGTTTACCTCTCGAGACGTAAAATGCAACAGAATATTCATAGCCTATCAAAATTTCTCGTAACAAATTAATCTAGTTAACAAATGACGTCTTTGAAAAGTAATAATCTGGTTAACAAATGATGTCTTTGAAAAATAAAAATCTAGTTAACAAATGACGTCTTTGAAAAGTAAGAATCTAGTTTACAAATGTCGTCTTTGAAAAGTAAGAATCTAGTTTACAAATGACGTCTTTGAAAAGTAAGAATCTAGTTTACAAATGTCGTCTTTGAAAAGTAAGAATCTAGTTTACAAATGACGTCTTTGAAAAGTAAGAATCTAGTGTACAAATGACGTCTTTGAAAAATAAGAATCTAGTATATATACCGGTATCTAAACTGACACAACTGAAATTTCTACATGTTTTCAGAGACTACAAAATTTGATATTCATAGGGTTGACTCTGTCGAATAGTCTTTTCTTTTTAAGTAAATATGTATTGCCTACTGTCACGGAACGGAAGCGTAGACGGCCATTTTGAGTAACAATTTATTATTCTTTCATTGGTTGAATATTTGTATCACAAGATCATGGCGGCCATGTTAATGACGGATACTCCGTAGCACAGAAGGAGTGACTGGGAAATTCCACGCACGCGAAACCTGATTAGATGGTTCTAAAAAAGGCGGGAAGATGGAGATCGTAAATTGATTCATGTATTGTCATCGATTATGAATAATTAATTAAGAAAAATTTCAACTTGATGGTCAAGATGGTCCCGAGTTCTAGCCTTACCGGCTGCCTGACGTCCAGTAGTAGTCCTAGCAGAGAAAAAAAAACGTGTACAAAACGTAAAAAGGGAGAACAACTCCACATGCACAGTTACATCACAATAAGTAGAATTTATTCCCTTTTCGATACTAAACAAAACAATTAATTAGCAATAGCTAATACAACTAATTGTTTGTTTTTTAAGTGATTCATGTTTTGTTTGGGTACAAAAAAAATGTTTATAGAGTTTATCCTTGATCCGAGAATGGATGTTGTTAAACTAACGAGTACTAAGAATTGTACCAGACAGACAGACTGAGTGGATACAAGCTTTATAGGCCTAAAACTAGAAGACTGCAACAATGGGCTCATCTGAGAAGAATGACAAATCTTTGAGTGTCGGTAGTACAAGATTATATCCTGAAAGGAAAATGGACCAACGGTAGTCTAAGACTTAGACAATACGTTGTCAGACTTGGGGGAAGAAAGCAACAGGTCTGTTTAAAAGGGGAGTGGTGAGGGATGAATGTATTGATACTAGACTCTACATTGCGATACAGCCAACAGTCGACCAAGCGATACAACCGAACTATTGTAGATCAAGTATTCAAGTTGGTGACTGTTTTACTACAACTAGATCCAGGTAACAACTTCTAGAACAATAGTGAAGACAGCCATGGACAAAGAGCAGGAACAGAAACTAAAAAGGGAAACAAGCAAAATAAAAAAAATACTTAATAAAAAACAAAGCTTATTTAAAGGGGAAGAACTCTGCCCTTAAAAGTATATCTATAACTAATGTACGAGTTATTTCCGTTATTCGATATCAGACAAAATAATTAATTACCAATAATGTCATTGAAAATGTTTTTTTAAAAAATAGAATCATGTTTTGTTAGATACGATAAATAATTGTTTCAATTATCAACTTGATCGGAGAATGCGTGACGGAGAAATATCGTTACTAATTAATTAAGAGGACTAAACCCAACAAACTTAGCAATGTTTGTGAATACTGAACGATTAGTTTCCCTAGTTAATACAGATATTATAATTAATTACCAGTAACTAACTAACTGACTTGGTTTCTGTTTATTTTATTGAAACATGTCTTGTCTATGCCAATGAATATTGCAAAGTTTTAACGTATCAGCGAGTGGTTGTTTGAGAAATAACGTGTACGCACCTATTTCCTGACAGACAGAGTGAGCTCATATTTAAGCTTTGTAAAAATTAACGGGCACTTATATTTTTAAACATAGACCTACAGTTAAACTGTAAGCGAAAATTAATATAGTGCTATGTATGAAGGTCTGAATGCTTTGTAAAAAATTCGTCATAATCTCTAAAAGTGCAATAAACAAGGCACGTCATCATTACTATGTGGACTTAAAACAAACATATGTCTAGGCAGTGGCGTAGCTAGCAATGTGCGGGTGGTGCGGGCCGCACGGGCATAAAGTTGTGGGGGGGGGGGGGCATCAAACTGAGGACAAACTTTCTCAGTAAAACTACACTTCGTGAGTACATAAATAAAAACAAATGCACCGGTTATGGACACGTTTACAGTGGTGTTTTTTTAGTTACTAATTAGTAATGGTCCACTCTCTTTTGTGGACCTTTGGGGGGAGGGAGTATCTGGGAGAAGGTTTCTCAACCGCTCAGCAAACACAACCCTTCTAGAGTCGGGATTCGAACTCAAGCCCCTTTGTAAGGTGGCCAAGCCGTAGATAAGCGGTTTTAGTCTCTCAGCCACACATCACTTGTTTGGAGGGAACGTGTAGATAGACTGTGAGTAGGCAACACATCACTTGTTTGGAGGGAACTTGAAGATAGTCTGTGAGTAGGCAACAATAATGACAGTAAGGCTCTAGATTTAAATAAGCAAGAAAGAGGGGAAAATGTGGAGAGATTATCTATAGAAAATCTTGGACATCATGTGTTTTCTCTTCAAGCAGAATCTGGCACCTCCGTGGGCATCGCAAATGAGTTAAAGGAGAATTGGCAATACAAAGTCAAAAAAATATACGGGAGAGAAATAAACTGAGAGACCTTATACGTAAATGTCCCAACAAATTAAATACGAATTTATTGTAATATAAGTGACCACGAAAACAAATTGTAAAAAAAAAACATATAGAAAGTATAAACAGCAAATATATCTCAATTATTTTCCACAGTACAACTAACATCTAAAATCTGGATCTAAATTTTATGGTGCATTGTCATGCAGAGTCTCAAAGACATTTTGGCCACAAGAAAAAAAGGCCAGGCTAAAAAATGACGAAGATTTTCTATCAACACACAAGAAAGAGCTCCTGATGGAAATACCTGCCATGGACCATATTGTTCATGAAATAATATCCCCATTAGAACAAAAGTCATGATAAATATTCATTTTAGTCGCCTTTTTTAAAAATCCTCTGATGGAAATTTGTCTGGGGGCTTCAGGTAATTGTCGCAAGTTCTCCAGAAGTCTCCGAACATCCAAAACAGGAATCTGTTGAGCTTCAGAGTTTTATATTTTAAAAATGTCATTCCTCGAATATTGCCATCTTGATTCGCATGTTTATTTTTACTATCGAGTGAAATGATGCTAAGTGCAAGCGAATTTTTTCATAACTTACTTTGATGAAGAAATACTTACAATCAACGATGACGAATTTACGACTCACTAATTTGGAATTTCGTCTATTGAACAAGACTTAGTGGGGAAAAAACTGATTTCGATAAAATTATCGATAGTTTGCCGGCAAGAAAGCACGTGAGATTCACTTGTATTATCTTTTTGGAAAGTCAATTCTTTGCGAAATATCAATGCATAAATAATCACAACACTTTATTTCGAAATTGGAAACTTTTCGCTATTTTAAAACTTTTTTTTTGGAGGGCATCTTGAGGAACTGCCGCACAGGGCATCAAATACCCTAGCTACGCCACTGTGTCAATGAATCACATATTTATGGGAATGTAAAGAACTATTGCTGATGCTGCCTATCTACAGAATTACTTATGTATGAGGAATCCAGTTTAAGGGTAACTAAGAAGCAGAAGGAGGGGGCAAGTGGACACGATACACGGGCGCCAACCTCATGGGGCGCCAGACGCAGCCTATATTTCTATGTGATGTTCATGAAAGTGGGGGAGGGGGGTGCTCCAACAATGTACCTTGCCCCGTTTTGCTCACTACGCCGCTGCTAAGGAGCCACTACTAGATGAATGGGTGTCAAGGGAATCAATGTAGTAATGGTAGAGATATTACGGAACTACTGCTGTCCAAGCACATATTGAAACAGTGTTTCAAGAGTATTCTGAGATCTATTGCTTGACGGGAATGCTAGTGAACGACTGCTACTCTACGGATCGTCCAGTGTGTACAGATCGTCCAGTGTGTACAGATCGTCCAGTGTGTACGGAACAAATAGTCGAGTATATTAGCGTTCAGCTTTGGTAAACCATGGCATGGTAGTCTGTGAAATCGATACCACCGTGGCGTTTACTTAATAGACTTATAATTGGTTTTCGTGAATAAACAAAACAAGTTGCCATGGAAACATCCCATAAACAAACTTGGGTGTTGGGTGCGTGGGCGCATATTTACACGCGAATGCGAGGCGAGCGGAGTGTGATCTAATAACAGAATGAATGAGGTAACTCATTTAACTGAAGTTAACAAGTCTCTGGTCTTTGTCCAAGGGCATCTCTCAGCGTTCCGTAACAATGTTTTCTAACTTTTCAGCAACAACCATTAGCTCTGGGTAGGATTAAGGGGATGACCATTACTGCTACGATCGAGTCACTGATGTTTGCCTGGCCGTATTGTATGTCCCGAGTTCAAGGCCTGCTTTAATATGATATGTTCGGGTCCTGAAGAAGATCTGGCCTAGGAACACTCGCAATAATGTAACAAGGTTCGTTTACGACAAAGTGATTTGGACATTTCTCTTGTGGAATAAATTTAAAAATTTAAGATTTTAAAAATATATTAATGCTTGTAGATGGACTTGTTGCTCCTCTGAAGAATGTACTGTATGTCAACTATTGACTTGCTGCTCCTCTGAAGAAAGTACTGCATGTTGACTATTGACTTGCTGCTCCTATGAAGAATGTACTCTATGTCAACTATTGACTTGCTGCTCCTCTGAAGAATGTACTGCATGTCAACTACTGACTTGTTGCTCCTCTGAAGAATGTACTGCATGTCAACTATTGACTTGCTGCTCCTCTGAAGAATGTATCGCATGTCAACTACTGACTTGCCGCTCCTCTGAAGAATGTACTGCATGTCAACTACAGACTTGTTGCTCCTATAAAGAATGTACTGCATGTTAACTACTGACTTGATGCTCCTTTGAAGAATGTACTGCATGTCAACTACAGACTTGTTGCTCCTCTGAAGAATATACTGCATGTCAACTATAGACGTGTTGCTCCTGTGAAGAATGTACTGCATGCCAACTACTGACTGGCTGCTCCTATGAAGAATGTACTGAAAAATATGTTACGAACTATTCAATAGATCAATCCAATTTAATGTCTGTCTATCCAGTAAGCTATTGAAAGATTTGGCTAATGGTCTAGTTAGCAAGAGTAAACCTAATGCTAGAGGTCATACTTTTGGCATGTAATATTAACTTATTAATAAAAAAAAAAATCGTGTACAAGAAAATTTAAGGCCTACTTTGAAAGCAGCAGTCTCGTAACACTCATAGATCCACCACAAGGTCAATTTTATTCACGCCGATTCCAGTCGCGCCAGCGCGCCCTAAGGTGTTCAGGAAAGATCTTTTTCCCTAAACAACACTGCTTAATGGTGCGTACGTTTAATGTGATTTGTCGCATCAACTGCACACTGGGGTTGACCGACTGGGACAAAAAAGAAAAACTGGTACATAATTTAGCAAATACTGAAAAAAAAAAAAAACAGCCAAGGGCGATAAAAGCTGTTTCTAGGCCAAGTATCTATTAGAGTTGGGTGGGCTCAGTGACAACCTAGACAACACAACAACCAACCGACTACTTCCCAAACGTAGGCCAAGTATCTATTAGAGTTGGATGGGCTCAGTGACAACCTAGACAACACAACAACCAACCGACTACTTCCCAAACGTAGGCCAAGTATTTATTAGAGTTGGGTGGGCTCAGTGACAACCTAGACAAAAAAAAACAACCAACCGACTACTTCCCAAACGTAGGCCAAGTATCTATTAGAGTTGGGTGGGCTCAGTGACATCCTAGACAACACAACAACCAACCGACTACTCCCTAAACGTAGGCCAAGTATCTATTAGAGTTGGGTGGGCTCAGTGGCATCCTAGACAACACAACAACCAACCGACTACTCCCTAAACGTAGGCCAAGTATCTATTAGAGTTGGGTGGGCTCAGTGGCATCTTAGACAACACAACAACCAACCGACTACTCCCCAAACGTAGGCCAAGTATCTATTAGAGTTGGGTGGGCTCAGGGGCATCCTAGAAATACCACAGTTCAAAATGACAGTCTTTAACGGGATTCGAACTAGAGACCAAGCGCTCGGGCACCACACCCCTGTTACTACTATCTGAACAGTCTTAACTACATAACTACGACTTTTGTACACGTAGAAAACGGAACTTTGTATTACGTCACATCCTGCGATTCTTTCAAGCAGACGTCGCATCAACATCAAGCACGATGGAGGCGATGATGAAACAGATTTTAAAAGTACTTTTACTTTTTGAAATCATTACATGACAGACAGACAGACGTCACAAGCTTAATAGCGGTTTTATCCTCCTCAGCCGTCCGCTATGAAAAAAAAAAGGGTTAGGTTGGTTGTTTTTTTTTAGTAGATATTTATAGTTGAACCTGTGTTGGACGCGCTGTGACTGAGCGTTAAAGCGCTTGGCTTCCGAGCCGGGATCACGGGTCTTGGGTTCGAAGCCTGGTGATAACTGGGATATTTAATTTCAGAATCTTCGGGCGCCTCTGAGTCCACCCAGCTCTAATTGGGTACCAGAGATTAGTTGGGGAAACATAAAGACGGTTGGTCGTTGTGCTACCCGCATGACACCCTCGTTAACCGTGGGCCACAGAAACAGATTATTATAGCTTTTATATAGCGCTAATTTCATGCTTATAGCATGCTCAGAGCGCTTTGGTCCAATCTCATTTGTGGACCAGTGGGGGGGGGGGGGGGGGAGGGGGTATCTAGGAGTTGGTTTTCCGTGCTGCCTTTAGGCGCTCAGTAAACAACTCTGCCCGAGTCGGGTGTCGAACCTCGAGCCCCCTTCAATGTAGCCAAGACAAGCCAAGTTCACTTAGCCTCTCGACCACGCTTCCCGTGATGATCTTTAGACAACAAGGTCTGAACTTATAACTTTTTTTTTTAAATAATGTGAACTCTCCAGCTTCGTGTCAATAAAGTGGCACGTGATTTTTATAAATTTCACACCTACACGTGTCTAGTTAGTAAAAAATTCTATATGTGCAATCTGCGAACTTAGCGAGATAACAAATCGAGACCCTTAAGGACGAAACTAATATCGACTTATTAAACGGCAGTATCAAGCACATTGGGTCAGCGAGATAGATCAAGCCCGTTACTTGACCTAAGTGCGTAATAAGACCTTTGTCCGCTACACAATGCGACCTTTCCCTACAATAAATACTAACCTATGAAAAATGAATTGGGGAAATAGGCGGGAACTTGGGAGTTGGCAGACGAGCTTCATTGAGCAGACGACATTTCTATGTCAAATATTTCGAAAAAAAAAAATGTCTTCAGGCTAGAGTTTCAAAATTAAAGTCTCTACAAGTGTAATGGTTCTCAATTTCACCATTGTGCTATCAAGTTTGCCCGAGCTAAAGGTCACACTCTATCCGGGCAGAAAGAGAAAAAGGTAGGCCTTTGAAATACAAACATAAAAAAAAGGTTGTTTGTGTTGTTTTGTTTTTTTTTAATTAATTAGAATGTGTTGACATCATCAAGCAGAGTTATTTCCACCTTGATACCATGGAGTCGGGAGAAGAAGAAATATCTAGAAAATACGAGACATTTATTTTCTACGAGTTTTGCTCGTGTGCGAGAAAGTCAACACACTGGGGGGGGGGGGGGGGGGGTGAGAGATATGGGAGAGAGGAGGGAGGAATATAGAGAGAGGGAGGAAGAGATGGAGGTAGAGAGAACGAGAGGTAGAAGGATGGAGCGAGAGGGGAGGAAGAAGAGAGAGGGAGATTGTCAGCGCTTAATCCTCTCTGTCTCTCTCTCTATATATATATATCTCCCTTTCTCTTCTTGTGAGAGTAAAAGGACTTCAAGAGAGAAGACAATAGGGGAAGGTGGGGAAGTAACCCAAGAAGAGAAAGCGAGAGAGAGAGGTTGGTTTTTAAGGAGGAAGAATGTTAAAACTCAGAGAGAGAGAGACGGAAAGAGAAAGATATCGATTTTCATGAGATGGTGGTAAAAGGAAGAAGTAGTGAGAGAGAGAGAGAGAAAGAGAGAGAAGAAACGAGGAGGGACTTATAAAATGGCTTGGCGGAAATAAAAAGCCTACTCAAGATGTGATTAGAAGGGGAGAAAGGTTTAGAACAATTGAAAACATTGTCTCTGACAGACGAAGAAAATGTCATCCCAAAAATGAACTTGTTTGTACACACTTGTCGTAGAGACACGATTTTGTTTGCCTTTTTGCCATGTACAATCGATAACTAGCTCTGCCTCAGCTTGATACCAGAACAAACATTTGGATGAGAAATGAACATTTAGCTTCTAACAGGAAACGTATTTACCTTAGGTCCTGCAATAAGAATATAATAACGCCTACAGCGGTTTAGTTGGACGGTTCCCTGACATCTCATCATACGAGAAATTTCATCATTGCAACATTTCATCACCCTAACATTTCATCATTGCATAAAGTGCGTGTAGCAAACATAAGCACATGGAGGTGTAATAAAGTAATTAACATACTGAGCAAGTTAACCCTAACCTTAACCCTAACACTAACCCTAAATGATGAATTGCTATAATGATGAAAATGTTGCAATGATGAAATGTCTCGTATGATGAGGTGTTTGGTCACCTAGTTGGACTGGCAGACTGTAGCTACAACCCAACGCCCTTGTATCGACAAGCTGGTAGATCTATATTGCAAACGTGAACGAACATATCAAGCATGGAGAAACTTGGAGAACTCGTGACCAGGCCCTAACTATTGCGGGGCCCTATGCGAAACGGATAGCGCGAGGCCAAGTCTGGGCAGGGATACGGTAATAAGTGAAAATTAAGATTTTGTAGTAGACAATTAGGCATCCTACTTTGATTAAATGAAAGTTGACAATGCCTTTTTCTTATCGTGTGTAGGATTGGCGTTTGCCATTTTGAATGAACCCAAAAATGACAATTGTGTCTATTTTTCAGGAGAATTTGAAGAGTTTTCAAGAAATTACCAGGACTTTTTTCGTATATTTTGCAATTTCAAGAGATTTCCAAGAGCTCCTTGAAAAAAAGTAATAACGGTTTTATTTAAAAATTTACACCTAGAATTAGCGCGGGGTCCATGACAGTGCGGGGCCCACTGCCGCCGCATAGTTTGCAGTGGCCTAAGGCCGGCCCTGCTGGTGACCAAACCTTATACATTTCACACACACGCGTCGCTAGTAGGATCGTGGAGATAAATATCAAAGTATAACGGAACTGAGCCTCTGTGGCTTTAGTTTGCACTATCGGCAAGCGTTTCAATGGGCAGGAAAGCACTGCCTAAAGGTCCGGAAATGGCATACGGGCCGTAGCTTGTATTCACTAGGCTTAGGGTAATGGCCTGTATGTGCGGTTTCGAGTTTCGTATGGCCAGCAAACACGACATTAAGTATTCCATTTTGTTCAGTTCACAATGCGGTCAATACCGTCTCATTACGTGTGCAGTGATTGACGATTTTTACGATGGAACTGTGACTTAAAACGTCTTCGTATTGTCCAAATGACCCGAAATTCCACCGTGCTGCCGCGGTTACGAGTGGAGAAATAACTGAAATCTTCTTTAGGAAATAGAAGTAAGTACAGTTCCCCTTTCAGACCTTGCGATCAATAGGGCAGATGATGTAAAGGTCATCTGTTTCTGTGGCTCACGGTTAACGAGGGTGTCATGTGGCGAGCACAACGACCTACCGCCTTTACTTTTCCCCAACTAACGTTAGGTACCCATTGGAGCTGGGTTGACTCAAAGGCGCCCAAAGATCCCGAAATTAAAAATCTCAGCCATCACCCAGGATTCGATCCCGAGACCCCCCTGTATCAGATGCCAAGCACTTTTACCGCTCAGCCGAAGCGCCTCCTCTTTAGGAAATACATCACTTTTAATCCTCAATGTTAAATAATGACAAAATTATAAACACACAAAATGGAATTTAATTTCAATAGTAGCTTCACAACAGTAGACAGAAGACGTAGTAGGAAACTATTTGGACTGACCACTCTTATTATCTTCTCTTAGTTATCTACCCTGACTATTTTCCAACTAAGAACAGGACACACACCTCTATTAAATTACCATCTCAACAAAATAAACGCCATACCAGTCCCCCTTTTCAGACACTGCGACCACCCTTATGAAACCGTAAACCATATCCTCTTTCATTGCCCCTTCCTAACCCACCTTAGGCAGACCACACTTCCACTCCAGCCCAACATAACCAACACCCTGTTCGGCAGTGCTGAACAACTGAAAAAATCAGCACACTTTTTTTTTCCTTGGCAGAGTCTGCAAAAGAGCTCGCAGCTCAGCAGCAATAAAGCTGGCTAGAAGAAGAAGATACCCTGACTACAATAAGCTTCTCTAGGATTGAAGAATATGCGAGAAAACTAATTTTTAATTTTCTTGGCTATTTTTAGCACTATGCATAAATTATGTCTGTTTGATGGTACTTTCCCAAAGACACTCTCAAACTGACGGACCCTGAGGACCTTTTGAAAGAACTAGAATAAAATTTCAGTAATAGATCAAAGCTGTAAAGAAGAAAATATTGTCAATGTGTGTGTGTGTACTTTGGTAAAGGTGGGTGGGTACTTTTGTTTAAAGTTTTCGAAGAATTCTGTTGTTTTGTTGTTTTCAATTGGGTGAAGGGTGTTAATAAAGATTTTTTTAAATTTTAGTTTGAACACAAAAGAGACTAGGAATAAATTCTATTCCTTCTGTTGCATCCGTCAAACTATTCTATCCATCCTTTCTTCTCGTTTGAAGCCTTTTCTATTACATTTACACAGGACTGTTGAATATAGAACAAAGGCCATGCATCAAAGAGTTTAGCTCGGTAATGATGACCCATTCATTGTGATTCATTTAACGTCGGAGAGGGTGGGGTGGGGATATCAGGAAAGATTATGTTTAAAAAAAAAGGGGGGGAGGGGGATATCCTAATAAAATTGCTGGCATGTTTCGTATCGATTGAGCCTGAATAGGTCCTATAGTACATTAGTCCTGGACGATTTGATCTAACTACAGAGTTGCGTGAACAGCGCGCAGCAATCAACTTAAACTTTGATAGCGCACTCAGAGAAGAGGAGAAACAAGGGAGACAGCACATGATGTCATAGATCTAGAGGGAGACAACTGGAAACCCCCAAAACAAAATGACACACGAAAGAATGTCAACGAAATATCGAATCGTGTTATTCAAAGCATAGCCTCTTCAAGTGTGATTCATTCGTCTGATCACATTGATGGTTATCTCGGAGATTTTGACTCGCGCGTGTTTTGTTAGGATTGGTTTGAAAATGTGTGTAGGGAATGAGGAATTAGTACCAAGTGTCAAATCAGAACATAGGGAACTAGTGTAGGATAAATCGAACTGCAACACATTGAAAAGTCAAATTAATGATACAATCACTTTATGCTTGTGATGTTCTAAAACAGAGCTAAAAAAAAATAAAAAAATAAGAAAATTGTACAGTATTTAAAAAGTTTTTGTTTTATCAACGCAAAAAAGTTCTATGTAGGGGTTTGTGAGGACACGCTTTTTTATGTTGTGTGTGTGTTTCTATGGTGACGGTGGGAATAGGTTAGCGATTGGTTGCGAATGATGCAACACAGGTGGCACTGTCGCCATTTGATAGCTAGGACAGACGACGTGAGACTGAAAGGTTGTGTTATTGTAGTGAGTTAGATTTTGTTACGAAATATTTTTACCAAAGTCTACTACTACATTAACTTCATGTTATATGAAGTTGATTTCGTCTATATTATAAATAAAGTTATATTTAGTATTGTTCACAAGGAAGTTATTCAAGTCATTTGGATTTTTATTTGTTAGGATATATTACGCCTGCACGCAGTTTGGTGCTACAAGTCAACGACCGGTAACATCCCCGCCCCCCCCCCCCGAAATAAAGAAATTGTATGTTTTAAAATTTAACATACTTGCTTAACTCTTTCTCTCCGTAATTACTTACCACATTCTGGTGGAATCAACGCTGGTATCGTCAGTTAGGAGAAAATTGTTCAGTAAACAACAAGAAACACACTCGTTTGTATTGAAGATGTGAATGTTTGAGAATGTTTTTATAGCTAAAATTATATATATATATATATATATATATATATATATATATATATATATATATATATATGTATAAAGGTAATTTTCATGTCAAGATATCTTGAAAACTACTAAAGCTAATTCAACAAAACTTCAGCTGTTGATAACTCTTAACTCGTAGAAGAATGAATCAACCATATTCATTAAATATAACAAAAGTTTTAGCTCTTAGCATGGTGGCAGTGCATAATTTTAAAGTCTTTCTATTTGTTTGCACCAATAAAATTATCTTATCTTATCTATATTGGCAGGTAGGCATAGAAACAAATAATTTCAACCTTTTTATAAATTGTATTCTGCTCCACTTTTATATATAGAACTTTATTTATAAGCATTCTTTTTGCTTAGATATTCTACAACAGTGATATAAATGATAGTAATATGTTTCAAGCATATAAAATACTTAAACACTGAGAAGTTAGTTCCCTTGGAAACACCACAGATTATGGGGCAGATGATATAAAATTTCATTATTTATGGGATCAACAAGTTATGGATGTGTAATTTGGCAAGCTCAAAGACCAACCATTTTACTAGAGATAATGATATTCACATACACATCTGAGCATTGGAATATCTTATCTCTTTAATCTTGAATCTCAAGTTATCTAGCATTTTCTTCAAGATGTCTAAATTTACTAACTCATTAAATTATATGAAAGACTTTAAGTGAATATATATTTTTAAAAAATAATCAAATCCAGCTTAATATTTTCTTTCAATGCAAAAACTTTTTTAAATGTGTAAGTCTTTTTTAAAGTGAATGAAGTTGTTACATGTGAGGCTGTACATCAGTGATAAAAATAATTATTGATCTTCAGATAAGGGTCTAGAAATCTAGATCATGTCTAGATCTAATTTCTAAGCTTCCCCATCAGAGTCAGAATAAGTCCAAACATTTAGAAGCCAATTTAGTGTAGATCTATGTCTTCACTGTATGTTCACAAATTATATACACTAATTTTAAACTGAGATACCCCCAGCTGCAAAAGACCTGCCTATAAAGTGCAGTGCAGCCACCAAGGAAGAGATTGCAGCGCAATCAAGCAAATGAAGAAGAGCAAATCTCAAGGACCTGACAGCATCCCAGTTGAAGCTCTAATGGCAGACATTGATACCAGTGTGAAGTTACTCTAACCTCTCTTCTGCAAGATATGGTAAAAAGAAGAAGTGCCACCAGAGTGGAAGGAGGGCTACCTCATCAAACTCCCCAAGAAAGGCTATCCTAGTAACTGCTCCAACTATCGAGGAATAACTCTGCTGTCCATTCCAGGAAAAGTTTTTAACCACTATCTGCTAAGCCGAATGACAGATGCTGTAGATCCACATCTCTGTGACCAACAAAGCTGCTTTTGAAAGGAGAGATCATGCACAGATCAGATAGTGACACTACGCATCATTTCTTAACACTCCATGGAATGGAACTCCCTCTCTAAGTCACTTTTATAAACTATGAGAAGGCATTTGACTGTGTGGATAGACTGACCCTCTATAGACTACTGAGACACTATGGAGTGTATGAAAAATTACAAATTACAAACATTATCAGGAAGTCACATGAGGGGATGACTTGCAGAATCGCTCCTGGCAGCCAACTGACAGATGCATTTAAAGTCCAAACAGTATTGAGACAATGCTCTCTCCCTTCTTGTTTCTGCTACCATAGATTGGGTCATGAAGACAGCAACAGAGCAGAAGCGGAATGTATACAGTGGACACTGCGGAAACAGATGACCTTCATTTTGCAGATGACCTGGCTATTCTCTCTCACACACAACAGCAGATGCAATTAAAGATAATCATCACTGTAGACTATTCAGGTAGAATGGGTCTTACCATAAACAGAGGGAAGTGCAAGGTGGTCAAGATAAAGGTGCCCAACAATACACTCTTTACAGTCCAAGGCGAGGCACTGAAAGAGGTGGAAAGCTTCACCTTTCTCTGCGGTATCCTAGACAGTAATGAAGGAACAGATGCAGATGTCAGCTCGAACAGCCTTCCAGCAGCTGAAGAAAACCTGGGAATCTTGGGAAATAAGCACTGACACCAAGCTCAGGCTCTTTAACACCATTGTTAAACCAATACTATTTTATGGAGCAAATACTTGGAGATCCACCATGAAAAAAAATCCAGGTATTCATTTATTTGAGGAAGATTCTTATAATCCACTGGCCAGACAAGATCTTGAATTAGTAACCGTGGCAATGAACAAAACAGCAGCCCATTGAAGTAGATATATCCTTGAAAGAGGCTGGAAATGGATAGGTCACACCCTTCGCAAGCCTGCATCTAACAAGGCAAGCCCATACCTAGAACCACCAAGGAAAGAGGAAGAGGAATACATGGCACCATTATTTGAAAACAGATGGGTTAGACGTGGGGACAGCCAGAGAGACTCGCCCAAAAATGACATGCCTGGGTGGAGCTGGTTGGTGGCCTATGTCCCAGACGGGACCACAGGCAGAGATGAGATGGATGAGAGATGAATTTTAAATTGATCTCTAGATAATTTTGTCATCTGGGATGTTGAATGATCCCATTCCAGAGGCTCTTATAATCTTGCATTACTAACAAGTCTGCTGTAATGATAAATTTAAAGGAATTATAACTATGGACAATACTTGAAGACCTCTAGAGACACTAGGTCTAAGATCTAAAACTTGTCTAAGAGTTCAATAATTTGTGAACTACGAAAAGCAAGAAAACAAATGAGTTTGTAATGTTAAAAGTCATCAACACTTTCACTGGCAAAAAAGAAGAACCTCAATACTGTGAATAGACTAAAGCAGATCTGGATTGGTCATATTGTAAGACATGACTCAGAGTTAAAAATCATCCTTCAAGGTACAGTGGAGGGAGCATGAAGAAAAGCTGGCTGGACAATGTGAAGGAATAGACTCACCTCTCTCTTGATATGCTACTAAGAACAGCTGCTGACCGGGAAAAGTAGAGGGATTTGGTTTTATGCAAACTGTCACAGCATTCCTACGACAAAAGTCAGGGGTCAGATGATTAGATGAGTGTGTGCACCTTAGCTCTAGGTATGTTTTAGACCTTGAATCTTTAATCTAGGTCAACTCATCTAGCTAGCAGATTAGATCAAATCTATACACTAGGAGGCTGCCTGGTCGTGCGTTATGCCCACTGGACTTTACTTCTGTCATCTCGATGGTCCTGGGTTCATACCCTGCCTGCTGCCATCCCTCCCCCCTGTCATCCTGCATGAGGTTTGGATTAGGCATTACATTATCCTCCACACTTTCAAGTATCTAAAGCCTACTAATTAAAGGAACATACAAAAAATCAACATGTAAAACAAACATTTTTAGACTAGGACTAGATTAAGACAACTAAAGTATATATATAGTACTTTTGTCTTTACTAGTAGATCTAGTGATTCTGGTCTAGATTCTAGATCTAATTATCTGTACTAGATTATAGAAAGATTAATATTAAATAATAAATAGTAAAATAGTTATATAATCTAAAGATCTATTAGTATTAACTATTATTAATAGTAGTATTAGTATTATTCTATCTATTCTAAATCTATTTCTGTAATTATAATTTAATTATTATATTTTTATAATATTAAAATAATATCATATCATGTCATGATCTGGTCTCTAAAGTCTAAAATTAATTCTTATTCTAGACACTCTAGAAGGTATAACTCTAGATCTAGACTCTAAATGATATATATATATATATTATAGATCTATGACTAAAATATCTAAAATACTCTACTAAATTAGTCTAAATTCTAAATCATGAGTAAGTAAATGACTGATCAACTCTATACTCTAATCAGTAATCTTCTTCTTATCTTATATAATACAGACATTACTTCAAAAAAGAAGATGATTACGTCCTACGCGTCATGCATATTAACCAATGACTTAAATTCTGCCAAGTCACTGGTTTTTCTGGCTAGCTCAGAAAACCCATTCCATGCTCTAATAGCACTAGGGAAGAAGGAGTATTTGTACAAATTTGTCCTAGCATATGGGACGAGGAATGTGTCTTTATTTTTGTGTCTCTCAGAGTATTTTATTAAATTTTGTCTTTGTATTTGAAGATTATGGTTCAGTGTTTTATGTATAATTGCTACTTTACTTTTGAGTCTTCTGTCCTGAAGGCTTTCTAAATTTAGTGATTTTACTAATGGTGTTACTCTAATCAAATGTGAATATTCGTTTGTTATGAATCTCACTGCTCTATTTTGTGTATGTTCCACTTTCTTTATGTTTTCTTGAGTTGAGGGGTCCCAAACGGTGGATGCATATTCTATTATTGGCCTAACCAAGGTTAAATAACATTTTAGTTTTATGTTCTTATTTGATTTATAGAAATTTCTTTTAATAAACCCTAATGCTTTGTTGGATTTTTTTATAGTTTCATCAATATGTGGATTCCATGACAGTTTTTCATTTATTATAACACCTAGGTATTTCGCGTTTTTAGTCTGTGTTACTGGTTTGCCATGGATAAGATAAGTGGAATTAATTTGTTTTAGTTTTTTTGTTACTCTTAACAACTGACATTTTTCTGGGTGGAAAGACATGCTCCAATTTGATTCCCATTTCTGTAATTCATCTAATTCTCTTTGTAAAATATCTGTGTCTTGTGTTGTTTTTATTGTTCTATATATTATGCAATCGTCTGCAAATAATCTGACTTTTGTTCCTGAACTAATGCAATTTGGTAAATCATTTATGTAAATTAAAAATAGTAGTGGACCCAAGACTGTTCCTTGAGGTACACCTGAGTTTACTGTTATTGGTGTTGATTTAGAGCCATTTATTATTACAGTTTGTTCTCTCCCTATCAGAAAATCTTTAATCCAATGATGCAGTGGACCATTAATGCCGAAATATTTTAATTTTTTAAGCAAACTATGGTGGTGAACTTTGTCAAAAGCCTTGGAAAAATCTAGTAAGATAGCATCTATTTGTTCACTATTATCTAAACCTTTTGAAAAATCATCAATTAGTCCTATTAGTTGTGTTTCACATGATCTATATTTCCTAAAGCCATGTTGGTATGGGGTGAGGATATTATGTTTGTCTAAGTGGTTTATGATGTTGCTACATATTATGTGTTCTAGGATTTTACATGTGATGCTGGTAAGTGATACTGGTCTGTAGTTTCCTGGATCAGATTTTTCTCCTTTTTTAAAAAGGGGGGTGACATTAGCTTCTTTCCAGTCCTTTGGTACTCTGCCCTGGTTAAGCGATGCCTGAAAGAGTATTTTGAACACTGGGGCTAGCTCATTGCTTAGTTCTTTGAGTAATCTAGCTGGAATAGCATCAGGTCCAGACGCTTTATTTGGTTTGGTGTTGGCTAATAGTTTTTGAATTCCATTTTCTTGTACTACTATATCTTCTATGTTGTCTACTTGGTTCAAATTAAGAAATATGTCTTTGTCTCCTGGGGCTGAGAATGCTGATGCAAAGTATTTGTTTAGGATGTTTGCTTTAGTTTCATTATCATTATGTATTATGTTATGTTCATCTTTTAATGGCGCTATGCCTGTTGTTTCCATTTTCTTAGACTTAATGTATGACCATAGGTTTTTGTTGTTATCTTTAGATATTACATTGTTTATGTATTCACTCACTTGAGTAATATAGTAATATAGCCTAAACCTAAACTATAGCCTATATTATACTAATACTAGATCTATTATTCTATATACTATATAATATAGAGTCTAGATCTATACTATTGGAGCTACAATATTTACCCTTTTTAAGGAAAATTTCGTATCAAATTTGCATCCTCTAACAAGTCAGAAAATTGAAAAGCCTAGCTCAGCACACGAACACGGTCGATCGGTGTGTTGTTTTGTTATCTTTGTGCTGGCTATCGGTACACATACGACTAGGTCTACTCCTTGGTGGCAGTAAATAGATCTATTGGAATGTACCAGGACACTGATGCATACAACAATGTGTAACTCTTGTCGACTCTGGCGTGTGCCGAGTAAAGCAGCTGTGATTGTTGACACTGTACGCCACTACGCAAGCAGTCCGTCAAGAAAGATATATAAATACGGTGTTTCAAAAGGTCATATTTGACAAAATCTTGAACAGTTTACTATTGAAATATAAATCTACAAGTTGATTTTTTAAAATACGTATATTACAATGGCAACAAACCTGCAGAAGATAATAATGTAATTAAGAAAAAAAAATATTTGAAAAAAAAAAAAGGATCTAGATTTAATAATAATAAAAATAAATAACTTAAAAAAAAAAAAAAAAAGAATTACTTTTGCTATAATACCCACCAAAACATGCAGCTTATATGCACGTTTAATATATTAATCTAAATTTCTATATACTTTATCAATAATTCTTGGGGCAAGTGTCAGAAAAACTACCTAGGCCTACTGCCAACGGGTCGTGTACCTTTTTACAAATTTGTACACGTTATTTCTATCGCTTCGCAGATACTTTCAAGGCCCTTTATATCCCTAAGAAGATTCTCCCTGCCTGTCAGAGGGTGGTACTGCTGCAGACCTGCCACATCGTCAGAAAGTGAACACTGTTTAAGGGACTACAATGAACTTTGTTTCTCTTTAACAAAGCTCGACCCTGGCAGTTACAGAGAATGAATATTAGTTCGTTTTTCAAACAATAATAATAATATCATTATTATATTTTATTTTAAAGGACAAGGGGAGGTTATCAGTCGATTGCTTTAATTAATCAACCCAATGGAACTAGATTGGTAGTAGTCCACCTTTCATTTTTATTGACAAATTTGAGTGGGAAAAAAAGCAAAAGAAAAAAAGAATACTCTTTTAAAAACAAATCTTATTTAAGAGAAAAAAAACGCTATCTATTGGTATTAAATTCAAGATTAATTAATTACTGCTAATTGATTTTTTTTTATTGATTCGTATATTGTCGTCGATTACGAGTAGGCCTAGTTTAGGGAAATTTCAACTAGATTCGAGAATGAGAAATTAACGGTATATAGTGACAAAACATAATAAGAGGGATAAGTCTATATTAGCATCTACATCTCTCATTAAGTACCACTTATTCCCCTTATTTTGATATCAAACAATTTAATCAATTGCTAATTGGGCCGTGTGAGATTTAGGCCTATACCAAATGAATATTCACATTAAATTAGTGTAACATCATTAAAAAATCACAAAATGTAGATGCGCTTCAGGACAGAAGACTAAAAAATAGTGTAGCGATAATATGTTAAACACTGAATCATCATTTTGAAATACAAAAACAAGACCTAATAAAAATACTCTGAAAGACACAAAGATAAAGGCACATTTCATACTCCATAAGCTAGGACAAATATGTATGAGTGCTCATTCTTCTCTAATGATACTAGAATGAGTTGCCTGAAAAAGCCAGGGAAACACCGACTTGGCAGATTTTAAGACAGGGGTGTAGCTAGAAGTTTTCCATCGTTTGGGGGCCAGAAGGTGTGGGGCTTGACCTCTCTGGAAGCCCCTGCATTTTGCGTAATATTTAATTTTTAATGTAAAACAACACTCATTTGGGGGCCCCCCTCAAGTGGGGGGGGGGGGGCAAGGGGGAATTTTCTAATTCTCCCCCCTCATTCCCCACCCTAGCTACGCCACTGGTTTTAGATTAACATGTATGACTAGATTGACAACTGGATAAGCCTAGGACTAATTATCTTCTCCTTTGAAGTAACGCCGGTAATTTATAAGATAAGATAATTATAAGGGAAGAAACTCTGTAGACCTTTTCAACATATTTCTTATTATCTCCCTTGCATGCTTCAACAAGGGGAAAAACAAACAAACTCTGTCACTAGATCTAGATCTAGAATCTACTGTTCTGTTAGCATCATGGGCTAGCCGGGATCCCCCCTCCGCCATATGTATGTATATTTATAATTTAATGTGTGTGAGTACGTAATTAATCTTTATTACACTCTGACCCTTCATTCTTTCTTTCCCCTCTTGGCTACGCTTATGGAATTTGATGACTGAAGTTTGCTTTACATTTTTGCATCGAAAAGAGAAGTTTTATCATCAAAACCATATGTTGGGGGGGGGGGGGGGGGATAAAAAAATCTCGAGATTAAAAAAAACAACAACCTCCAAACCCGCTAATCTACGCCCAAAGAATTTGGTTACTGAAGTTTGCTTTAGAATAATATTGATGAGGGGGTTTTCAACACTATCAAAACTATCTGTAGAGGGATTTTAAACTCAAGACCATCTGGAGTGGTTTTAAACTTAAAGCCCTTTGGAGGAGGGGGGTATAAACTCAGCCCCCCCCCCCCATGGCTACGCTCATAGAAATTCCCTAACCCTAAAGACAGATTTCAATATTTTCAGAAAGAATATCAGAATGAAATTCTATTCAAGAAAAATGACACACAAGAATGGAGAAAAAAGGTTGAAAAATCTGGTGTGGTGCCCCATCGGTCCAGCAGACCTAGAGATAGATGAAAGTGAAGGTGAAGTTAGATTTGAATCTAGCCTAACTGATGTCATATAATGATTATCTAATTGATCTAATTGTTTCGCAAAGGGTAGATCTCTTATTGTTATTCAAAGCCTTAAAAATACAAGATTACAAAGAGAGTTGTGTTGCCACACAAACTCAGAGGCGGCCCGTGGGAGACGGATCACTGTCGGATCCGCATATTCGCTGGTCGACTGAGGATGGCATCGAGCAAGGTTTGAAACCGAGACCGTAGAGATAATTATCAGTTCTGCGCGCTAACCGCACGACCAGGCATTGCTCTTAATCTAATGACAAACTGGTTACAAACGAATAGCCTACTATTGATAATATACCTACACATTACGGAATGACAACTACCGGATATGTACAATATTTCAGAAGAGCGATTTTAGATAATCTTTTGGTATTGAGCATTTTCATTAAGGCCTAAATGTAAATTGCAAAATCTAAATATTAAAATAGTAGATTAGTTTTAGTATTTTATAACATTGACATATTGACAATCTAGACTTTAGAAAAAAATCTACACTTTAAGCCTAGAAATTAAAATTATAGATCTTGATCTAGTCTAAATCATGGCTGTCTGGTAGTGCGGTTTGCGCGCTGGACTGTCGTTTGGATTCATCGATGGTCCCAGGTTCAAACCCTGCCCGCTCCCATCCCCCGTCGTCCTACGGGAGGTTTGGACTACAACTCGGAAGGAACATCCGAAACATGTGAAACAACAAACATTCTAAACTAGACCAAGAAATTCTAGATCTAGATTCTATAATGATTTTAATTAGAACTTAAATCTAAATCTAGTTTTAAAAATAGCTCGTGTAAGAAAAAAAATCTAGATCTAGTGCAAAAAATCTAGCTCTTGTGTAAAAAAAAATCTAGATTTATTTTAAAAAATCTAGATTAGATCTAAATCTATTATGTCTTTTTAAAATGCGAGTAACATTACGAGGTTTAATAAACATTACTATACCGAGCTGTTTTAGCATTAAAATAATTTATTCCATATGACGTCAAAGGAAAAAAATGCACTACGTCACACGTCCTAGTTAAACTAAAAAATATCATCTATACGAGCAGATTCTCGAGGGTTCATAGACATTGCTGCACCGAGTGAGTTCTTTTAGCATTTCATTTAAAGAATTAACTCCATATGACGTCAAAGGAAAAAAATTCCATTACGTCCCACGTCCTAGTTAGACTAAAAAATGTCATCTATACGAGTAGCTTCTCGAGGGATCATAGACTTTGGTGCACCGAGTTTGTTCTTTTAGCGTTTCATTTGATGGGCTAGTTAGACTTAATATATATATATATAAAAGGTTTAAAGACGCTTTTTTTTTGTTTTGTCTGTCAGTTTATCTGTCCGTTATGTTAATAGCGAGAAAAAAAAAAAGACTAAAAGCTATTTAAAATCTGATTAAAATTAATTTCCTCCCGAAACATCGCATTAGTTTTAAGTTTCTATTATAGATTGTTCCGGATGTTTATATTTATAGTGAGAAAAAATATGAATTTCAGATTAATCAAATGCCGTTAATTAAATTTCTGGGATGGTCTGTTATGAAAATTAGATGTACCATACCCTTATGGAGATTTTATCAAACTATACTTTGGTGTTAGGAAATGTTTTCCTTAAAAATCAGAGCATAATATTAACGATACTTAGATTTTTTAACGTTTTAGATAGAAAGTTAAGTAAAGTAAGAGAGAAGTGCGATTTTACATCTATAGAGTTAAACTATTTTTTTATAAAAAATCCGGAACAACCAATTTTCGTAAATGAGAAAGTTATTTGTTTTATTTATTAGAAGAGGGATTTCAAACATTTATTAGCGTTATTAGATTTTTCATATAAAATTCGGATCATTTTCGGCGATGATTTGTAAGAAAATTTAGGTAATGTAGGTCGATTTCTTTTTCGAAACAAAATCCGGAACATTCTTTACCGATTAAACAACTCTTATTATGTTTCGGCAAGAAAATTAACTGTAAAATAAGTCTAAAATGGATTTTCAATAATCGTTTCTAGTAAATTACTTTCCTATTTTAATATCCTGAATAACCTATTGTCGATATTTTTGAAAAAAATATAATTATTTGACATAAATTTATTTTTTATAAAACAATATCCGGAACAACTTTATAGTTAATGAAATATAAATCAGTATAGATATTTTTTTTTAGCATTTATATGCTATTTACATTAAAAAACCGGAACAATATATTAAAGATCATGTGTTTCTTGCAACGTTTAAGCATGGAAATAAAATCTACTATAACTTAGAAGAGCAAACAAATATTCATTGGCATTGATTTGTTTTTCACAAAACATCCGGAACAATCTATTATAGATACTTTAAACTATTGCAATATTTCTGAATGAAAAATTAAAGGTTAAATCAGATTTACAATAGCCTCTAGTGTTGTTTGTTAATCTAATCGTGACGGACAGACCGACCAACAGACAAAACGCACAAAAATAAGCTTCTTTTATTCGGATGGGGGCACTAAACAAAAAAAAATAAAACCTGTTTTATTTTAAACAGTTTAAGGAATTAGTTTTGCACCTGTTCATGTTGCGACGTTACGCTACTGCACGAAAGTCGCTGCTTAAAAAGTCCATTAAAAAAAATGTGCGTGATATCTACATACAAAGTGCATTATTAGCCTTTTTAAACAAACAGAAATATTTTCTTTTAATTTTAGCAGCTAGTTAACCAGAAAAAACATTTTTAAGTATTATTTATATTTGTTGTAAACATTTCCTGTACATTTTATAAATATATTTGAATTAGTGGTACTGAAAATACACAGAAATTATGCATCTTTGTTAGCATATTGTAACATTGCCTCCCTTACATTTACGTAATTGTTTTAGAATTGGTGTATTTTTATGAAAAAATCGCTTGCATAATTAATTTTATAAATTAAACGGTTTGCTTTTAGAAAACCAAAAGTAGCCGTTGCACCTAAACTTTTCAAGCCGCATCGCATGGTGAAATAATATTTTTAATTTCTCTTCTAGTTTTCGAGATCTGAGTGTGACAGACGGACATTTTGCACAAACCTAATAGCGGCTTTTTCTCCTTACCGGGGCGCTAAAAAGACATTTCTAAAAAAAAAAAAAATAAGTAAAATTTCTTGAGTTATTTGTCCCATGTGCATGTCGCCACGCTGCAGTTCACATGATAATATGAAAAGCTACGTATTAATTGCTGTTTTAAATAACTTTTTAAAAAATGTATATTAAATAGACTTTTTTCTCTTTAAAAAAAAGTAAACATATTTTTGTAAATGTAGTATGACTGCACCTATCCAACCCGGCAATACATTTCCAACAAAAAATTTTTTTTGACAAAAAACCTAAAACCGTTTCCATATATATGATAAAATACGGTAAATAGTCATCTCCCTCACTAAATAGCCTCCCGTGATTGTTACTATTAATAGTAATTTTTTGTGTTGTAAAAATGGTGTATTTTTTATTTTTAAAAAAAAACTGCTTGCATAGTTGATTTTAAAAATTACATTTTTGCTTTCAGAAAAGAAAAAAAGGAGCCGTTGCATCAGAACTTTGAATGGTCTAAAATATCATGATGTCGGATTTTCAATATTTTTTCAAATTTACGAGATCTAAACGAGACGATTGGACGGACGGACGGACAGGCAGACCACATAAAACTAATAGCGTCTATTTTCCTTTCGGGGGCGCTAAAAATCAGTCATAAAATTCCACCTCACCCTTGTGGGGGGGGGGGATTTCATTTCGGGGGAGGGGGGTAACTACGCCCATGGTTAGGACTTAGGATATTATTATTTACTCATGCTTTACACAGCCAATCAAACTTCTTTCACCACATGATTTTTTTGGGGTTATATTCATTTTCTTCTTCATTCAGTTCTGAGTCAAATTCCCATTAGGCTTTCGTCACAATGTTTCCATGCCGCCATTCCGCTCCGTCCTTTCAGTCGTTTTGGTCTAGGACGATTAACTCCTTATTTCGAAGGAACGTCCGTAAAGAGAATGGTATAGTTTCTGTAGCTGGGGAGAGCATAGCTCGGGACAGCATAACTTTGGAGAGCATAGAAATAGTTCAAAGCTTTAAGTACCTTGGAACTGTGTTAGACAACAAATTTAATGTTATTGAAAACCCAGATTACAACACCAAAGTTTCTTGAATCGCGATTTACCTCAACTTTGTATGAGGTCCTTAAACATGATTGTTCTCGGTCTTGAACTATTTTTTTCTAGAATCATTTATATTTATTTATCAATATTTATCCTGCTATATTTAAAAAAATAATATGTATTTTTTTTTGTTTTCGATTTAGTGTGTACAAAGTATGTACAAAGCTTAAATCAACTCACTCTGTCCATCTGTCTGTCTGGTAAAAAGTTTGTACACGTTATTTCTCCAACATCCAATCTTGGATCAAGCTGAAATTTTTGCACAATTATTTCTTTTACCTGACAACAGAAGAATCAATTAAAAAAAATAACCAACTAGTTAATTAACTTTTGTTAATTACTTATTTTATTTGGTATCTCGAACAAGGGAAAGGAATTGTGCTTGACTGATATAGTGGTATAAGCTGAATGAGTCCACTTTATAATATGTAGAGATACAAGTTTGAAACTAAAAATAGGTAACTATAAATACTTCCATTTTCATAAGTACTTTCCTGGCACAGTGGCTATGGTTCACATGTTGACTTAAGGAGGCTGAGGAGGCCTTAACACTTGAGTTCAAATTCAAATAGTTTTTTGTTTTTTTTTATAAATATAGGCAACATTTAAAAAGCAATCACCCAGATACCCCCTTCTTTCTCTCCCTACCCTTCCCCAACTGGTCCAGACAAGTGATAGGATTATAGCGTAGTGAGAAGGCCAAAAGCATGGAGTCAAGCAATAGGTACAAAACATTTTTAATCGCACAGATTTATTATTGTTTGTCTAGATCTATTACAAATTAATTTCTTGACTGACACAAAGTAATTGATACAATTACACTTAATATAATCTTTTTTTTAAAAAGTATTTTTAAAGTAATTTTTTAAAAGTATTTTTTAAATGTTTTTCTTATTTTCCTTTAAACATTTATGGGAAATGTCCTTTTTTACTTTTAGCGAAGAGACGTTGTCAATGTTTTACCAGGTTCACATCTGCAGTATTTTTAAGTTTCAAAATCACTGCCTGGTAAGACAATCTGAACATTAAAAATAAACTGCAGAAAATCATCAATGTTGCTAATAAAGTCATTGGTAGCCAACAAACTCCATTCGGGCATCTGTTCGAGAGAAACATTCGTAGGAAGGCTAAAAAAAACAAAAAAACAAATCTAGGCCAGGATTTTGAGAATTTATCGTCATAAAGGAGATACGAAATAACCTTTTACAAAAAAAAACCATATACTCCTTTGTTCCCCTGGCATGCAAATCATTAAATAGGATAGATCTATCTGCTGATGTAAACATTTTTCATGTTACGTTTGATTAAAACTAGTGGGAACTTGTACTTTGTATAGTTATAATGCATGTCTTAATGCACAAGGTGGCAAACAAATTGCCTCATGAAGAATAAAGATATATATAAAGAGATTAAAGTCACGAGACAGTGAAACTTATTTTATCTTTTCTTCAAGACGTTATTGCGTGTCAAGGACATGTGGGATGTATATATTTAACAGCTCGGCACGCATTCCAACATTTTTAATGTCTACATGTGCTACCAGGACTAGACTTGTAGCGTGTTGACTGAGCTATTTCTTTTGTTTAAATAGTTGTGATTCGTTTATGCAAGCATATCAAAATGTATGTACACATTTGAGAGGGAAAAACACGTAATGACACGCGCAGTGTCTCAATGCTTGAGTCTCATAGTTGGAGCAGCTTACGAGATTTGTAGGCAGCTATGTAGGAGAAAAAAATTTCCACGTGTCTCACTTACCCCCCCCCCCCCCTCTCCCAATTGTCTCTTTATAACGGCCCGTTGCTGAAGTTTTTGCTTTTATATCTCTTATTGTATTTACAGTAGTAGACTACATAAAACATATCATAGAAGAAAGGAAACTCACACTACTCGACAATACTCTACCAAAGTACTGTACTCACCAAATACCTATCACTCTACCAAAGTACTGTATTCACCAAATACCCACCACTCTACTTTTTGACCCAACAAAAAAGCACGTGAGAAAAAAAAATGTGAAGAGGGTGGGGCTGTGGAGTACAATCGTGACAGCAAGAAGAAAACAAAGGTCATGGACAGACACAGGACTTTGAAAAAAACAACGAATGCTGGGAAACTTTGCCATAAGATAATGCAAAAGTTGGCTTAGGTTTGTTATCTGCATGTGCTAGAGCTCTCTCAAGTCTCAACACATACATCTAGAGTCTAGAGTGCACCTAGATTTCTATATAAAATTTCGCACTTTAATTAGTTTTCTATTTGAGATTGATGGTATGTTCATCGGACGTTAACCTCTGTGCTTATACAAGACAATGCATTATGTCCCTTGTGTCACGAAATTAATTGCCAAAACATTTCTTTTTTCAATGATAATTGCACATACTTAAATGACCGAGTAGGCTTACACTGGGTGGCTGCCTGGTCGTGCGGTTTGTGCGCTGGATTGTCGTTTGGATTTATCGATGGTCCCGGGTTCGAAACCTGCCCGCTCCCATCCCCCGTCGTCCTGCGGGAGGTTTGGACTAGGAAGTAAACTATCTTCAACTCTGAAGGAACATCCGAAATATGTAAAACATTTTACAAACACTCAATACTATCTTATCTTATAAATTGTGTACATTTCAGACGTTGCTTCTTAATTCAAGATACTATTCGATCCTACAAATAATTTGAAACTCGTTCTGTGCCTATAGGCCTAATTGCACATTTTTGTATCGTAATGTTTTCTTTATAAAGCAGAAACAAATATATCAGAAAAAAAAATAGAGCAATTTAAATTTCTCCTTGCGTAATAAACTAAGACAAACTTCTCAGCAGAGAATGGCATTAGGAAAATATGTTGATCATTAGGCCTACTGGGTCTTCGTATCTGAATACAATGTTTGACTGGGTTTTTTTTTTTTTTATCTTTGAACATTCGTCATGTATCATCGTCATAACAAAATTTTTCCCTTAAAAAAACAACAACATCCAAATATTTTTTTATAATCTTACATTATGTAAATGATTTATTCAGATTCTCAGAGAGCGGTGTGTAGCATGGGCGCAGCCAGGATTTTTTTCTCCACCCCCCCCCCCCCCGGGCCCCCACCCCACCCCCCGCGAAAATTATTTTTGTGTGTGTGTGTGTGTACATCATCTTTATTACATTCTGACCCTTCATTCTTTCGGAAGACGTTTATTGTTCCCTAGAATAGGTTCTTCCTGGAGTTAGTGGGAAAATTGTAGATTCCCCGCCATTGCCAGTAAGGGGGTCTAGAGGAGCGCGAAGCCCCGCCGCCAAGTACTATTTCTGGTATTGAAAGCCAACAAAATGTATATTCTGAGGTATCTACAGTGCATTTTCCTGCTATTAAGGGTTAAAAAAGTTTTGTTTCAAAAACCTAATGTGCTATTCTTACTGACTTAAACCCTCCCGCGCCGTTCGGCGCATTTGCCGTCAAGCTGTTTCCATAAAAATCTGTCACTGGTAATGTCTGAAGCCTCTTCCCACCTTCTCTGAGGACCTCCATGAATGTGTGGCGTCAAGTTGTACTAGGATGTCATCGCAACTCTTCTTATGCTTAATTCATTTTGTCGAATACATGTCCCACAAACCTCATGCGACGCTCTGTCACAATCTTACTAAGGGGTCGACTCCCACTTCGGCATAGGATTTCCTTGATTTAGACCCGATCTCTATAACTGACTCCTAAAATCTGTCTTAGCCATCTTTGTTGAGCCACATGACTATTCACTGCACTTGATTAATGGAGCCCCGCAACTGGTAGAAATTTAGTTTGTTTTAGAATAATATTGAAGTTAGAGGTTTTCCACCTCAAAACAGGGGAATTTTAAACTCAAAACCATCTGGAGGGGTTTTAAACGTTAAAAAAAGCCATCTGTAGGAGAGGGGTTTAAACCTAAAAACCCCAATAGGATTGGCTACGCTCAAATAATTTTAGTGTGTAATTTGCTTTTTTTATATTGAAGAGGTATTTTTTAGCATCAAACCCCTCTGAAGGGGGGTTTAAGCTCAAAACTCTTTGGCTACGCTCATATATTTTATAGTGAGTAATTTGCTTTTTTTTTCTATATTGAAGAGGTATTTTTTGGCTTCAAACTCCACTGGAGGGGAGTTTAAACTCAAAACAGCTTGACTACACTCATAACATTTTGAGTGAATAATTTGCTTTGTTTTTATTATTAAAGAGGTATTTTTTACCTTCAAACCCCGCTGAAGGGGCGTTTAAACTCAAAACTGAGTCAAAACCCATTTAGCTACGCTCATAACATTTTGAGTGCATAATTAGCTTTTTTATATTGAAGAGAGGGGGGGGGGGGGTAAACTCAAAACCCCTTTGGCTACGCTCATAGAATTTGAGTGTGTAATTTGCTTTTTTTTATGTTGAAGAGGGGGTTTATCGTAAATTTTGGAGGGGGTTTTAAAATTAAAATCTTCCTTAACTGTGCTCTTGGAATTTGGGGATTGTCGTTTGCATTTTTTGTTTGTTTTGTTTTATAGAAGAGGGGGATTTAACTGCAAAAACCCCTAGTAGGGGGTTTTAAACTAAAAATCCCCTTGGTTATGCTGCGGCAAGTGATGGTTTAGTATTAAAATCTCACCTAAAATAAACAAAATCAAAGCAAAAAAACAGTCACTAAATTCCGATCCCCCCCCCCCCTGGCTACGCCCATGGTGTGTAGGCCTATAACTTGATGTATTCCCATTCCATCACTTTTATTTCTCAATCTTTATCCCGCTTCCTTTTATTTCCTTTTTTGTTTTTAGGAATAAACCAAGAAAATCATTTTTTTAAAATACTTTTAAAAAATGCTTATGCCAGGTGTAATTGTATCAATTAGTTTAAATCAGTCATGTAATAGCAATTACTGTAAAATCCACCCAGATATCCCTTTCTTTCTCCCCATCCCCCCATTTTACCAAATGGTCCAGTTAAGTGATAGGATCATAGCGTATTGAAAAAGCGAAAAGCATGAAATTGCGCTAAAAAAATGGATAAATATATTTCTTAATCGCACAGATTTATTGTTGTTAGTCTAGATTCTAGATCTATTTAAAATCCAATTACATGACTGATCCAAACATATGCTTGTTTTTTTTTTAAAAGTATTTTTATGTGTTTTTTTTTTCTTGGAGTATCAAGTTTACCTAATGATTTTGTTAAATTTAGAATAGGCTACTCAGATTTAGCTGCTACGTGCCTTAAGTGATGTGTTTGTTTTTAAATTGGCATTATATGGGGCAGATTTGTATAAAACTCCGATGCTGTGGGACACGCATCACGTGGTTTTCGTCCCTGGCTTGAAAGCGATGGCGGAAAAAAAGGAGGGGGTGGGGGGATGAAACGAAGCGGATTGGTAGGGATACACACATATATGTTCGTGGCTTACATCACGTGGCTGTGTTGGGCTTGCCGCGGGATTAAAACCTTGATAAATTACAAGAACATCTTGAAAAAAAAAAAGAGTAGATGTGTGTGTGCGTATGGTGCATATGTTGGTGGGTAACACTGGGTGTGTGTGCTTAGCGAATACGTTGGTGAGGTTTGTTCACGGGTGTGTATGAGTAGGCCTACGTGCACGTGTGGGTGGGTCCATGCACTAGAACAGATGGTTCAGTTCAAGAATTTTGACAAGAACATGACACCTAACCCTAACCCTAACCTTGCTATAGGTCGTGACCTGAACTGGATTTCATCACGTGACGAAAAAAAAAATCCAATTTTAATAAATTAAACTAAACAAATTAAATAGATAGGCCTATATATGTACCACCATTTTGACAGTATAAATGTAGGCCTATCCTACGACAACCACAACTGCCAGGACCTGCCTTAGATAATTGGAGGCTCTAGGCCAGTCTAGGCCAAGTGAATTTGGTGGCCCTCAAATGAAATAGAAAAATATAAAAAAATAAACAGCGAAAATAAAATTATGTGATGTATCAAAAACTTAGTGGCTCCAACAGCAACATTGGGCTAAACTTTCGCAATTTCTTTTGCATAAAAAAAAAATTTCCAGTCCTGTGCGAGCCCCCCCCCCCCCCCACCCCCAATCTGGGTCACTAGGCGATAGCCTAGTTTGCCCATGCCTAAGGCCGGTCCTGAAACTATCGACTATTGTTGGTTTCCTTCAGTCGTAATGACTATGGTTCATCTCGTAGAAGAATTTTCTTAAGACTGTACATCCGTATCCTAAAGAGACACTCACGTCCACTTTAACACAGGTTAAAGACTGCATTTGGTTTGGTAGAAGAATTAGCACTTTTTCTTCCTACAGGATACGCGGTGGCTGAGCGGTAAAGAGATTGGCTTCGGAACAGGGTGTCCCGAGTTCGAATCCCGGAGAAGAATAGGATTTTTAATTTCGGGATCTTCGGGAGCCTCTGAGTCCACTCTAATGGGTACGTGGCATTAGTTTGGAAAAAGTGAAAGCGGTTGGTCGTTGTGCTGGCCACATGACACCTCTTTAACCGAAGGCTACAGAAACAGATGGCATATAGACCACAAGGTCTGAAAGGGGAACTTTACTTTTACATTTTTTTTCCAGAGGGAAACCAGATCGCGACGATCCATGGTTGCGACTGAGGAGGTCAGTGCAGACAATTATTGCGCAGTGTAGGACGGAACACTGTCCTATTGGGGCATATTTTGCCCGGTTCCGTCCAAACTTTGACTCCCGATGCCGTCACTGTGGAGAGAGCGTCGAAACAGTGTCGCATGTCTTGTACGAGTGTCCCCAGCTCGTAGGGGGGACGTATCTGAGCAGTCACTCCTATTGCCCTCCCCACTATAGATTTAAGCAGAATTCATAGTGTGTGAACAAAATTAGTGGAGAATCTTTATAATATAAGCTACTTATTGATATTTGAGCCCATTTGTATATTATGTCGCATCACATTCTAATCTCAAATTAAATAATTAGTAAATATAAAATAAAAGAGGTTTATACCAGGTGGTAGGGGCGATAGCTGTAGTCACCCCTCCCCATTCTTATGTCGAGTCGCCCCAACCAATAGTCTTTAATGCCAAAATGCAATCATTAGCAATAATTATAAAATGGAGAGAGGACTCTTCACAAAATCGTTTCCACTCTACCGTCCCCACAAGACGTTTTAAAAATATGACGGCACAGTCTATGTAATTGCGCATGAATTTAAAATAACTATTGAAATAATATGCTTTGGTAAATTTAGAATTTATAAGAAATTTTTAAATAGAAGAGTAACAATTGAGAGGAGTTCTGAAACCAAATATTGTTTTCTAGTTGCCTCTACTCTATCTGAGATTTTTCTTTTGTATAAATAACTTTGGAACTGTAAATCACAATTTTATACCTAAATCCTAAAAAAAGAAAGAAAGAAAAAAAAATCCTAAAATAACAAAATAATTTTAAAAAATAGATTAGAATCTAATTGTTCTACCTGATTTCTTTCCCGTCTTCCGAATGTTTTTTTTGTTCAGAGCTTTATATTAGAGTTTAACAAAACCAAGTTACAAACAGGTGTATTGAACACAAGTAATTATTTATAGATAATTTTTTTTTCAATTATTGTATTTCAAAGACAATTTTTTTCTTCGGCGATTCTCAAAGCCTTTGTGTAAATCTGTGGAGTAAGTTTTCTTTTCAAGGAGCACATATGTTGTATTTAGAATGTACTTAGGGCCTACAAATTTACATAATAATTTTTAAAAGTAAAAACATTATTCAATTGGTTCTTAAAAATAAGACATTTTGCGTGCGTCAAAACAATCGAATATCTAAAGCGTGTTTAGCCAACGTTCTATTGGCGTCTTATTCTGACCAAAAAAAAGCCAATTACAAGAGGTCTCACTTAACATGAAGATAATATTACGATAAATACGCCTAATAATTGTGGATCCTGCCTTTTTAAATAAGATGAATGATGAGCTGTGGATTGGATGTCAGGAGAATGCGTTTCAGGCAGTGAAGAACGCAAAAAAAAGACGCTTGGCGTATTGCAGATGCATACACAACAGAAGTCGAAATAATGGTGAAAATGCAACGGCGCCTGGTGATTACATATGCCCAACCTGTGACCGCAGCTGTGTATCAAGAATTGGCCTCTTTAGTCACACAAGAAATTGCAAAGGGTCTCTTGAGACGTAAAATGCCACAAGACAAAATATATAAGTATTGTATTAGCGGTACACTACCATCGTGTTGATACTGGAAAAAATGTGAAGTGTATTTTGGAGATGCAATTCTCGGTTGAGATATGATGTGTTCGTTCGGTTCTTACCGAGCAGTTTCAAAGTTTCGGTTCGGTTCAATTGTGAGGTTCTACTTCGGATTCGATTCCCACCATTAATTATGACATAAGGAGTCTAGAAGATCTAAAGACTTAGTACAGGAACACAAAAAAAAAAGTTTGGAAGTCTCCTATCAAAAAATCTTTTCCTTACATTATTATTTAAAACAGTGTTAATGAAATTTATAATTAGGATTTTGCTTTTGATTAGAATTCCAATAGATAATTATAATAACAATGAAAAATTATTATTTTTTGTCTTTTAAAAAGATGAATCGAATTACTCCAGTCCCCCCTTGCCTCAGTGAGTGTCCAGTTCGAATCGAGCTTGCGTCCCTTTGTCTTAGTGAGTGTCCAGTTTGGGTCGAGATTGCGTCCCTTTCCCATAATGAGTGTCCAGTTTGGATCGAGCTTGTGTCCCCTTGCCTTAGTGAGTTTTCAGTTTGGGTCGAGTGTGCGTCCCCTTTCCTTAGTGAGTGTTCAGTTTGGGTCGAGCTTGCGTCTCCTTGGCTTAGTGAGTGTCCAGTTTGGGTCGAGCTTGCGTCCCTTTCCCTTAATGAGTGTCCAGTTTGGATCGAGCTTGTGTCCCCTTGCCTTAGTGAGTGTCCAGTTTGGGTCGAGATTGCGTCCCTTTCCCATAATGAGTGTCCAGTTTGGATCGAGCTTGTGTCCCCTTGCCTTAGTGAGTTTTTTAGTTTGGGTCGAGTATGCGTCCCCTTTCCTTAGTGAATGTTCAGTTTGGGTCGAGCTTGCGTCTCCTTGCCTTAGTGAGTGTCCAGTTTGGGTCGAGCTTGCGTCCCTTTCCCTTAATGAGTGTCCAGTTTGGATCGAGCTTGTGTCCCCTTGCCTTAGTGAGTTTTCAGTTTGGGTCGAGATTGCTTCCCCTTTCCTTAGTGAGTGTCCAGTTTGGGTCGAGCTTGCGTCTCCTTTTCTTAGTGAGTGTCCAGTTTGGGTCGAGCTTGCGTCACCTTGCCTTAGTGAGTGTCCAGTTTGGGTCGAGCTTGCGTCACCTTGCCATAGTGAATGTCCAGTTTGGTGGATCAAGCTTGCGTCCCCTTGCCTTAGTGAGTGTCCAGTTTGGGTCGAGCTTGCATCCCCTTGCCTTAGTGAGTGTCCAGTTTGGGTCGAGCTTGCGTCACCTTGCCATAGTGAGTGTCCAGTTTGGATCGAGCTTGTGTCCCCTTGCCTTAGTGAGTTTTCAGTCTGGGTCGAGATTGCGTCCCCTTTCCTTAGTGAGTGTCCAGTTTGGGTCGAGCTTGCGTCTCCTTTTCTTAGTGAGTGTCCAGTTTGGGTCGAGCTTGCATCCCCTTGCCTTAGTGAGTGTCCAGTTTGGGTCGAGCTTGCGTCACCTTGCCATAGTGAGTGTCCAGTTTGGTGGATCAAGCTTGCGTCCCCTTGCCTTAGTGAGTGTCCAGTTTGGGTCGAGCTTGCGTCCCCTTGGCTTAGTGAATGTCTAGTTTGGGTCGAGCTTGCGTCCCCTTGGCTTAGTGAGTGTTTGTCGAGCTTGCATCCCCTTGCCTTATTGAGTGTCCAGTTTGGGTCGAGCTTGCGTCACCTTGCCATAGTGAGTGTCCAGTTTGGATCAAGCTTGCGTCCCCTTGCCTAAGTGAGTGTCCAGTTTGGGTCGAGCTTGCGTCCCCTTGGCTTAGTGAGTGTCTAGTTTGGGTCGAGCTTGCGTACTTTTGCCTTAGTGAGTGTCCAGTTTGGGTCGAGCTTGCATCCCCTTGCCTTAGTGAGTGTCCAGTTTGGGTAGAGCTTGCGTCCTCTTGCCTTAATGAGTGTCCAGTTTGAATCGAGCTTGCGTCCCCTTGTCTCATTGAGTGTCCATTTAACGTGCAGTCCTAGAAAAGAAAGTTTCAAATAAGTCTCTGAAAAGTAACATTTTGTTTATTATATACCGTCTTAATTAAAATAAGTTAAATTTCTATATGCGTCTACTTCCCTAGTAGGGTATGTCTAACATAGACACGGCCCTTGTGAAAAAAAATGTTACATCCAAATTTACTGTCTTGAGTTTTCTGGTCTGTGTTTATATGCACTCTTAACAAATGTGTTCAGCACTTATATAAGCATAGTTCTTAGTTCTTTGTTGTTTTTTTTTTAAAGATGATTTTGCATGTTAAATCAAGTCCCGTCTCATCTTGCCGAGATCCAGACTTGGGCGCGCTGGAGGTTTTAGGTGGTGGTGGGGGGGATATTTAAAAGCGGGAATAAGGTCAGGGAGGCGGGAGTAACCAGGGCGTCAGCAGCCGTTTTTCAAACCCACGTGATTCGAGTCAGATGACCTAGTTGATGGATAGCAGAGAAAAAATTATAATACTAGATCTGGCTGAAAGTGAAACGTTATGTTTCTTATTTCTAATGTGAACAATAACTTAATTGTTCCTTTCGTTGGTATGGTAAGTCTGACTAATTAGGATGCCAATTAAACAGAAAGAGTAAAATAGTCTGTATATGGATACACATTGTCTTATTTTGTAGTATTGTCTGTAACTTATACAAATTTTAAAGATGAGGGTAGTTATATTTATCTTTCATAGATATTTTATCAACTATAAAAAAATTAAAGCTGTCTGGTCAAAAGTTTGTACACGTTATTTCTCCCACGCACTCTAGGATCAAGTTGAAATTTTGCACAATTCTTTCTTTTACCCGACAAAACAAGAATCAATCCAAAAAAAATTAACAAACAGATATATGTAATGTATTATTTCGTTTGGTATCGAACAAGGGAACGAGCTTGTAATTAACAGATGTTGAATTAGTCTAGATCATTGTCTAGATGTATTTAAATTTAATGACATGACTAATTGTTACAAACTAATGGACCTCATTCACCAATAGTAAATAAACACATTTAGCCACGTCATAAATAATATTGATAAAACAATGAAAAATACGTATCACGTGACAGCCTTTATGGATTACATAATTTGTAAAGAAGATATAGAGAATAACGTGGCTAAATGTTGTTTGTTTACGATTGGTGAATGAGGTCCATTGATACAATTACACTTAATATCGGCCTAAGCTTTTTTTTTTTTTAAAGTATTTTTTATATTGTTCTTGCTGGCGGGTCCGTCCGGTCACTCCTCGCGACACTTCTATCGATGTATACATTGAAGCTTACGAGAGTCGATTTCTTTGGAATCAAAATTTTTTTTTTTTTTTTTTAGATGTGGCCCATGACACGAGTCGGAGATTGATATTTCGGTCTCTCATAAATTTTAATTTAATGTATTGTTTGTTTTTTGTTTGTAAAATGGTTTGCATGTTTCGGATGTTTCATCAGAGTTGAAGATAATCTACTTCCTAGTCCAAACCTCCCGCAGGACGACGGGGGATTGCAGCGGGCAGGGTATGAACCCGAGACAATCGAGAAGTCCGGACGACAGTCCAGCGCGCATACCGCAGGACCATGCAGCAATCCATATTTATACCGAAGAGTTCAGCTCGGTTTCTAAGTTAATTTGTAAAAGGTCTTGAGGTTTTGTTGTTGTTAAATACCTAACACATAAAATGTTTTATTTTTTGCATTCGAAGAATATTTTCATTGATGAGGTTAATTAGTATTTAGTTGTTCCCCGTCGCTTCTAGTTGGTATCTATCTATCTATCTATCTATCTATCTATCTATCTATCTATCTATCTATCTATCTATGTATCTATCTATCTATCTATCTATCTATCTATCTATCTATCTATCTATCTATCTATCTATCTATCTATCTATCTATCTATGTATGTATGTATGTATGTATGTATCTATCTATCTATCTATCTATTTATCTATCTATCTATTTATCTATCTATCTATTTATCTATCTATCTATTTATCTATCTATCTATCTATTTATCTTTCTATCTATCTATTTATCTATCTATCTATCTATCAATCTGTCTGTCTGTCCATCCATCCATCCATCCATATCTGTTTGTCTGTTGATCGCTCTGATTATCTGTCTATCTGACTATGTAGGCCTATGTATATATTTTGTATTGTCTATTGGCCTCGTTGGTGTCCGATCGCAACAATAAATTATTTCACTATGGCTTTAAAGAATTTGTAATTGAATACAGATTGTAGCTGTATACATTAGCCTACAAATATTGAAGTCTTATTTTCTCTACTACATAAACTTTTCTACAGAGCCCTAATAACTTTCTATTCCTATTGTCTCGTAAGGGCCAAGCTAGGTCACTATGTCTTCAACAATACCGTCAAATCAACATGCGATGCACTGAACTGAAAACTCGTGCCCCAAAAAGAACCACTCGTAGAGTAGAGATTATTTCCCTTTAGTAAAGAGAAAAAAGTGTACAACAAGGCGCATGCGCACACGAGCAGACGACATTTAGAGGCTTAACAAAGACAAAGGAAACAAGCGATGTGCTAGATAATCATAATAAACATATTCAAGCCCCTAATACTATACAAACATCTATGATACGTTAATACATCTATATTACTACTGCACCACACACACAGACGCTGGAAACACATAGATAAATAACCCGAACGTCTGTAGAGAAACAGAATGTATTAAAAACAAATACATGGATCGAATGATTAATAATTTTAAAATCCTGCTAATACATTTCATATCTTTTAAAAGCGAACTTTTTTTTTCTTTACACTTTGATCTTATCTATTAACAATACAATTCAGTAAGAAAAAAAATATAGCTTCTATATAGCACTACTTTCATGCTTATAGCATGCTCAGAGCGCTATGGTCCAATCTCAGTTGTGGACGGTGGGGGAGGGGGTATCTGGGAGTTGGTTTTCCCGTGCTGCTTTAGGCACTCAGTAAGAGAGAAAAAGAAGGCCAAGCGAAACAAAAAAAAAATGGTGGTATAATGCGCAAAACTAAACAAACAAACAAACAAAAACACATAAAAGTACTTTGAAAAAATCTTATATTAAGCGCAGTAAAGTGAAAATGAAGGTTTCCTTTCAGATTTTGTGATCTAGGGGCAGATGATGTAATGGTCATCTGTTTCTGTGGCCCAAGGTTAACGACGGTGTCATGTGGCCAAACAACGACCAACCGCCTTTAATTTTACCCAATTAATGCCAGGTACCCATTAGAGCTGAGTGGAAGAGGTGCCCAGAGATTCAGTCTTCACCAAAATTCGAACTCGCTATTCCCGATACAAATATGAACGACCTGAATACAAACTCGAGGACTAAAGCCTCCTCAGCCTCTTCAAGCTAATACATAAACCACTGTGCCATGGAAGTGCTTATGAAAATAGAATGTTTCATGGTTATCTATGGTTAGTTTCAAACTTTTCTCTCTACAAAGTTTACAGCGGACCAACACATCTGTCAAGTACAATTTCTTTCACTTGTTTGAGATACCAAACAAAATAATTAATTACCAATAGTTAATTAACGAATTTATTAGTTTTATTCATTCTTGTGTTGTCAAGTAAAATTAATAATTGTGCAAAATTTTAGATCCGAGATTGGGTGTGGAGGAAATAACGTGTACAAACATTTTACCAGACAGACAGACAGACAGAGTGAGTTGATATTTGTAAAAAAAAATGCTTGTTACACAGCACCCAGTTTCAACGTGGATAACTAATAGTTGGCAGTAAATGTATAACGAAATTTGAATTATTGATTTATATTACCCACTGTATATAATTAAAGGGATGTAATAATGTTGCTTTACTAGGATGGCCAAGACCATGTCTATACAGAAGATGCAGGCTAGCCTCTACCTGACCCTGGTCCTGGGGTCAGTGGCTCTAGCAGTGTATTTCAACATCGACGATGACCCGGACCACCAAAAACGGAGTCCCTACGACATTTATGGTTTGTACCTTTAATGCTAGACCTTTAGGCATTGTATCGATGTATCCATTCTCTATTGGTGATTTTTTTGAATATTTTCTATTTTTAATACTGTACAGTGTATTTCTATTTGCGGAATGGTTTTCTATTTGTTAATGCGTTTTTTCCTATTTCTTTATAATAAAATAATAAAACGTATTATGTTTTTGTCCTAACGTACGGACTACGATTGACGTTAAAATACAGATATTGTTCAATAATAAAACAAAATAAAAGGGCATTAAATAGAAATCAAGGGAAACAATTCCAAACTATTTAAGGATAGAAAGAGTCCTTTACAAAACATTGACAACATTCAGTTAACCTCTACAATACCATGCTCATGTCGATAACATTTCTAATGCTCTTATAGAACTTGAAGAAGCATCTTGACTAGAATGAAATACTGTGAATGGCAGTAGAACTAATTATGTTATAAAGACATCACGTGATCAGTCAGGTGATCAGACAGAGGAGCAATATATAACAATTGCGATTATATCACTTTGTATTTCAAACTGAAAAAACTCTAGAATCTAGGAAGAATAATTCTATCTAGAAATGACCTATTTCTAGACATAAAGGAAGAATATCAGAATTTAGCAGGGCATTCTGTAGCAGAAGACAAGCGAAACATTATCAAGGAAAACAAAAAAAAAAAAAGACATGTATGCCTGTAAGATTTGAACACTGACCAAAAAAAAAAAACCAAACACCAAAATCTGCTAAATAACTTGATTGTATGGTGCTATACGAAATGAAACTTAATGGAGACTTCACGCCTAACCAGGAGATATACTGATTCTATGAAGACCCATCTATATCCTTCGCCTACCACACTTAGTCGGTTGAATGGTTGGTTCACCACTTAATCTGTTGATCGTCTTTTCCATTTCTCTTTATCTTTTACCTTGAACAGAATCTCTTTCAGTGACAGGCCCGTTCACTCTTTGATGTTGTCTTACCACCGCATTCTCTATCCTTTTCTCTAGTTCTTCAGTCAGCGTCCAAGATTCTTAAGCATATAACAAAGTGGCCATGACCAAGAAGCGAATCAGCCTGATTTTAGTTTCGAGTTTGTTTTTCCTACTTGTTTTGAGATTTGCAAGTGATGCTCTGAACTGTGCAATTCTGGCCAGTAGTTAAGTTTTGTTTCCTTCGTTTGAAATAATGACTTATTAAAAACTACTGACCTTCGCTAGCTTTTCGCCTCTAAAACTGATGTCCCTTTTAAAGCCCTGTTTGGCTATTGATCATAATGTGTGGCTTTTCGTCTTTGATTTGCATACCATCAGCTACGGAAATCTTGTCTATGCGCGTCACCAAGTCAGCCAGCTCTTCTTCTGTCTCTGCTAGACCATCTTTATTATCAGTTATACCACTTGTTAATCAGGTTTCATTATAGTAAGCTATTTACCGCTACGAGAACTTTCGGCTTCAAAACGTATAATTCGAGGAGATTTGTTTCAGGGTTAACTAATCAGTCTGTTCAGTTCATAAATTTGAAGCTTTATGTTAAGCCTACTTATGTTGATTATCATTGAATATGGATAGCAATGTGTATTATTGCTTGATAAAGATTGTGTTTCACTTTTTTAAAAATTTCTTCTAGACTAGAGCAGTGGTTCTCAAACTTTTTATCTGGGGACCCCTTGATATTGTCATTAACCACGGACCCCTAAGTGTAGAAATGTAAAAAAAAAATTGAGATAATAAATTTGGATTAAAATATACATTTTAAATAGTTGTGACTTGAGTTGAATAGGATTTTGTGAGTGCATTTAAGATCGGCTCAATGTTTGCAATTAGTAACCGTTAATCTCCACAAGCAACAATTTCTGGTCGGTTTCTTTTATTTTTGATGAGTCTCATTCCGGAAATGGGAAATGGGAGAAAAACATGTTCAAACTTTTTTTCCAGACAGACAGAAAGACAGAGAGATTGAGTTGATATAAACTTTGTAAAAAGGATCACTCGTTTAAAAAATTATTTGAATTCATGTCGATCATGGAACGTTTTTGAAGCTACGTCATCCATCTTTAAAATAAGAAATATTTGTGTCCAGAAGTCTAAATATTACCAACAGATTACAGGAATCATTCCTGCAGACGACCATGCGAGAATGGAGCGCCCTCTATGACCTGCCGGTACTACTTTCTCCTTGAGCTCTACGCCTCAATGTCCACTGCATGCTATGGATGTCCACAGAACAAGAGCCACTGCTCACTTCCACAGTGTGTGCCTGCTGATGGTACAGTGAGGGGGATTCTCACAGCTAACCGAATGATACCTGGTCCTAACATTTTTGTAAGTATCAATAAACACAGAATTTTGCATCTTATAAATATTTTCAACAATAATTTAAGGATAAAGACGAAATAAAAACGTCCTGTGTTCTTCCGCGCGCATCATGTCTCACAAACCAGTGGCGTAGCAGGTAACTGTCACAATAACCATCCGCCATTTCTTTATTAGGTACCCATTAGAGTTGCGTACTCCGGGGTGTCCTAAATATCCCGAAGCTCACAATTTCCGTCTTCACTTGCAGTCAAACCTGAGACCCATCGGTTTGAAAAAAAAATGTCAAAGTTCACCTTTCAGACCTTGTGCTCTAAAGGGCAGATGATGTAAAAGTCATCTGTGTCTGTGACGAGGGTGTCATGTGGCCAGCACAACGACCAACCGCATTTATTTTTCCCCATCTAATTTAAGGTACCCACTATCGGTTTGAAAGCCATGCGATTAAAAACTCAGCTACCACGCTCGATAAGGTTTTTGGCTATTTAACAAATAAATATTTCAAACTATGATAGGTCTTCTTAATGTGTTCTCTGACTCAAAATGTTCCCTTATTCAAAGTGTTCTCTGGCTTCAAAGTGTACCATGACTTCAAGTGTTTTCTGGCTTCCAGTGTTCTCTGACTCAAAGAGTTCTGTGAACTAAAGTGTTAAAGTGTTACTCTAGCTTCAAGTGTTCAAGTAAAATAAAATAAAAAAAAATGTTTTCAAACAGTATTAAAAATACGACTCTGAAGATGAATGATGAGTACAGCATCTCAATTGATCACGAAAAACCCACTTGCGGACTTGCACATTTTTCCACATCTGATTGTCGCAGTTATCTATGTAACTGTATAGTAGAATTATTTCTCTAAATTGATAGTGCGGCGTTGATCACTATAATGATGACGTCATTACACTATTAATATTTTACTTTGTAGACTAGGGGACTGAGCTTTTGTTGCTTGTCACAACTTCTAGTGACTTAAAGTTAGGTGTGTGTGGTTTGCGTCATTTATCGTCTAGTACAGTCTCTCCATTGTTTTGTACGTTGGTACAGATAGACGTGTCTTGGGAGCTCTTGAATTTCTCCTTGGTTATTGTTACTGGATAGCCTTAACATTTGCCTTGGACATTTTCTTGTTGGATTATCTTTTTAGGATGAGTTTTATTTTTCATTGTATAGTTTTTCTATTTGAATTCGTTCGTATTTGTAAGTCTATAATTAGACTAGATCTAGATGATTAGAAGAATCCTTTCTTTTATCTTCTATAGGGTTTTAGCGACAAGTCTAAGTTTTGGTCGTAGTCTCAGTTCAAGACTCTATTTCAAGTTTTAGCGTCAAGTCTAAGTAGTGATCTTAGCTTGGTGTCAAGTCTATGTGTTAGACTCAGTGTAAAGTCTTGGTGTCAAGACTTGTTTATCCAGTCTCGATTTTCTATATTGAGAGTACAACTTTAGGTCTACAGTCTACAGGACTGAGGTCTTCATCTCACTAATCTCAGTTGGTCGTCTGGTGTTCAAGTTGGTTTTTCATGAGTCTGAGGTTCAAGATTTCAGACTGCGGGTTGCCTTGGTCAGACCTGACGTTATAGTATGAACTATAAACTTTTAGAATTTTCGTCAGGGAACAGTATCGGATCTAGAGGCTACATCTATGTGGATTACCAGTTGTTGTGTTGGAAGTCTATTTGAACAACTTGTAATGAATATATTAAGGTGATATTGTTCAAATAATGATCATTTATATGTCGCAAAGAGAATAACTGGATCATTTTAGATTCCATATTATTACACATATATCTATTGATATTGATACTATTATTATCATTCATCATACATCAGTTCATTTGTAAATATATCACTGGAATAAATTTTTATTGTTATTTAACATCATACACTTAGTTTATTAATTTATATACATCTGTACGTGTATGGTGTGCTTGTCAGGCTGAACTTGGGCCAAAATATTACAAGTTCAGAAAATAATAACAATAACACACATTGAAATAATATTAATTTTAAATAAATATTCACATTTGAAATATCTAATAATAGTTTGATAAGTACAAGAAAACAAGAACCTGACACTGATGCAGACAAAATTGTTGTTTATTTAAACCTTTGCAGCACCGTATGACTGATGTTGTATGTAGTATGGGCGTAGAAGCATAAAGCTGGACCAGTCTTTCTGTAAGAGTATTTCATTTTGTTGTTGAACTTCCGACAAGTGTCGTGACACTATCTTACCCTCGAAACTTTTGTCCCCGGTGCTTAATAAAGCTGCAGACTACTGGTATCATCACACTCTGATCATTGTCCTATAAGATCTCAAATAAAATGTAGTTATAAGATGTCAGCCATATCATATCATGATTACTCCGGAAGTTGTAAAAATAGAATGATTGGAAAGAATGTATAGCTTCTTCCTTTTGATTTACTGATCGGTAATGTGAGATTTGTGTTGTATTTTATTCTTAATTTTGTAGATTACAATTTTAGTTTTTGAAAATTTGAGGCGGCCGGGCGGGCTGGAAAAGAAAAGTGAATGGCCATTTTATTTTTCAGTATCGATTTAGATGACATTAAAATGAGTGAATAAAAATCAGTTTGCATCAGACATGTCATGTTTGATTAGTGTGCATTTCGTAATGTGCTCTCCAGGTGTGCAAAGGAGACCAAGTTGAAGTTGTCGTTGATAATCGCATGGGGCTGGCAGAAGGAACCAGCATCCACTGGCATGGCATGAGGCAGCATGGAACACCACACATGGATGGTACCAATCTAATTACCCAGTGTCCGATACACAGCTGGTCAACCATGAAATACAAGTAAGTCTAGTCCATTCCAATACTAAAGCTCATCATTATATATCCTGGCAATAATGTTTCCGACAATGGAGCATGTGTAAATATATATTTGGGGAGCACCGGATAGCATTTGTTTTATAGTTGGCCGGAGCCTGACATGGTCGGAGAGTAAAATGAGATATTCAGCCGGAGCCGGATACTGTCTAGTAAATAACTATATATTGAGGATTTTGCAAAACTTCTTAATAGCATTCCTTTCTTATCCTTTTATTTTACTTTTATTTTCACCTTATTGTCACTTTATCTATCATTGATCAATTAAAGTTGATCAGCTTTATTTTACAGATACTACAAACTAATCTTTGTAACTTGTTAAATGATAAATAATATAAGACCAAGACTAAGACTGCTGTATTGGTCAATATGCTGACATCAAGCCTACTCAATTGTATTTGACTTGTGGTCACCTGTCTATCAATGAACTCGGTGTGATGGACTAAACAAATAAAAGGGGGTATGAGTTGTTCATCTCTACCTCTGGCGATATACCCGCACAGCTAAACAGACGTCTGGTCAGCGTTGTGTAGTTAAAGAATATAGGATGTTTTAATAAGTTAACTAAACCACTCAAAGGTCAGGACAAAGAAAGTGAAACCATGTGCTGCTCTGCATGAAAAGTTTCATTTCTTTTTAAATTAACACGCCTTGTCTTTATAATAAAAGATGTTTGGTGCATATTTATATATTTTTAGCACATTATCATGTTTTAAATATACACTTTAATACTTAGCCTAACAGACACTATTGGAGCAACGTCCACTTTATAAATGTTTATTAAAATGTAGGTACAAGATGTACTTTTTAACTATCTATCTATCTATCTATCTATCTATATATATATATATATATTACATGGGCGTAGCCAGGATTTTTTTATGGGGGGGGGGGGTTGGGAAGCATTTTTTTCACCACCCCCCCCCCCCGCAAATATATATATATGTTTGTATGGATGGATGGATGTGTGTGTGTGTGTACATAATTAATCTCTATTACATTCTGACCCTTCATTCTTTTGGAAGACGTTTATTGTGCCTTTGAATAGGTTCTTCCTGGAGTTAGTGAAAAAATTGTACACTCAACGCCCTTGTCAAGGGGTCTGGGAAACGCTGAGAGCTCCCCCAGCGCGGGGCGGAGCCCCTCCGCCAAGCACTATTTCTGGTATTGAAAGCCAAATAAATGCATATTCTGAGGTACCTAAAGTGCATTATTTTGCTATCAAAAAGTTTTATTTCAAAAACCTAATGTGCTATTCTTACTGACTTCGACCCTCCCGCGCCGTTCGGCGCATTTGCCGTCAAGCTGTTTCCACAAAAATCTGTCACTGGCAATGCCTGAAGCCTCTTCCCACCTGCTCTGAGGACCTCTGAAAGTGTGGCGCCAAGTTGTACTAGGATGTCATCGCAACTCTTATTATGTGTAATTCATTTTGTCGGAGAATATGCCCCCCAAATCTCATGCGACGCTCTGTCATAACCTTACTAAGGGATCGACTCCCACTTCGGCATAGGATTTCCTTGATTTAGACCCGATCTCTATAACTGTCTCCTAAAATCCGTCTTAGCCATCTTTTTAGAGCCACATTTAGTGCTTTCCAATTTCATTGCACTTTATTAATGGAACCCAGCCACGGTAGACATGTGTAACTTCTCTTGACTACGATCTTGGAATTAGGTGACTATTTTGCTTTAGATGTTATATCGAAAAGGGAAGTTTTATCTTCAAAATCATCTGTTGGGGGGATTTTAAACTAAAATATATCTGGAGTTGTGTTTTTTAAAAATTCAAAACCACATTTAGCTACGGTCATAGAATTTGGTGACCCCCATTGGCTTGGCTACACTCAAAGAATTTTAGTGTGTAATTTGCTTTTTTTTTTATATTGAAGAGGTATTCTTAGCACCAAACTCCCCTGAAGGGAAATTTAAACTCAAAACACTCAATAGACTTAGCTACGCTTAAAGCATTTTGATTGCGAATTTTATATTTTTTATTTTGAAGATTTATTTTTGAGTTCCAAACCCTCTGGCGGGGGGTTTAAACTAAAACCCCTTTGGATATGCTAATAGCATTTTGAGTGCGTATTTGCTTTTTTTTTTATATTGAAGAAGTATTTTTAGCTTCAAACCCAGCTGAAGAGGGGTTTAAACTCAAAACCCCTTTGGCTACGCTCATACAATTTTGAGTGTGTAATTTGATTTTTTATATTGAATAGGGATTAATCGTAAATTTTGGAGAGGGGTTTAAAATAAAAAAATCTTCCTTAGATGTGCTCTGGGAATTTGGGGATTGTCGTGTTTTTTTTTGTTGTTTTATAGAAGAGGGGGATTTAAATGCAAAACCCCTTGGTAGGGGGTTTTAAACTCAAAATCCCTGGTAGGGGGTTTTAAACTCAAAATCCCTGGTAGGGGGTTTTAAACTCAAAAACCCTGGTAGGGGGTTTTAAACTCAAAATCCCTGGTAGGGGGTTTTAAACTCAAAAACCCTGGTAGGGGGTTTTAAACTCAAAAACCCTGGTAGGGGGTTTTAAACTCAAAACCCCTTGGTAGGGGATTTCAAACTCAAAATCCCCTTGGCTGTGCTAGGGCAAGTTATAAATTAGTATTAAAATTTCCCCTAAAATAAGCAAAATTAAAGCAAGAGATCAGTCACTAAACTCCGACACCCCCCCCCCCCCTGCGGGAGGGGGGGATTTCATTTCGGGGGGGGGGGGTTTAACCCCAAAAACCCCTCCCCTGGCTACGCCCATGATATTATATAAATATATATATATGAAAGCTATTCATGGGGTTTTTGCATGATTTGGACAAGAAGAGATAGGCTCGCTTCGAGTCAAATGAATGTCGCTGAATCTCTTTACTTTCTATAGTCTACACTCTACACAATCACCATAAATGATTTTAAATGATTTATTCTTATTCATGCGGGGCCGCCAACTCAATTAATACGATAAAAAAAGGGAGATGAGCGTTACTTTCATTAAAACTCTTCATTTAAAAAAAAAAAAACAAAAAAACACGCGTTTAAGGTTTTATTCAAATTTTTTAATGTAGCATACGAAAACTGTTTGATTCTATTAATTTTTGTTTACTGTTACTGTTGTTTTTTTTGAGTCATTGAAATGCTACAAAGATAGCAAACATAATAATATTTTTTCACAAAATGTACTTGCTGCTGAAGACAATGGGTGGGGGGGGGGGGGGGTATGATTCATTTCTCACAGACTTATACATGTCTTATTTATTCACGGACGTTTCCAGAGGGTGCAAACTATAAGGCCGGGAAAACGCCCTCGTGTTACAATTCTGAAACTGTCATCGGTTAGAAGTTGGATTACGCATATGAAAAAAATTCACATTTCTCCTATAAATATTTTGTATTATCTTGTAAGAAACAGGTTTTTATTATAAGATTTTAAGATTCATAAATACAGTCTCGAGTTTGCGGGGTTTTTTTTTTCACAATTTATAATTTTTCAGTTTCTTGGCCTTAGATTCCGGCACACATTTCTGGCACTCCCATTCCTCAATGCAGAGAGCGGAAGGTCTGTTTGGGGGCCTGGTGGTCCGTGACCCCAAAGATCCTCACCGACACCTGTATGATGAGGATTTGTACGAACACTATATCATACTGACCGACTGGACAAAGAGAATGTCCGGAGAGTCATACGCCCAGGATTTCCACGGTGGACACACAACTGATATTCACAGCATCCTGGTTAATGGTAGGTATCTTTTATGGACACTTTCTTCTATGATAGTGATAAAAATGGCCTATATAGATGAAAAGAAACATTGCATTAACGGCTTTGTCTATGTCAGGCGTGGCAAAATATTTAGATCACGGCTGGCCCTGCGTATTCAAATAGAAAACAGCACTCTTCCTAAATTTTTTTTGTTTTAGAATCGAAAGCGCTGTTCTATTAGAACCATGTGAACACAACAAATAAGACATGTTTGCTTAGTAATCTTTTATACTGCACACAACTAGTAAACTAGTTTATGGAGATGAAAAGAAACTTCAAATTAAAATAAAGGATGTGAAAAATATGTAGGTCATAGCTGGGTCTACATTTTCTTGTAGAATACCGCTTTAAATCTCCAGATTCAAAGAAATTCTCAGTAACGTCACATTAGACGATTTCTTGAAAAAAAAAACTTTAATAAAGCACAAACTAATTGAAAACTTTACTCTATCAAAGTCCATATTATTTTTAATCTTTATACATTTAGATCCAAATACGTGAGAGGAAAAAAAAAGACTGGGGAATTGTCAACCTACAAAAAAAAATTGTTATAAAAAAAATGCTTATATAATTAGGAATTAGGCATGGTAGCCGAGCACCTAGCCGTAGCCCTTTACCTTCCACCTCAATTCCCAAGAATACTAGGATTTGGAATTCCATAAATAAGTTAAGGAAAACAACTACTTGGCTAAAGTATTTCATCTACCAAATCAAAATTTGTCCAATTAGCAGTTGCATTTTGAAAGCCATACTTTCTTCTACATAACGTAATGTCATTTTTGTTTTCTCTAAGACTCTAAGACAATCTAACTTTTTTCTTGGATACTGTTTTCAGGTTTGGGAAAGACAAACAACAATATTCACCTACCCTACCCAGAATTCCAAGTCCAGCCTGGTAAAAGGTTTAGGTTTCGAATGGTGTACAATGGTGTCCTGAACTGTCCAATATTTGTGACCATTGATGACCACCCGATGCTAGTCATTGCCTCCGATGGGGAGAACTTTGAGCCCATTGAGGTAGACGCTCTCATGATCTATGGCGGCGAAAGATTTGACTTCATCTTGCAGGCCAAAGAGAATGTGACAGAAGTTTTTTGGATAAGATTTAAAGGTCATGGTCGATGTCTAGCAACGGACGTTTTTCAGGTGCCAATAATTAATAATTATATTTTTATTTTAGTTAGATTTAGATGTAGCCTTGCATTTCTTGATCAAATGCTGAGGTTTTAAGCAGAATAATATATTCGTCCATACCCAGTATAGAAATATGAAAACCGAGAAGAAGTTACTGTGACGTGCTGGGGATTCTGTAATTCAATAACAAAGAATCACTGTATGTACTGAATATACAAATTAGACTGTATCAAATAAATATTTTCTTTGAAAGCTCAATAATAAAATATATTCAGAATAATACTAGATGTAATAAAATACAAGGCTTGTCACTGCAAGTTACAACTCAAAATTAAAATACGTCTTATCTCTATGATAATTTCTCCACGACTGAACATTCTAGAACCCGCGTTTCCTTGGCCCCTCCCATAGACGCTTGCCTTTAACCAATCAAATTATTTCCTGTCAGATGCCACGCTATTGATGGACACGTGTCAGATTACGTTATGGGAAATTTTGACACTTGACACGTGCGATACTGGGCATAAATATGTTAAGTATTGTTACGAATCTCACTATCCAGGCTCGCTGCAAATTGCACCAAACGACACCACCAACTTAAAGAACTTGACAACTCAGGGCTCCAAAGTAACGTAACACTTTAATAGTTGAATAAATAACAGCCAATACTGTACAATTGGCAACACGTGCACTGTAAAAATATCTCTCCGATAACACCGTACCGCCGTATCAACTCTTGCACTGGCCTCTCCGTCTCGTTCCGGGCTTGCACTGGGTTCAACAGTTCAGGACTGACTTCACACACTGGGCTCGTTGTGTCGGACTCGATCACAGACCAAGATCAAGACGCCAGTCGTCTCAACTGTACTTTACAGTACTCCGCACTGAACCGCCGTAATGCTCCGTACAGAACCACACCGTTAAACTGTGCTGTAGTCGACCGTGTTCTAAACCCCTGCTGTGAACCGTCTTGACTGGACACCTCCGCTCTTTATATAGGGTCCCTATTGGCCTTCTAGAACCGGACGGAACATCGCTCGACGTTTCTAGCTTCGTCACATGACTACATCCCTCGTGACGCTCCTGAGCTCTGTTCACGACGGCGATCCTTCCCGAACCGTCCTGTTGACACTCGTCACGGTTGACCGCTCTTCTAGCGCTGGCCTAGGGCGATTTGCGTTGGCTGACTACACTCACACCACTACCCCCATCTGTGCCACCACCAGGTTTATAACAGTATTTTAAACTAGACTTTGGTTTATTTAAATCGATACGTGACAATAGTTAACATGTGGTTTATTTAAATCGATACGTGACAATAGTTAACAGGGGGTTTATTTAAATCGATACGTGACAATAGTTAACAGGTGGTTTATTTAAATCGATATGTGACAAAAATTAACAGGTGGTTTATTTACATCGATACGTGATAATAGTTAAAATGTGGTTTATTTAAATCGATACGTGACAATAGTTAACAGGTGGTTTATTTAAATCGATACGTGACAATAGTTAACAGGTGGTTTATTTAAATCGATATGTGACAAAAATTAACAGGTGGTTTATTTAAATCGATACGTGAAAATAGTTAACATGTGGTTTATTTAAATCGATACGTGACAATAGTTAACAGGTGGTTTATTTAAATCGATACGTGACAATAGTTATACGAATTTGTTCTAGCGCATGGAATAAGAAATGTGCATCTATCTTTGTGTCTTCCTGAGTATTTCATTAGGTTTTGTTTTTCTATTTGTAAATTATGGTTTAGTGTTTTATGTATTTTAAATACTTTAATTGCTATTCTTCTGTCCTGAAGTGTCTCTAAGTTTAGTGATTTTAGTAATGGTGTTACTGTAATCAAATTAGAATATTCCTTTGTTATAATTCCATTGCAAGGATCTTCCTCTCTGCAGTCAGTGTCCAGAACTCAAAAGCATATACGAATGTGGCCATGATCAGGGAGAGCATCAGTTTGATTTTTGGGTCGAGGGCTATGCAAGATTTAATTTTTTAAAATTGTTTGATTCTTATTTCAGGCAGCAGTGCTCAAGTACGAAGGAGCTCAACTTGACACACCACAAGAAGAAGCAACATTTAATAACACCATTGAACTGAAGGCAAAAAGGGTTAGTTGGCATTCCTTTCTTTCTTGTAAAGAAACCTTTCTTTCTTGCAGCATCGTGTCAGATCTTTTTACCACTTCGTATCTTTGACATCTTCAGAAATGTATGCCAAGGTAAGGTTTATTTAGCATGTATGTAAGAAGTCCCTCTACCCTCTTATGGTCCGACAGTTACGCTGGGCAGGGCACGTATGGGGTATGCCAAAAGCAGTCTTTTTAGTGAGCTAAAAGGTGGTTGACGTAACGTACTTGCTCCACAGAAACCCTCTAAAGACCAGCTTAGGCACCAACTTGTCTTAGCAAACATACGAGAGCACCTGGTTGCATGCGGCCTCAGAACGAGGCAGCTGGAGGTCTTTCACAAAGGAAGCGGGATACACGTTTGAGACCAAAAGAAAATCTTAATCGACCACCGCGGACAATGGTTATGCTTGCCTTGGATGTGGCAAAATATGTACGTCACAGCTGGGGCTGCATATCTACGGGAAAGACCGCATTCTTCATATATATATATATATATATATATATATATATATATATATATATATATATATATATATATATATATATATATATATATTCATATATTGTCTTGACTATTGTTAAGATAAATAGGTCTACAAATGTCTTTGCAGGTTTTAAATATGAGAGGTGGACCTACACAGAAAAGTTATGACATTGTAGAAATGAACGCGTTGCCTGACAATCAAAACAATGATGTGCTCACTGCTAAACCAGACAAACAATTTTACATCTCCATTGGTGAGTATTTATCATGTCTGAATATTTATATATATAGAGAGAGAGAAAATAAAGGTTGGTTGGCCTCCTTCAGTCGTAGAACGACTATGGTTCATCTCGCACACTTCCTCATGTGGCTGTGGAGCCCTATTTGGGAGAGATACTCCCGTCCAAATATCGCAGGATAAGGTGGCGTTTGCTTTGGTGGTAGAGGAGCTGGCCAATTTTCGTATTGTTCGTTTTTCTTCCTGAGCTGAGACCCATGTACTTTCAATGTCCATAGCTTTCTTGGTGACTGTCTCTCTTTATCTGGTGCAATCTAGAGCTATGTCTTCCCAATGGTCAATATTGATCTATATATTTATAGAAAATACTGAATGGTAAATGGGAAGAAAAAAATACCTGTTATGAGGTCCTTCGAAGAGCGGGCCTGCAAAGCATCCACACAATCCTGATGCAGTCCCAGCTGGGTAGGCCACAACTGCAGAATAGAAGACTCCCGCATCTCTAGACGAGTCCTTTGTGGTTATTTAATTAAGGGAAGAGAAGCGCTCACAGGGTGGACAAAAAAAAAACGCTTCAGGGACACTCTCAAAGCTTCTCTGAAAGCCTTTAGCATTGACCCAGCCACCTGGGAGACAGAAGCACATGAAAGAGCATCATGACTTCGTGCTGCGATAAAGTCTAGTAGGGCATTGGCGCCGAAGGCGCCATTATTCCGCTTATAGTTGAAAAGGCTTTTATCCAACTAGCTATTCAACCCAAGTCCTGTCTGAGGGTTTTCAGCAGTAACGGCCATAGACCGAGTAAAGGGACCGTGTGCGTACACAGCGAACCGTGATTCGGTCCTGGGTTCACTCTCTATAAGTGGCCGAGGGCAGCGCTAACCATGCTGTGTTTACCACTGTTCCGTGCAGGGACCGCACCTCCAGCTAACGGGACATTGATGTTGGCACCTTTGTGGAATGGCGTGGTGGACTTTTTGGACTGTATTGCTGGCTTTTGTTCCATCCCCACCCAGAGTGAGATAAAAAAAAATCTCACCCAGGGGGTCCTGCCGGGGCCTTGTTCGCTTCCCATTCTTAGCCTATCTAGTTTCACCACTAGACGTTTCCATGGAGGCGCCAGGATGAGGCGATGGGGGCTGAATCCTCAGATCCTATTTGTACCTGTCTTCTTGGCTCATACTGCTCAAAGTTTGAAACTGCATCCAAAAACTTAACTAGTGCAGTCGTGGGTGTAAACTTTTCGAACCGAGTGGGTCTGGAGTCGGAATGCCGGTTAGACTTCGAATTTGACTTTACGGATTCATAAGACGCCCTGTAGTGCACCCTATTCTAATGGTACCTGACATACGTTTAGGAGAAAAATGTGTTTGTTGATGTGCTGGTCACATTCTTAACTGTCTGCAATAGAAACAGAAGGGTTTTTTACGTAATCTGCCCCCCCCCCCCCCCCCCCATGGATTGCTAGGTCTAGAAGGGTTTGCTTACCTTTACTTTTTACTTATATTTCTACCAGTAGGTAGGCTGGCACATGGGATCAGCAACTATTCATATTTATTACATTCTGATTCTTCATTCTTTCGGCCGTTTTTTGTACTCTTGAATATGTTCTTCCTGGAGTTAGTGACACCATTATCGCTTGTTGTTTTGTAAAATGTTTGACATGTTTCGGATGTTCCTTCAGAGTTCAAGATAGTTTACTTCCTAGTCCAAACCTCCCTCAGGACGACGGGGGATGGGAGCGGGCAGGATTTGAACCCTCGACCATCGATAAATCCGAACGACAGTCCAGCGCGCAAACCGCACGACCAGGCAGCCATCCTTTATTTCGGGTATTTAATACTAAAAAAAAATCAAATTCTGAAGTGTCTTTAGTGCATTATCCTGCTACTCTTCTTTTATAAAATTGTAAGTCAAATGTTAAATCTACTATTCACTGTACTCTATTAATGGAGCCCAGCGACTGGTAGAATTCGGTAACTATAGTTTTGCTTTGGTTTATTATTGGTTTTGGTCACGCTCATGGAATTTGGTGACTGTAGTTTGGTTTAGAAAATTTTTTTTTCGAAAAGGGAAGTTTTGTCGTCAAAACCATATTTTTGGAGGTCTTTAGACTCAAAACCATCTAGATGAGGGTTTTAAACTCAAAACCCCTTTTAATTTAATTTGGTGACTGTAGTTTTCTTTAGTTTAATATTGAAGATGTAGTTGTTAAATCAGAGCCACCCTCGTAAGAGATATGCTATTCGCGTATGACGCAGCGGTAGTGGCACACACACAAGATGAACTTCAGTCACTAATGTCCCGCTTCTCTCAGGCCTGTAAAGAATATGGCTTGACTATTAGCACGTAGAAAACAAATGTTATGGGACCACCTGCTAAAGCACCACCCACCATCCTCATTGACGATAACAAGCTGGACGCCGTAAACGAATTCTGCTATCTGGGATCCACAATTACAGATGACCTGTCCCTAGAAGAGGAGATGAAAAAACGCATAGGGAAGGCTGCCTCGACATTCGCTAGACTCAGACTAAGAGTTTGGGAAAACCATAAGCTAACTACGGTGACCAAAATGGAAGTCTACAAGGCATGCGTTATGAGTACACTGCTGTATGGCAGTGAATCATGGACCACCTACGCAAAGCAAGAGAGAAAACTAAACTCATTCCATTTGAGATGTCTCCGTAGGATCTTGAATGTCACATGGAAAGAAAAAGTGTGCAATACTGAGATCCTTGCGCGATCAGGTATTCCCAGCATCATTACAGCCCTCAGACAACGCCGTTTGCGCTGGCTTGGACATGTTCGCCGGATGGAGAACAAGCGCATCCCGAAAGTCATCCTCTATGGTCAACTCGCGACTGGCACAAGAAAAACTGGTCGCCCCCACCTCCGTTACATAGATGTAATAAAACGTGACCTCAAATCAGTGAACATCAATACTGACAATTGGGAAGACATAGCTCTAGACCGCAACAGGTGGAGAGAGACAGTGACAAAGAAAGCTATGGACAGTGAAAGTACATGGGTCTCAGCCCAGGAAGAAAAACGCACAAACCGGAAAACGGCCAGCTCCTCTACCACCGAAGCAAAAGCCAAGGGGATCCTAACTTGCGCTATCTGTGGACGGGAGTGTCTCTCCAAAATAGGGCTCCACAGCCACATGAGGAAGTGTGCTCTGAGATGAACCATAGTCGTCCTACGACTGAAGGAGGCCAAATGATGAGTTGTTAAACTCAAAACTCTCTGGAGGGGGGGGGGGAAAGGGTAACTAAAAAATGCACTTAGATAATGCTCATAGAATTTGGTGATTGCAGTTTATTTTAGTTTATATTGAAGCGTGGTTTTTAAATTTAAAAAAAAAATTGGAAAAAAAGGGGGGGGGGGTGATTTAACTCGAAATCCCCCCTGGCTACGTTCTTCTAATTTGGTGACTGTCGTTAGCTTTATTTTTCATTTTATTGAAGAAGGAATTTTAACCTCTAATCCTCTTGTCTGCGTTGTGGCGATTGATGATTTAATTTAACATTAAAAATTTAACCGGCTACGCCCTTGGGCTGGTAGGTTATATAGGATCTGTACACAAAATTGTATACATACCAGAAAGCAAATACGTGTATTGTTATTTGTAAACCTTTTTTAAAAATGTATTTATTATATTTTGTGCAACAGGAGCAAGTGAGATTGTTGACGCCAGATTTGATCCCCCCCATGCCCCATCACTCTCCAGGAAAATAGAAGCAGATGTCCGGCCATTTAATCACCAGCTGAATTACATTTCTTCTCGTTTCCCGCCTTCTCCTCCACTGTTCCAGTTTGACAGTATTCCTAAGGTTGGTACTTTGTTACAAAGCTTATACCAACTCACTCGGTCTGTCTGGCAAAAAGTTTGTACCCATTATTTCTCTCACACCCAATCTCGGATCAGGCTGAAATTTATGCACAATTATTTATTTTATCTGACAACGCAAGAATCAATAAAAAAAAATTTAACATTTGGTAAAAGATTTTTGTGTTTGGTATCTCAAACAAGAGAAAGAATTAGTACTTGACTGAAGTGGTGGTAAAAGCTGAATTAGTCCCCTTTAGAATAGGCTGTCTCTGAGACTTAGTGAACACAAGCATTGAATAGAAACAATAGATAACTATACAATTTTCCATGGTCATAGACTCTTTGCTAGCACTATGGTTACTGAGTTGGCTTGAGAAGCCTGAGAAGGCTTTAGCCCACAAGTTCAAATTCAGGTCCTTCCCTTAAAAAAAAAAACATTTAAAAGCGATCACCCAAATACCACGTTCCTTCTACTACCCCTTTCCAACTGGTCCAGACAAGTGATAGGATCATAGCTTATTGAGAAAGCTAAAAGCATGAAATTGCGCACTTGTCTGATTCAAGCAACCCGTTCTATACTCTAATGTCAATAAGAAAAAAGTAACACTTCTACGAATTTTACCTGCCACATGAGGTAAGAATAGCGCCTTTATCTTTATAATCATTTTATTCGGTTTTTAGCGCCCCCGAAAGGGGAAAAGACGCTATTAGTTTTTTATGATCTGTCTGTCCGTCTGTCTGTTCATCCCGTTTAGATCTCAGAGACTAGAAGAAAAAATGAAAATCGGACCTAATGATATTTTAGATCATTCAAAGTTCTGATGCAACAGCTATTTTTTTCTTTTCTGGAAGCGAAAAACTAATTTTTCAAATCAATTATGCAAGCAGTTTTTCACAAAAAATACACCATTTTTACAACTATTCACTATTAATAGTAACAAACACTGGAGGCTTTTTAGTAAGGACCACGGCCGCTATAATTTTTACACATTTATGCAAATCATTTTAGATTTTTGGTCAAAAAATATTTTTTTTAACCATTGTATTGCTAAGTTGTGTAAGATCTGTCATACTAAATACTACATTTACAAACAATATGTAAACTTTTTTTAAAAGAGAAAAAAAATATATTTACCATGCAAATAAGTTAGACAATTTAAAACAACAATTAATAAGTAGGTTTTCATATTATCGCGTAAACCGCAGAGCTACATATACTTAAAGAAATACAAAACTAAAGGAATTTTTTTTTTTAGGGAAAAGTTTTTGATCTTGAGGCTTTCAATAAAAGATTGAACCTTTACAAAACAATTAGATCAATTAGATACTCATTATAAGACATCAGTTAGGCCAGGTTCACATCTATCTTCACATTCACTTTCACCTATCCCTCGGTCTGCTGGACCTTTGGGGCACCACACAGGTTCTGTCAACCTTCGTTCTCCATTCTTCTCTGTCATTTGCCTTTGATAGAATTTCATTATGATATTCTTTCTGAAAATATTAAAACCTGCATTTTTACCTGTCTGGGTGGATCACTTCTGATAGAATTTAATACCGATATTCTTCTGAAAATATTGAAAACTGCCTTTTTTCTTGCCCGGGTGGACCACTATGGGGGCCGATTTTGAGTTTGTGTTTCCACACAAACTGTCTTTGTAACTTTGTTGTATTTGTATTTGTAAGTTAGGGTTCGTGTTTTAAGTATTATTGCTACTTTAGTCTGAGTCTTCTTTCCGGAAAACATTCATGCTTATGGTCCTGCTTAGCCTTTATCTGTAACTCAAGCTTTTAGCATAAAATTTATTAGCTAACAATAGTTGTATTTGAAAAACACCATCTTTCTTTTGTGTGCCAGGATCTCCTTTGCAACAACGCCACCATGGCACGAGACTGCAGCCAGGAGCTGTGTGTGTGCACCCACATGTTAAGTTATGAGCTTGGCGATGTGATTGAGTTAATCCTGGTGTCTTACAAAGACACTTTGGTGCACCCAATGCACATGCACGGTCATTCCTTCTACGTTACTACAATGAAACGAGTAAGTCATTTTATCCAAACCAAAATAAAATTACATGAAATATTCTCCAGTTTTAAAATTTAAATAAGGGGAAATAATTTCTTCCAAACTACTATAAACATCTCCCTTCTTACATTGGTGCGATGATGATTTGTGGTCTGAATATTTGACTCAACGGCTACTAAATCAAGATTTAGAAGTAAACTACAATTAAATACATTAAAGACGTCTTTTTAAGTGTAGCCTATGTTTAACCTAGCAATGTGGTGTTATATTTTCCAAAACTTTGCTCTTAAATAATAAAATATAGTGAAGATTCACGTCCAATTATAAAGATAATATACATAATTTCTGCCTACTTTTTAGTTTGGTCGACCTATAACCGTGAAAGAGATCAAAGAACTGGACAAAAAAGGTATGATACCGAGGAAGAAGTCAAGAGTGCCTCGCAAAGATTCTGTCCCTGTCCCGGAGGAAGCTGTGACAATCATTCGATTCAAGGCAGATAACCCTGGTAATTCACTTTTTTTAAAAATAACTTTTTACTACATTGACTATATAAGCTTGAAACATGTAATCAGCAGTATATTTGTATTTTCTTTGAAATTTTATTTTATTTAGTCTTAGATATCCTAAGGAATCCTACATTTATCCACTGCTCGTATAAATTACTTGCAGAATAGTTTAAATAATTTACATAGGCATGAAATAGTTTCAACCATTTATATAGGCATGGTGGCAGAATGATAAAGTGTGTGGCTTTTGAACCAGGGGTCTCAAGTACGTACCATAATGCAGATTGAAATTTCTGTGATTTTTAGGAGTTCTTGGATATTCTAATGTGTTATATTTTGAACGATCATTAGCTGTAATAAATAAAATAATTATGGGTACCTGGCGCTAGTTAAATCAAGCAAAGTATAAAAATTCCTTTAAAACAAAACAAGGCTTATTTAAAGAAAAGAACTCCACACTTACAACTATAGCTTATTTAAAGAAAAGAACTCCACACTTACAACTATAGCTTATTTAAAGAAAAGAACTCCACACTTACAACTATAGCTCTCGTGAATTTAGAAGTTATTAGCCTTATTCCATATCAAACAAAACAAATAATTACCAATAATTATTTAAATTATTGGTTAATTTTTCAATTGATTCAGGTTTTGTTAGTAGCAATCAGAGATGGACTGGGTATCAAAATCGGCCTGGGCATTTCCATACAAACCGGCCCACAAATGGCATGTCATATATTTTCTGGGGGGGGGGGGGGGGGGGGGGAATTTTAATTTCCGTTATTTTCAGCTTTAAAAATGCATATTCTGAGGTATCTACAGTGCAATTAGCCTGCTACTATTCCACTAAAAAAATTCAAAGACAAAATCTGCTATTCAATGGAGTCCAGCGAGTGGTAGAAAATGGTAAAATGCTTTAGTTTTTGTATTGGGGGGGGAGGGAAGTGAAACCACAAAACCCCTTTTGGTGACTGTAGTTTGTTTAAGTTGGCTGCACTGGGGCAGTAAGTAAAGTTTCCCTTTCAGACAATGAGGTCTGAGGCAAGTGATGGTTTGAAGACCCTCCCTTCCCGGCTACGCCCATGTGTTATATTATAGGTGTTAGCCTAATTCTCTACAAAATATATAAAGTTTGATAATGCATCAAAAACTGGATGTATGCATTCGTAGGACTACATAATGTATTCTATTTATACATGTATGTAGTCTGAAAGCTATAAACAGTACAATAGCAGCCTAATGAGTTTGAAGCTTTTTGGTATTACTTATAGATTACTGACGTTTCTTCAAAAAATAAGATTGTTACATCTTACGCATTTCATCTGTCAATCTAGTCATGCATGTTGATCTGTGACTTGAAATATGCTAAATCATTGGTTTTCCTGGCTGACTCAGGCAACCTATTCCATTAAAAGATGAGAGAAAGCAGAACGGTTAGAGAGGCACTTACTTAATGTGAAAAGCTCTTGCTTCCTCCTAGTGCATTCTCAAAAATGCGATTTATATATGAATATACCATGACCCATTATTTAAAATATAAATCTCATTTTCATCATTAATGACTTCATACTAAGCATAAGTTTGCCATTAAATATAATAGTATAAATATTGATTTAGATCTAGATTTATTTTTTAATTAAATATTTTTTAAGCCTTAGGTGTAGTGTTTTTAGATCTATGTTATTAAAAATAAACAAAAAGAGACTTACTTTTTCTTTTCAAATCGCAGAAAGTAGAGCTTTATACCCATATTGAGCTGTGAAGTTGGGTGGTTTGCAATTTCGCGGCTGTGTGTATGTGTTAAGTTAATTGCTATTAAGCATTGTTAAAGAGCTAATTGTAGCGCCTATTTTTATTTTTTTTTTGCTGCTTTTATCAATGTTTTCTAATTTAACCTCTCTCATCCCTCTTTTTGGTTAAATTTCATTGAAACCATTAAAAGACGGGGGAGGGAAGGAGCAAATAAAATGGGAGTGCCATCAAAGGCCCATGCCGACCAGCAAAATGATTAGGCCAAACACAGCCTCGAAGACATTTTGAAGACATCTGCTATGCCGCTCGTGCATAGCAGAAAGTACAGTCTTAAGTTTTGCTAATGATACAGTGTATTTTTCTTGTTGAATTTCAAACAAAATAATTATTATAAGAATTAAAACAAAAACAACAACAACAAAAAAACAAACAAACAAGAAAACGTGTTCGCGCCTTTGTGTCTTGCTGCTGTCACTTTTTTTTTTTAAGTTGTCTGCATTGAATTTATTTATTTATCGCGACCAGACCGGCCCACTTGGTATCGGCCCACCGGGCATTTGCCCGTTTGCCCATATAGCCAGTCCGCCCCTGGGAGCAATACATAATTGTTTTAAGTTTCAACTTGATCCGAGAATGGGTGTGGAAGAAATAACATTATTTAAGGGGACATATGTAATTATTTAATCATATCTGGGAATACTGAAGGATTAATTTCTCTTGTTGGTATCAAACAAAATAATAAGTGGCCAGTTATTAATTGACTAATTATTTTTTTTTTTATTGATTCATGTATTGTCTATATCAATAAATAATCATTTTAAGATTTAACTTGATCTATGTGGGAGAAATAACATTTACAAACTTTTTACCAAACAAACAAGAAAAAAAAAAAAGACAATTGGTCAATGTGCTAACCACATAATTGTAGTCATAGAAATGGATGACCTTTACATTGTCTGCCCTGTGAACCATAAAGTGTGAAGGGGTAACTTTGCTTTTAATGTTGACATTAATTAATTTTTTTTTCTTTGAAAAGGGTTTTGGCTGTTTCACTGCCATATTGAGTTTCACGCAGAGCTCGGAATGTTTTTAATCCTCAAAGAAGGAAACACTCACCAAATGCCCAGCATGCCTGAGGATTTCCCCAGCTGTCAAAACTGGAAACCTACCAAAGACTCTAGCCCAGGGCAGCTCAGTGACCAGCTAGGTGGACTAAATAGAACTGGGTCACATTACAAATCTTCAGCAGAAGTCATGTTTACTCTGGGCGTGGTCATGATCTGCATAGCAGTGGTCAGTTTAAGCCTAATGCTGTTTGTGTCTTTGTATAAGCGAGGAGTTATCCCCACATGCAAGCCAGTGCTACTTAAAGAGACTCACAGCTACCAAAGCATTTAGTGATGAAGATTACTTTACCTCTAGGAATTTAAGACAATATTAATTAGACTGTTGACAGATGTCACTGTAAATGTGTAAAATGTGTAGTCATGACAGAAGATTTCTTAATTTCTAGGAATTTAAGACAATATTAGACTTATTCGATAGATGTTACTGTAAATGTGTAAACTATATAATCATCAAAGAGTCTTGACAGAAGATTTCTTAATCTCTAGGAATTTAAGACAATATTAGACTTATCAACAGACTTCACTGTAAATGTATAAATTATATAATCATCAAAGTCTCTTGACAGAAACTAGTTGCTGTTATATCCAAATACTATTCAAACTCTTTGACAGTTATTTTTTTACTTATAAGTGGACTCTTAAAGCAATTTAAACTTGCAATTCATTCAGTGGTGAGATGTATAAATGTGTAGAATGTAAGCTGAAGACTTAATGTCAGTCTTTATATAAAAACTTTCAAGACACAATACTGGCGTTCACATTTTCACATGTAAAGTAATGATGTTATTTGGAATGAATGAAAAGTTATCTTTACAAGCATTCTGAAAGTTTTAGACCATATTTAGTTCACTGTTAAGCAATGTTATTAGTTTGTGACAGCCTGATGGTGTTGATTCCATGATATTTTCCAAAATACTATCATAAACAAAAAAAAAAACCACTATACAAACTATTTATTTATTTTAAAAATTAGCATGTTTGTTGCTAATACCAAAGAAATTGACAAATATACTATACAAAAGATAGATAATACTCTACTAATTTACTAATACTAATATTTCACACTGTTATAGCCTTCACTTCTTGCTAAAAAAAAAAAAGTTCAAAGGTGAGAGCAGGCCTAACAACAATATTGTAAACAGAAATCACTAAATAGTCATAAATTTGGCTAATCTAGTGAGTGATTCTGTACAACTGTAAACAGACAAATATAAAACTAATTAGAGTGAATGCTTCGTACAATCTCCTTTTCATTCCATGTCAGGTAGAATGTTAGTGAGTGCCATGCAAATCAACATGAAAGTATTGACATTTGAAATGCTCTCTTCAGAACACATTTCTCTATGCACAAGACCCCGCAACCTGCATTCTTTGCATTTAGGACCCACACCCCACGCACAGCTAATGCTTCTACCGGTGATTATGTTTTTGAAATTGTCATTCCATGAAAACTGAATATTAGAGAATACTAACAGGTGAATATTCATTGGCTATATGGTGGTCAATAAAATCAGGGCATGTTTGTTTTACTTAATCAATGAGCCAAATAGTTCATGAAAGTACCAGTATTAAAATATTTTTAAAGAAATTTTTTAGAAATGATTAAAAATGTTTTAAGTTTAATTAATTTAGCTAAGTAAGATTTTGTTCTGTTTAAAGATTATTCATGATTAAACTCCATGATTATATTGTTTCGTTGACATGTTTGTTTAAAACTCTGTCTTTGTAAAGAAATTACATGCTCACACTGACTTAGATAGTCAGTGCTGCCAAACAGTTGTATAGCAGTGAAAGAGTTTTTTAATATTTAGGTTATAAATAGATATTTTATTAATGCTTTGAGCAGTATGTATTTATTATAAAATATAAAAAAAAAACTACAAATTAAAAAGAAACAAGTATTTTATTTCAAATTGTTGAAATAATGCTTACATAATATGTATTTTCATTACTCCTTGATGACCAAAAAAACAAACTTGTCAATATCATTTTATGACATATGAGTATTGTCACCTACATTATACCATTAGTAAAAAAAACAAACTGTCATAATTAGTAACAATTTGACTATTTGAGACACATAGACATGATATGAATTTAAAATATATACTCTTATGTTAATATCACCAAAAGAAAATGAGCAAAATATTGGTTCAAGTTGTCCCACAAATGATGAGCATGATTGGAACATTCATTACTTCTGCTTCAGATGAAGCTTTTTTTTAACCCAACTATTAATTACTTCTTATGATGTACACAAAAATTGAGGACACATTTATTATAAGATAACCGATTGTAATCAAGTGGGATTGGTCTTGTCATCACCACAAGAAAAAATTGAAATTGGCTTTCAATGTCGTTTTTTTTAATGGTCAGAGAATCCTGTATTAATTCTAAAAAAAAAAAGACCTTAACAAAATTGCTCATATTATAGATGCCAACAGTTGTCTGAAATACTCTAACAAGAATAACAACTATTCTCTTTCAATATTATTTTATATTGTGAAAACATGTTGAAATAGAAAACAACAAAACATACTACTCAGAAAACTACGTCTTAGATTGTTTGGAAAATAGAAATAGAAAGATAGAAAAAGAGGAACAAGCTAAACATCTGAAATACAAAGAGCTCTCTTTAGATATCAAAATGAAATTGAAAGTATATGCGAAACAAAAAGAGCTGTACACAAGATCTTACACCCAGGAACACGAAGCTACTTAATGAGGACTTGGGAAAAGATAATATCTACAAACACATATTTAGCTCATCATCCAATTTTTTAAAACATCAAATAGAAATTATCTGGTTTTGTTGAATAGTAATAATAATAAACGTAAAAAGACAAAGTTGGGTTACTTGAAGTTTCAAGATTCTGTGTATGGACAGGATTGTTTCAACAAAGTCATTGCTTCTGTGCTGACGCTGGAAATGAGGCTAGGGGTATTAAAGTGACACACGTCATGTGTCAGAATAAAAAGGCAGATAGAAAAGATTTAGGAAATTTTTTATCTTTTGATGACTGAGCCCAGCACACTGGAAATAGTCGTGCAAAACCAACACTAACTATTGGCAATTAGGTGTTGGTGGATAATCAAACAAACGGCATTTTAATTAATAGATTTTCTTATTCCTAAACAAGTGTTTTGTATTTTTTTCATATAGGCTACATTGACTCTACTTTTGAGTTGTACATTTGGTCTCATCAAGTGAGATAACTCTATAAAACTTCACAAGCAGAAGCAGTCCCTTTCAGTTTAGGACAATAAAGTTTGGTCATGCACTCCCCATAGATAAAAGGGAGAAGACAAAATATTGCACATATCCTCTCTGAAACAACAACACAAATGGGACTGTACATAATACCACTTGTCTCCAGCTTGACCACCTAACAAGGGGGCTCGAGTTCAAATCCAGAGTTGCATTTGTTGAGCGCCTAAAAGCAGGATGGAAACCTTCTTGCAGATACACCCCCCCCCTCACGAGGTTGGACCACAGCGGATTGAGCATGCTATAATCATGAAAGCTGCTATATTAAAGCTAATTTAAAAAAATCATTATCTATCAAAAATGCAAATTTTAATGTTTGATACACTCTCTCCATATATATATATATATATATATATATATGGAGAGAGTTAATGATATTGAACAAAGCACCAAAAATAGTTTGCTCAGTGAAAACGAACAGTTTAAAATTAGATAAAATATGCATAGTGCTGAGATATGGTATAATTCTTTCCATTCACTGCCAGTTTCTATTAGCTCAATAACCTGCTTGTTTAAAAAATCCATAAAGTAGCAAACCATATTTGATTTTCACTAAAAAAGAGTGTCAATGCTCTTATTCCGAACAAGACATGATGAGCTCTTCCAACAAGAAAGCTTTAAAAAAATAATAGTGACTCGACATACTTTACCACATTAAGCTAATCCCGTAATAGACACATTCTATCACAATAGGGGTTAATGGGTTTAAAAAACAAACAAACTGTTGGGATATGTACCCGAAAGATGAAGTTAAATTAAAATCTATGATAAAGATTTTTTTTGCCAGTCTACGTCTTGTGTTCATAGAACAAATTGCAGTGGCTTTTAACAAAAAGAAACTGATCCATCCCTTGAATAGGATAAAATATATTCACAACACAGTTCAATTAGAATGTATTAATTGCTAAGCTCGGTAAAGTATTGATAAACTTAATAAATGGTATAAAAACTTATTGTTCACACATTGTAGTAGATTAGGTTTACTGGAATGAGGATACGAAATAGTAAATAAATTTGATCTATAAATGGCAATGTTCTTTAAAAATATGGAATACTGGAAAACATGTAAACAAAAATGTTTCAAGCAAATAAAGATTTGAGCAATGTTTATGTGATACATTTGAAAATAAACATATTGAAATAACAGAATCACTCGATGACATAAATAAGGAAAAAAAATCTATCAAATAAAAGTTCAATCATGTTCCAGGTAAAGCAGAACACTTGAAATAAACAAAGTGTAAAAAATATAGTTCTCTCATGGAATGGATCAACCAAAACAAAAGCATGCTTTAAATAAACATGCCACATCTTTCATTATTAACTATAACCAATTCATTTGAATAACAAACTAAATATGGAATAATGTGTAAATACTGAATTATTTTTGGTTTCAAACAATAACTTCATATTGTCTTATTTAGATACATCCAGCTTTTCAACTGTCATGGTTAAGATAATGTGCTATGATCATGGAATAAATAACATTTTGTAAATATAAAAAATATATTTTGTCTAAGAATGTTTCAATATGCTTCACATGTCAAAGTAGTTCAAAGAAAATTAAACAAACAAATTTACGACCCAACCAGGCAAATTGAATCTTGTCACAAAACTGGTCAAAGTAAAACTTTTATGAAATATGAAAAGGGGGAAATCAACAATTTAAAGCTGCTACTTTGAAGCAGACTATTTCTTACAGACTTATGACAGAATACAACCTTTTAATTAGCTATTCATTTATTAGCAAGATTAAATTATATGATTGTTTTTTTTAAGCATGTAAATTTGTTTTAAGTACAACTTTTAAATAAGTTTAAATAACAAAATTTTCTATTAACTACTATTTCAGTAAAAAATGTATTAAACAATGAAATATTATGAAAATGTATTACTGAACTTTACGGTAATTCTCATGACTTACATTTTTCAAATTAATGTAACTATTTTTTAAAATCTTAGTACAATAACAAGAACAGATATTTCTGTTTATTTCCAATTAAAATCATTCAACCTAAATAACACTGTTGAAGTGAAAGAAATATCCTCAAATAAATATTTTAAAAATACATTGATAAACATAAAAATTAATGAAAGCCATTTTAAAAAATTATCCTGATAAAAATCTGGCCACTTGCGGTTGAAAGTACAGATCAAGCAAAAAAAAAATTTTTATAAATTGAAACAACACAAATATACTTCCAAATTTATATAAGACTTAGGGGTGGGATATTGCATGGTGATATTCTCTCTGAGATTTATGAATGTAGAGCCTGCCTGACACATTTCTCCCTCATGGCCTTGATTTTATCCCCAGGCATGGACCCAGTCACTTTAAAGATGTTCTGTGGAAATACACGCAAAATAAATTGACTGCAACAGCTTTATGTATTATATATACACTACCTTTACAGTTGAACAGAAATTACGCACTGTATAACTAGATGTAATTTCTAGTGCTTAATGTCACTTCAAAACCTTATAGTTCATGGTGTAAAAGTCAAACTTCATATGTAGCCACAATTACCAGGAAGATCACTAATCTTGAATCATTCCAACAATGTCCAATAATATGCATTAGAGTTGGATGGACTCAGGTTCTTACTAAAATCTTAAATCAAAATATCTCCCCACCCCCGCCTGACATTTGAACTGGATATTATTGGTTTATAAACAAGACAAAGCATTAGTCTTCTATCATATCAAACATTTAGTTTATATGAATTGGATATCACCTTCACCTTTCCCTTAGTCTGTTAGACCCCACACAAGATTTGTCCACCGTCTGTCTCCATTCCTCTGTTTTTTGCCTTGGATAGAACCTCTTTCAAAGCCATGCCCTTCCATTCTTTTATGTTGTCTTCCCATCTATTTCTCTGTCTGCCTCCTCTTCTTTTTCCTGGTACTGTTCCATGCAGAAAGGTCTTATCAAGCCTTGAAGACCTTGTAATATGGCCATAGAGTTTTAGTTTGCATTTTTTTTTCCAATAGTTAGCAGGTCATTGTGGGATCCAATCGCTGTACTAACCCAGTCTCTAATCTCTGCTTTTGTGATGATTGTCTTTAAATGTCTTTAATTTGGATATAATGAGGTATAATTACATAGGTGTGATGCAAGCTTAATATGGTGACATAGATGCACAAACAGCAGAGATTATTCCTTATCATAAGTTGTGTAAGTTGGTAATTAGTGCTTCTATATTGTCCACACCAGCCTCTAGCAGAACCTAGTTATTTGTAATGTAGTCATGCAAGCGTATGCCAACCATTAGGCAGAGGCACCTTTGATGGAAGCGTGTGATAGAGCACCAAGGTCTCAGAGCCATACAAGAGTGTAGTAAGAACCCCTGCTTTATAAACACTGATTTTTGTTGCTAGGTGAAGAGACCTATTACACCACACTCTCAGTCTGAGGCGGCCAAAAGCGCCATTGGCCTTTGCAAGACAGTTGTCTCTTTCTAAAAGATAAGGTGGTCCTTAATGTAATCTGATCTTTTCTTTTATATTTAATTCCTATGCTAAAGGAAGTGATTTTAAGGGAATTTTTTTTGGTTTGATGGGGAGGAAGGGTTAGCCTATTTGGGCTGATTACATATTAGATTCATTTCTAGATTTTTTTTATTAGCAACATTACATTTTTTCAAGCAAAGCATAAGACTAACTTGAATAATAACTGAGTTAATTTCTAGACACAAATAATGATTTCTTGTAAAATCACCTGCATGAATGTGTGACACTCTAGAGTAATTGGGTCCTTGACAATGTCCTTAAACACTTCGACTGCTTGGGGAAAGTTGGTGCACTTGAGCAGACGGTCTTTATTCAGCGTTATCAAAGTCAGGGCCACTCGTAGGAGAATTTTAGAACCTTCCAGAAACAAGCAATCCCAAACACGCAGCACTGTCTGTAAAAGAAATTGATTTGTTCTGGTCTTCTCTTAGATATCATAAGTCTCAAATTAACATGTATGACTTCATTAACACATGGATATGGGTAGGATGTAATTATTTTCTTATTTGAAGGAACATAAGTAATTTATAAGATATGATAAGAAAGTAATGTGATTCTATTGGCCTCCTTCAGTCGTAGAACGACTATGGTTCATCTCAGATCAATGTGATTATACATTGAGATTAAGTTGTTCTTTGTGTTCTTCAAACATCCAAGAATTAATTTAATCAATCAGAATAATTAGGGGCCTACAGTGTGAAATAATGGCTGTACTTTATGCTTTCCTACATAATTTCAACTTAATATTCTTAGCTTGAATAGCTTTTAGTACAATAAAAGTCTTTGTAATGCATTATTAAAATACTGATTCAAAAAAAAAAAAACTTAACTTATATTTTTGTGTATTTCTTAAGTGTTTTTTTTTAAAAATGTTATTCATAAATTAATTAATATTAATCTAAATTTCAAGTTTCTGAACCGTATAGAAGGACAGACTTAACGTTTGTATTATAGATTTGTATCTTGTTGTGTAGAGATAATGCCTTAGAGCGCCAAATAGTTTAAAGAGTTGAAAAGGCAAACCTAGCTTTATTGATCCCAATATGGAAAAGCTCCAGACCTTTGTTCACAGATGCCTACGCCGGATATTAGGAATTAGGTGGCAAGAAAAGATAACTACAGACCTGCCTACCACAAAATGCGTATTCGGTACACAAAATCTCCCAAAAATGACAGTTAGTACGCAAATACGCATTTAACCCGTTGCGTTACGCATTTCGTATCCTTTTTTCCCCCCTCTCTTGACTAACTTGCGAGCGGTCACGCTAAGCCGTCCTGTAAAGGGGGGGGGGGGGGGGGGGACGACACATTGTGTCCAGATCTATACGCTGATTGGTTCTTAAAAGCAATTAGAATTAGTCTAGAAATGAAGAACGCGAGAGTGAGGGAGTGGCAGGTTGGTACCAGGCTGGTACCGTCAGTTAGCTGATACACCAACGTGACTTTTTTTTTTGTAAGTTCATTAGTAGATATTAATTATGTTGAATCCCTGATTCCCGTATTCATTTGTATAGAAAAAATATCGAAGTGCTATCGATTCAAAACACATTGAGGGACATTGTAGATATCTAGTCTAGATTCTAGATCTAGATAACTTGTTATACAGGAATAGATCTACTAGATCTAGCTAGAGTCTAGCTAGTCATTACCTTATGTCATGATTCTCTACATTACAATCTAGATCCAGTTTAGTTGTAGTATGATTTAGATAGACTAAATCTAGATCTAGAATTAGTAGAATAGATTGATAACATCTACTACCATTTAGTCTAGATCTAGACTAGATTCTTAGTCTTAGTATAGAATAGATCAAGGATGAAGGTAGGCCTACTACGAAAGTTTGGAGTAGACCTATGTTTGTAGCTGATCCACGGCATCGGTAACATTCTTGAGCCCAGATCTAGAGTAGATTATATTCATTATATAGACATAGATCCAGATTCCAGATCTAGTCTAGCTATTGTCGTATTGATCTAGATTTAGATTGTATATCTAATCATGACATCTAGATCTAATATTATATATATATATATATATATATATATATATATATATATTATATATGACAAAATAGTGGATCTCGTAGTAAGTTTTACGCATTCTGGTGCCAAAATACGCATTTTGACCATCAGCGTTACGCATTTGGACTTTTTTTGGTAGGCAGGTCTGTAACTAATATCGATTAGTGGGAGAGAACTAGACAAAAGCCCATAGCCCAAGACATCACAAAATGAAAATGGAGCTGGATAGGACACACCCTGCGAAAACCAGATACCAATGTTGCAAGGCAGGCACTTGACTGGAACCCACAAGGAAAGAGGAAAGTGGGCAGACCCAAGCAAATCGGAAGGGGTCAGTGATCAGTGAAGCTGAGGGTACTGGAATGACATGGGAGCAAATGAAGAAAGCTGCTCAGAACCGAGTTCGGTGGAGAGGTGTGGTTGCGGCCCTATGCTCCCCTGGGAGTGCACAGGATTAAGTCAAGAAAGTCAATCTTAATTTCAAGGTCATTTTTTAATCATCATTAATTGAAGCAGTTATTTTTCCTTCACTACAAGTTTAAAAAGTATTTTGCAATAGACTAGTTTTGTCTATTTTTTTAAATTATTGTCTATTAAATTTTTTTAAAATGCAATATTGCTTCTAGAAAGAGAATAATTTCCTATTACCCTAATTTCATACAAGACTTCAGAGAATACAGACAAGAGAAGTTTGAAATCTGAACTGTTGTTTCCATACCACAAAATCATTTATTTCTCCTTAAAAAAAATTTTTCTCCAAGTTTAAACTGTGAAGATCTACATTTTAATATTTGGATTTCTTCCAGTTAAAAAAAAAAATACTTTTAGGAGTTTTAGCTGATACACTTACATCCACAGGCATAACGTCAGCATAGAGACAGATGAACCACTTCATCCCCACCAGGCACCACTGCACACCTAGCCCTTCCAGGTGACTGTGTAAATCTGGAAGCTTCCACCTAGGGAAGTTAAAGCATCTTGATTATCTAAGAAGCCTTTTGAAGAAATATATTTGACAATGTTTAATGTGAATGGTAATGTGGATGAAACACTGACAAAACAGCTCAACTATCTTAAAGGCTCTATCACCATCAAGATAAAAACCAAAATCTACAAACTAAAAGACTAACATAAAATACTATGATAATGTTCAATGCAACTAACTTGACAAGTTCCCCAAGTAGATCCTGTTCGGCTTTAACAGCTATCATATCTGGAGCATAAAAGTCTGGAGAATAAAAAACTGGCCTGATTTAGTATATAAAAAACAAATAAAATAAAAGGTTGGTATTTGATACTCTGCCAGCACTTGCTAAGCATAATTAGTCATAAACAGTCCTGACATCTTTTTATTCTTTTTGACAGGCACACACTTTTAAAATAAAACACTCTACTTCAGAATTATTTTGATCCTTTTTAAAAGTTGGTGTTTATGAAACGTTACAAACCCAAAACAAACTTGAAATTATAAAGCTAAAAAAATAGTTCCATAATTCAAATTCAGCAACTCAGCTCCTTTCAAAGTTTATCTTAACACCTAAGTTTTATAACACTCAAGCAAAGATGGTTCTAACTTGAACATGTACGCATGTTGCAAATATTTATGCCCAAGGTATTTTGAATAATCTTAATGCCTACATATGTCCCAAAAACTTTAGGATTGCCTTAAAGAAAATATATTTATTTGTAAGCCAACGCGTACTCAGCACTTAATAGAAACCTTCAAAGATACATTAAGCAAGGAAAGTATTTTACATTTCAAAGATAACAAATTAATATGCCCTGCAAATAGTTTATGTTACACATTTTTTTTAAAGTAAAAATATTTAAGTATTTTTCCATGCAAGCTCATCCCGCAATTTGGAGTGGACCTGCAACTTTTAAATAAATACAAAAAATACCTTTTTTTTAAAAAAAAAAGCTTATATTAAGTTTGGATCAGTCATGTAATTAAATTTTTAATAAGCCTCAGACAACACCCTATAAAGAGGACTAATTCAGCTTATACCACCACTTCAGTCAAATACTATTTCTTTCCATTTGAAAGGGGAGATAATTCAGCTTATAACGCCACTTCAGTCAAGTATTCTTTCTTTCCCTTGTTTGAGATACCAACCAAAATAATTTATTCCCAATAGTTAATTAACTAATTATTTCATTTTTTTAAATTGATTAATGTGTTATCAGGTAAAATACATAATTGTGCACATTTCAGCTTGATCCAAGATTGGGCGTCGGAGAAATGTTCAAACTTTTAACCAGACAGACAGAGTGAGTTGATATAAGCTTTGTAAAAATTGGTTGTTATGCAGCACCCTTTTTCAGCATGGATAACTAAAAGTTTGTAGTAAATGTGTTGAAAGGATTGAAGATAAGCTCAATGGGTCAGTTGTCAAGCTGTTTATTTATATGGGGTTTCTAATGTTCGACTTCACATCTGGCTATCATTTAATCTCCATTCATTTTGTCACTAATGTGATGATTTTCTGATCCCCCTCAGCTCTTTACCCTGGTCTCTACTATATCAAGGAATTTCATTCACATGTTCATCCATTCATTATATTAGATCCTACTAGGTGCTGCTTACGTAGGTCCTCCTGCGCAGTTTGGCACAAAGGGCGGCTAGCTCTACCCAGAGACACAGTTCACTTCCACAGCCTCTTTTCAGATGGTGCCCAAAGATATGTCTAAGGATATGTTCCATGAATCTCATATGCTGTTGACATGGTCTCAGTCTGTTATTTCTAGCATCCTTCTCCATCAGTCTTGAGCCACAAGTTGTCTCCTTTCAACCTTTATGGATGAATTCCATGGCTCACTAGGAGGCTGTTGGGACATTTATTGCATTGTGGAGGTGGATCTTGGTCTCCGTTCTAATTGATTAGTTTTTGGAAGATGGCTCCTACTTTACTATCGAACATGCACCAACGTGATATGCATCTCCATGACTTGTGATACTAACAGGCCTCATTTTCACCATTTCCATACTTCAAAGTTCTGATTACTTAGTAAATTCTGACAAACTACATAGGTTGGTAATGTACTGAAGACATCCTAGGACTAAGTGGTTATTACTCAAAATGTCACTGGGGATATAAGTCAACTAAGAAAGACACTGTATATAAGCTCACCTGGTAATATTGTCTGTATCAGAGTGTCCATTAACCAAAAAGCCTTCTCCTCAGATTTCATAACCAGCAACAAAAGACCAGCAATAAAGTTCATTCCCTGGAGATAAACACTTCAACAACTCATGCAATGTGACAGAAAAAATAAACATTTAAAAAGCCTTTTGTAATACCTTATTCTTTGTAATGTCAGTGTCACTAAATCTAGAGTTATATAGAGAAAAGCAATGTATAAAAGATGTGAGTAAAAATAACAAGGTTGGGTTGGGTTTATGTGTTTCTATAATCTTCTAATCTAGTCAGTGTTTGGTGTATTAATGTATAACAATAATTCATGTATCATTCATTACCTGGCAGTACCCTAAGTGTGGATTACTCAAGGATATGGCTTCAAGAACATTTTGTAAAGGTTTTTTCAATGACCCAGGGTCAGCCAGCTCACTAAAATAAACATTTTCTGGAAATGTTCGGTGGATATCTAAAAAAAAAAGGTTCAGCAAAGTCTATTTTTACTTTTTATTCAAGTTGTAACAATAAAATTCATTAAGTTTTTTTTCCTGTTCAATATCTTCCAGAGAAAAAAAAAAAGTCAACATAGGTAAAGAGTTTAAAAGCAATTCAAGAAAAGTACAAGTCTTGGTGATCTGCAAGAATAGACACCTTTCTGTAGATGGTTTCATATGTTTTTGGCCCTGATTACAGTAAATCAAATGTAGCTTTGAAATCTTGGAAAAATTTGTAGGCATTTTGGAAGAATACAATATCCATTAAGTTTTGATTGTAAACTAAAACACAAAGTTTAGTTAATAGAAAAAAGGTGCCAATAGCTCAAAGGAAAATATGATCATTTGATCACTTTCATTACTTTTGTAACCCATGTTTCATTTGATGAATATTTTTGCGGCAAAGTCTTTACTTTAGAAAAAAATAATACATTCAATAAAAATGTACCTAATAAAATACTTTCAGACACTGCAGGGTCAGTGCGTTGGCTTCTCAGTGTGGCATACTTTTGTGGATCTTCAGCCATTCTTTTGGAGGCTTTACTTATCTGCATCCAAACCTGTCAAATAATAAAAAATGTTTCATTCTAAGATCATTCTAGAAGTGATTTTGAACTAAATATAATTTAAAGTAAACTAGACATAAAATTGTCAGGCCAGATCTTTTTAAAAACCACTTTAAGTCTAATACAAAATTTTTATCTCTGTAAAGCTCTTTTAAGTTAAATGTAGTGAATTGAGATAATGCCTACATTAGAAGCACTTTCAAGTCTAATAAATAAGCAAATATTTATCCTTCCAGTTAAATGAAATGAAATCGTTGTCTCTATTTTAAACACTATAAAAAATGTTAAAACATAAATAGTCAATGAGTAAACTTACATCTGGACGCAAGTCCCCAGGAATGCCTTTGCGACAAAAACGTTTCACTAAAACAAAAGAGGAAAATTAACAAAGCAAAGATTAACAAGAAATGTAGGTCAGGATTTTAAAAACTTAACTATAATGTCCAATAGAACCTAAAAATATTTACATTTTCTTGAGTTGGACATATTGTCCATCTTTTTGAAGCTTGATTTCCACCTGGAAGCTCTTCTTGACAGTGTGGACAGATAAGTTGACATGAACTTCTCATATGATTCAAAGTCAAATTCTGCAGTCCTTTCAAAGCCATAAGGATCAACTTTTCTGTGCAAGGGCAAAGACAAATAGATTTTGTTAATAAAATGTGAAGGATCAATAAATACTCATTTAAAACAAGCTTTGTTCTTTTTTTTTTGTTTTGTATTCAAGATGTGCATCAAGAGAATAGGTTTTTAAAAAGCATAGGCAAAGAACTTTCTAGAACAAACAAACCAAAAATACAATGAAGTGGTAGATGGTTATTAGTAAGACTGTTCACTATGTAGGTCTGGCATCATGTAATCCCTAGCACGTAGATTAAGCTAAAATATCTACAATGACTGGAAATTATATTTTTTTGTGAATTTTAAAAAAATCTAGTGCCTAGTTCCTTGATATTTAGTTTGCTGCAAACATGTGTGGCTACACTAATAAAAGAAGTTCATTAATTATAATATTAAGCACTATTATTTAAAAAGAAATATTTTTTACAATGTAAATATTTCAAAAAAAAATTAAGGAAAAAAAAAACAGAATGTTTATTGTTTTTCTTTTGACCAGCATTTTGATGCTGAGCTGCTTAAGTTCTTTAATAGTTTGTGCCATGAAAAAAACAGTTAATCTTGAAAGCTGCTCTGTATACATAGTTTGTCCATCATGGTTCTAATGATGACCACTTTTCTCATCAAGGGGGCTGAGGGCTTTGCACTGGGATATTGTGCATCCTCAAGTGGCTGGTGAAACGTAAGTGAGCCCAGAATGTTCTGCTGCATACTAGGCAGGTTATTCCAGCTGGAGTTAAGAGTCATTGGCCTTGTTTTTTTCTCTGATGCTTTTCTTCTGCCAGCGCTGTTCTCTTGTCCTCTGCTATTTGTGCACCAGTTTACACAGTGTGACGCCATGATGCTCTATCATGTGCTTCCGTCTCCCAGGTGACAGGGTCAATGCTGAAGGCTTTCAGAGAAGCTTTTTGCCATCCAGAATGTTAGTTCTGCTGGATCCATAATAGGGTCATCAGAGGTGTAACAATTTGTGACATTCTAAGGGAATTATTTGACAGTTTCATAAGGGTGAGAGCAGTGTCTGCAGTAGAATAGACACATCAGGGTTTACTCTACTGAAGATGGACATTTAGCATCATGAGTCTTGTTCAAAGTTGGACAATTATAGTTTGAATTGTACTGTTGAAGAGGGAGTTAATTTGTTTAGAAAAGTGAAGTTTATTGAGTGTGATCATTTCTACACATAGATTAGCATTTGCTTCAAGAAGCCATTGGTTGTGCAACTTGTTTCTACTGGTAGTTTAAATATACAAATACACATCAGACGTTTCAACAAGCTTTGTTTATTGACTTAATTAATTTTAAATTTTGTTACTAATGACCTTTTATTCCATTTAAATGTATGGAGGCCTTATTCATAAACAAGAAAAACATTTTTTCAAAAAACCCAACCTTTTTTAAAAAGACAATACCTCCATTGTACAACTTAAAATAAAATATTTAAAAATTCAAACATTTTTTTTTTGCTTAAGCGGGTTATCAAAATTGTACTTCATCACCGTCAGCTCGATCTCCCAATGGCCTTAGCCACTGAGCCATAGCTACAATTGTGAAAATTTATCATTATTTATTGGTACTTTTATAACATACTCATAGAACTAGATCTAGATCAACCAAAACTTCTGATTTAAGAACTAGTCTAAAATCTAAAACTACTTCCAGATGTAGAATCTAGATTTTTATTTAGATAATCTATCAATAAACTGTCATTAGAATTTGAATTCATTTTATTTTACAAATTAAATTAGACCTATTTTTAATGCTTAAACAAACTTTTGCCTTGTATTTTAATATTCAGATAAAAAATTGAATTTGTTAGATTACATGCATTCTAAAAAATTTAAGCTTTTACACCAACCCTCCCCCCCCCTCCCACATGTCTGAGACAATGAAGAAAGTGCAAAAACAAAGCATCAAAGAATGAGTTGAACCTGTCAATGATGTCATATTCACTGTGAGAGGGGGAATAAGAGACAGTGGAAGGTGTATCAGAGTTATCCTTGTCTTTGTTTAAGTCAGTGACGGCTTGTTCCTCCATAGTAATTGGTTTGGCCAAAATGAACAAAAGATGTTCCCTATTAGGAACAAAAGATGATGTTCCCTATAAGAAGTAAGTGCACTGGGTATTCACACAATAGATCAATGTTATATCACAATGAATAAAATCCTTTAAGAAGTGATATCACAAAAGTCTTGTTTTTCTAACTAGGAATCTTTTTTTCCCACTTTTTTTTGCAAAAGTAGAAATTTTTTTTTTCCACAAATCAAGAATTTTTAGCACTTGTACAAGTTTATTTTTTTAAAGGCTCTAATTGTAATAGAACTTCCTTTTAGTGGAACACTTTGAACTCTGAAATCGTTCATGCAGTTTTACTACGTTGAAATGACATAAAGAGCCAAGACAAGAACTAAACACTCAAATATCTCGAAACTTGAAACTCATTGACACAGCCCCATATCCTCTTGAGCGTAGTGGTGTCAACTGTTTGAAACATAATGGTGTGGAGACATCTCATATTGATCCAATCATATTGTATTGATTTAAGGCCAGCAACTCATGTTGGGTCCAGCACAAAATAAAAAGGAATTGCCAACCTAAAGAGGATGCCCAGATGTTGCAAACCTGATGCATTCCAAAGTGGTGACTTCACACCCTCCACAGAGTCAATGTTTATTGCATTGTTAATCGATGTTTTACGTTTTTATACTATCACTTAATACCGCTGTAATTCGTTTAACATTTCATAACAATACATTTTTTGTGGAACAGGAATGGAATAAAAATGAGGAAAAAAACATTTCATATTTTGTAAAATCTTTCTGGTCACCAACCAGATAACTTAGCATGTAAGAATGCTTCCTGTGCTATATCTGGCAGATTTATAGTAATTCTAAATCTGTACAAAAAAAACAAAAGGTAAGCAAAATTTTTCATTCAAATATCAACAGGAAGATTAGAGAGATTGTACTTTTTCATATATAGTATTTAGGTTCCAGGGTAGTATTTAATTATTTAGTGTCATATGCAATTTATGTTAAAACCATTAGAGCATGGTTGCCTGAATTTGTCAGGAAAACCATTGACTTAGCAGAGTTGAAGTCTCATAGGGAACTGCAAATAGATTAACACATTATTGTAAACCTTAGTTTTTCATTATATGGTTTTGAATTTTTAAAAAATTTTCATAGTATGTTGATACTATGCCAGGGAAATGCTTATGAAAATAGAAGGTTTTATAGTTATCTATTGTAAGTTTCAAACTTTAAAGCGCAGCCTATTTCTCTCAATATAGTGTACATATACCACCACATCAGTCAGGTACTATTTTTTGTCCATATCAAACAAAATAATTATTTACCCATAGTTATTAAACTAATTAGTTTATTGTTTTTTCATTCATTCTTGTTTTGTCAGCTACAAGTAATAATATTTGCAAAATTTCAACTTCATCCGAGATTGGGTGTGGGAGAAATAGCGTGTACAAGCTTTTTATCAGACAGAGTTGATATAAGCTTTGTAAATATACTGATTCTGCAAAAGTAAATTCTATTTTTACAATTCCTCTTATTAGGTTGCAAACTTTTCATGAACGGTGGGCAGATTTAAAAAATGCCTTTAAAGAAAGTATACATTTAGAATTCTATATCTCTGGAAAAAAATTACTAACTAATTGGCTACACATTAAACATTCTGGTTTGACAGCTACGATGTATCAAAATATAATTGTCCTAAAATTAAATTAGACTTTTGAGAGTTTTCAGTAAGTATTCACGCACTAAACACAAATGTTTCTTTCTATTTTCCATACACTTCAGCTGGTATTTCAGCATGTGACTCCCATGTTTCTATTTTAAATAGGCTTCAACTGGTAATGCTGAACTCAACTCAAAGTTTTTTTGTATTCAGTAAAGAATTGAATAAATAATTAGATCTTATACATAATACTTATGCAATTTATCAATCTATAATATCAGTACTATATCTCTAACTAGATCCAGTATTCTAGTCTAGACTAGTCTTCTAATGTTTCCAAGTCTGGATCGCTATATTATCAAACTAGAATTTTCTAAAGATCTACTCTGTGTAATTTATACATTGGCATGTTGAGAGGGAGATAATCACTCTTGCAAAAAAAGATCTGCATCATAAAAGAGGAACTGGTTTGAATTTTTTACAAACTTGTTATTAACTCACCCATGACCAAAGTTTGCAGTTCCCGGTGGTCTGTTAGAACTCATGTCTGGCATATTCAATCAACCAAGAATTTCCAAACTGTGTTTCCTTTTGAAAAGAGTATGTTTTCACATGTCTATTCCAACTAGCATTTGTGATGACACATTCTCTTCATACAAATAGTTAGGAGTTCTGAAAAAAAAAAAAAAAAAAAAAAGCATATCTTTGTTTTAAAAAATGTTTTATTGACTGGCTTACTAGATTAATCAATTCAACTAATCATCATTTTTGAGAAAAGGACCACAAAAAGATAGATAGACTTATAAATTGTAAACACTTTTTAAAAATTGTTAAAATAATTTTCTGAATGAATCTAAATAAAAACAAAAGTAAACAATTTTTTGTGCTTTTGTATGACAAGAACTGCTTTTTTAAACAATTGTTCATGGGAATTTTTTTTCTGTCAAAACAGTACATGAAAGAATAGACTGTGTAATACAATTGTTCACATTCTATGATCTCTTAATTCCCATAATGATACATTGGGATCTGACACCTAATTAAATTGGGACAAAACTAGTAATGATAAGATGGCTACAAGGAAATGATCAAACAATAATCATAAATACTATAAAACTATGACCAATTTAAAACCACAAAAAATAATATTTAAATGGCCAAGAATAGACTTATGTTAAAATGAAGGATGAAAGAATTGAATAAAAAAAATTTTAATTATCAAAAACTTAAGTTTTGATATTTTGAACCAAGTGATTCGTTATTCTCAAACTCTTATTTAGAAAGTCTTGTGCTGACATGTTCAAACTATAAATAAAATAGAAGACAGTTGGCATCACTCACCAAGTGTCAAGCCATTGTCATGAAAATAGATACCAAGTGGATAAACTTCCAATGTAGACTCTTAGTGGCTGATATCTTGGCCAAACACAGGGAATGATAAGTAAACACAACACATTGGGAGTGATATGAACCCTGGCCTGCTTATCTGCATGACAAGGAGAGATATAGTGCCCTAGGACTAGGTCATGTCACATGACTGGATGGCTTTCTCATTGCACATCCACTAATGACAGTGAACTTCATTGTTGACAGAATAAATGAGATACTGTTTTCAAAATAACAAAATAAAATTGAGTCAAGTGTAGATGAGACACTTGCCCTCCTTACTTTTTTTTTCAAAATCAAGCTGTCATTCTCTGGTGTAGTCTAAATCGAAATTCCTTATAGGGAATGACATTTGTTGTAGTCCCTTTAAATTGTTATAATCATGGTAATTAGAGATTAAAAGTGCTCAATCCCAGCTTTTAATTTACATTCCTTTCCCATAATACTTTAAATTTTAGCCCAAGCCACATTTGCACTGGGTTTACAAGTTAAGGGGATTCTCCAAAAGAGTGTCCCCAGGGATTTAACCTTCTGTTGAATGGAGGATGTAAATAAAATGTGTTGCCATTATAAACTTATTCTTTAAAATGCAACTCAGAAGAAAAAAAAAATAAGTGGGTCAATTTGTTTTCCATGATAAATGTGATAAAACTTTTTGAAGTATTAATAAAATAAAACAATTTTTTTTTGCAAATTATTTATGTTAATTATACTTTAATAGTAAATACCCTTTTTATGTTATAACTTTTATTCTTATAGCATTCAAAAAGCGCTATGGTCCAATCTTTTCAGTGAGATGCGGAAGGCGTACCTGCCTTTAAGCGCTCAGCAAACATAGTTCTGCTCGAGTTGGGATAAAAACTGGAGCCCACTTGATAAGTAGTCAAGCGACTCTTGTCACTCAGCCACACAAACATCACACACCATAAACGGTACTTTATTTTAAGAATGATAAAATATTACATAGAAGTATTTATATTCAAGTCACTTAATATTGAAAATAGTAAACATTAAAAGTAAAGGGTCACAAGTGATGAATATTCACACGTTTGATGGTTTTCAAATGTGCTAATTGGAGACTTGAATCCCTTCACCTCTATGTACAAGCCTCCCAATGCAGTCGACAAAAGTTTCAATTAAGTATTAAGTTTTACAACTTTTTAAAATTTATTGTGGCTTGGTAAATAAATCAAACAGATATCATTAAAAAATCTGATAAGTCATCAAGTATTCTTTTCTACGCAAATGACTAACTATTCCCAGTTTAGGTAGCTTAGAATAATTAACATATTCCTTTTATGTAGAGTAATAGTTGATTTTGCTGGTGACTTATTACAATGTGTTCAATCTTTGAAGTCCAATAACAAAATAATGAAAAGCTTTTCTACTCCTTACTAGCTCACACTGAACATGGTCTCCAGTCCGCGGTCAATAATTTGCGTACGTTGCTGCCTCTTTTTGTTTTACAGTAAACCTCAGAAAAATGAAATGTTCAAGAAGTCACCCAATAAAATCTATTCCCTTTAATGGCACAGACCAGTGATGCCCAACCTAATTCGACCTTCGGGCCATTTTAATTTCCAACACTCGTGTCACGGCCACATGACCAAACATGTACATAACAATATAGAATTGACCTGAAAATATTTTTTTTAGAAACTCTGGATCTGGTACTTACATTAAATAATGGGTTATTGGAAGTTATTTTTTTACACGTCGGAATATAGTTCAATTTCAATAATTAAAATATGAGCAACATTGTAGCTAGCCTTACCACTGACTCATTTTCTTGTTTCTTTTTGGTAAATATTCCCATCGATCCTCCAATCTTTGGGCATAGTTTGACAATATTTTTAGTCGCGTCTCAAACTAAGAATGCAGCCATATTTGGTTTATAATGCCATTTATATTAAATGCTTTGTTTTTTAAACAGACTTAGTCTCTTAATAAAACAAATATGCTGGCTTATTATCATGTACCACAAGTATGTTAAGATTCTTTCACTTTTCCTGGTAGATTCTAAATTGGAATCCACTTGTAGTTTCTTCGGCTCTTCCATTTCGTAAATGCACAATTTATAAATGTCATGGTACCAATCCATCAGAGAAAATGTCAAGGCCCTAATGTAAAAAAAAAGGAAAGTTCCCCTTTCAGTTTTTTTTTTTTTTAAAAAAGGGGAGATTTTTTCTACACTTCGTGCTGACGTTTCGGCGGGCCGGATGAAACCACATCGCGGGCCGGATTTGGCATGTGGGCCGTATTTTGGGCATCACTGGCATAGACTAATTCACATTTCTGGGAGCATAGTATCAAATAACGCATCGCTTTTAAGGGATGTTGATAACCATCTGGTCAGGGCAAGTACCAGTAGTGCTTTTGGACACTTCCAAGCGAGAGTGTGGGAAATAAATAGCTTCGCCTGCCTACAAAAATTGGTGTCTACCAAGTAATGGTTCTCTCAACCCCTCAATATGGAGACATAGGTACTATACAGAAGCAACTATGACTTCTTGAACACTTTCACCAAAGTTGTTTGTATTCTATCATGGACATACGGTAGCAAGACTGCACTACAAAGAGCGATGTTGTGAATGCTGGTATGGAGAGTGTCACGTACACAGTATCTATACTTAACTCGTCAGCAACCTCGGGTAATTAGTGTAACTTGGGCTGCATTTATTGGTTGGCAATGAACTGCATTGGACACGTGACATTGCTGGAGCCCGGGAAAAGTTCTGGTTTGATTATGGAGTCATTGTATGGAACTTGGAAGTGAAACATCGACTAAAGCTTTGTATTAGAACTCAATTATATTATTGTGTAGATCTATCATTTTATTCAAGTACGTTTAACCATTGTAATTATTTGTGAATAGCTTTTTCAAGTTCTGAATTAAAGTAATTGTTTTAGACGAAGAGAGTTTCTTCATTGAATACAGTAACATACTTAGATCGACTTAGCGATTGACAACTTCTAGATGATCAACTGGCAGCATTTTGAATGATCGTATTATCAACTAGATCTAGCTACTTCTATACGATCATCTTATTAAAAGAAGATTTCAAGATCCTCGGCAATCACAATCATCGTTAGTGTGATACTGGTTAAGATAATCTTCAACGTGACATCTATCATTGCATCTTCATAGATCCTGACATCCACTGATTGATGGTTGTGACATCTGGCACCTCCAACCTTCGATAAAGATCATCAAAAAAAAAAAAAAAATTTTTTCAAGATCTAAGGAAAAATTTTCAAAACTTCGTCAATTACAAAACTTCGATTTTCTTCAACTTGAGAATAGTACTACTGTGTTCAAAGGTCAGTTTGGTTATTGATATTTTATCTTATCATAGATATAGATCTACGATCGAGTTTTCACTATAACTCTTGAGATCTAATATTACTATTTTGTATTGGCATCGGCAATAAGACCAATATCATTTAACTGGCACGATACATAAGCCCAGTAATATTTAGCTGGCATAACATAAGCCCAGTATTATTTAACTGACACAGTAGATAAGCCCAGTATCATTTAACGGGCATTAGTATTATAGATAAGCCCAGTAGCAATTACCTGGCACTATAATCTATCAAGTAGACATTTCTACTATTTGATATCAAGTCAATCGTACACAACGACGACTTTAATACTACAAGTTCTACTAGATCTACAATCTCAAGAGAGAGAAAGTTCATAGCCATATACGGCTCAGCAATATTTCATTAACCTGATACGGTTGAATAAATCTACACTTCCTACAACGACTCCAGTAGTAGACATAATCCTACTGTTCAAGATTATTAGCCAGTGACGGCATAACTAACATTGTTACATTCAAAAAGTACTATATTAATATATTCAAGTTAATATATAATAAAACACAAGAACTATACAATAGATTCAAAGCCTAGAGATAGAACACAAAGAATGTTGGAATTGCTTGACACAGCAGGGTCATTGGCATTACCGCCACATGAAATACTGCCCTGGGTAGATCGTCAAATACATCAAGAAGAAGAAAAACAAAGACAAGAAGCAGAAAAACGAAGACAATATGAAAGAGCAAAACTCGAATTTGAAAAACAAAAACTACACAAGTTGGAAGAAGAATTGAAAGGTTATCAATCTCAAATTGACGCAATTCATCGCAACATACCAGATCATGACGAAAGAATGAGACTATGGAATATTATGGAATATTTTCACCAAGCAAGAGTAATGAGAATTGAATCAGAAGAAGATTTAGATGATACAGAAGTAGAAAAGAAAAATGAAGACACAAAGTTACAAGACATAAAAGATACATGTTACATGAAACAAGAAGAAATAAAAGAAGATATAGATCTAACTATTGTACAAGAAGATACAAATGAACATAGAACAGATTTACAATACATTGAACTTGACAGAAAACGGCAAGAAGAACTACAACGAGAATTATTAGAATTGAAAAATACTGAATTCAAAGCTGAACAAAAGAATGATGCAACATTAACAAGAATATACCAGGAAGCTCCATTAGGATACCTTGAGGCATATTTTGAAGATGGATTTCTCAAGAAGACTTCTTTCCACAAGTGCAATATAATTAAACAAATCTATGTACCAGAGAAGTACAGAAAACAAATAATTGAAGCAAAGCATGAGTTTCATTACACCAAACATATGAGTGTAACAAGTACTAAGAAGAGAATAGCCAAAGAATATTATTGGCCTAGAATGACCAAAGATGTCAAGAAATACATTAATAATTGTTCACATTGTCAACATGATTATCGTGAGAAGAAAAAAAGTCAAAAGAAAAGCAACATAACTAAAACAAAGAATGAACAAGACTACAAAGTCAGAACTGACAACAATGAATCTATACATCATGACTCAAGTAAATCTACACAGACAGCACTGCCTACTACACGTCCATCCTTACCTGCTACTATATGTCCATTCCTACCTGTTACTACATGTCCATCCCTACCTGATACTACATGTCCACCCATACCAAGTACATGCCCATCCCTAAACACTGATGATAACTTCATACATCAAGACTTGAACAAGACTGCATCTGCAGCATTATCTACCAATACTATGGTATTCATTGAAAATTCTTGCTACAACCAAGACAAGTCTCATGAACCAGAAGCAGGTAACAAAGAAACTTTTATTCAATCAACTTTAGCTATACCAGACAAAAGAAAAACTATTCAATCTGACTCTACCACTCATACAAGTATTCCTCATTTGAAAGACTGTGAGTCAACTAAAGAAGCCATTACAACCATGAACATTGAAAGTCAAAGAATACTACATGAACACATGAAATCAAGACAGTTTGCTCAAGGAGATTAAGTCAATTTACTGTTACCAGATTTGAGTAACAAGCTGTTCTACAAATGGCAAGGTCCATTTCACATCACCAGAAAGATTTCCAACCTGCTTTATGAAATCAATGTCAACAAGTTTACCAAAGTACTTCATGTTCATATGTTTGAACATTACCATGAAACAGATGATGAAGACATCAAAGCAGAAGCTGAACATTTTACAAGTTTAGCAACTATTCCTGAAGAAGAAGAAGAAACGTCATCAACACCCATTCCTGAGATAGATGTTTCATTACCAGCTTCAAATCTAATTGACACTCTCAAGGTCATCACTCTGGATGACATAACACTACAGAAAGTGAAGAACATTGCAGTGTTTACAGACCATGCAGATTTCTTTACCAGTGTTTCTGAAACATTTCCAGTACGGCAATTTGAAAGAAACTCAGACAGCAACAACATTGACAACACCAAGTTTCATCCTCTATCCACTCAAAGAGCAAATTTTCTTCAGAAAGGAACAAATGAACTTCTTCAACATAGCTTTATGGATCGATTGAACTCAGACCTGTTCAGTCATTGCTCTTTTGAACATTCTAACGCAAAGCATTCTGCTACCATTGCTCTACAGCGTCAACGTTCATCAACCAGAAAATTGAGTTTTGGTTTCGGACAGTTCTTATTTTCACCAAACTCAAACACGGTTCAATCAGACATTATCTGTGTGATCAATATGACATGGAGACTACAGCTTCATAAACTGAAAGACCTTTTCTTCAAGTTTAGAAAACGCGCACACACATCCATGACGGCAACTCAGAAGGGTTCCGAACTTAACATTTCAACTTTACATATGTACTATAGCATATTTAGTGTCACTTGATCCACTATCATTCATACTCGTCAAGGAAGAACGATATTTAGTTGTACTTAATCAATTAATTAAGTTGTCTACTCATTTTTTCCACAGGTGTTTTATATCAGATTGTTACATTTGTTTTAGCACCGAGCAACACATTGAGAAAGGTCACTCATCCAAGATATATTTAATCAATTACTTTGTTTATTATGTTTCAGCATCTTTGCACATGACATTATTTCAGGTATAATATTATTGCATATGTACTATTATAATGGTACAGATACATGACATATAATTGAAATTTTCATAGCTTCACACATGTTGAGATTTGTATTACATTTAGTATCATTATTCAGTACATTGTCATATACTATCAATCATTTTTCTGTCAATTTTTCATATGTAATATATTTTTTCATACATTTTTCATGTACACATTTTCACATGAGTATTACTACCCAAATGAGCTACACATATACAGTTAACATTATCTTGTATTATTTTATATGCATTTCTATTATCATACAAATGCTTAAGAAAGCGGGGGGTAATATGTCACGTACACAGTATCTATATTTAGCTCGTCAGCAACCTCGGGTAATTCCTCACATGGAGATATGTTAATTAGTGTAACTTGGGCTGCATTTATTGGTTGGCAATGAACTGCATTGGACACGTGACAATGCTGGAGCCCGGGAAAGTTCTGGTTTGATTATTGAGTCATTGTATGGAACTTGGAAGTGAAACATCGACTAAAGCTTTGTATTAGAACTCAATTATATTATTGTGTAGATCTATCTTTTTATTCAAGTACGTTTAACCATTGTAATTATTTGTGAATAGCTTTTTCAAGTTCTGAATTAAAGTAATTGTTTTAGACGAAGAGAGTTTCTTCATTGAATACAGTAACATACTTAGATCGACTTAGCGATTGACAACTTCTAGATGATCAACTGGCAGCATTTTGAATGATCGTATTATCAACTAGATCTAGCTACTTCTATACGATCATCTTATTAAAAGAAGATTTCAAGATCCTCGGCAATCACGATCATCATTAGTGTGATACTGGTTAAGATAATCTTCAACGTGACATCTATCATTGCATCTTCATAGATCCTGACATCCACTGATTGATGATTGTGATAGACAGTATAAATATCTAGGAACAACCATCAACAACAAACTGAAATAGAGTGAACACTGTCAAAACCTATACACAAAAATTCGCCAGCGACTGTTCTATCTCAGAAAGCTAAGAAAATTAAACATCGACAAAACAATTATTAAACTTTTTTTATACAGCAACCATCAGCAGTCTAATTAACTTAGCTATCACCTGCTGGTATGGTAATACTTCACTGGCACAAAGACTTAGACTAAATAGACTAATTAAAAAAGCATCACATATCACTTGAATACAGCTACCATCTCTTGAAGAGCTTTTTCATGAAAGATGCCTATGCAAAACACTCTCGATTCTTAAGGACAACCTGCACCCATTAAACCACAGTTACATAAGATCTGAAGGCAGTGGTCGTCTCCTTTCCATTAGGACTAAAACTGAAACAGAAAGATTTTAAAACTCCTTTATCCCACTTTCGGTCAGAGTGTTACAAGATCAGCTGTATCTGACGATCACAACCCAGTTTGCTGTTGGTCATTTTGGATGAAAATGCTTGCTTGCATCTGTATGTTGATACGAAACTTTATGCAAAACTTTGGACACATTAGTACTGGAAAATGTTCATGATATTGATTGCCAGAAATTAAAAATTTCAGATGCATTAGGAAGTGCAGAAAGTTCATAAAATTTCAATCTCATTATATATGTTTTCAGTTTAATAAGTTCCATTTGTATATTACTAAGTATCATCACAATATCTCATTCAGTAAGTGAAATTGAATAAATACAAGCACAATAATTAAAAGCTTCTTGCAATAATTATTTGAATAGTGTTGATCTTTAAATATTCTTTTCCAAGTAGAAATTGAATTAAATCCATGTCTTCTGAGATGTAAACATTTTAGCTTCATTTTAAATCAACTGATATCATTGACTAGGCTATGAAACAAAATTCTTAAACATCTATGAGATGGCTAGTATCATCACACAAACAGCTCTTTTCTCGGGCATGTAATCTTTCTGTTTTAGAAAATTGTGTGTAAACAATATTTTTAGTTTCCAAAATCATAAAACTTATCATAGATTCTAGAAAGCTAATCATAAAACTTATCTAGATTCTAGAAAGCTATTGCATTTAACAAATTTTAAGATAACCATATTTTTTTCATGAAGTGATTGTAGGCCTATAGTTTTTTTCAAAGATGCTGAAATGTTCAGCAGTTCCTCTTATTAAAAGGCTTTTAACTGTACAATATCATAATGCTTTCATATTCATTGAATACTAATGAAAAGATTGATCATACATTAACACGAAAAAAATTGCTGCTAAAAAAATTAAAATCATCTTGTTCTGGGCTTTTGGGCCGATTACTGCTCTTAGTCAATTTAGGGATCGAAATAAATTCCCGTTGAACTTTTTGTCTAGAAATCCCTTATTATTGTTTTTCAAGCAGGCATGCTTTTCTTGTTTTTTTATTCTTTCGGTGCTTTTGTGCGCTACTTGTAATCATGCAGGGGCTATAGATCTAGATCTATTATTATTATAGCTTTTATATCGTGCTACTTTCATGCTTATAGCATGCTAAGAGCGCTTTTGGTCCAAGCTCATTTGTGGACCGGTGGGGGGTATCTAGGAGTTGGTTTTCCGTGCTGCCTTTAAGTTTAGGCGCTCAGTAAACACAACTCTGCCCGAGTCGGTTGTCAAACCTCGAGCCCCCTTCTAGGTAGCCAAGCCAAGCCAAGTTCAAGCGCACTTGGCCTCTCAACCATGCTTCCCACCATCTATATACTAGATATATAGAATTATGATCTAGAATCAATACTCAATCAATATACTAAACTAGTCACTAGTCTAGTAGATTTAGTACTGACTGATAGATCTACTAGACTCTAATAACTACTTAAACTAGTGTAACAGGTAACAGTCTAATTCAGGGGTTCTCAACCTGTGGGTCGCGACCCCCTAATCCTAATCCAAATCTACAAGACACCCATTGGCACTTGCCAGAAGTGTATTCAAAGTCAAAGTTGAAGAACCGCTGGTCTAAGTAGTCTAACTAGTCTAAGTACTCTAACTCAGTACTATACTAGTCTAGGTTTACAACTACTGAACTAGTCAAGTGAGACTAGACACTAGAATCTAGATTGTCAAGACTTCTGACTGCAAACTAGTGTCTAAGATCTAGATATCTAGTCACTAGCCTCTCACTAGGAGTAGAATAGTCTTCAACAGTAGTCTAGTATTAGTAAGACTAGAATCTAGACTAGTAAAAGTACAAAAATAGTTATACTATCTTTATATATAATTCTCTTCTTCCCTAATCAGGTCAGACGAGAAGTAAATGGGAAGATCCCTCTCTTATTTCTGCGGATAGTCACCCCACGAAAAAAACAAGAGGGGGGGGAGAACACATTTTCACAGCTCGCTACGGATGGCTGCGTGCTGGACTGTCAAACCCTACCCGCTCCCATCCCGTGCGTGAGATTTGGACTAGGAAGTAAACTATCGTCAACTGAAGGAACATACAAAACATGTAAAACATTTACAAACACTAAATAGCAGGGCTGGACTTAAGCATTGTGGGGCCCTATTCGAAATGGATTTCGCAGGGCCAAGTTTGGGTAGGGAAGCGGACAATAAGTCAAATTTAAGAGTTTGTATTAGAAAATAAATTCGTCTATACATTTTATTCATTCTTTATTACGTACAGAATTACTTTACGAGCCTTGCGTGTAGCAAAGTCATACAGTATATCATAATAATTCTGTTTCCCACATAGATCCCGCTCAATAGCAAGAATTACCAAATGTTTCAATCTATCTTTGAGAATTGTTGACCTCAAGTAATTCTTCATTAGTTTGAGGCGCGAGAAGCTTCTTTCACCTGATTACACAATTACGGCTAATGCATAATGCCGTTTTTATTAATAGTGCATAGGACTGACGTTTTCCATATTGAATGACACCCCAAAATGACAATTTTTTTTATATGTTTTTCATATATTTTAATGACTTTTTTGTATATTTTGCAATTTCGTGACATTTCCAGGAGCTCCTGGTAAATCGTGAGGAGTGCGCGGGAAATCTGTATTAAGTTATAAATCTAAAAAGGTTTAATTTAATCATTTATACACCTTGAATTAGGCGGGTTCAATGAAAGTGCGGATCTTTCGGTCACATAGGTTGCAGTGGCCTAAGACCGGCCCTGCTAAATAGCGGCGTATGCTATGCCGCCGGTCGACTAGTTAATAATAGATATTAATAGATCTAGTAAATTCTAGATCACTAGTTACCGACTAGTACAAAAATCTTTCATCGAGCGAGAGATTGACGGCCACACAGAAGAGAGTATTAGTATTATTAGGATGTCTCAAATGTAAAGTATTTATTTACTAGATTTACCATAATAATAATCTAGACATACATTATGTAGATCTAGTCGGTAAGCTCTAGTCAAATCTAGTCACACTCTTGACTCACTGACACTTGACTTGATCATGATGTTGTTGTTAAATACATTATTTATTCAGCTGACCATATACATCTATGTAGGTCAGGGCATTGGAAATGCGATATTTGTATCATAAACATTGACAGTTGCCTTGTTTTGATCCTTTTAGTATTTCGCATAATAAGAAAAAGTAGAGAAAAATAATAGATCTAGCCTTATAGATCTGTATATTTTACTATTACAGCTCCACTAATCAATGTGGTGAATCGTTGTTGACCTTTTTACCTTCTTGGGCAGTACAGTGTACACTGATGCGTCACTGTCCAAAAAAATAAACAACCGTCTCATAAATCAAACTGCGCTTTTTGGTGGCATCAAACTGAGAGTATGTAAATCTTCACCAATTTAAGCCACAAAAATCAATGTTTAAAACGAAGTGATTCTCGCCACACTTTTGTATGGCTCTGAGACCTGCGTGCTCTATCGAAGGCTTTTAATGCTTCTCTAACGCTTCCATCAAAGGTGCCTTCGCTCCATAATGGCCGGTTTGGATAGTAACACCAAATAAGAACATAAAACTAAAATGTTATTTAACCTTGGTTAGGCCAATAATAGAATATGCATCCACCGTGTGGGACCCCTCAACTCAAGAAAACATTAAGAAACTGGAACAAACACAAAATAGAGCAGTGAGATTCATAACAAACGAATATTCACATTTGACTAGGGTAACACCATTAGTAAAATCACTAAATTTAGAAAGCCTTCAGGACAGAAGACTCAAAAGTAAAGTAGCAATTATACATAAAACACTGAACCATAATCTTCAAATACAAAAACAAAATTTAATAAAATACTCTGAAAGACACAAAAATAAAGGCACATTCCTCGTCCCATATGCTAGGACAAATTTGTACAAATACTCCTTCTTCCCTAGTGCTATTAGAGCATGGAATGGGTTGCCTGAGCTAGCCAGAAAAACCAGTGACTTGGCAGAATTTAAGTCATTGGTTAATATGCATGACTAAATGCATGACGCGTAGGACGTAATCATCTTCTTTTTTGAAGTAACGTCTGTATTATATAAGATAAGATAAGATAAGCAGCAGCTAATTACCATTCGACAGCTGCGCTGGATCGGACACTTATCCCGAATAAAAGACAACCACATGCAAAAGGAGATCCTCTTTGGCGACCTTAAAGGGGGACGGCTTAACAAAGGTGCTCAAGTAAGCGCTATAAAGATCAACTCAGGTGCCATTTCGCTATAAATGGTATGGACCATGGGCGCTCGTAGGATTTTTGTAGGGGGGTGCAAGTTAACTTCGATGCACCATTATCCCGTTGATTGTTAGAAAGGCTTTTATCCAACAACCAGGCCTTGACATGGGGCTCTTCACCCCTGTCCTGTCTGAGGGCTCCCAGCAGTGACGGCGATAATAACTGGGCATGAGTGGCCATCCCCCTTCCTGGGCCCCACTTGCTATAAGTGGCCGAGAACAGCGCTAACTATGGGGAGTTTACCTCATATTCCTATAATGTAACCAGCACTGTTCCGTGTAAGGACCGCCACTCCAGCTAACGGGACACTGATGACGGCCCCCTGCTTGAACGGTGTAGCGGACTTTTTGGACTGGGGTGCGGGCTGTTTGTTCCATCCCTACCCCGAGTGAGATAAAAAAAAAAAAAAAAAAAAGCTTACCCAGGGAATGCCGTAAGGGCCTGGTTCGCTACTCATACTTAGCCTATCTAGTTCCACTACTAGACGTTTCCACGGAGGCGCCACGCTGAGACGACGGGTAGCTGGAATCCTCCGGTTGCAAGTTCCCACCTATGGCTCAAAGTAGTAGCTTCAAATTTCTTGGTATGGAGAATATTAAAGAAAAGAACTGGTGCTCCCTCCATATGCGATATTAAGTGCACTGTAAATACTTATGTAGATTAAATAAAATATGAAACATTTGAACAAAGTATTTATTGTACACGTTGTTAAGTTGATCCATGTGGCCCTTGCCTCTCTACGGTCGATCAAACAAAAATTGCAAACGTCGACTGTGGATGTCGAAACTGTCAATAACTTTACTAATGAAGTGCTTTTCGTCGCAAAAGCTGGCGATGGAGGCTTATCATGCACGAATACCAAGATTCTTCTTTACGGTCCACTTCTTGCATCAATTTATGATGCGGACAAAAACTGGTTAAACTGAGATTTATTAATGCATGAAAAGCGAGACGTTCATGAAGTAACTAACCAATCAAGTGACGGAATGCCTTGTTCTGTAATAGCTCCCAAAATCCAAACATTTGATTGTTGCTGTTTTTCGGCAGCACCAACTGAATATCAAGTTAGTCTACCAGCAGTCTCGCCTTACTTAAGATGCCATCCCTGAAGTTTTTCTCAACATAGTCAAGTTGGGTTTTGAATGAGTCAGTGATAGTGCTTATGTGCTTGTGAGATTGAAACATCCGAGAAACTGGTTAAAAAGCAGATAAATAATTGACGACAATGAAAAGACAAACCAGAAACATATGAGGATCAGGAACTTACTATACATGCGCTGTTAGTCTGGTTTCACTCGCAGCCGTTATTTTAAGATCAGTCAAACAGTCAAAGATCTTTTCAAAGTTGTGACTGTGCTCGTATTTGTCCAGTCCATTCGTGTCTCACACAAAAAAATGGGACTGTTAGGGAAAAAAATTGGTAGTCTTCTTGATGACACCAACAGCATTATGTACAACTGAAACGTCATTCTGGTCATTGTTAATAAGGTTAAGTCTGTGTCATTCAGGCCATTGTAACAAGGTTAAGTCTGTGTCATTCATGTGAGACGCGCAATGGACAAACGCTGCTTTTGGATATTTACTTTAAGAATCCTTGCCTGAGCACATTTCTGAATGCAAGCCATCACGGGACAGCCATCGTAACCTTGGCCGAGTAGTTTCTCCATGTCTAGACTGCACATAATGTATCTGCTGATAATGACAGGGACAAAACCAACGAAGGCTTCTCAAATACAGTCGCTATCAACAAACCGAACGTCCAAAGACATCTTCTCAGTGGCCAGTGTCTGAGATATCTGCAGTTTCAGTTTCTTGCTGCTGCCAGTGCTTCGTTGATCCAAATTAAAGTTTTGACTCGGACGACGGTGAAGAATTTTCTTATATACTGTGCCTTCTTAAACTGGTGGACATGTTTAACTTGCTACTTTAGCAATCACTAACTCCGACCGCAATTCCGCAAGACTTGAATAGGCCTACATTTACCAAGATGACTGCACGCTTCACTCTTCAAAGAGACTTTTACAATTATCACATAGAAAGGCAGCTGCCAAGAATTTCTCCTCCAGGTACAAAAAAAACATCAACAACAAACAAACAAACACCATTTATCCAATTCTGGGCCTTAACTAAATAAAATTATATTATTTTGTGTAAATGAAAACAAATCGTCACGTGCCATAGAATAGTTAACACTTTTTATGGTACAAAAAAATTGCAATCCTTTAATGAATTGCACTACATATTATCAGTTATTAGCCTCTGATAAGCCTATTCCAGATTAATACAATAATAGCTTATCCTTACAAATGTACTTCAGTGGAAGCTCTACTTGTTAAGTTAGTACTTAGAAAAAGTTAATTGATTTCAAGGTGTGGATTTTACATGTGATGCTGGTAAGTGATACTGATTTGTAATTTCCTGGGTCAGATTTTTCTCCTTTTTTAAATAGAGGGGTGACATTAGCTTCTTTCCAGTCCCTTGGTACTCTGCCCTGGTAAAGAGATGCCTGAAAAAGTATTTTGAACACTGGTGCTAGCTCATTGCTTAGTTCTTTGAGTAATCTAGCTGGAATACCATCAGGTCCAGACGCTTTATTTGGTTTGATGTTGGCTAACAGTTTGTGGAGTCCCTTTTCTTGTACTTCTATATCTCGTATGTTATTTTCTTGGTTCAAATTCAGTACTATGTCTTTGTCTCATTGTCTTTTTATAAACCAGTCATCAATTGTGACAAGTTTACGGCAAGTCACGCTTTGCACATGTGGGGTATATAAGGGTGCGGGTACTATTTTGTTTTTACTTATTTTGTATTTTGTGAGGGGTATACCGAGACAATCCGTTATAGAAGTCCTCAACACTGACCTGCAACGTCACAGCCTGTGGGCATCGTACCTCGTACAGACTTGTGACGAGGCAACGAGCTATTGGTCTAAACTGCACACAGGTTGTGACGTTGCAGATCAGTGTTCAGGCCCTCTATAACAATTGGTCTCGGGTATACGCGTGTGCGTATACGGATATCTCAAATCTCAAAAAGAAACCACCAAAAACTGATTATTAATGGATCATCTTAGAATAAAAAGAAAGAACATGAAACATTTTACTGAAGGAATAGCTAGTAGCGTTTTTTAATCATGCACTTATAGAAGTAACTATGAAGTAAATCTCTTCTTTTTGCCGAATAATTATCAACTTAATTGTACTAGTCATGCATTTATAAAAGTAATAAAAGTAACTATAAAGTAATTACTACACATCAATAGCAATCCACTCAATTTCAGCATTGATATATTGGCTATATTGTCCAAGGGTGCATCTAACTGTGAAATGTGTTTTATTGACTGAAACATAGTTAATGGTGTATTGAACTGCGTAATTGCTTTCAAAATTCAGATCTATAAATGAGGAGAAAATTTTGGGCGGGAAATCAAAAGGTCTAGCAAACTTAATCGTAACATGTCTGCATTTGAATGTTCCGCTTTGAATGTTTTGGCTTTTTATCCCGGCCAGTGCTGTATCAAAATCGTTTGTCTTGCTCTGAAGTTGTAAAATATTGGCCTGAACGCTGTTGAACGTTTCTTGTAAAAAGGTCCAGTTTTGCTTCAGTAACTCGACCTGCCTGTCATTTGAAGAAATGTAGTCCAGTAGATCAGAGAGGTTGGGCTCAGCAGCTGTTATTTCTAACGACACACTCAAAGAAATGGAAGACTTATCAGGGTTCAGTGCGAAAGCTTCACATGTAAAATTATCAGCGTCTTTGAGCAAAGGTCTGTCCCAGGTCAAGGTTAGGTGGCCCATTTCCTCCAGTTTGGTAGAGTTCTCTGCATTACCTACTGCGGTAACAACGCCTTCAAAAGCACGCTCTATAACTGGCTTGTCACATCCGGTGACACTGGCGATGGTCTGCCTTTTGCCCTCCGTGATGACGATGGACATGAGATGTTCGAACAGTTCTTCTGAAGAAACGGAAGTGGTTCCGAGCTCTTGGGAGTTGTTGTTTTTGGTGTCGGAGCCATGCTCTCGTCGACCCCAGTTTCCCTTTTTAACAGAACATCGAAGGTTTAGTTTCTTGGTGGCCACAGGGTAAATAACTTTGTTATCACTCTCTAGAACAAGTTTAGCGCCAGGTGGATACATTTAAAAAAAAATTGATTAAACAATAAAACAGGTAGGTTGTCTATGCGGTACAAAATATAAACAAAAAAAAAATTATTGCTTAAACAAGGCTAAAAAGTCGCGTCGGAGGTACAGGGCCTGGTCCTAACATTTGCGGGGCCCTATGCGAAACGGATTGCGCTGGGCCAGTCTGGCTAGGGATGAGGATAATAAGTGAAAAATAAAGTTTTGAATTAGATATTAAATTTGTCTTTGCATTCATTCTTTACTAAGTACAAAATCACGATCAAATTAATTTACTTTACGAGCCTTGCGTGTAGCGTAGTCAACATTCTGTTTCCAATATAGATCATAGATTTTAATAATTTCAGGAAATTTCCAGGATTTAACATTTATTTTATATATTTTTTTTATATATTTGGAATTTCAGGACATTCAGTTATAATTGTTTAATTTAATAATTTACATAAAATTAGCGCGGGGCCTATTAAAGTGCGGGGCCCACTGCGGCCGTTTATATTTCAGTGGCCTAGGGCCGGCCCTACGGAGGGGAGGACTGGGACTTTTTTTGTAGCAGGTCTTATTTGGTCAAAAGATGGTTTTTAAACCCGAAGGTGAAATTTAACCGTTTTAACTAGGGAAAAAATGATAGAATGGGCTAAGTACGCTTGAACTTGGCTTGTCTTGGCTACCTAGAAGGAGGCTCGAGGTTCGACACCCGACTCGGGCAGAGTTGCGTTTACAGAGCGCCTAAAGATACCCCCTCCCATCCCACTGGTCCACAAATGAGATTGGACCAAAGCGCTCTGAGCATGCTATAAGCATGAAAGTAGCGCTATATAAAAGCTATAATAATAATAACAATATTCAAACATGAATTGATTGGCCTTAACCTCATTTCTAATACAACCCCTTATATTTTCCCTGGGATAGAAAAAGCAATGAAACCGGCCCATTATTTTTTATTTTGTGTTAAAGTACACTTTGTAAAAGACTTATAGGCCCAAAGTTATCAATACAATAGAAACATCGGACATTGAGAAAAAGTTGGGAAAAGGCGATTGAGAAAAAAAAAGTATAAGGGCTCAGAGCTCATCACATGTGTTCCGCTTCGAATCAGGACGTTTTAGCGAAGTGTTTTCAGCGCAGTGGTCGTTTGTTATTTTTCGACGTGGTTTGGGTGGCATATTTGTTATGGAGAAGAACACAAGTTGTTTTTTTTTCCATTAAATTTGGATGTTTGTTGTGTAATAATTGCTATTGCAGGTAGGCCTACAACAGTAGCAACATTTCAATCACATTGTACATCTCATCTCTTGTTTCTTCATCTACATTTTTTCTCCTTTCAAGTCGGTACTTATCGTCGAGGTCGTCGCAGCAAATCGTTTTTACGTTTCATGTCTTGAAAAACCAACATTCTTACACTTGTAAGCAACACAGAAACAGAGGTGCGTTATTCACCCTCCCACCCTCTCCCGTGCCTCTGTCGTAATTACTTGTACAGCCGCCATCGTGCTTAGGTAACGGCTACATCAACGAGTCTATTTTGGCCTTCCAGTGTACTCACATGCGACTCAATTGTACCCATATGTTTCAGGATCTATTTCTTCATCATTTCATCATTTGTTCCATCATTTCGTTTATGATACCAGGTTGCATTTTAAAAAGGAAAATGCACATGAGCGTCTCCTTGCTGTTACCAAGCGTTAGACCTCAGTCCGGAAGCTCTTGCTTTAGTTCTTACATTAAAAGTTGGTCTTACAGTTTAAAAGCAGGAAAAGCCATTGATGATCATACCTCCTTCCGTTAAGTCGCCAGAGAACCCACTTCTGACACCGATGTAATCACATGCAGCTCAACGACAAGGATAAAACAACAGCTATATAATATCTTACAAAACACACAGACAAATCCGCTTTCAGTATCGTTTCGTTTAATGTGGGAATTCAGTCTCTCTATTGTCAATATTCATTATCAGTGCAATTTCGAACAATGCCCAAGATAGAGCCCATCTTCTGCACTTGGATGACAATGTATAAGGCAGGGTTATAACAATATTATTAAGTTAAGTAAATGTCTTGTACACAAAATGTGTGATTTCTCTACTGCCAATTAGTTTATAAGAGGAAATCGATCGGCAAACAGGGAATAAATCTTTATCCCTTCAGTCACGAGCAACGCACTCTGCAGTGGCGGCATCAAGGCGATTGGCAGAAGGGCCGGCCTGGGCTAAATTGGAGGCCCTAGACGAAACCAATAGAGCTAGTGACACAGAGCCACAGAGTTCTGCTATGCACGAGATTTGATCCATGTTTCGCAATTTTTTCTCTAAAAATTTTCATGAGTCCTGTGCGAGGCACCCATGTACCAATCGGAGGCCCTAAACGGCTGCCTAGTTTGCCTATGCCTAAGGTCGGCCTGTTGGTGTACTAACGATTTCCTTTTGGGCCTCGCTCAGTGGCGTAGCATCAATGGTGCGATGGGGCTCAATGAACCCGGGCCCACGACCATGACGGGCCCAAAGCCTGTGACTTACCAACCATGGAAAGTTTGGCTTTACTTGCGTTTGGGTGTATGGCTAGTGACCGATTGGGGCCCACATTAACCGAATTAAAACTACTTGCATTTGAATGTTTTTTGGTAAATATTCAGACTACTGATTTTTTTATTTTGCCATACATTAAATTTGTCTTGGGAGGGGGGGGGCCTCCAAAATTTCCTTGAACCCGGGCCCTCGGTTTCTTGCTACGCTACTGGCCTAGCCAAGGCATCGCAGCTGTGGAATGGCTCAAGGATCTTGAAGACGAATTTTGATTAAATGATCATCTAATTTTCATGGAAACAACAAAAAAGAATACGTTTAATAAAACGTATAGGCCCATTTCCTAATCCAAAAAATAAATAATGAAATAGATAAATTCTAAAGTCAATTTCGACTTACCATTCGTTATATTAGCCAAAAGGAGAAGCGAAGAAACGCATAATAATTGTAGCAGCATGTTAAATTTATATTGCAATACACTACTGAGACACGAAAACAAAAATGCTTGAAAACGTTTGTCTCGGTGTTAAGAATGTGCAATCTTTTTTGTAAACTCTGTTGTTGTTGTTGTTTTTTTCGTTTTCTTTCTGCTGTCTTTGGAGACGTCTGCCGAAACATCAAAAGGGGGGACGGTGGCAGCGCGTATCACTTTAACCCGATCTCGCTCTTTTTTTTTATTTCCCCCGATGTGCGCAGACGAGAGCGAAAGGGTGAGACTAAATGCCATTCCAAGAAAACCAACGAGAATTTCTTCATCTTAAAACCACATCTTTTACATGATAAAATCTACGTCTTTTTAGAGTTTCAGTGTTCACAATCCAACCTAGAAAATAGAGATTTAAACCAAGGCCATTTTGAACATTTTCTAAAGCCTAGATCTAGAGCAGCAAAAAGTTTGTTTTTTCTTCTTCTTACCCTTTCATTAAAGTACAAAAAAAAAAAAAGGTTAACATAGATTCTATCTTCTTCATCGGCGTGTTGCCTGAGCAAGCGCTGAAAACCAATGACTTGGCAGAATTTAAGTCATTGTTTAACATGCATAACTAGATGGACCTAAGGGAAATGCACAAGACCTCATCCTCATCTTTTTTGAAGTAACGTCTGTATTTTTATTAGATAACCTATAAGCAGTGGCGTCACGTGGGGGTGCGGTCCGCACCGGGTGACACCCGAATGGAAAAAAAAAATATTTGCAAAAACTAGAAAATAAATGCCCGAATGGTAAAATTGAATATTGGTAAAAAAAAAACAACTATCAGATTAAAAAATAAATAAATCTCAAGATATAAAATAAGTCTAGGCATATCTACTGTAAGCCTACTAATCTAGATCTATCTATATTTTTTAAGGCCTTATGGTATATATTTGCAGGAAGAGTGGTAGAGAGGCCAAGTACGCTTGAACCTGGCTTAGCTTGGCTAGCTACGAAGGGGGCTTGAGGTTCTACACCCGACTTGAGCAGAGTTGTGTTTACTGAGCACCTAAAAGCTGCACGGAAAACCTTCTCCCAGACACCACCTCTCTCTCCCCCCTCCCCCTTGGTCCACAACTGAGATTGGACCAAAGCGCTCTGAACATGCTATTAGCATGAAAGTAGCGCTATATAAAGCTATAATCTATTTATTTTCTTTTCTTTGGTAAAAATGTCCAAAAAAACAAACATTTCGTGGTATCAAGGGGGGCGCAAGCCATTTCTTTAAAAGAACAAACATTGTTTGTATTTGCATTGAAGTTTTTTACGTGTGACTCAGACATTGAGTCCGGCGGAACTGTTCTCACTAACAGGAGAAGGGGCAAAGGCGAGCAACTGGCGCCTTAACCAGTAAGCTTCGGGCAGGAGGGGCTCATTAGCCATGGCTGGCTACCCACCTAGGAGAAGGAAAACTCTAAATTCAAACCTCTGTTGCCTTGCAGCTATACCCAATCATAGGAAAGGCTTCGGGAGTCAACCCTGAGGAAAAATCAGGAGCTGGCGACCCTAAGACAGTTTGCGGCACCCAATGCTACACTCTGGCAGAACCTGCGACGCCGCTGACCCCAAACTGTATCGGCACTACCGTTCCTTTTGGATACATCAGCTGCGTGGAGATGGGGGGACTGATGTGTGGGCAACATCGTTCCGACTACAGCTAATGCCCAGGCATTCATCTCACCGAGATGATCCATAGTCGCTTCGCGACTGAAGGAGGCCTTAGAGATTTTATATTTTAGTATTAATTAGGCGAAAAAGACTTTATTAGTCAATTTTAAGACATATTAAATTAATAATTATGTGATGTTTTATCGTCCGAGTTAAACTTTTCTACGTTAGCAGCAAGATTTAATTAATGCCTCTTCAAGAACGTGATACTAGAGTGTACTCCGTTTTTTTTACGGCAGTACAAACCAATTTCTCTCGACTAACGAAACATCGTAATATTGACGTTTTTGCGTGAACAGAACATCCCCACTACATGACGCCTTTCTAAAGATGAGGATGACCTGATGACAACAAGCCCATTACAAGACGCCTTTCTAAAGATGAGGATGGTCTGAGGACAACAAGCCCTCTACAAGACGCCTTTCTAAAGATGAGGATGACCTGAGGACAACAAGCCCATTACAAGACGCCTTCCTAAAGATGAGGATGATCTGAGGACAACAAGCCCACTACAAGACGCCTTTCTAAAGATGAGGATGACCTGATGACAACAAGCCCATTACAAGACGCCTTTCTAAAGAAGAGGATGGTCTGAGGACAACAAGCCCACTACAAGACGCCTTTCTAAAGATGAGGATGATCTGAGGACAACAAGCCCACTACAAGACGCCTTTCTAAAGATGAGGATGGTCTGAGGACAACAAGCCCACTACAAGACGCCTTTCTAAAGATGAGGATGACCTGATGACAACAAGCCCATTACAAGACGCCTTTCTAAAGAAGAGGATGGTCTGAGGACAACAAGCCCACTACAAGACGCCTTTCTAAAGATGAGGATGATCTGAGGACAACAAGCCCACTACAAGACGCCTTTCTAAAGATGAGGATGGTCTGAGGACAACAAGCCCACTACAAGACGCCTTTCTAAAGATGAGGATGACCTGATGACAACAAGCCCATTACAAGACGCCTTTCTAAAGAAGAGGATGGTCTGAGGACAACAAGCCCACTACAAGACGCCTTTCTAAAGATGAGGATGATCTGAGGACAACAAGCCCACTACAAGACGCCTTTCTAAAGATGAGGATGGTCTGAGGACAACAAGCCCACTACAAGACGCCTTTCTAAAGATGAGGATGATCTGAGGACAACAAGCCCACTACAAGAGGCCTTCCTAAAAATGAGGATGATCTGAGGACAACAAGCCCATTACAAGACGCCTTTCTAAAGATGAGGATGACCTGATGACAACAAGCCCATTACAAGACGCCTTTCTAAAGAAGAGGATGATCTGAGGACAACAAGCCCACTACAAGACGCCTTTCTAAAGATGAGGATGGTCTGAGGACAACAAGCCCACTACAAGACGCCTTTCTAAAGATGAGGATGACCTGATGACAACAAGCCCATTACAAGACGCCTTTCTAAAGAAGAGGATGGTCTGAGGACAACAAGCCCACTACAAGACGCCTTTCTAAAGATGAGGATGATCTGAGGACAACAAGCCCATTACAAGACGCCTTTCTAAAGATGAGGATGATCTGAGGACAACAAGCCCACTACAAGACGCCTTTCTAAAGATGAGGATGACCTGAGGACAACGAGCCCATTACAAGACGCCTTTCTAAAGATGAGGTTGACCTGAGGACAACAAGCCCATTACAAACTCGCATGAACTACTGCAGCTTTCCTCAAGCTGTGGTTGGGGTGCCCCTTGGGCGGGGGGCCCGACGTTCTCTCATAAGGGCGCGGCGCCCTGACCAATGGGGAAAGAGTGAAGCAATTAAAATTATTTTACAGGGGTATAATTAAAAGCTTTCAATTCATTGAAGTTATCAATCAAATTTTGAATATTAACCCAGTGGAATAACATTATCAATGTTTAAAAAGTTAAAATATTGTAAGATAAAGACTTCGTATCTTCTACTAAATAAGGATCCTTTAAAATGTTTACCTCTTTGTGTGCCGCGTCTGCAAAATATCGATTAAATTGTTTTGTTGAAGAAGACATTTCAAAACGGGATTATTTTTTAATGTTCAGAATGTTAACAATTCTCTTCAATCTTTAACGTCGCTATGTTGACGATCTTTGTGTGAAAAAAAAACACAACAACTAGAAAAGTTCGCGGCAAGGCTTCTTACTGAACTTGAAGATGATCTTAAGACATGCGTGCGCTTCATGTACCTCAAACATCACCCGTAAAAATAGTATTGGCCAATGCTGCCTCCTTCTTTAATAGACTTAGTTGGAGCTCAGATTCCAAGGAAATATTTCTTTATCGGAACCAGGCCCGGTCTTAGGCCACTGCAACCTATGCAGCCGCAATGGGCCCCGCACTTTTATACGCCCCGCGCGATGCGAATTCTATGTGTAAATTATTAAATTAAACCATTTTAACTTGTTATTAAAGGGTTCCTGGAATTCTCCTGAGAGTATAAAATATAAGAAAAAGTCATGAAAATGTCCTGAGATTATTAAAATCTTCTGAAAAGTGATGCAAATCTTAAAACAGACAAAATTGTCATTTTGATGTTTTATTCAATATGGAAAACGCCAATACTACTCTCGATTTAAAAAATAAAAAAGGCTTTGTCAGCTTTCATTTAATAAAAATGTAAAAATAAAAAAAGCTGAATTTTAACCAAACAAAACTTCAAATACTTAATTTACTTCAATAGTCATTAGCATACAAATAAATATCTAAATCTATATCGACCTCTTATATAAAAAAAAAGCGATATTTTGCGAGTCGATAGTAAATCTAAAAGGCAGATCTGAATGTTTATCAGCTTTTTGTTGGAAAACTACCTTCTAATGTAAATGGCTCGAAAGTTAAGTTGACAGTGATTTTGTACTTAGTAAAGTATGAATAAAATGCAAAGACGAATTTATTTTCTAATACAAAATCTTAATTTTCACTTATTATCCTTATCACAACCCAAATTAGGCCCCGCGCAATCCGTTTCGCATTGGGCCCCGCAACCTGTAGAAGCGGCCCTGATCGGAACGTCCTTAGTAGCCACATTTTAGCCACTTTTTACACCTTCAAATCAATTAACTTCTGTTAGGAAGCAACTTAACATGTAGTGCTTACACTGAAATAAAGTTAATAAGGATTGTAATTAAGTGCGCTTTATTATAGGCTTGCAATTCAATATTCTACAGCATGTTAGTCGTGACGATTTGTTTTCACTTGCACACTATTACAGTTATCATTATATTTAGTAAAGGCCTAGAATATGATATTTTTTTGAGGAAAAATTCTTGCAAGCTGTCTTTCAATTTGATAAATGTGAAAGATTTTTGGAACAAGATTGAAGAGTACAGTCGTCTTGGTAAATGTATTTACGTCTTGCGGAGTTGCGGTCAGTGTTAGCGCTCGATAAAATAGCAAGTGAAACACGTCCACCAGTTTACGATGGAAGAGATATAAGATTCTTCCCATGCCATCCGAGTCAAAACCTTGATTTGTATCCACGGAACATTGGCAGCAGCAAGATACCAAACTATACGAGCCATAGCAGCATGAATTAACTGCGTTTTCTTGGTATTTCGGTAATGAAACTTCAGATATCTTAGGCACTAAATAAATGTGTTTGTGCATTGGACTTGGATTTGTTGATGGCCATCGTACTTGAGAATGGATTGGTTTTGTTCCAGTCTGTGTCATTGTCAGCGAATACATTAAGTACAGTCTGGACATGAATATAGGCTGCTACTCGGAGAAGGCTGCTACGAGTGCCCCATGCTGGGTAGCACTAAGAATTGAGTTCTGGCTAGGATTCGTGAAAAATATCCAAAAGCAGACCTTGTCCGTTGCGCGTCAAACCGACCTGAATGACGTTTCAGATATACGTAATGCTGTTTGTCTCATCAAGAAGATTACCAATTTCTTCCGTAACAGTCCCAAGCGAGAGCGTTAATGTTAAATTGACCTCCTTTGTTTGAGACACGATAGACTGAGAAATACGAATTAAGTCACAACTTTGAGAAGATCTTTAACTGGCGTATTTAAAACAAAACTGGTCCAGACATGTGATAGGATCATAGCATATTAAGAAAGCTAAAAGCATTAAATTGCGGAAAAAAAAAATTGGTAAAAATTCTAATCACACGCCGACAGATTTATTATTGTTAGCTTAGATATGTTTCATATTAAATCACATGACTGATCTAAACTAATTGATACAATTACATTTTATATAAGCTTTGCTTTTTTTTTTTAAGTTTAACATTTTCTTGTTACTGCTATAGATTTCCAGAGGAAAAATCAACGAGTTGAGCCTTAATGTAGTAATTTAAGACTTATGATATTCAACTGTGTTGATGCCAAATACAAAACTTAGCATTCACAAGCGCTAGTTAGACAGAAGGAGTAAGGCACAAAGGTGTCTTGATCCCCCAGACATCCATGCAGGGCCAGATTTAAGTAACCAGAGGCCCCAGGTCAGGATTTTTGTAGAGGCTCCATACACTTTTTTTTTCATAACAATCCACGTATTGATAACAATACTTCTAATTAAAAGCATGCCATAGTTTAGAAGAATGAGATTTAAATCAATATTTTATTTGGATATTTTAATAAAAAAATTGTATATTTGAATTAAAAAAAAACAAAATAGTTGAAACAAAAAGATTTAATAGCTTATTAAACAAACATAAGTTGATCAGTTTGAAAAAGGTATAGTTTTAATTTGTTTAAGATTGAAGCCTAATATATGTATATATTATTTATTTCTAATGCCAGAAATTCTAAAATACATTTTGTTCACAGTAAAATGTCATAAACTTAAAAATTGTTTAAAATGTATGTTTTTAAAATGTTTTACATGTTTCAGATGTTCCTTCAGAGTTGAAGATAGCTTTGTTTCCTAGTCCAAACCTCCCGCAGGACAACGGGGGATGGAAGCAAGCAGGGCTTGAACCCGGGACCATCGATAAATCCAAATGACAGTCCAGCGTGCATACCGCACGACCAGGCAGCCATCCATTTTTAATAACATTATTTAGAAAATAAATAAATATAGACTTACTATTTTTTAAAAAGTTATACAATTATTGGAATGAAAAAAGAAAAGAAAATTTTTTGAGGTAATAATAAAACTCGGATGAAATGTTTTTTAAATAGTATTTTTAAGCACAAAACATAAATATATATATATATATATATATATGTATATATATATCTGAATGAGATTACCAAAAAGGTATTAAAGTGAAAAGTATAAATTTGAATATGATGAATTTTATATATACAGTATGAATCAATCACAGGATTAAATATGATTTTCAAAATAAAATTATCACTAATGGCAACTAATATATCATCTTGTCAACTATTTTTCAGAGGGTGATTAGAGATGTGTAGCATTATGATGCTGAATAAATCACAGATCAAGACTACTTTACTTGTGAAGTCCTAAAAACCTATCAAGCAAATCTCATTTCTACAATGTTCATTTATTGTGGAGACTTCTATGATTATTCTGTGTCATGGCAGTGCCCCTAAAGTGTATGTATTTCAGCAGAGACGACGTTGTGTTGCAAGAGAAGCTACGAACATATTTTCAAATCTTGTAGAAAGTCTATGTGGTTATTACATTACCTCCCCTGCACTTGAAAAAAATATTGATTAGATATATTAAACAAATATATCAGATCTTTGATAGATTAGAAAACAATACGGCATTTATAAAATTAAAAACTCAAAGCATCAGTATTAACAGTCTATATAAAATATCAAGAATAGAATATCAGACATTATTTCTGAATTCCCAATTGCTTGAATGCTTTGATAGCCTTCATGCCTCGCAAAAGTTTAGATTTGGCACTGCTCAGCTTCTCCACAACAATCTGGTTCTCTGGATTGATCTCTAGCTTGGTGGGGTCAGTCACGACCCTGGCTTTGATAAAACCTTTCATGATGGCATCATGGACCCCAATGTGTTCCCCAGTGACATTGTTGATATATTCTCCAGAGTCACGTGACAACAGTCCAGCTTTAATAGCATCAGCAAATGAAACCTAGAACACAAAGAAGTGATTAAAATGTTTTGCTTATTTTTAATGTTAGGGATCTGAAAATTATTGATTGTGGTTAGTAAGCTGAAGGACTATTTAAAATTAGTACTAGTATTACAGATAGGTATTCTGATTTTGCTTTTCAAGTTTTAGGTTGCATTATAATTAAGGATTAGTTATAATATCCTTACATCCTAGCAATATAAAGCTATTCCTAACAAGGTTGTGGAATTTATATTAGCAAATGAAAAAAACAACAACAACAAAACATACATAAAGTCTCATTTATCTGGAAAACTTGTGCTCAAAATTTCTATTAAACAAATTTAAAGCAATTTAAAAAAAAAAAGAATGACAGCTTAATTTAACGTGAAGAAACTTTGGTGTTTATTTAGCTAAAATATAAGCAATTGTTTTAGAGATTTAATGTCAAAGAACATTTAACAGTCAGGCTACATTGAACACGAGACATGGAGGTTCTTGGCTTATGGACTAAAGGGTTTCAAGATTGAATCTCTGTGGAGAGTGAGATTTTGAAATTTAGTATTTTAAGGATGCTGGTGAGTCTTCACACTTCTAATGAGTACCTCATATTCATTAGGGAAGTAATACCCTCATTCACCATGGGCCATAGAAAAAGATAAGCAAACATCATCTGCCCCCATAGATTGTAAGGTCTGAAAGGAGGTACTTCACTTACAACATACACTCAATAAAAATTGCAAGAAATAATGCCCCTCTGTAATAACAACTGATTAATTAATTATAGCTTTTATGTAGCCCTATTTTTATGCTTGTAGCATTCAGAGTGCTATGGTCCAATCTCATTGGTGGACCAGTTGGGGGGGGGGGGAGGTAGCTGGGAGTTTTCCATGCTGCCTTTAAGCACTTAGTAAACACAACTCTGCTTGAGTCGGGTGTCAAGCCCCCTTCATAGATAGCCAAGCCAAGTAAAGTTCAAGCGTACTTAGCCTCTTGACCATGCTTCCCAAAAAAAAGAAGATATTTTGTCAGTCTAGCCAAACACAAGTCTGAGCTTACTTTAGATTTTTGCTTCTGATCCACCACACCATGCACAGCGTAGGTTTTGGTGATGACTTCTGGTTTGTGATGCTGTTCATCTCCTTCGTGGTAGGTCACATGAACTAAACCTGACTGTATGGCATCAGCAATAGGGATGTTCTCCCCTGATTCAGTTCTATAGAAAAGAATTTCATTTTTAACTATACATTTATGTAATATATAAAGCAAAAAGTAAGGCGTATGATGTATGTCCCGCATATAAATCAAAACCATTTGACAAAGCTTGATAAAATTTGGCATAAATTTTCCTTAGGTCATGGCGAAGACTGTAGTGTACATTTAATATCCCTTTTTAACAAATTGGGTAAACCTATTCTTACAGTATTTTGTAATCGATATTAATATGTCAGCTAAACAGGGAAACCCATTTTCACACTCTATTTATATTTTCATGGCAAAATTAAACAATGAACAAAACAATCATCATGTTTGACACAGACTAGATCTAAATTGAAATGCACTAGCTCAGTAATACCCTAAGGCCTGCTGACATTATCTGACTAGTATAACATAATCTACTTTGTAAGCCTAAAATCTTAAGATATAAATATTTAAATAACTTTTTTGTGGTAGCTTCACAATAATGCACCAAGTTTAAAGATGTTGCAATTTGACATGGTTACAAATTTTATTGCAATCTACATTATTTCACTTCTGATGTTGACAATAATGTTCTATTGGGTTACAAGGGTGTGTGTTACATGCTTTAAGTAGAAACCTTGTTTAATATGTTTGGTCAATCCTTTAGAAAAAAAAGATAAATAATTACATCCTAGAGAGAACCTCCTGCAAGTCTGCAGAGGATGATGGTGGGCATGGCTCAAAGCTGGGACTATCATGATGGCAGTCCAAATAGCCTATTGAGTGATCAGGCAGCTTTTTGGAAGAGACTTGATGCTCAGTGATCTCTTCTGGTCCTATAAATGTAAGTCTTTAGCTGGTCTTAAAATGGGTTCTTAGAATCTTCTTAATCATCCTCTGTGTAGAATAGATGCCCCCTCCCAATTAAATTAGTTTAAGTGTAAACCTACTTGTATGTGGAGTTGCTTGTGTCCAGAATGTTATTGTTGACAGCTTGAGACACAGTCAGTTTCTCCTCTGTGCGAGGGTCAACAACAGTAGTGATAGTGTAAGGTCTTGATTCCTGAAAAGCATATTCAAGATTTATACTGAACAGAAGATTGCACAAAAATAGCTATATGAAAAAAACCTTAAGATTATCTAAAGAGGAAAAACTCCATCCTTAATACTATATCTACCAATAATGTGCAAGTTATTTCCCTTATTTGATATCAAATAAAATAATTAATTACCAATAATTAATGGACTGAGTATTTTTGTTTATGGATTCATGTTTTTGTTAGGTACAATAAATAATTCTATAAAGTCTCAATTGATCAGAGAAATAAGCGTTATTTCTTTTCTTTTTTTTTTCAAACTTACAAATGATTCTTAAATATAATATTCCCTTTTATGAGTCCAGTACCAAACCTAAGCATCTGTTCTGCTTAAATAATTTTTATCGAAACAGAACTTATTAAAAAGTAAATGATCGAAAAACATCCTAAACAGAACATTTTTAACATTGTTATTTTGAGTTATCAGGCTAAAGTAAATGGTCATAACATAAAAGTTTTAACATCTAAAGCCTGTTTATTGTCTTTGTCACATTAAAATAAATATTTTAATAGTAAAGAAATAAATATTTCAATAGTTAAGAATTTCTTCTAGTTTACAAATGACTAAGATAAAGTTTCTTACCTACATATTTCACCACCTGTGTTACAGATAAAATTGTTGTATACTGTCACTAATATATGTGATTTTTTTCATTGTCTGCATTTTTTTGTTCACTAGCTCTCCAAGGTATGTGTTTCTTGTCTTAATAACAGTTCTTCAGCTCTGCATCACTAGCTATTAATGGCAATATTTCCCTTATATTCCAGTAAGAGTAAACGGATGTCTAAACTATTTATTAAAGAATTTCAAGGCATTTCTTCAGTTGTTCTTAATTTGGGAAGCTCACATAGAAACAGTGTATTAGGTCAGCAGACACATTCTTTTCCATACCACCAAACACAAGGATAAAAACAATAAAAATTTGCCTTTGTCTGTTCCAAATGACATTCACCAAAACATTAAAGAGTTAAGTAACTAGATTCTATCCATTCTAATAGAAAATCTTTTTCTGAAGACCTTACTTTTGTGATTTTAATGGTGATAAGGCCATATGTGTTTTTCTCTTCTCTGATTTTCCTCTTACTAACAAACTCCATGATGACACGCCCCTCATTCATAGCATCTGTCATGGACATAGACTTGAAGAAAACAAAAGAAAAATTAAAGCAAATGCTAAAAATAAAAGTGATTGCAAAAAAAGTGATTACACAAAAGTGATTGCAGCTTTAAGTACCTTGTTAATATTTGTCACTTTGCAATTGAATTTACTTTTAGTAAAAATTCAATACTGTTATATTGCTAAATTTTAGTCCTCAAATTAAATCATGTAAAATAATGTTACTTTGATCTAAAATATTCAAAATTCTAAAGTTCGTAAGAAATAGATAGAAAATTAAATTATATGCAGATACCTAATTAAGAGAGAATAACCTGAGAACTTAATTTAGGGAGAATAACCAGGTTTCCATATAATATCTTTAGGTATCACCAAAAGTTAACTACATGTAAAATTTTATAATGATATTGTACTGTATAGCTTGGTTAAGTTTTTGTTTAACCAAAGTAATATTTTCATTATTTTTCATCACATGCATTACAAGTAAATATATAGTAATATCATATGAATGGTATGAATCAGATATTACTTAATTATAAAAGAAACTATTTAATCTTGAAACTGATTACCTTTCCAGTTATTGGATTGATATATCTCTTGGTTGATTCATTGACAATACCTAGTGAGATGGCTTCTTGTAAAGAGAGTTTTGTGCTGTTGTCTCGTGGGTCAAGGACACCAGTGATAATGAATGTGTGCTGCTCTTCCTCTAATGATGTGGATACCTGAAATGTTAACACACATATGATCAAATATTGAAACTAGAACATTATTATGTAGTGTGTTTCCGATGGAACCAGGAGTAAAACTATTGTGGACAATTGGTTTCTCAGTAGATTTTGATCTAAATTCCCCCTTTCAGACCTTGTGATCTACAGGGAAGATGATGTAAAGGTAATCTGTTTCTGTGGCCCACAGTTAACTAGGATGTCATATGGCCAGGATTAAGACCAACTACCTTTACTTTTCCCAAACTAAAGCCAGGTACCCATTAGAGCTAGTAGTAGAGCTATTAGTAGACTAGCCCTAACCCTATTCCTTGATTGGATCACTGAAAATCTTTAATAAAAAAAAAATATCACGCATATCCATAACTTGTTTGATTGTCATGAGAAGAGTAAGTTGAACAACTTATTGAATCAGTGGTTAACTTAAACAGCTTACCATATCTGTGGTTAAATTGAACAGTTTACTGTATCTGTGGTTAACTTGAACAGCTTACTGTATCTGTGGTTAACTTGAACAGCTTACTGTATCTGTGGTTAACTTCAACATCTTACCGTATCTGTGGTTAACTTAAACAACTTACTGTATCTGTGGTTAGCTCCTGTTTCTCTTCCTCTATTGTCACTTCACTACTGATCAGCTCTTCCTTAGCAGTTTCTTGCAACATCAATGAGGCTTGGGTTTTGGTCAAGTCATAGCTGTTCAGATCTAGTTGTGTGTCCCAAAATCTACAAAAAATAAATTCAATGAGTAGAAATCTATAAATAATGGGCACTTTTTTAAATCTTTGGTTTGCACAAAAATAATATAAAAAATTAAAACTTTAAGGTATGGTTGAGCCAAAAGATTAAAAAAAAATTTAAGAGTAAAAGATTTAGTAAAAATATGACAACACAAAGATAAGATTAGCAGTGGGCTATAAACTTACTTGACAAAATGTGCTGAAGTGACAAATCTCAGCTGCTCCCATTTGTCACACACTAACAAGAATTTGGGATTCTTCAACATTTCTACAATACACTTGAATGTTTCCCAGAAAGTCCAGAAGTCCTAAAAAAAATTTATTTATTATAATTTAGTTTTTTTTTTGATGTTTTTCAAACTGGAGAGTAGCAAAATAATATTTATAATCATAAGTCTATTGTTTTTCCCTAAAATGTAGAAATATGAATAGATTTACTTTGTACTTGTTCAACAAATTTTCTAACAGTTTAATCTGGACTACAACACTTGTTGACAAATTGTTATTGCCACCTGACTCAGTATTGGCTGAAAAATACAAACAGCAGCATTAGTAAAAGTAGAATGATTAAAACCACCAAAAACTGCGCAAAGTACCAGAAGAAAAAAAATTAAGTAAGAAAAAACAAAGAAACAATAAGCAATAGGCAGTAACTCTTGAAGATAAAATTTCATCATTAACAGTAAAGAGAGCATTAAGAAGACAATCCAACTTCTATAAGCTACTTAGAACAAGCTAGCCTAAAGAAATACGCATCTGAACAAATCATTATGATAATTCAATACATTCTTAATTAAGGGGTGTTAATAAAAGAGTGCTTATGTGCTTATAAATTGCATAAATAAAAATAAATAAAAGATTGTACTTTCACATATACAATAAACATATAAGAATAAGATCTTAAACCCCAAAATATGCTCTACAATTATTTACTATAACATAAAATCTACTTACTACAGAATAGCAACCTGATTCCATAAAATGATTATTATAAAAATGGTAGTTCTATGTGGTACTAACGTTATTAAAAACATTTCTATACATATAACAGTATACTAAAGTGGCCACAAAAATTATTGGTCTTGGTGTACCTATTGATAAGAATTTAATTCTTTACTGAAAGATGTTGTAAAAATAAGTGTTTTGCTCTAAAAGTGGTTTCCAGGCAATATAGTTTCACCCAAGACAGTTGAAACATGACATATTGAATGTTCTGCATTTTCAAAGATTTCCTTGTAGCCATTTAATATTTCTACTCATATTTCTTTTACTATCCATTTACTATGACCAACTTATAAAGAACTGAGTTGATGGTATTTAAGCAAGAACTTCACAGTTTAATTGGTACTTTTGTATTTAGTAAGCCTACATTGTTAAATATAAACAATATGGCTGTCTGGTTGTGTGGTATGCACTCTGGGCTGCTGTCTCAATGGTCCCAGGTTCAAACCCTACCTACCTCTATTCCACTACAACCTGTGGGAGGTTAAAGCTAGGATGTAAAATAGTCTTCAAAAGGAAGTATTAGATGCGCTTAATGGTCCTCAAACTACCATGGAACACAGATTTTTTCAAATGACTTTATCACCATTAATGTGTTAGAAAGAAATTTTTATAAAAGTCTTTTTTTATTAGACCTACCATTTAGTTCATTTGCTTCTTCCAAGATCATCTTTAGTCTGGTAATTCTTTCCTGAAGTTCTTGGAAATCTCCATAACCATTCCAGTTTTCTATTAAAGTGTCTTCAATGTACTGAAGAATTCTGAGTAATTCAGCTTTGTCAACTGCAGCCATAGCTTGCAATAAACTAACCTAAAGAAAACAATAGAAACATTGTATTAATACATTGTATAAAAATGTATTTCTCATTAATAATTTGCCACAAAAGCACATAAACATCAATGGGAACTTTTTTTTTCTTAGTAAATATAGAAACTTGGTAAATAATAGTTCTTTTTAGATTTCTTTCTCTACCAGTTTTCTTAGGAGGATTTTCTTTTTTACACCCATGCAAAATAAAAATATGTATCATGTTTTTTTTAAATTTAAAGTGATATAATATGTTTTCCTTTTGCTTATTACTCAGTATTTAAATAGATTCTCTGCTACATGTAAATGAATAACCAAATTATACAAATTTTTAATTTTCAGTTCAAAAGAAGTCTTTTGTCTTTTTTGCATTAATATCTCACAATTCAATGTGTAAAAAGGTATTATAATTGATATAATTTTCTTAATAAAATTGTGGTATTTTGATGGAAAAAAAACTTTTCAACTTCTTTACACTCAGGTTCTGACCCTGGGTGGCGTGGTGGCTGAGCTTGGCTTCCAAACCGGGGGTCCGGGTCTGAATCCAGGTGAAGACTGGGATTTTTAATTTTGGGATCTTCAGGGTGCCTCTTGTCACGTGTTTATTGTGTTTATTTGACTTGGAGTTCTTGATGCTATAAACTTGTGACATATGTGGGTTCGGAGGTGCCTTGATTATAGTTCAAACACTTTAATAATCAATGAAGTAACAAAGTGCTGATAGGTTTTCCTGAGTTTTAATTATTTAAAACTTAAACTTGAAACAATAAATGTATGTACAAAGATATATAAAATAGATACAGGATTCAGTGAAAATGTTCAATAAAATGAGTAAATATTTACTTTAAAACTTAGCGACTTCTAAGCCTAACTTTCTAGCTCTCTCTCTCGTCTCAAGCTAACACTCCGCCTTTTATATCTTTCTTTAGAATCAATAACCGTGACATCTCAATACCCATCCTTGACTCCTTGACCCGTTTACATTTAATTTTCCCCTCAATTGTTTCTGTAATTTAACCTACGCCAATTATGTCTCCCTGCTGTAGCCTTGAACCAAGTTTTAATCGGCGTCCTTCTGGCATTAAAGCGCGAGCGCGCTAACCCGATTTGAGATAGGTACAATGTCCCATTCTGTGAACAACGAGGTGTCACTAGGAACTGTTTTTGTAATTTAAGCTATGTTAATTTTGTTTCCCTGCTGTAGTCTTGAACTAAGTTTTAATCTGTGTTTTTCTGGCATCTAAGCATGGGTACGCTGACCTGATTTGAGATAGGTACAATGTCCTCATTTTGTAAACAATGAGGTGTCACTAGGGACGTGACACCTCTGAGTCCACCCAGCTCTAATGGTTACCTGACATTAGTTGGGAAAAAGTGAAGGTGGTTGATCCTTGTGCTGGCCACAGGACACCCTCATTAACCTTGGCCACAGTAACCAATGACCTTTACATTATCTGCCCTATAGATCACAAGGTCCAAAGGGGGGAACAAAAATACCATATTTAAACCAACTGATATGAAAAAAGACTTTTGCTACTTTTACTACTATGCACCATGAAAATATTTAATATTAAAGCAGCAGCAGAAATGATTAGGTATATTCTAAAATCTCTAGAATAGTTAGGAGCCAATTTTAAATTTAAAGAGTTAGTAAAAAAAAAATAACTTTTCATTTGTTAGAGTTTGATACGTATATAAAATTTCTATTAGTTTTTAATTGTTCCTACCTAGCTTAGATGGTTCTAAGAATATTGCAATAATATATATTTTTTTTGGGCAAAGTACAATAAAACTAATTAAAGCATATTTATGAGATATAATACCTCCTCCTCCGTCCAGTCTCTAAAGACCAACAACATGAAAGCAATCATTTGATAACCAAGACGTTTGACACTGGCTGTCCACAATGAAAGAAGTTGAAGGCGTAATCTAAGGATGGAAAAAAAATAAAGAAAACTTAATGCCAATTTGAAAAAGTATAATGATTTTCTAAATAATAAACCATCAAGTAGACTATTATTATTTCTTTTGTCTGGGTGATGATTGGTTAAATTAAAAGAAAATGTAAACTTTTTAGGTAAGTAAAATAAGCATATTCTATACATGTTTCCTACCTAATAGCAGCATCAATGGCCTCAGCACAAGGAGCTGGTATAAGTAATATTACAGCAGGTACAAATCCAACCTGGCCTTTCTCTGTTTTAACCTGACATAAATCATAATCTTAGAACAATATAAATAATTGCTAATTAGCATTTAACAAATCTAATAACGATAGCCTGTTAAAATATAATTTTTTACCAATCAATGCTATTGGTATATTTGTTTCAACAATTGAAGATTATTAGAAAAATCATTAAAAACCTTATCCAAGTAATTTTTCTTTCTAATTTCATAAAGAGTATCTTCCCTTGAATTAATCAATTACATTGTTAAATAATATTCAACTTCATGACTTCATTAGAAAGAGTATAGACTTTTAAAAAACAGACCATTTGCTCCATATAATCTAGTCATCAATATAAAAAAAACTTCTTCTTCGTTCTCATTGTTATGTTGGAGTGTTCAGATGAGTAGACCAATACATGAGATGAACAGCGCAGTGGTTTCCAGATCAGGGAGCTCTCCATATAGTTTCCTTTCTATTGGGGTGATTTGGGGCCAATGTCTTTTACAGGCCTCTTGGTATAGAGAGCAGTTTTGGAGGATGTGGTCTGCATTCTCTGGTGATTCTCCACATGGGCAGATTTCACTGGTTCCAATTTTGAGCTTCCGGTACATGTGTTGTCCCATTCTGTTGTGTCCGATCCTGAGTCGAAAGATTAGACGTTGGTCTTGTTGGGATAGCTTATAGTAAGCGTCATCTTTCTTGTGATTTGGATGAGAGCTCGTCCATTTCTCATTTATTTTATTTACGATTAATTTCTTCAATTCTTCTGGATAGAGTGCAGAGTTTATTAGTGTGTTAGTTCTCCCACTCTTGGCGAGTGTGTCAGCCTACATACGTCAGCATACAAACTGGAATACTTTGTAGACAGTAAAGGCAGTTGGTCGTTGTGCTGGCCACATGACAGCCTCATTAAATGTTGGCCATAGAAACAAAAAACTAAAGTACTTAAAGTAAACAATAAACAAATTGGATACATAGTACTGGATTCTCAGACAATAGACCAAGTAGAAAATTTTATATACCTTGGGAGTGTAGTCAGCATATCAGGTAGAACAGATGAAGACATTAAATGCCGTATAAATCAGTCAGACATTTACACAGCTAAAACCAACTGGAAAACCTCCTCATATCTCAAACAAGACTAAAACTAAGAATCTTTAACTCTAATGTCAAGGCTGTCCTACTGTATAGTTCTGAAACATGGAGAACAACTGAAGCCACAACAAAAAAAATACAGACCTTCATCAACAGATGCCTAAGAAATATCCTAAAAATACACTAGTAAGACAAAGTAGAAAACACCAAACTGTGGGAGATGAACGGACAGAAAAATATAGAAGTGCAGATCCTAGAGAGGAAGTGGAGATGGATTGGTCACACCCTTAGAAAAGATAACAGCAACAGAGCTAGGCAGGCCTTAGAGTGGAACCCCCAGGGAACAAGACATAGAGGAAGAACCAAAAAGAACATGGTGACGCAGTATACTAGAGAAAGCCAAGAGGACTGGGAAGAGCTGGGAAACCATCAAAAAACTAGCAAGAGACTGTGGAGAGTGACATGTTTTTGTCGAGGCCCCATGTTCTATGAGGAACTCAAAGGAGTGATGATGATGATAGAAACAGATGACCTCTCTACATTATTTGCCTTATAGACTGCAAGGCTGTAAAGGGATCAATTGTTTTTTCTTACCTTCCATTTCTTCTTATCACTATTGTCTAGCAGTGTTAATGTTTCTCCTTCAATGAAATCAACCTGTTAAAATGACACAATAAAAAGAAATGAAAGGTTTAAACTGAAATTTGAAAAATATAAACATATGATAATTTTCTAAACCTATACAACAAAAGAAATTTTTAGAATGATATAGAGAGGACTGCATCAGAAAAAGAAAGCATCATGAACATTGGCTGGTGTATCCATTTATGAGATAGATTAACTAACTATAGTGCTCCCTTAGTCTGTTGAACCGTTGGGGCACCACGCAGGATAGGTCAACCTTCTTTCTCCATTTCCGTCATTTGCCTTGGATAGAATTTCATTCACTGACAGGCATGTCCATTCTTTTATGTTGTCTTTTCATTGCTTTTTCTGTCTGCCTCTTCTTCTTCTTCCTGGAACTGTTTCCTGAAGGAAGGTCTATGCTAGCCCTAAGGACCTTGTGAAGTATAGAGTTTGAGTTAACATTTTTTGACTGTGGTTAGTAGGTCATCGTGGAGTCCAATGGCTGTATTAATCCTGTTTCTAATCTCATTCATTCATGATGCAGTCTTCATTAAGTGACACCTAGGATCTTTCTGTAGCATCCTAGCTCCATTTGATAGAACCCTCTATTTGAGATCTGCTGTCAGCATCAAAGATTCACATGCATATAAGAATGTGGCCTTTTCCAGGGAGCGCATCTGTGTGATTTTAGAGTTGAGTTCTATGCTTTTGTCTGTCCTAATTGTTTTGAGTTTTGCAAGTGCTGCTGCAGCCTTTGCAATTCAGGTTTCAATCATCAGAGACAATAATAGCTACAAGATATTTAAAGCTACTGACACTTTTTAGCTTTTGTTTAACATAAAAAAATATATGGAAAGAATTTATCAAATCTTAAAAGAAAAAAGAAGTGTTCGACCAAAGAATGAAATATTAATAACTGAACATTTCTTAATTTAAATTTCATTGTTAATAAGTACCAGACAAATAATTGGTTTATCAAATTTAAGAAATATATCTTGATATGGATGGCTAACGACTAGAAGAAGTAGTAAACTGTGAACTCATATACCATCAAAGCACTCTCATGACACAATTTAAAAATGAGATGATGTGGAGCAAGAAATGTTAAAGCAAAATGGAAATCATATTGCAAATAATTTGTAGTTAGATTAGCTTTTATTATGGCTTTATTAAATTATTATATTTTTATTACATAGCTTCTTTGTATTGCCTCCTTTAGTCATGAAGCAACTACGGATCCATGAGATGAAAGCCTGAGCATTAGCTGTGGTTAGAACTATGATGCCCACGCAGCAGTTCCTCCTCTCCAGCTGATATATCTGCTTCTGTCAAATACTAAATATATGTTAAAAAAAAACAACAAATAAGTTCTTACTGTATCAGAAATATAATCAGTAAGGGCAATCACTGGTTTTGGATCATTCAATGGCTTCAGTCTCAATGGAACAGGAACCACTTGTTTGGCTTTGTCAAAAAGATAATCTACTTTTGTTTGCCACTGCAAATATGCTGCCAGAACATCCTAGAGAATAAAAAAGTTATAAAAAGAAAAAATTTTCTTTTTCTTCCAGTTCACAAAACATTCTCACATTCACACTACTTGAGCATGCCATTATTTTGTTTTCAATAAAATAAGATACATTGTCTATACAGTAGTTAAGAGATTGAGTAGGTTGACCAGGCAGGAAAAAAAGCTGAACATCTTCCACCTCCGATGCCTAAGGCGGATCTTTAAAATAAGGTGTGGCAAGATAAAATAACCAATTAGGAAGTGCTATGAAGAGAGAGCGAGCATAAAGTAAGGGTCCTAGATTGCAGATGCCATACACAACAGTAGTAGAAAAAAGGGTGAAAATGCAATGACACCTGGTGATTACTTAGAATTTAGGAAATTTAGGCACCGGATATTTAGGCACCGCATTTTTACGGATTTCTTTAGCTAGAATTGTTATAGTTGCTATTTATTATAACGTCACCGATAGCCCATAGCCTAAGGATAAAATATACCTTAACATTTTAAAATTATTTTCAAAATTAAGGTCGCTAATTAAAGAGTTCCTAATTATCAGGTGCCTAATTTTCCGCCTTGTCAAAAAGTGCCTAATTATCCGGTGCCTAAATTTCCGGGTGCCTAATTATCTGGGTGCCTAAATATCCGGGTGCCTAATTATCTGGGTGCCTAAATATCCAGATACCGATTACTTATGCCTATTCTGTGACCGCAGTTGTGTATCAAGGATTGGCCTCAACATAATCTTCAAATACAAAAACAAAACTTAATAAAATACTTAGAAAGACACAAAGATAAAGGCACATTCTGTCACGTCCCTAGTGACACCTCATTGTCCACAAAATGAGGACATTGTACCTATCTCAAATCAGGTCAGCGTACCCACGCTTAAATGCCAAAAAGATGCCGATTAATACTTAGCTCAAGACTACAGCAGGGAAACAAAATTAGCATAGCTTAAATTACAAAAACAGTTCCTAGTGACACCTCATTGTTCACAAAATGAGCACATTGTACCTATCTCAAATCAGGTCAGCGCACTCACGCTTTAATGCCATAAAGACGCCGATTAAAGCTTAGTTCAAGGCTACAGCAGGGAAACATAATTAACCTAGGTTAAATTACATAAACAATTAAAAGGAAAATTAAATGTAAACGGGTCAAGTAGTCAAGGATGGGTATTGAATTGTCACTGTTCTTTAGCCTAAATAAAGATATAAAAGGTGGAGTGTTAGCTTGAGACCGGGAGAGAGCTAGAAAGTTAGGCTTAGAAGTCGATAAGTTTTAAAGTAAATGTTTACTCATTTTATTGAACATTTTCACTGAATCCTGTATCTGTTTTATATATCTTTGTACGTACATTTATTGTTTCAAGTTCAAGTTTTAAATAATTAAAACTCAAGAAAACCTATCAGCACTTTGTTACTTCATTGATTATTAAAGTGTTTGAACTATAATCAAGGCACCTCCGAACCCACATATAGCATCAAGAACTCCAAGTTAAATAAACACAATAAACACGTGACACATTCCTAGTTCCATATGCTAGGATTAATTTGAATTAATTTTTGAAGTATCGATAAGATACGTCTTTAACTCAAGAAAACATTAAGAAACTGGAACAGACATAAAAAAGAGCAGTGAGATTCATAACAAATGAATATTCACATTTGACTAGAGTAACACCTATAGTAAAATCACTAAATTTAGAAAACCTTCAGGACAGAAGACTCAAAAGTAAAGTAGCAATTATACATAAAACACTGAACCATAATCTTCAAATACAAAAACAAAATTTAATAAAATACTCTGAAAGACACAAAGATAAAGGCACATTCCTCATCCCATATGCTAGGACAAATTTGTACAAATACTCCTTCTTCCCTAGTGCTATTAGAGCATGGAATGGGTTGCCTGAGCTAGCTAGGAAAACCAATGACTTGGCAGAATTTAAGTCATTGATTAATATACATGACTAAATGCATGACGCTTAGGACGTAATCATCTTCTTTTTTGAAGTAACGTCTGTATTATATAAGATAAAAAGATAAGATTTTTCTCCTTTTTTTAATAGGGGGGTGACATTAGCTTCTTTCCAGTCCTTTGGTACTCTGCCCTGGTTAAGTGAAGCTTGAAAGAGTATTTTGAACACTGGGGCTAGCTCATTGCTTAGTTCTTTGAGTAATCTAGCTAGAATACCATCAGGTCCAGACCCTTTATTTGGTTTGGTGTTGGCTAATAGTTTTTGAATTCCATTTTCTTGTACTACTATATCTTCTATGTTGTGTACTTGGTTCAAATTCAGTAATATGTCTTTGTCTCCTGGGGCTGAGAATGCTGATGCAAAGTATTTGTTTAGGATGTTTGCTTTAGTTTCATTATCCTTATGTATTATGTCATGTTCATCTTTTAATGGCGCTATGCCTGTTGTTTCCATTTTCTTAGACTTAATGTATGACCATAGGTTTTTGTTGTTATCTTTAGATATTACATTGTTTATGTATTCACTCTTTAGCTGTCTGCTTACTTTTTGGGTTAAGTGTTTAATTTTTATATACTCTTTGTAAACTCTTTCTGCCTTAGTTTCTTTAAATATTCTATATAGGTTTTCCTTCTGTTTACAAAGCTTCTTTAGTATATTATTAAACCAGCATTTATTTATTTTGTTTGATGTGTATGTAGTTGGTATATGATTTTCTATAATGCTTTTAAGATGGTTTTTAATGAAATTCCAGAGGTCATCGACTGGTTGGTTAATGCCTTTTTCTAATAAGAATGTTTGTTGAAAGTTTAATGCAGCTTGGTGTAGTTGTGTTAGGTTACATTTATTCCAGAGTAAGATTTTTCTTTTGGGTTTTGAATTGGCTACTGCTTTTATCTGACTGTGTATTTTTATGATCTCATGGTCTGATAGACCAGGAATAATATCAGAATCAACTACTAATCCAGGTCTGTTGGTTAAGAAGAGATCTAATCTGTTGTTTAATCTGGTTGGCTTTTTAATGATTTGATCTAAACTTAGGTTGTGCAAAGTTTCTATGAAAAGCTCATTTATGTCCTTAAGGTTTTGGTGTTTATCTATGGTTAGTGTTTTCCAATTTATATCAGGTAGGTTGAAATCATCCATAATCCAAAAAACTGCATTTTTATTTGTCTCTCTAAGTGTAGTAATCTGATTACATAGTTCCTGCATGTATTCTAAACTAGAATTTGGTGGTCTGTAAATGCTGCCTATTATTAGGGATGTTGAGGTGGTATTAATTTTACATAATGTTGATTCTATATTTTTTGAGTTAGATAAGGTAATTTCTTCTGCGATAAGAGTGTTTTTTATTGCTAGAATTTTTGCAAATGCCACCATTCTAGATTTTTAGCAAATTGTGCTCATCAAAAATGAAAGTAAATGGGTCGTTCTTTTTTTCCCCATGGCTAGTGAGGTTTTTTAAATAAAACAAAAAACAGTTGTTTACCCTGATTTCTTCTAAAATAGCCTCAGCATCTGATCTGTTGCCGAGAAGTTTCGACCTATCAAATGAAAGATGAATGCGTGAAACTGTTGTGTTCATCCAATATTCTGCTTCTTCAATCTCTTGAAAGTACTAAAAACAATAACAGTAAAAATATTTAACAGGTTTTATTTTCTACTTTTAAATTGACAGGTATGAATAAAAAAAAGAGCAAATAAACAGAGCAACTCTTAAAGATAGGATATGATTAAAAGTACCTCCTGGTAGCCTGCAGCGTTTCTTAAATGAACTTCAGCACATTGCATAACTTGGAAAATCCAACGCCAATTTTGTCTCACAGATGAAATGCAGTTCTAATGAAAAGTGAAGCACAGTCATATCAGCAAGAAGAACATTTAAAAGCAATGTAAAAAAATAACAACAACAAACAAATACAAAATTCAAATTATTAGCTAATCACTATGACACCATGTAGAACATTTGTGTTTATACAAATAACAAACTAGTGTTTAAGAGGGAAGACATATTAGGAACTCAGTTTACTACATAAACACAAGGGGTGTTGCACTGATGTGCTAGTGTGCAAATGTACATATAATACCAATATGTTACATATTACATAGGCCTACTTATGATCATAACTCTCTAATAAAAGATTAAATAGAATATTGGGCTTCAGTTGTTTTTAAAAAAATATCATCTGATTAGAAGAATATATATATATCCACAGCCATCTATTATGATAATGAAAAATATGCAAAAGTGGTCAGTTTTCACACACCATCGACAGTTCTATTAAACTATTCTAGTTTTATAATTGTGATAGTGACTAACATTATTTACACACTTCAAAATGCATACCCAATTTCATTGCCCATAATAACAAATATTAACTCAACATGAGCTCATAGAAACTTGTATGAAACATATACAAAATACATATAACTGATATCAATACATATATATTATAAAAGTACAAAGTAAAGTTCCCCTTTCAGACTTGTGGTCTATAGGGCAGATGATGTAAAGGTCATCTGTTTTTGTGGCCTATGGTTAACGAGGGTGTCATGTGGCCAGCACAATGACCAACTGCCTTTACTTTTCCCCAACTAACGTCAGGTACCCATTAGAGCTGGGTGGACTCAGAGGTGCCAGATGATCCCAAAATTAAAAATCCCAATCTTCACAAGGATTTAAACCCCAGTCCCCGGTTCGGAAGCCAAGTGCTTTGCCGCTAAGCCACTGCACCTCCACATATATATTATACATACACTTTATAAACATATAGTGTACCTGTGCTGTTCTTGCTAGACTTTCATTTGATTGTGTGGGTCCACCTTTTTGTTGAGTGACATCACTGGTATTGACTAAGTGAACAGCCCTAGAATCAAACTCAGTTGATATATTCTAAAACAAAAAAAATTAGAAAGATCTTTAAGATATGTATAAAATAATATTTTCAATTTATAATGCATTCCAAAATTAGCATAACAATATGCCTGGAAATGTAGGCCGTCTAAAATTAGCACTTACTTGAACTAAATCTTCCAAGGCAGCTATTTGATTGATAACTTCTAAACAAGAATTCCTTTTCTCTGAAAGTGCCTTCAAGCAAAAGTAATTAGAAATAGTAAAATAATTAATGAATAATACAAACATTGTTTCAGAAATTAACTGTATTACTTTTAGAAACATGGAGAGGGAGCATAAAGGAAGGATCCCGTATTGCAGTTGGCATACACACTAGAAGTAGAAAAAGGGTGAAAGTGAAACAGCACCTGGTGATTTCATATGCCCAACCTGCGACCATAGCTGTGTATCAAGGAAGTCACACAAGAAGTTGCAAAGGGAAAGGATTTTCCAACTAGATGTAAGCTGCCACAGAGACACACACACACAGAGACTTTCAAACTAAAAGATAAGCCTTGTTGCTTTAAAATAGACACTTAGAAGCACAAAAATAAAAAAAAAAAGTCATTATTACTGATTGGTCCAAATTAATTAATTTTAATATTATTGATTGGCCAAAATGGTTTAGTAATCCGCCATTGTTTTTACTATGGACCTTAATATGAAAAAAAAAGAAACAACAATGATTGGCTTTAATTTTACTTTTTAGAAGAGTTCTAGGGCATTAATAGGGAGCACTATCGTTTTTACACTTCGTCAAAAGGCTTGACACAGATTTTAAAGCCAGTATTACCTTTACAGAATTATAGTTTCCATCCAATTCTCTGGCAGACTTATCATCCACATTCTAAAATTAAAAACCATAACAAAAAAAATATGAAATAATGTTTTATATATGACTTTCATAAAGAGTCCCAAGCTAACTATTTCAATAAGATAAATATCTCGTGGGAGGAATGGTGGTAACTGAGTGGTAAAGCATTTGGTTTCTTGGGGTCTTGGGTAAGAATCTCAGTAAAGACTGGGATTTTGAATTTCTGCATTTTTCGGGACGTCCATAAGTCCAACCTACTCAAATGTATACCAGACATGAGTTGGGGAAAGTAAAGGTGCTGGTCACAGGACAAACTCATCAAGCGTTGTCCATAGAAACATTTCACCTTTACATCATTTGCCCTCTAGATCACAAAGTATGAAAGGGGTAAATTGAATACTTTTTTTATATAAAGACCTGAATCATAAGAGATAACGAAAATTTATCTATTTCAATAGCTTTTATAGTTGTCTGAACAAAGTTCTTTATAAAATATATAATAATATATAATATGCTTTAAGTGTTATTAAGTCCATGCTATTGGGGAAGACTATGATACAGAGGTCCCGCTAAGTTTGGTGTCTACACCATCATCTCTTCCCAAAATAAACTTTGCCAATTAAATATATTTTGTTCGTTTATTCCTAAGTTGAAGCAAAAAACCATTTACATACATTCATTTATTGGTACACCACACTAATATATGCGCCAATTTTTTTAATTTTATGCAAACAGTTGTTTTTTTACTTGAGATTGGTGTTAGCACCTTATAGCACCTCCCCCCCCCCCATGCAACACTAAGGACTTAGTATGAAATATAAAATGAAGAGGATAAAGTCAAAAGCCATTGAGAATACTCAGCATTATTGCAAGTATCGATCTGAACCCCGAGTTTTAAATCCAAAATTATTCTTCTACCATGAGGCGCAGTGGCTGATAGATAAAGTGATTGGCTTCTGAACCAGGGTCCCGGGTTAGAATCCTAGTAAAGATTTTTGGGCATCTCTGAGTACACCTGACATTAATAAGGTTGGTTGTTGTGCTGGCCACATGACACCCTAGTTAACTGTAGGCCACATAAACAGATGAAATTTACAACATCTGTCCTATAGATCGCAAAAGTCTGAAAGGGGAAATTTGATTTTTTTTCTATTCATCCATCATTCTCTTTTCTGGGTAGGCTATCATCCACCCCCCACCCGATTTTGAAAAACATTCTCTATAAAAAAAAAAAAAAAGGTTGAATTTTCTCACCTCAGATTTCAGTGCCGAATCTACTTTGTCTCGAAAGTTGATGATATCTTTCACTTTGGCTTGCTGTCTGGCTAAAGTCTCAAGAACACCCAATCTACCTTTACCGAAAGATGCACTCTCCATTTCCGTCTGGGGAGACAAAATTAGAAAATAGTTTATATCTGAGCAATTTCTGACACATAGATATAGACCTAGACTCAATATGAACTTCAAACTTTGCCTTTTTAAGTCGCGGTGTTGTAGAGACCTAATACGTGGAAAAAAGAATTTAAAAAAATAACTATTTGAGAATCAATATACTTTTTTATAAAGCTTATATCAACTCACTTTGTCTGTCTGTCTGTCTGTCTGTCCATCTGTTTGCACATGTTTTTTTCTCCCATTTCCCATTCTCGGATCAAGTTAAAACTTTGTACAATTATTCATTAAACCTGACAAGGCTTAAACATCAGTCAAAGCAAGACTAAGATACTTGTCCAAACACAAACACTGCACCTCAAGTAAGCATTAATGGCCAACCACTAGAAATTGTTGATCACTTTTGTTACCTTGGCTTCAATATATCCAACAACGCTCTGCTGGATAAAGACATAAACAACAGGATAGCCAAGGCAATGGCCACCATGTCACGGTTGCAAAAAAGCGTGTAGGAAAACATATTGCTGACTATCAATACTTAAGCTCTGTTTGTTGAGCACCTTGCTGGCAGGAAAAAAAGCTGAATATCTTCCACCTCCGATGCCTAAGGCGGATCTTTAAAATAAGGTGGCAAGATAAGATAACCAATGAGAAAGTGCTACGAAGAGCGTGGTGACAGGACATCTGCTTTTTTATCAGCAGCAGACGCCTTGGCTGGCTTGGCCACGTTCGTATAATGTCAGTAGGTCGACTTCCACAGGACATCCTGTATGGCGATCTAATAGAAGGCAGGAGAGCCGCTGGTCATCCACTTTTACGTTATACGGATGTATGCAAACGCGACATGAAGCTCTTCAAAATCGACACTAGCAGCTGGGAAGAGATGTCACTGGATAGATCCACATGGAGAGAGGGCATAAAGGAAGGGTCACGGATTGCAGATGTCATACAAAACAGGTAAAAATGCAACGGCGCCTGGTGATTACATATGCCCAACCTGCGATCGCAGCTGTGTATCAAGGATTGGCCTCTTTAGTCACACAAGAAGTTGCAAGGGGAAAAGATCGTCTCTTGAGACGTAAAATGCCACAGATATATATGTATGGATTTTGTCCCCTTGTTACGTTTTTTCTCCCACTTCCCGTTCTTTGATCAAGTGTTGAAATTTCACATAATTATTCATAGTCGATAACAATACACGAATCAATCCAAAAATTAACCAATTGTTTAATCAATTAGTACTTATTACTATTTTTATATAGCAGAAAGGGAGATAAATCCCATATTTTTCAGATAAATGGCAGTACTTAGCGGTTCATTCCCTTAGATAAGCTTTGTTTTTAAAAAGTATTATTTTTTGTATTGCTTTTTGATTGACTAGTTCCAAAACTTTACAAATTAATCCTTTTATAAAATCATGGCTTTTATATAGCGCTACTGGGGGGGGGGGAGGGGGTATCTGGGAGAATGTTTTCCGTGCTGCCTTTAGGCGCTCAGTAAACACAACTCTGCTCTAGTCGAACCTCGAGCCCCCTTTATAGATACCCAAGCCAAGTTCAAACGTACTTGTCCTCTCGACTACGCTTATTGACAAATTACAAATAATGCGTATGTGTGTATTGATTACACTATACATAATACAGACTATGTAAGTCGGCCTACTTTTGTTTTGTAATTAAGATAAGTGTATTAGTATAAAAAACAAGGTTACAAAAGACAGTTTGTGTGGAAACACAAACTCAAAATCGGCGCCCGAAGTGCTTTACCCAGACAGGCTTCAATATTTTCAGAAAGAACATCCGAATGAAATTATATCAAAGACAAATGAGAGATAAGAACGGAGATTAAGAAGATTAACAGATCTTGTATAGTGCCCCAACGGTTCAAGAGATCAAAGGATAGGTGAAAGTAAATGTAAAGTTAGATGTGAACCTGGCCTAACTAGTTCTATAGTCTATAGGGCAGATGATGTAAAGTTCATCTGTTTTTATGGCCTACGGTTAACGAGGGTGTCATGTAGCCAGCACAACGACCAACCGCCTTTACTTTTCCCCAACTAATGTCAGGTACCCATTAGAGCTGAATGGACTCACGAGGCGCCCAAAGATTCCAAAGTTAAAAATCCAGTCTTCACCAGGATTCGAACCCGGGACCCCCGGTTCGGAAGCCAAGCGCTTTACCGCTCAGCCACCGCGCCTCCCCTGGCCTAACTGATGTCTTCTAATTGATCTAATTTTTGAAAAGGCTCAATCTCTTATTCAAATAAAAAAAAAAAATCCGGAATAAAAGAAGTTCAGGAAAATGAAATTTATAAGATTACTATTCATTTTAAATTAGGTCTAACTTATAGTGCATACTAATTAGCGTTTTCTCTTTAAAAAAATACTTGCAAAACTGATTTTAAAAATTAGATTTTTCGCTTTCAGAAAAAAAAAGTAGCCGTTGCATCAGAACTTTGAATGGTCTAAAATATTGTGATGTCCGATTTTCACTATATTTTCTAGTTTACGAGATCTAAACGGGACGGACAGACAGACATTTCACACAAAACTAATAGTCTTTTCCCCTTCGGGGTCCGCTAAAAACGAATTGTTTATTTAATTATAATAACTTAAAATAGCTGACATACAGAAAACTAAAGCAGCAGTTGGACCTAATTTTAGTGCACTACAAAACTATGTTGAAATTGGTTTTTCAATAGGGCTTTTAGTTTTTGAGATCCAAATGTGACAGACGGACAGACACTTTCGGGGGCTGCTAATAATAGTACCGGTAACAAAAATAAACAAAACTTCCACACTACATTCCAAATTTCTGTCTGTATTTGAATGTATTCATAATCACGAGTTATTTTAGGGAGTTCATTTTTGTTGGGTTGCGACAATGTCGGTGTTTGATCGTCATGTGTTTAAAACACGTAGGCGTTTACTTCAATAGCATTCTAAAGAGAAGAATTATTTGAATATGACACGCTTTATCAGTGTTGGAGGGAACGCCTGTCGAAGGGAAGCACTCGTCTTTACTGTGACTGGATATAATATATAATGACGTTCTGTAAGATTAAATCTGTGATAATGTGTACCTATGTTTGCTTTCAGTGGCGTAACTGGGGGGAGGGGGCTGCACTGGGTGACACCCATCAGGGTCAAAGTAAAATTAAGGCTATTCTTTAATATTAGTCTATGTACTCTTATACAGATAATAGAGAGGAAGTGGAGATGGATTGGTCACACCCTTAGAAAAGATACCAGCAACAGAGCTAGGCAGGCCTTAGAGTGGAACCCCCAGGGAACAAGACGCAGAGGAAGACCAAAAGAACGTGGCGACGCAGTGTACTAGAGGAAGCCGAGAGGACAGGAAAGAGCTGGGAAACCATAAAAAAAAACTCGCAAGCGACCGTGGAGAGGGGTGTGTTTTTGTCGAGGCCCTATGTTCCATGAGGAACCTAAAGGAGTGATGATGATGATGTACTCTTACAATGATTGTAAAAGCTGGACACTGAAACCTTCCAAGTCGGACAAAATCATTCAAGCCTTTGAGAGTCAACGTTACAGAATACTAGCCAACACTCTAGCTGGCAGAAAGAATAAACTCCTCAAATCGAAAGCCTGGCTGTCTCGTTCATAATATAAGAAAGGCTGTTAAAAGTTATCTTTCAAGCATGAAGAAAGGGTCGTCCAGAGAAAATCTTACAGAACAACGTGAAAGAAAGGACCGGCCTTTCTCTTGATATCCAGCTCAAAACAGCTGCTGACCAGGAAAAATGGAGGGATTTGGTTACGCGAACTGTCACAGCACCCTATTACGAAAGTCAAGGGACAGATGACGATGATAATTGATCGAATAAACACAACATTATTACCAATGATTTAGAAATTAACATATGAAATGAAGTTTTAACTGATTTACAAGTACTCTCTGTCTTTTAAAATATGGCATACTCTTAAATATCAGTAAAAAATTTTTTATTAATAAATGTATTTATATTAAAGCTTTGGAAAAAGAGTAAGGGCCTCCTCAACAATGCTGCCCCAGGGCCTCAACATATTTAAGATCTGGCCCTGACTATATACATAATAATTGACGTCTAGATTACATGCCATGTCTTCTGTTCTAAATATCACAATATGTCACATATCTTGACGTTACTGAAGTGGATGTTCTTCTTCTCGCGTGTCACAGAAGAAGTGCCAACTTAATTTGTGTTCGCCCAACCGCGACGTAGCGTTTTAATAAATCTGTGATCATTTCTAGCGTGACCAGAGCATGCCCCCTGCCCTCTTACAAATTTTTATGGAAAATAATGTTTACGATTCATGATGTAAGGTGACATGTAAAACTAGTGGCTTGAAAACGAAGGACGATTTAGCATAAAATAATTAAACTATCATTCTTGTTAACGTTAAAATGCATTGAAAAATGTTTTTGTTTAGAAATAAAGTAGGTCTAGGCTCATAAGAAAGTATTTCTAAAAGGCATGCCTTAGAGTAAAATCAAGTTAATAAGCATTTGTTTTTAAAAATCAGATTTTTGTTTAAATAGGTAGGTTGGTAGATATTTAGGTAGATATAGATAGATAGATAGATAGATAGATATCTTATATAATACAGACGTTACTTCAAAAAAGAAGATGATTACGTCCTACGCATCATGCATTTAGTCATGCATATTAACCAATGACTTAAATTCTGCCAAGTCACTGGTTTTCCTGGATAGCTCAGGCAACCCATTCCATGCTCTAATAGCACTAGGGAAGAAGGAGTATTTGTACAAATTGTTCTAGCATATGGGACGAGGAATGTGCCTTTATCTTTGTGTCTTTTAGAGTATTTTATTAAATTTTGTTTTTGAATTTGAAGATTATGGTTCAGTGTTTTATGTATCATTGCTACTTTACTTTTGAGTCTTCTGTCCTAAAGGCTTTCTAAATTTAATGATTTTACTATAGGTATATACTATACTCTAGTCAAATGTGAATATTCATTTGTTATGAATCTCACTGCTCTATTTTGTGTCTGTTCCAGTTTCTTAATGTTTTCTTGAGTTGAGCGGTCCCAAACGGAGGATGCATATTCTATTATTGGCCTAACCATGATAGATAGATAGATAGATCTCTCAAACTTTTAATTGTAGGCATCTGTCACAGAAAACCAGATTATGTTCTTACCTGTGTCTGAAACAGCCATTCCATGCAGCGTTGTACTTCTGACTTGGCCATTTTCTTCTGGAAACAAAAAATAGAAAAGACATGAAAACGGCTAGTTTAAAAAAAAGGCAAACAAAGTTAACTTAGGTTACCATAAAGAAATAGACGAGCTTTTTGTTTTTTAATTTTAGACTCGGTCAAGTAAATAGTCAAATCTTAATTGCTCAAAATACAAAGACAAGACTCGAATTTGTCTCTACATGACTGACATAAACAACCTTTATTTGCAAACAAAAATTTACGAAGGCAGTTAAACTTTTATAGATCTCTTATATAAGAGTTGAGAGATATAAAGTAGCTCTTTAATGGAAAAGTTGAGACACGAGGTAGCTCTCTAATGGAAGAGTTGAGAAACTTGAGGTAGCTCTGTAATAGAGGAGTTGAGACACACGACGTAGCTCTCTAACGGAAGAGTTGAGTCACACAAGGTAGCTAGACACATGAGGTAGCGCTCTAACGGAAGAGTTGAGACACACAAGGTAGCTCTCTAACGGAAGAGTTGAGACACACGAGGTAGCTAGACACATTAGGTAGCTCTATAACGGAAGAGTTGAAACACACAAGATAGCTCTCTAACGGAAGGGTTGAGATACACGAGGTAGCTCTCTAAAGGAAGAGTTGAGACACACAAGGTAGCTCTCTAACGGAAGAGTTGAGATACACGAGGAAGCTAGCCACACGAGGTAGCTCTCTAACGAAAGAGCTGAGATACACGATGTAGCTAGACACATGAGGTAGCTAGACACATGAGGTAGCTAGACGCATGAGGTAGCTAGACACATGAGGTATCTAGACACATGAGGTAGCTCTCTAACGGAAGAGCTGAGATACACGATGTAGCTAGAAACATGAGGTAGCTAGACACATGTAGAAGCTAGACACACGAGGAAGCTAGACACATGAGGTAGCTAGACAAATGAGGTAGCTAGACACATGAGGTAGCTCTCTAACGGAAGAGTTGAGATACACGAAGTAGCTAGACACACGAGGTAGCTAGACAGATGAGGTAGCTAGACACATGAGGTAGCTAGACACATGAGGTAGCTAGATACACGAGGAAGCTAGACACTCGAGGTAGCTCTCTAACGGAAGAGTTTAGATACACGAGGTAACTAGACACATGAGGTAGCTCACTAACGGAATATTTGAGATACACGAGGTAGCTAGACACACGAGGTAGCTCTTTAACGGAAGAGTTGAGATACACGAGGTAGCTAGACACATGAAATAGCTCTCTAACGGAAGAGTTAAGATACACGAGGTAGCTAGACACGCAAGGTAGCTCTCTAACGGAAGAGTTGAGATACACGAGGAACTTAGAGAGATGAGGTAGCTAGACACACGAGGTAGCTAGACACACGAGGTAGCTAGACACATGAGGTACCTAGACACATGAGGTAGCTAGACACATGAGGTAGCTAGACACATGAGGTAGCTAGACACATGAGGTAGCTAGACACATGAGGTAGCTAGACACATGAGGTAGCTAGATACACGAGGAAGCTAGACACTCGAGGTAGCTCTCTAACGGAAGATTTGAGATACACGAGGTAACTAGACACACGAGGTAGCTCTCTAACGGAAGAGTTAAGATACACGAGGTAGCTAGACACGCAAGGTAGCTCTCTAACGGAAGAGTTGAGATACACGAAGAACTTAGAGAGATGAGGTAGCTAGACACACGAGGTAGCTAGACACATGAGGTAGCTCTCTAACGGAAGAGTTGAGATACACGAGGTAGCTAGACACACGAGGTAGCTAGACACATGAGGTACCTAGACACATGAGGTAGCTAGACATATGAGGTACCTAGACACATGAGGTAGCTAGATACACGAGGAAGCTAGACACTCGAGGTAGCTCTCTAACAGAAGAGTTAAGATACACGAGGTAGCTAGACACGCAAGGTAGCTCTCTAACGGAAGAGTTGAGATACACGAGGAACTTAGACACATGAGGTAGCTAGACACACGAGGTAGCTAGACACATGAGGTAGCTCTCTAACAAAAGAGTTGAGATACACGAGGTAGCTAGACACACGAGGTAGCTAGACACACGAGGTAGCTAGACACACGAGGTAGCTAGACACATGAGGTAGCTAGACACATGAGGTAGCTAGACACATGAAGCAGTTCTCTAACAGAAGAGTTGAGATACACGAGGTAGCTAGACACACGAGGTAGCTAGACACACGAGGTAGCTAGACACATGAGGTAGCTAGACATATGAGGTAGCTAGACACATGAGGTAGCTAGACACATGAGGTAGCTAGATACACGAGGAAGCTAGACACTCGAGGTAGCTCTCTAACGGAAGAGTTAAGATACACGAGGTAGCTAGACACGCAAGGTAGCTCTCTAACGGAAGAGTTGAGATACACGAGGAACTTAGACACATGAGGTAGCTAGACACACGAGGTAGCTAGACACATGAGGTAGCTCTCTAACAAAAGAGTTGAGATACACGAGGTAGCTAGACACACGAGGTAGCTAGACACACGAGGTAGCTAGACACACGAGGTAGCTAGACACATGAGGTAGCTAGACACATGAGGTAGCTAGACACATGAAGTAGCTCTCTAACGGAAGAGTTGAGATACACGAGGTAGCTAGACACATGAAGTAGCTAGACACATGAGGTAGCTAGACACATGAGGTAGCTCTCTAACAAAGAGTTGAGATACACGAGGTATCTAGACACATGTGGTAGCTAGACACATGAGGTAGCTCTCTAACGGAAGAGTTGAGATACACGAGGTAGCTAGACACCTGAGGTAGCTAGACACATGAGGTAGCTAGACACATGAGGTAGCTCTCTAACGGAAGAGCTGAGATACACGAAGTAGCTAGACACATGAGGTAGCTAGACACATGAGGAAGCTAGACACATGAGGTAGCTAGACACATGAGGTAGCTAGACACATGAGGTAGCTAGACACATGTAGTAGCTAGACACATGTAGTAGCTAGACACATGGGGAAGCTAGACACATGAGGTAGCTAGACAAATGAGGTAGCTCTCTAACGGAAGAGTTGAGATACACGAGGTAGCTAGACACATGATGTAGCTCTCTAACGGAAGAGTTGAGATGCACGAGGTAGCTAGACACCTGAGGTAGCTAGACACATGAGGTAGCTAGACACATGAAGTAGCTCTCTAACGGAAGAGTTGAGATACACGAGGTAGCTAGACACACGAGGTAGCTCTCTAACGGAAGAGTTGAGATACACGAGGAACTTAGACACATGAGGTAGCTAGACACACGAGGTAGCTAGACACACGAGGTAGCTAGACACATGAGGTAGCTCTCTAACTGAAGAGTTGAGATACACGAGGTAGCTAGACATACGAGGTAGCTAGACACACGAGGTAGCTAGACACATGAGGTAGCTAGACACATGAGGTAGCTAGACACATGAGGTAGCTAGACGCATGAGGTAGCTAGACACATGTAGTAGCTAGACACATGTAGTAGCAAGACACATGAGGAAGCTAGAAACATGAGGTAGCTAGACAAATGAGGTAGCTCTCTAACGGAAGAGTTGAGATACACGAGGTAGCTAGACACATGAGGTAGCTAGACACATGATGTAGCTCTCTAACGGAAGAGTTTAGATACACGAGGTAGCTAGACACACGAGGTAGCTAGACACATGAGGTAGCTAGACACATGAGATAGCTCTCTAACGGAAGATTTGAGATACACGAGGTAGCTAGACACACGAGGTAGCTCTCTAACGGAAGAGTTGAGATACACGAGGTAGCTAGACACACGAGGTAGCTAGACACATGAGGTAGCTAGACACACGAGGTAGCTAGACACATGAGGTAGCTAGACACATGAGGTAGCTAGACACATGAAGTAGCTAGACACACGAGGTAGCTAGACACATGAGGTAGCTAGACACATGAGGTAGCTAGACACATGAAGCAGTTCTCTAACAGAAGAGTTGAGATACACGAGGTAGCTAGACACACGAGGTAGCTAAACACACGAGGTAGCTAGACACATGAGGTAGCTAGACATATGAGGTAGCTAGACACATGAGGTAGCTAGACACATGAGGTAGCTAGATACACGAGGAAGCTAGACACTCGAGGTAGCTCTCTAACGGAAGAGTTAAGATACACGAGGTAGCTAGACACGCAAGGTAGCTCTCTAACGGAAGAGTTGAGATACACGAGGAACTTAGACACATGAGGTAGCTAGACACACGAGGTAGCTAGACACATGAGGTAGCTCTCTAACAAAAGAGTTGAGATACACGAGGTAGCTAGACACACGAGGTAGCTAGACACACGAGGTAGCTAGACACACGAGGTAGCTAGACACATGAGGTAGCTAGACACATGAGGTAGCTAGACACATGAAGTAGCTCTCTAACGGAAGAGTTGAGATACACGAGGTAGCTAGACACATGAAGTAGCTAGACACATGAGGTAGCTAGACACATGAGGTAGCTCTCTAACAAAGAGTTGAGATACACGAGGTATCTAGACACATGTGGTAGCTAGACACATGAGGTAGCTCTCTAACGGAAGAGTTGAGATACACGAGGTAGCTAGACACCTGAGGTAGCTAGACACATGAGGTAGCTAGACACATGAGGTAGCTCTCTAACGGAAGAGCTGAGATACACGAAGTAGCTAGACACATGAGGTAGCTAGACACATGAGGAAGCTAGACACATGAGGTAGCTAGACACATGAGGTAGCTAGACACATGAGGTAGCTAGACACATGTAGTAGCTAGACACATGTAGTAGCTAGACACATGGGGAAGCTAGACACATGAGGTAGCTAGACAAATGAGGTAGCTCTCTAACGGAAGAGTTGAGATACACGAGGTAGCTAGACACATGATGTAGCTCTCTAACGGAAGAGTTGAGATGCACGAGGTAGCTAGACACCTGAGGTAGCTAGACACATGAGGTAGCTAGACACATGAAGTAGCTCTCTAACGGAAGAGTTGAGATACACGAGGTAGCTAGACACACGAGGTAGCTCTCTAACGGAAGAGTTGAGATACACGAGGAACTTAGACACATGAGGTAGCTAGACACACGAGGTAGCTAGACACACGAGGTAGCTAGACACATGAGGTAGCTCTCTAACTGAAGAGTTGAGATACACGAGGTAGCTAGACATACGAGGTAGCTAGACACACGAGGTAGCTAGACACACGAGGTAGCTAGACACATGAGGTAGCTAGACACATGAGGTAGCTAGACACATGAGGTAGCTAGACGCATGAGGTAGCTAGACACATGTAGTAGCTAGACACATGTAGTAGCTAGACACATGAGGAAGCTAGAAACATGAGGTAGCTACACAAATGAGGTAGCTCTCTAACGGAAGAGTTGAGATACACGAGGTAGCTAGACACATGAGGTAGCTAGACACATGATGTAGCTCTCTAACGGAAGAGTTTAGATACACGAGGTAGCTAGACACACGAGGTAGCTAGACACATGAGGTAGCTAGACACATGAGATAGCTCTCTAACGGAAGATTTGAGATACACGAGGTAGCTAGACACACGAGGTAGCTCTCTAACGGAAGAGTTGAGATACACGAGGTAGCTAGACACACGAGGTAGCTAGACACATGAGGTAGCTAGACACACGAGGTAGCTAGACACATGAGGTAGCTAGACACATGAGGTAGCTAGACACATGAAGTAGCTCTCTAACGGAAGAGTTGAGATACACGAGGTAGCTAGATACATGAGGTAGCTAGACACATGAGGTAGCTAGACACATGAGGTAGCTCTCTAACGAAGAGTTGAGATACACGAGGTATCTAGACACATGAGGTAGCTAGACACATGAGGTAGCTAGACACATGAGGTAGCTCTCTAACGGAAGAGTTGAGATACACGAGGTAGCTAGACATCTGAGGTAGCTAGACACCTGAGGTAGCTAGACACATGAGAAAGCTCTCTAACATAAGATTTGAGATACACGAGGTAGCTAGACACACGAGGTAGCTCTCTAACGGAAGAGTTAAGATACACGAGGTAGCTAGACACGCAAGGTAGCTCTCTAACGGAAGAGTTGAGATACACGAGGAACTTAGACACATGAGGTAGCTAGACACACGAGGTAGCTAGACACATGAGGTAGCTCTCTAACGGAAGAGTTGAGATACACGAGGTAGCTAGACACACGAGGTAGCTAGACACACGAGGTAGCTAGACACATGAGGTAGCTAGACACATGAGGTAGCTAGACACATGAAGTAGCTCTCTAACGGAAGAGTTGAGATACACGAGGTAGCTAGACACATGAGGTAGCTAGACACATGAGGTAGCTCTCTAACGAAGAGTTGAGATACACGAGGTATCTAGACACATGAGGTATCTAGACACATGAGGTAGCTAGACACATGAGGTAGCTAGACACACGAGGAAGTGTCAAATGTCCAATAGAATAAATTGTGTCCTTTTTTTTGAAAACCTCTCAACATCTCACATCCTCCCCCCCCCCCCCCCCCAAAAAAAATGTAAGTAGTTCGGACTAAGGACGCTGATGCTGCTTTAAGCTACTGATCTCGCTTTACATATGACTGAATAGATTTCTAAATTTTGAGACTTGATGAAACCGGGAAAACAGAAATATTGATGTCGTGACGTAATATGGAAAGTTCCACCCATTTTTATGGCAGTTAAGCCCCCTTACCCCAAACAGATCTACTCTTATTTGTTGTAAAGTGCGTTCACAGTGGGGTACTCCAAGTTACTTGATTGTGTACAAGAGAAATGAAACACAACCCAAAACACTCGGTTCGACAGACAGAGACGTATTCCTTTAGAGTTTTCTACTATCAGAATCATTGAGGTGAAGCTTTTATAAGGAGTTCACTAGATTTTCTTTCAGAGCATTCATAGGTTAAAGACGTGCGTGTGTGTGTGTGAGAGAGAGAGATATATATAGAGATATATATACATATACCGGTATATAGAGAGAGTATGTGTGTTATTTGGAGAATTAAAGTCTTTATTAAAGTCCGCCAGGGACATACGTCTAGTAGATTGTGAAACCGCTCAGGGTCCTTAGGGGAGCCTCGGTTTCGTAAGCTTAAAAATGTAAATAAAGTTTAAAAAGTATGTAAAGTTAACAAAACAAGGAAAATGACATTTATTTTACAAGTATTTAAAATGAAGTTGAAGAAGCTTTTCTTTTTGCAGCTGTTGAATGGTAAGGTTAATAGTGTTTGGCGTAGGTGGTTGAGGGCGCAACCATTTTCTCATGTAACCAGCTAATGGCTGCATCTTTTATGATGGGAGTGGTATTGAGAACTTTTTCGAAATGCTGCGGCCAGAATTTCAGAATCTTTTCCTTAGTTCAGTCACATCACCATTTAATAGGGTAGAATGAGCTTGACTAAGTGGACCCATTGACCTCATTTATGGTATAAAAGCCAGCAGAGGTTTATAAAAAAGGTGGACAAGACCTGATTGAAAGACTTCACAAGCTGTAGGAAAGTGATACTATGCCACAAGACTTTAAAGATGCCATGATAGTCCATCTATACAAGCGCAAAGGAAACCGCCAAATCTGCGACAACCACAGCAGAAAATCTCTTCTATTGCTGGGTAAAATCATCGCACTAAATCTTCCCATGTATGATCTAGATTCTTGATCATGGACTTCTGCCAGAAAGCCAATGCGGTTTCAAAAAGGAGCGTAGAACTATTGACATGATCTTTGCGGCAAGGCAGCTGAAGGAAAAATCCCAGCAAAGAAAATGCTAACCAGTTCTCAGTATTATGTTGACCTAACAAAAGCAATCGACACTGTTAGCAGAGAAGGATTCTGGAAGATCATGTCAATTTACGGATGTCCACCAAAATTCATATCCATGGTGAGAATATTTCATGGTGGCATGAAGGCTCGTGTTCAGGAGAGCGCAGAACCATCAGAGACTTTTCCAGCATCAAATGGGGTAGAAAGAGTTATGTCCCACACTGTTCTCCGCCATGCTGACAGATGAATTCAGAGACAGTGAAAGCGACAGAATAAACTTAACGTTTACATTTCATCGTTGCCTTTCACTCAAGATTGCTCAAAGCAAAATTAAAAACTAAATAAGCAACAATCATGGACCCTTCAGTGGCTGACGATTGTGTCCTTAATGCCTGCCCTAAAACTGATCTGCAGAGCATCGTTAATAACTTTTCAAGAGTATGACAGATTTCGGCCTCACTATAAAGACAGAAGTCTTATGTTTGCCAGCTTCAGGAAAAGCCTATTCGGACCCAGGCATCAAAATAAATAGGAAATAAATGTAGTGGACAGAATTACCTCCCTTGGCAGCACACTTTTCCGAAACGGAAACATTGACAATGAAATCGGCTTACGAACGCCACGTCTGCTGAATGGAAGACTCTCGCATCCCTTAAAGACCCGTTATAGTCAGCTAAGGAAAGAAAGCGAGCACCAGGTGGACAAAGCTAAGATAAGAAAGCGATCACCAGGTTGACAAAGCTAAGGGAAGAAAGCGAGCACCAGGTGGACAAAGCTAAGGGAAGAAAGCGAGCACCAGGTGGACAAAGCTAAGGGAAGAAAGCGAGCACCAGGTGGACAAAGCTAAGGGAAGAAAGCGAGCACCAGGAGGACAAAGCTAAGGGAAGAAAGCGATCACCAGGTGGACAAAGCTAAGATAAGAAAGCGATCACCAGGTGGAAAAAGCTAAGGGAAGAAAGCGAGCACCAGATGAACAAAGCTATGGGAAGAAAGTGAGCACCAGGTGGACAAAGCTAAGGGAAGAAAGCGAGCACCAGGTGGACAAAGCTAAGGGAAGAAAGTGAGCACCAGGTGGACAAAGCTAAGGGAAGAAAGTGAGCACCAGGTGGACAAAGCTAAGGGAAGAAAGCGAGCACCAGGTGGACAAAGCTAAGGGAAGAAAGCGAGCACCGGGTGGAGAAAGCTAAGGAAAGAAAGCGAGCACCAGGTGGACAAAGCTAAGATAAGAAAGCGATCACCAGGTGGAGAAAGCCAAGGGAAGAAAGTGAGCACCAGGTGGATAAAGCTAAGGTAAGAAAGCGAGCACCAGGTGGACAAAGCTAAGGAAAGAAAGCGATCACCAGGTGAAGAAAGCCAAGGGAAGAAAGTGAGCACCAGGTGGACAAAGCTAAGGTAAGAAAGCGATCACCAGGTGGACAAAGCTAAGGGAAGAAAGCGAGCACCAGGTGAACAAAGCTAAGGGAAGAAAGTGAGCACCAGGTGGACAAAGCTAAGGGAAGAAAGTGAGCACCAGGTGGACAAAGCTAATGGAAGAAAGCGAGCACCAGGTGGACAAAGCTAATGGAAGAAAGCGAGCACCAGGTGGACAAAGCTAAGGGAAGAATGTGAGCACCAAGAGGACAAAGCTAATGGAAGAAAGCGAGCACCAGGTGGACAAAGCTAATGGAAGAAAGCGAGCACCAGGTGGACAAAGCTAATGGAAGAAAGCGAGCACCAGGTGGACAAAGCTAAGGAAAGAAAGCGAGCACCAGGTGGAGAAAGCTAAGGGAAGAAAGTGAGCACCAGGTGGACAAAGCTAAGGTAAGAAAGCGATCACCAGGTGGACAAAGCTAAGGGAAGAAAGCGAGCACCAGGTGAACAAAGCTAAGGGAAGAAAGTGAGCACCAGGTGGACAAAGCTAAGGGAAGAAAGCGAGCACCAGGTGGACAAAGCTAAGGGAAGAAAGTGAGCACTAGGTGGAGAAAGCTAAGGGAAGAAAGTGAGCACCAGGTGGACAAAGCTAAGGGAAGAAAGCGAGCACCAGGTGGACAAAGCTAAGGGAAGAAAGCGAGCACCAGGTGGACAAAGCTAAGGGAAGAAAGCGAGCACCGGGTGGAGAAAGCTAAGGGAAGAAAGTGAGCACCAGGTGGACAAAGCTAATGGAAGAAAGCGAGCACCAGGTGGACAAAGCTAATGGAAGAAAGCGAGCACCAGGTGGACAAAGCTAAGGAAAGAAAGCGAGCACCAGGTGGACAAAGCTAAGGGAAGAAAGCGAGCATCAGGTGGAGAAAGCCAAGGGAAGAAAGTGAGCACCAGGTGGACAAAGCTAAGGTAAGAAAGCGAGCACCAGGTGGACAAAGCTAAGGAAAGAAAGCGATCACCAGGTGGACAAAGCTAAGGGAAGAAAGCGAGCAACAGGTGGACAAAGCTAAGGAAAGAAAGCGAGCACCAGGTGGAGAAAGCTAAGGGAAGAAAGTGAGCACCAGGTGGACAAAGCTAAGGTAAGAAAGCGATCACCAGGTGGACAAAGCTAAGGGAAGAAAGCGAGCACCAGGTGAACAAAGCTAAGGGAAGAAAGTGAGCACCAGGTGGACAAAGCTAAGGGAAGAAAGCGAGCACCAGGTGGACAAAGCTAAGGGAAGAAAGTGAGCACTAGGTGGAGAAAGCTAAGGGAAGAAAGTGAGCACCAGGTGGACAAAGCTAAGGGAAGAAAGCGAGCACCAGGTGGACAAAGCTAAGGGAAGAAAGCGAGCACCAGGTGGACAAAGCTAAGGGAAGAAAGCGAGCACCGGGTGGAGAAAGCTAAGGGAAGAAAGTGAGCACCAGGTGGACAAAGCTAATGGAAGAAAGCGAGCACCAGGTGGACAAAGCTAAGGGAAGAAAGCGAGCACCAGGTGGACAAAGCTAAGGAAAGAAAGCGAGCACCAGGTGGACAAAGCTAAGATAAGAAAGCGATCACCAGGTGGAGAAAGCCAAGGGAAGAAAGTGAGCACCAGGTGGATAAAGCTAAGGTAAGAAAGCGAGCACCAGGTGGACAAAGCTAAGGAAAGAAAGCGATCACCAGGTGGACAAAGCTAAGGGAAGAAAGCGAGCAACAGGTGGACAAAGCTAAGGAAAGAAAGCGAGCACCAGGTGGACAAAGAAAACGTTCCAGGGTCACCCTCAAAGCGTCTCCGAAAACCTTCAACCTTGACTCTGCCACCTGGGAGACGGAAGCAGATGACAGAGCTTCGTAATATGAAAAATGGCGCGAAAATTAACGAGGACAAGAGAACAGCGCTGGCAGCGAAGAAAACCAAAACTTACAAAAACCCTCAGCCCCCTGGATGACGAAAGTTATCTTTTTTTAAGGATGGTGGGTTATCTTCTCAAAAATACTTTTTTTTTCGTACGAGGATAAATCGTAATGGTATGCACACAGATCCTGCTACGTGCCTGATCTTACTTCAATTTTGCCTGATCATAAGTGCCTCTAGCTTAGAAAAAAAAAAAAACTACTTGCTAAAGAGTGTTTTATGTTTTTGTTCTGGTTTGATCTCCTAGCACAAGGAAAAACAACGTTGTTGACTACCTCTTCAGTTTTTTAAAAGAATAAAAAGCTTTGATATAAACTAGATTTAGTAATCAACAGGTGGGTAATAACAATAGATGAATCAGTCAGATTTACTTGAAACTTGAAAGCTTTCGTTTTGTATGATGAGATTTGTGGTTTGTCATACCACAAGCATCGAATAAATCAAACAATTTAGATTTACATATGTTGTCATAACACAAATATAAAATACATGGTGGTCCCTGGCCGTGTGGTATTTGCATCGTACTGTCTTCTTGATGATCTGGAGCTCGAATCCTGCCCATTGCCATCTCCAGACGTCCTGCAGGAGGTTTAGGCGACATTGCCGCTAGAACAGTGTTTCCCAAACTTTTTTTATAACGGAACACTTTGCACATTCTGGGTATTAAGCGTGACACTTTGCTTATTATTTTAAGAGAGTTTAATTCAAGTGGTGACCTACTAGTTAATTATTCCAGTAGTTCGTGGAACACCTATTCAGGCCTCGCGGAACACTAGGGTTCCGCGGAACACAGTTTGGGAAACACTGATCTAGACCATAAAATATCTTCATTGTTTAACTCTTTCTCTCCGTAATTATTTACCACATTCTGGTGGAATCAACGTTGGTATCGTCTGTTAGGAGAGAAAGAGTTAAGAAACGATGGAAGCGTATTAAGCATTTCAAACAGCACTTTGTTACGTCACTACGTTCATGAACGCATTCCCAATGTGCTTTTGAACCAAAATAAAGTGCACATCTAGGTGTGAAAGAAAGAAACTCGTACTATAATCACACACGATATAATGTGTGCCGTTATCGTGACAGAACTGTCCAAAGTATTTGTGTGTGGGTGTGGGTAAGTGCGTGTTTTTCTGTTTACACTAAAATCTACACCATATCGTATCATGAATCAATGACTCAAGTTTTTTTTTTTTTCATTTTTGTGTGTGCCAGAAACTACGCGCTTTGATTATTTGCAAATGTGCAACATGCATATGAAAAGATTTCAAAAAAGATTTCCGTCGAGATTATGTCAATATTGAACTTTGATTCAATGTCAAAGAGCTGTGCCAGACATTCGATATACCGGCTCTTCCAGCCCAGAGTTTGAGATGTATATCTACATAGGTCAAATATACGCACTAGTCATTCAGAGACTCCTGTCTTAGGAAGTTTGTATTGCAGTTTCTGTGTCAAACTGTGGCCCTATTAAACCTTTACTTTTAATTATTTTGTAAGAGTTGAGGACATTCCAAATAAAGAGATTAGAGACAGAATTAGTTCAGCAATCAGACCCCAGGATGACTTGCTGTCTACTGTCAAAAAACGCAAACTAATATATCATATCACAAAGTCCTCGGGGGCTCGCAAAAACCTTCCTTCGGGGAACAGTAACAGGAAGTAAAAGAAGAGGCAGATGGGAAGAAAACATCAAAGAATGGACGGGCATGTCAGTGAAAGAAATTATATCAAAGGTAAAAGAAAGGAAAGGAGATATCGGTCAACAGATCTTGTGTGGCGCCCCAATGGTACTGCAGACTAAGGGATAGGTAAAGAATGAGGGTGCGGATGAGTGGGTGGCTGTGTGTGGGATTCTCGATGTTTGTAAGTAATTACAGGACCTGGGTGACTGGGGGCGGAACGGGCATTGCTCACTTTTACAAACATGTACGGTAATACATAAACAATTAGGACATAAAACAGTATACATAAGTAGTACCCAGATCTGCCAGGGACCCATGTACATTTCAGTATACATAAGTAGTACCCAGACCTGCCAGCGACCCATGTAAATTTCAGTATACATAAGTGGTGACCAAACCTGCCAGGGACCCATGTACATTTCAGTATACATCAGTGGTGACCAAACCTGCCAGGAACCCATGTACATTTCAGTATATATTAGTGGCGCCCAGACTTGCCAGGGACCCATGTACATTTGAGTATACATGACAGTGACCAAACCTGCCAGGGACCCATGTACATTTCAGTATACATTAGTGGCACCCAGACCTGCCAGGGAACCACTTACATTTAAGTATACATCAGTGGTACCCAGACCTGTCAGGGATCAATGTACATTTCAGTATACATCAGTTGTGACGAAACCTGCCAGAAACCCATGTACATTTTAGTATACATCAGTGGTGACCAAACCTGCCAGGAACCCATGTACATTTCAGTATATATTAGTGGCGCCCAGACTTGCCACGGACCCATGTATATTTCAGTATACATCAGTGGCTCCCAGACCTGCCAGGGACCCATGTACATTTCAGTATACATCAATGGGGCCAGACCTGTCAGGAACCCATGTACATTTCAGTATACATCAGTGGCGCCCAGACCTGCCAGTGACCCAGGTACATTTCAGGCATGATTGTCAATCGCCGCTTCGCCTAAACAAAACAAAAAAATCGTTTAATCCAGTGAAAGCAAACCTTCGATGCTTCATTATGCACTGTAACCAGAAGTTTGGAGGACCGGATATGACACTACTTCCCTAGCATACATTCTTCCATATACAAAACTTATGTATCTGTGTCACTCCAGACGTTTTGGGCCACCACACTGTCTCTTAATCATAAAGAGCTGAATTGTTATTGTCTATCTTATGATCAAAGTCTGTCTTTTGCTACAAAAGTCCCTTGTCCTCTCCAATGTCTTAATCGTTTGATCTCGAAAATGTGCATACTTCTGTTGTCACGTTGACAACTAATTACAGAATGTATTTTTAGTAGCTCCCGTGGAAAGACAAAAACTCATAAGTTTTATGCTGTCTGTCTGTCCGTACGTCTGTCACCTTTTAATCTAAAAAACTAAAAAGTTAAAAAAAAAACTAAGGATAAAGTAAGATGGGGTGGGGCAGGCAAATATTTACTGCATTTTAAGCTACATAAATGCATTTTCTAGCGTCTAGCGCGTACTATTAACCCCAGGCCTTCATAGTACAGCTAGGGAGTATACATACTGTTTAAATTTAAAAGCTTACTTAGCAATACTACAGTTAAGACCTACACGAGGCCATACTTCAGTCTGTAGTTGTTTTATTATTATCTTCTGTTACAGTCAATAAAACGTGTAAAGTTACCAGTGTTTCTGCTGCTCAATCACTTCTACCTGTCCCCAACGGTACCTTGGTTATGTTAATGTCCAAACGTTACGGTGTGTACTACTAATTCGCTCGAATGAAGCTATTGTTTAGCTTTAAGAAGACAAACAAGCAAAATAAAATAAAAACAACAATGATTATATAAAGGAAAGAATCGCACAATCACTGCCATATATACCAATGCTACAATTACCACTAATCATTTAACTAATTGGTTAATTTATTTTATTGATTCATGGTTTGTCATTGACAATGAATAATTGTGCAAAGTTTCAACTTGATTACATAAATGGAAGTGGTAGAGATTTGTACCAAAGAGACAGACTTTGAGTTCATAGAAGCCTTGTGAAAAAAAAGTATCTTGGAATTTTCACAATAAACCAGACAATGTCAAGGACGCTTTATTGAGCTTCAGTGCTGCCAACTATATAAAATGAAAATTGAGCAACAAACGGAGCAAGTTACAAAATTTGATTCTGCAGTGCTTAAAATATGCTCAAAAATAAAAAAATAAAAAAAATAAATAATTTTCACATGCTTTTTTAAAACATAGCCTCCCTTATTCTGTACACCGGATACTCCAAAAGGCTTGCTATGTTTTAGTTTTTTCCCGCCATAGATGAAAATCTGGAGAGACGCTTTTATTAAGATAACTGATTTAATTTATTCGACAGTGAATTGGAACGCAAAACGAAGGAAGGTAAAAGGAATGCCGTCTGCTAACACAAGTGTCAGGTGAATTTTCTTTTCAATGCAGAAACAAAATGTAGTGGTTTTAAGTCTGTATGATCTTATTGTATAATCTGTTGGATGGCTAAGTAAAATGAATTTAGCCTTTTTAGTTCTAATGTAAAATAAATTTAGCCTTCATAGTTCTAATGTAAAATGAATTCAGGTTTTTATGATCACAATGTAAAATTAAAATCTAAATCGAATTTTATCTGTAATGTGGCTTGTACGAAGATATGAGCTGTCAGGTTTGATCAACTGAGAATTCGTTCGTGTTTCAGAACACCCCGTCTCCCCCCCCCCCCTCCATCCCAATTCACATCTAAATATAACATGTTATCTATACAAGGTCCACGGGCATAATGTATATCTTGACCACCCATTTGCCCTCATAAGGGGCGCTTGTTGGCCTACCATATATCTAGCAAGCGACTACAGCGCCCCTACCGGCTCTTTCCTGCCGCCAACCAAATTAAACAAGGGAGGAAACTAAAGCAAGAGCTACACAATACTTGCTCAAGTTTCTACCTCCTCCTTATTTGTTTAAAGCCTGGTCAACAGTCTTCTAAAGCAGGGGCTCTCACACAAAGTAGAAGTAGGGCTGGGCGAGGCTCCTCATACTGTATCTTATTGGACTCTTCAAGTATTTCCCATTCCACAAATTGTACCCAGGGTAGGGTGTGGGAACTGCTTTCAGTTTAGAGGATTGACGGACAATATTCAGGAAAACAAAAAAGGCAGGACTTAGCCTGAGATCAATAGAGCACCAACGTTCCATAACTATGACTAGTATAACACACACACACACTGCCGATCTACATATGTGAAGTCATGCGTAGCCTCCCCTTCATATACTATATGGAAGTTTTAAAAGTGTACTTTTTTCTAGATATATGATGTCAGTGATTCTCCAAATGTTTCTGTATTCGCCTCCATCTCCCCGCTTTTAAAAACAAAAACAAAGCTTATGTAAGAACTCATTCCTTAAAAACTATAACAATATTGTATAATTTATTTCCCTTATTCGATATTAATAGATATTGACTAATTGAGTATTTTTGTTTATTGATTAATGATTTGTTAGGTACAATCAGTGTTTGTTTTTTTTGACGGTACGCACTGGTACGGCGTTCCGCACTTTTTTTAATGTGGTGAAAAAATTATAACTTTTCTTGTAGTTTAACGTTTATTATTAATTTATTAGTAGTTAAAAGTTAGTCAATCAACCACTGAGTACCGGCACATACAATAAATGATTGTTTAAAGACTCAACTTGATCGGAGAATGCGTGACAGACGAATTTATTTAAGGGGACTAAACCCAACAAATTTAGCCATATCTGTGAATAATGAAGTATTAGTTTTCCTTGTTGCTATCAAACAAAATAATGAATTACCAGTAATTAATTGTCTAATTTGGTTACTTTTTTTTTATTGTTTCATGTCTTGTCTAAGTCAATGAATAATTGTGTGAAGTTTCAGCTTGATCCGAGAATGGGTGGAAACAAAAACTACGTGTACACACTTTTGACCAGACAGACAGAGTGAGCTAATATTCGCTTTGTAAAAAGTACTTCAAAATACTTGCTTTGATTTGAATCTGCTTTCGTATAAATAAATTATGGTTTAAGTAATTTTTTTAAATCTCAGTAATCTGTTCTTTTGTTTACATTTTGATTGTCAAGATCCAGTTTACTGTCTTTGAGCCATGTAATACAGCAAGAGAGAGGGGGAGGCGACATTGGTAAATATGGAGCGATATAATGGAGCCTTGAGACAAATTAAAAAGCACAGAGTCGATTTTTTGTAGAGATTTGGGAATAAATAGACACAATAAACAATGCTAGTATTGCCAACTAAAAGATAAGATAAACATGGAAGTTAGCTTAGAACTTGAGTTCTGCAGTGCTCAACATACACAAACATAATTTTATTATTTTCAAAAGACATTGTTTACTAATATAAAAGTTCTCCTTTCAAACCTGGGATCAATGGAGTAGATTTAAAGGCCATCTGTTTCTGTGGCCCACGTTTAACGAGGGTGTCAAGTGGCTAGCACAATGACAAACGCCTTTTCTTTTTCACCAATTATTTATCAATACTTCCTAATTATTTACACCGGATATACCAAAAAAGCTAGCTATTTATAGATTTGCTCACATTTTATGAAAACTAGCATGTTTAAGTAATTTCCAGAACTATGGCATCACAGAATATTTTTTTTAGATCTAATAAACTTCATCTTATTACAGAAATAAATCGGATTCAGCTTTTGGTATAGAATGTAGATTTCGCTCTCTGTTGAACTTCAAAACACGTCATTTGGCATTATCTAGAATTCCCTCATATGGCTTGCCCAATTGAGGTCGATCTCCCATGGTAAAAATTATCTAGAATAGACCTAGCATCCTACAATTTTGAAGCGAAAACTGCATCGCAGGTCTAACTCAACATTTTGATCAATTTAATATGTTTTGATTTATGGAATGACATGGGCTGAACCACTTTTATAGGACAAATAAATTTGAAATCATCTAATACCTTCCAGTACAGCAGTCCCCATTTTCTTAATTAATCTATTTAAATAACTGTATACAAATGCTATTTAAGCATGGAATGAAATGCCTAAATCAGTCAGGAAAACCAATGACTTGGCAAATTTTACGTCCCTGATTGACACAGTAATTTATAATTTAAGATAATATTTAACACGTGTCTTTTTGTTTATATGTTCAGCCACACAGATACCACTTACATAATGTACCTAGAAAAACCTAGCTTAAGAAACACAAACAAATACTTTAAAAACGCTGTCACACAAAGCAATCATATCTTACCACCAAAAGTCTTCCGTTAAAAGTAAGTCCAACTATAAACCAAAGCGACACTAATATCCCCGGTACGCTCCACGACAGTTACACTAGTCCTCTTGCGAATATGTCAACAGGTGATCCCAAATGAAAGAAAAAAAAAAATTCTCCCAGAAAAGAAAAAAAAAATCTAGGCCTAGGCCTAGGCCTTGACTGTGTGCATTAGACCTGTATAACAAGTTTCTCCGGCTTACGAATGGTTGCTGCCGACAACAGGGGTAGAGGGGTATTATTTGTCCAGCCGGGACGCAGAGAGAAAATATTTGCGGAGAAATAAACATTTTGAGGCATATTCCGTGTTTGTAGTCTAGAAAAGAAAATTTTTTTTTGTTGGGGGGGGGGGGGGGGGGGGGGGAAGTTAAGCTTCCTCAATTACAAGTAAGAATGAAGACATTGATTCACTGCAGCGCTTTCATCATGAGTGGCTTGTACAGATTAGATGTACTGATAGACGGCGTCATTTCCCGTGTGTCGCCAAAATGAAAGCAACAATCATTAAAGTGAAAAAGGGGGGGGGGGGGCAGTAAGTGTATTTTTTTTTTGGTTGCATTGATCGTTCAGTGCTACTGTCGGCTACCTGCTTATCAGTTCAGGCCTATTGCATCTTGTGAAATGTAGATTTTTTATGGGATTTGAATTGTAAAAAAAATAAGATACAATATCAATGGCCAAGTGCCAAAGCGATAAGCTTCCGTGGGATCTCCTACAAATGGGTTTAAACTGTGAATCTTTTAGGACGCGCCTAACCTCATTAAACGTTGGGCATAGATGGGCAATAGTTGAGCTTTACATCATATGCCTCATGGCTCACGAGTTCTGAAATGGTAACTCTACTATAGTGATACATACACACATACATAAACAGTCAGAATTGCAAACTCATCCAAGAGGATTGCATGGCCCGAAATGACCTTTTAAATGTCACACACACCCCAACGTCATTACCTGATGACCCCGCCCCCTACTCTTACCACAGGATACACGGCTACCAGACGCTGTGACAGAGTACACCTCCTCTGTGTGTGAGGGCCAGGTTTACTGCTGTTGTTTTTTTTTTTTTTTTCACAGGACGTGGCAGAGCGTCGGGCATTTTTTGCATAATTATACAAATTATGCGCTGGTGAATTGGCAAGTATTGAAGCGGAATTGCGGCTACCAATTGCAGACGACATTATGGTCGCTCTCTCTCTCTCTAATAAAAACTGCAGCATGTTATTGACAGTTGACTTCACTTGACTAGTAAGTCCGGACGGTCCTTCAGAAATGAAGATCTTATTACGTTTGGTTTTAGGTTAGGCCATGCCCAGATCTTATGACGTGCTAACCCAAACGTCTTGCAGGGCGGCAGGGAATAAGCCCAGCGGGTGGGGTTTGAACCCGGTACACCCACAGCCAGCCAATCAGCCGATTGTATAATCAAAACAAAAATTATATTTAGGTTGCAATAAATTATAACTCACCCAAATCAAGTAATTTTACGTCTAATGAGCTCTCTAGTCAGGGATTTATTAATAAAAGGAATGACTTTAAAATGGATATATAACACCATTATTTAAAACAAGACGAGCAAGATTTTATAAACACCAAAAATAGCTTGAAAAACTTGATTCAAACAAAAACAGCTGCGCTAGCATTATAACATAGTGGAGTGAAAAGAACATAACACGAAGGCTTTATTTCTGATGTAAATATATGAAGATAATGATGCAGCCAAATCTGTAGCTGTTTGTGTTGCAATGACTCTACAGTTGGACGCGTAGAAGTTGTGACTAATCGGGGATTTCCTTACTGACGTAATTGGTAAACGTAATTGGTAGTAATAGAAGAAACAATGAAGACTTGCATTATTCAATTAGTCAAAATAAAATACAACCTATTATTATTATTATTATTTTAATACTTCCATTTAACTCACAACTTCATGGAACATTGAGGGAGAAACCTGCTCACGTATTTCAAATACAGCTCTAACGATTTTTCTGGAAAATTTAACAGTTAATGAATATTGCTGAGAAAAGATGGCTAGCTGACACAAATAAGGCACAGTTCTTACTAGCTGACACAACTAAGGCACAGCTATGGCTAGCTGGCACAACTAGGGCACAGCTATGGCTAGCTGACACAACTAAGGCACAGGTAAGGCTAGCTAACATAACTAAGCCGCATCTACAGCTAGCTGACACAATTAAGACACAGCTATGACTAAATCACACAACTAAGGCACAGCTAAGGCTATCTGAAACAACTAAGAGACAGCTATGGCTAGCTGAAAAAACTAAGACACATCTATGGCTAGATGACACAACTAAGACACTGCTATGGCTATCTGAACCAACTAAGACACTGCTATGGCTATCTGAACCAACTAAGACACTGCTATGGCTATCTGAACCAACTAAGACATAGCTATGGCTTTCTGACACAACTAAGAGACAGCTATGGCTAACTAAAAAAAACTAAGACACATCTATGGCTAGCTGACATAACTATGACTAAGTGACACAACTAAGACACAGCTATGGCTAGCTGACACAACTAAGACACAGCTATGGCTAGCTGACACAACTAAGACACAGCTACGGCTAGCTGACACAATTAAGACACATAACATGCTAAGGTAAACCAATAGTAATGGCAAAGTTACTACACATACCCATATGGGTATATATATATGAGACTGTACGCAAGACAACTGTGTAATAAAGACAATTAGGATACAACTAGGGTGTGGTAACAACATAATTATAACCGTTAAAAATCCAAATCTCATCGAGACAACGAGTAAAAACACTTATTGACTCGGCTTGATGTGTGGTCTATGACCCTCAATATTTCTTACTATAACGTGCACTCTTCAAACCGAAAATAAAATGTTGCCCGCAGGCCATGGAATGTCAACTCAAGCGTGTGCACAGCGTTAACTGTGTAGATTTAAAATCTGATTGGAGTTAACTACTTTGACAGGTTCTAAAGACATTAGTTTCTACATTAGTCAGTACTGGTAGTAACATATGTTATTATTGTTAGCTAGGTTTTCATAACACAATCAGACGTTGTCTGATTTTTTGGTATCGCAAGATTGAACGAATGGCATGGTTCCCCTAGTACAGGGGTTCTCAAACTTTTTTCAGTCCCGGAACCCCTTTTACAAGCTATACGATATTGAAAAGCAGAGAAATTGAAAGAATGATTGGTTTGTACCATAAGTATATTTGCTTATCAAGCGCAAAAAGACTGTGAACAATTGTTTTTCCAAGCTGCGTCAACAAATGATGTCTTCATCGAATAGTTCGTAATTAAACAGTAGTGAGAAGCGAGCGATTCAAATGATAGAATCGAAAAAGCTAGCGGTTAGCAAATAACTTATTTTAATTGTATACATATTTCATCTATCAGAACCCTCAACGGTCGTCTTGCAGACTGTTTGTATAGTTCCAGGGCCAGTGCGCTAATACATTGCATATACATTTTTTAAAAGTTTTTGTGTCTTAATTATAGTCGACATGTTTAGTTTTTTTTTTCCTCATTGTATTTTTGTTATATAAAGAAGTAGGGCAAAACATTAATTTATAACATAAATAAACTTTAAGAGAGATAGAGAGAGAGAGAGAGAGAGAGAGAGAGTTAAAAAGAGAGAAAGAAACAAAATATTTGCTTTAAAATCTTTTTTTAAAAAAAAGAACAAAGTTTATCTAAGGGGAATAACTCGCAACTATCTCTCAGTAATGTTGGAATTATTTCCCCTTATTCAATATTACCTGAAAAGATTAATTAACAATAATTAATTCACGAATTGATTAATTTGATTCATGCTTTCTATGTATACTAAATTATTGTTGACAGTTTTATCTTGATCTGAGAATGGGTCTGGAAGAAAGAACGTGTCTGATTGTTCAAGGGGAACAAACCGTAGAAATCTATCGATATCTATTTATACAGTAGAACTAGTTTCCCTTGTTGGTATAAAAAAAAATAATTTATTACCAGTAATTAATTCACTAATTTGTTTATTTTATATTGATTCATGTCTTGTCTATGCCAATGAATAATTATGAAAAAGTTTCAACTTGATCCGAGAATGTGAGGGGGAGATATAACATGTACAAACTTTTAACCAGACAGACAGACAGAGTTGATATAAGATGTGTACGAAACAAAGTGAGAGTGGTTGAAAAAAAAAGAAAAAGAAAAGAAAGAGGGGGGAAATGAAAGAGAGAGGGGGAGGGAGGTAGATAGAGGGGGGATAGAGAGAGAGAGAGAGGGGGAGTTGAAATTTCTTAACTCTCTCACAAATATTTTTTTTTTAAATCCTGTCAGAAAAATAAATGTTCAAATGAATTTCACCAACATGTCATCTCCACAAGAAGCACAAGTCTCGTGTTTTTAATATCATCTAATAAACATAAGCACACACCCACCTTTATACACTTCAGCATGTCTCAACTTACCCCCCACCCTTTTTATATTACAGAATTCATGAAAATAATGTACGCAAAACACACACACACACACACTCTCTCACACACACACTCTCTCTCTCTCTCACACACACACACACAGCGGCCTTTGACAGAATAATTGTCAACTCCACACTATATACTATTAGCCCAAACTCAAACACATACACACCTATAGTCAACCACAAGCACATACGTTCCATATAATAAATCAACTTTCCCCCGAAGCGAAACGGAGGGGGGGTGGAGGCCACGTACCGGTAACAGCGAGTGTCTGTGCATAGGTAGAGTACTAGAGTGTAAGTGTGTCTGTACATGTGTAAGTGTGTCTGTACATGTGTAAGTGTGTCTGTACATATGTAAGTGTGTCTGTACATGTGTAAGTGTGTCTGTACATGTGTAAGTGTGTGTGTGTCTGGACTTGGGTAGGGAGTTAAGCGTCAACCACGAGCGGATCGTCACTGACTTAGTTCCGAGCAGGCGGCAGACGGACATCACCACACGGGCAGACAGCCATTACAAAACGTGAGGTGACGGGAATGAAAAAAAGACGGGCAGGAGTGTGCCTACCATATATGGGCATGTGCCTAAATCCCCCAATGTCCTTGTGTCACAGGGGGGAATCTTTCTTTTCCACAACACTTACACGAGATGATGTGCTAGAATGGGGCTAGGGTATAATCTACCTACCAAAAGGGAAATAACTTCTAGTGTTCGGAATTCCCCAAGGGACATAATGAAGGCACAACAAAACAGATACCATAAATGACCACTATGCTGATATTATAATAATTTAATTTATACTAGCAGAAATACCCGGCATTGTACGTGATTATTTAATAAGGTAAACAAAGAATATTCATTGGAAGTAAAACTTTGTGTAAAAAAAAAATGAGGTACCCTCTGGATTACGCAAATGGCTGCCTTGTGCAGTATGCGCGCTGGACAGTCGTTCGGTAGTTTCGATGGTCCAAGTTCATACCCTGCCCGCTGCCATGCCCCGTCGACCTGCAGGAGATTTTGACTAGGAAGTAGACAAACAAACAAAACGGGGAGTTCCAACGATTCCTCCCCTCCCTTTTTCCCCATCCCTCCTAATGATTTAATTAATATTCATTCAAATGTTCACGAGGATCGCTCGAGCGTAAAGTGTTAATTTCTTCAAATAGAATACATACAGACAAGAGCATTAGCATTACATTGTATTGGTTCCTTCTCGCAAATCCGATCTAAAAGAGTAAACTAGGCAGGTACGCGAGCGATTGCTTTAGATTTAACGGCTTCAGGGTTGGGATTAGGGTTAGGGGGTGATAAAAATGATGAAAACTCTTAGTATCAGATACCAGGAAAAAGGAGGAACTCCTCAACACTGAGAAGAGAAAGCTGAGTGTTGTTAAATGATTTTGGTGAGCTCGTGTATGTCGTGGAGCATGAGTGTCACCCTTAAGTAACGCCCCTGATCTGTACCCGTCCAGCGGTTGAACGGGTCAGCCTAGCAGGGGTAGCGTGAGGTCAGGAATGCAGAAGGACAGTTGAGCGGCAAGACCTGTTGGTGTAGGTTGTGAGGTAGAAACTGGACAGTACATAAAGTGCTGCAGATTAATATAAAATAAAGCTATTCCAGTTTTACAATTCGGAAGTCATTCTCCAAGGTACAGTGAATGGTTGCCTGTGTGTGCGGTTTGCTCGCTGGACTGTTTTTTTGGATTTATCGATGGTCCCGGGTTCAAACCCTGCCCGCTCCCATCCCGTCGTCCTGCGGGTGAGGTACTCTCTGGGTTATACAAATGGCTGCCTTGTGTAGTTTGCGCGCTGGACTGTCGTTCGGTAGTCTCGATGGTCCCGGTTCAGACCCTGCCCGCTCCCATCCCTCGTCGTCCTGCGAGAGGTTTGGACTAGGAAGTAAACTATCTTCAACTCTGAAGGAACATCCGAAACATGTCAAACATTTTACAACAGTGGAGGGAGCACGAAAGGAGGGTCAACCGAAACTGGCCTCCTGCTAAGAACAGCTGCTGACCTGGAAAAGTGGCGGGATTTGGTTACGCAAACTGTCACATCACCATACGACAGCGGTTCTCAATCTTTTATGCTCGGCGACACCTTTTTACAATCCCCAACTCTGCGGCGACCCCCTCCCCCCCGATACACAGATACAGCACTAGAAGAGTAGACAATAACAACCCATAGTTTCGATGGTCTTAGACGACCCCTGGCAAATCGTCAATCGACCCCCAAGAGTGTCGCGACACACAGAGAACCCCTCCCATACGAGGAAAGTCAAAGGAAAGAGAAAAAGTCTACGATGCACGATGTTACATTCCTCTCCTGAAATGACTGTCTCGCTAAGTGGAATGAGCTTCTAAGTGTCGTTACGATCGTCTTGAGTTCGAAACCTGTGCCCGGGGTCATCTCCTGCATTTCTGCTAATTGTTGTGTCCTATGCAATGGTCCGACAGCCAGTTACGCTGGGCAGGGCACGTATCCCGTATTGGAGACGAACGTATGCCAAAGGCAGTCTTTTTTGGTGAGCTAAAAGGTGGTCGACGTATCAGAGGCGCCCCACGGAAACTCTTCAAAGACCAGCTTAGGCGTCAACTTTCCTTGGCAGTCATAGAAGAGAGCACCTGGTTGCAAGCGCCTCAGAACGAGACAGCTGGAGGTCACTCACGAAGACCAAAAGAAAATCTGCTGCCGAGGACAAACGCAGACGGCGAAAAGAAAATCTAAAACGACCACCTGTGGACAATGGTTATGCTTGCCCTGGATGTGGCAAAATATGTAGGTCACAGCTGGGACTGCGCAGCCACGGGAAATACTGCATTCCTCACTGATCTTCGGACTCGAAGACTAGCCTTATTACTATTATTATGCAATGAAGCTACGTCTGTAATTTTCAAGGGAATATAACCAGCTATCTACATCACATAGCTAACAATGATGTTACAAAATTATTTGTCTAATGTCTTACAAAGAAGGCGGACTGTGAGTAGGGCGAACTGTAAATAGAGCGGACTGTGAACAGGGCGAACTGCCTGTAAGACCAACTGCAAGTGGTGAGGACTGTGACCAGTGTGGTCTGCAAGTTAGGCGGACTGTAACCAGGGTGTTCTGCAAGTTAGGCGGACTGCGAACTGAATTGGAAATGAAATATTATTCTGACAATACAGAATCACACAAGGGTTAAATTGGGCTTGCTAAGTTGAAATGAACGTTTATCGTTCATAAAGCCTATTTAAATATCTCCATTGTAACAGTTAATCCTCTAAGGTTGATAGATAAGAGGGAAAATGGGGGGGGGGGGGGGGTGCATTGTTCTCATCCCTCTGTTGAATGAGGCTCGTATATCATCGACGTGCAAAGGGACATGACTCTACCCAGTAACAATTTCGCTACAGTTACTTCCCATTATATCATAGCGATTTATTTAACGCACGAGGGTGAAAGAATCCGTGTAAATTAACCTTGTAAATGAGAGAATAACGCAGCGCTATGGAAAGTAAAACCTCTTTGAGCCTGACATTTCTCTCATGAACTGTGATAGCTCTTTGTGTATGCGTGTATCTGTTCGCGGTGTAAGAAGGTATTGTGAGCTCAGTTCAATGACTGCCTGGTGGTGTGGTATATGCTCCGGACTGTGGTCTCGACGGTTCTTGGTTCGAACGGTGCGCGCAGCCACCCCCCACCCCCCGCAGACGCTGACGTCCTGGTTTAGGCCAAAACTTATAAGTCGGTTGGGACGAAACAAGAGTGAAAACAAGCCAAAATACAAATAATAATAATAACAAGTGTATTAATTAGTTTGGATCAGTCATGGAAATAAATGTGTGAAAACCTCAGACGGCATTATATGAAGGGGATTAATTCATTTTATACCACCACTTTAGTCAAGTAATATTTCTTTCCTTTGGAAAGGGGACTAATTCAGCTTATACCACCACTTCAGTCAAGTAATATTTCTTTCCCTTTGAAATGGGACAAATTCAGCTTATTCCACCACTTCAGCCAAGTACTATTTCTTTCCCTTGGAAAGATGACTAATTCAGCTTATACCACCACTTCAGCCAGTACTATTTCTTTTATTTGGAAAGGGGACTAATTCAGCTTATACCACCACTTCAGTCAAGTAATATTTCATTCCCTTTGAAAGGGGACAAATTTAGCTTATACCACCACTTCAGCCAAGTACTATTTCTTTCCCTTGGAAAGGGGACTAATTCAGCTTATACCACCACTTCAGCCAGTACTATTTCTTTTATTTGGAAAGGGGACTAATTCAGCTTATACCACCACTTCAGTCAAGTAAGATTTTTTTCCCTTGTTTGAAATACAAAACAAAGTAATTTTTTAACAATAGTTAATTAACCAAGTTGTTGTGTTTTTTTTTATTGATTTTTTTTGTGTTGTCAGGTAAAAGAAATAACTGCAAAATTCAGCTTGATCCGAGTTCGAGTGTTGAAGGAATAGCATGTACAAACTTTTGGCCTGACAGACAGACGGACAGACAGAGTGAGTTATTATGAGCTTTGTGAAAAAAGAATAAACAGGACATCGGAACAATGCAGCTGGGCATGGGATAGACAGGACATAGATGTGGACATTATTTATAAAAGAGTTTAAAAAGGGTTGGGTCCAAGAGTTCATTGAGAATCACGTATACCTTTCTTCTTCTTCTTGAAAATGTCAGGTAGAGTTGAGCCTTCGGCTCTTGGAACTCTAAGCCAGCAAAAGTGAACAAGAGCTCCCTCTCACCGGCCTGAATGAGAACAGTGTACACTGTTCTGTCTGGCGGGTGGGTCAGACTAAGACCCCCGCAATTTTCCTTTTCTATACCAAGCTAACCGTGCGGGACACGCCATTTATGTAACGGCCCCTCGAGGAACAGCGCCTGGATTGTGACAATGTTGTGGGAGCTTTTTTACAACTCCGCACAGTGCAATGAGGATGCTCTCGCACCCCATAAGGCACCCCCATGGGAGTCTTGTTTTTACAACTCCGCACAGTGCAATGAGGATGCTCTCGCACCCCATAAGGCACCCCCATGGGAGTCTTGTTTTGCTACCCTTTAGCCTAATCGTTTCCTCCTACGATCGTTTCCACCCGGGCGCCACTATGAGGCAGGGTAGCATGCCCGGGCACGTATACCTTTAACACTACGATATCAGCTTGATATGGCAATCCAATGTCACGTATGTAGCCACGAGACATAAACTCCAGTGTTCGCAAACCATGTCGAGTTTAAGAAATAGGTTAACGTCTGCAATGATAGTAGATTACTTAAAAGGCTTTTTTTTTAAGTGTAGTGGCCCTGAATATCAGAATGTTAGCAGTACTTGTGCCATTGCTGGCCAATGTAGCCATGCATAAGGCCCGTGGTTCGAGTTGCAATTTATCTTTATTTATTACTATCTTCCCTCAATAAATGGTGTCTTAGTGCTGCTATTCTACATCTGGCTTCAGCAAAGGCTTCTTTTTGCGCTTCAGATGGGTGTACCGCGACCTTCGTGTGAGCTCTCCGGCTGTCTTATTAAGAGGCCATGTGCAGCCATCTGAGAAAGCTTTCTCTATGCCAGTGGGGTCCCCTGCGGACAGCAGCTTTAGCTGCATCAAGCATTAGCAAAGTGTGCAGGTCACTACTGAGTTTTCGGGGTTACATAAAATACTGCACTCATTGTTAATATTCGGAACCGAAGACTAATGTATTCCATTATATATATTTATGTCATTCATTGAGCCTTTAAGAAACAATTATTCTTGCACGCCCAAGAATTGCGAATATCTAGAATCACATAGTGTCACACTAAAGTGTATGAATGACTACTTACAAGCAGTGGCGTAGCTGGGGGGAGGGGGGGTTCTTAATTGTAAGATCCCCCCAGGGCCCCCGCTTGAAGTGACCCCCCAAATGAGTGTCTGAAATTTGTTTTTAAATTAAGTATTACGCCATTATCTCATATCATGGGGTCGAATGTCAAAATGTAGGGGCCCCTGAATGGGTCAGCTTTGATAAATGTTCTAAGCGCTTGGGTTAACTGTAAGAGTATACTGAAACACGAGAGCGGTTATTCATTACATCTACATTACATCAATTGGGAGACTTCCTGGTATAGACAATAGTAGAATACAGAATGAGCCAGAGGTGAGTCTTTGTCGCAAGTATGACTAGTATGTCAGCTGTTCAATTACCCTAATATTATCCAAAATTAAAAATGACTTTCGATTAATGTACGGCTCTACCTTTAAGTTTGAAATATATATATATATATATTGTAAATGCTGTTTTTGTTTTATAATTGATAGCAGGATAAAAGTATGGAAACACTGTTAATAGAAATATCTATATTATTTATCTCCCCTGGATCAACACAGAGTTAAACTTATCCAGTTCAATATTTCAATAACATTTCCTACTAAGGCTGGCTACGAGAAGAAACAAAAATCTAAATAAGTGCCATTCTTACCTGACATTTTGAGATGTGCAGAAAGTGTTCTGTTTTAAACCAAGGCTGGCATATGTGGTCACAAGTATGTCCGTTTAGAGAATGGATAGACATTGCTTTCAAAGTCTATTTCTAATCTAAACAGCACCCTCCTACTCGATTTCTTTTTATAAACAAGGAAAAGTTGATTATTTTTATACTATAAGTAGCTAAAAAGTAGCTAAAAAGTAGCTAAAAAGTAGCTTACAAGTGCTCAAACGTGGCAAATATTCACTGATGTATGTGAAATGTTATGAGATTATAAAGATTAGATTAAAGTAAATGCGTTCACTCCGCTTGTAAACGAACACAATTGGTATTCCGCACACACACGCTCATACAACATGAGGAGTCAATCAATAACGCTCAATATGATGTGATCGATAGAAAACAAAAGATGTTTGTATCTGTTCAATTACAAACAGGAACACTATCAGGGAACATAATCTATTTGCAGGACAGTGAATGCCAAATGTTTACCAGATAGGAGATTAAAAATGTTTACCAAATAGGTAATGTAAAACGTTTACTAGATAGGTAATGTAAAAATGTTTACCAAATTGGAAATGTTTACCAAAATAGGTAATGTAAAAATGTTTACCAAATTGGGAATGTTTACCTAAATAGGTAATGTAAAATGTTTACCAAATTGGAAATGTTTACCAAAATAGGTAATGTAAAATGTTTACCGAATTGGAAATATTTACCAGACAGGTAATGTAAAATGTTTACCAAATTGGAAATGTTTACCAAATAGGTAATGTAAAATGTTTACAAGTTAGGTAATCTAAAATGTATACCAGCTACTGTAAAATGTTCGTTAGAAAGGTGATGTAAAATGCTAGAAAGGTAATGTCTGATAAGTTGTATAAACCACTTTGGGAACCACTGGTGCAGATAAAAAAACATAAGTGATCAGAGCTTTCAAAAGCTTAAAGTCCCTTCTATAGATGAAGACAGAACAAAAAATAGATAAATGATACACCAGTTGGGAGGTCCAGTATAAAGAAAGAAAATACAAAGAGTTGTTGGTACTAACTTGTCGTCCACTGAGTCACAGAGAAACCAATGAATCAATCCACTATATCATTGGTTAACGCAGTACCAAAAAGCAGCAAGCAGGAACAAAACTGTCAATGAATTAGCAGAAAAAAGATTTGACCCCGGAAGTAATCATGTCTTTTCAACTCCACAAAGCAATCTTACAGTACCATAGAATATATATTACATGGACTGCCATCTCTGTGCACTAAGCCTATATTTTTCAATAAATAAGTCCCGTTCACCAAGGCGTCCTTGGTTGCATGACAAATTGACTTCCCGAAGATTTTTACTGCCACTTTTAAAGCAAATCATGAATGGAAACTTAATTGTCATAGAAGATGTTACAGAGTTAAGTGTGCACAAACCGACAATGATTAAATTGTAATGCCAATTTGGATTATTTTCTTAGTAAATCACATTTGACAATTTACACATATCTCGTACGGTGAATGAACATATGGCAAAATAAGTCAATGTAACAAAGATGACCCATAGAGATTCTCTAAAGACCAGCTTAGGTGCCAACTTGCCTTAGCTGACATAGAAGACGGCACCTACTTCAATAGAAATAAGTGATTTGTTTTTCATCACATTAGACAATTAATTTTTTTTAACAATGTATATTCTAAATGTGAGTTAAATAAGAGATTTACTGAAATATTCAATTTAATTACAATTTAATCAATGTCGTAAACAAGAAAATACATGAAATACAGGCTTGGCTAATTAGTCTATATTGGCTAAGAAAATCAGTTATAAAGCTTTACAGTTATAGATCTAGGCACAAAATGGTTTGTGCACACTTAACTCTGTAACATCTTCTATGACAATTAAGTTTCCATTCATGATTTGCTGAAAAAGTGGCGGTACAAATCTTCGGGAATGGTTTCTTTATATAGTAAAAAAATCTACCGGAAGTCAATTTGTCATGCAACCAAGGACGCCTCTGTGAACGGGACTTCTGGTTAGTTACCTTAGTGTTGGCAGTCCATTTATATATAGTCTATGTACAGTACATAGAAATTGGATCTAAGGCATCTAAGGCAAAGAACTCCTCACTTACAACTATATTTCTCTATAATATAAAATTTATTTCCCTTTTCGGATATCAAGCAAAATAATTAATAACCAATAATTAATTGACTAATCGGTTAGTGTTTTAATTGATTCATGTTTTGTTGGGTACAGTAAAGAAATGTTTAACGTTTTAATTTAATCCGAAAATGGGCGTGGGAGAAAGGCAAGTTTAATTATCTAAGGGGACCAAACCCTACCTATTTAGCAATATCTGCAAATACTGCAGGATTAATTTCCCTTGTTGATATTAAAAAATATAATAACTACCAGTAATTAACTGACAAATTGGTTAATTGTTAAAAATGGATTGATGTATTGTCTTCAACAATGAATAAATGTGCAAAGTTTCAACTTGATCCGCGAATGGGTGTGTTGGATATAACGTGTTCAAACTTTTTACTAGACAGACAGCCAGAGTTGAGATATAAGCTTTGGCAATACGTTAAGGAGCAATGATACATCAAGCACTGAGCCATAACTTACTAATAGAAAAAAACACTCAATAAAATACTCAGAAAGACACAAAGATAAAGACACATTTCTTATTCCATATGCTGGGAAACATTATAACAAGTGCTCCTTCTTCCCTAATGCTAGGAACGCGGTGTTTGAATCAATCAGGTAAATCAATGACTTAGAACAGTTTAAGCCTCTAGTTAACAAGCACGACAAAATGAACACATCGATACGCGTAGGACGTTATTAAATTCTCTTATATTTTTAATTTATAAGATAAGAGATACTTAATAATTCGAAATCATCTCTTTCATATTATTTTTTTTTAAAATTAAGAATATTTTTTTTTGACAATCAAGAACTAATAATTTAAAACATTTGTTCTACAACTAAGCAATATAATATATCAAAACTTATTTTCACTACAAAAAACAACACACAAAACGGTATGCTCTAACAATGCTTAAACACTTAAACATCCAGCCAGTGACTCCAACAGAACATGCAACTGTTTGTTTAGTAGAACATAACAACACAAACAGCAAGATATGTTGCAGAGTCGAGGAAGTGCAAATAGAGTTATGGCTAATAGAAAGAAGACATGGGCGGAAGTTGAAAACAGAACGCTTGAATAAGATCTTTAACTGATTATTGTAATAAAGGATGTTGATTAACTCATACACTTCAATAAAAAGTACTACACAATTATGCATTATCAAAGAAACCAAGATAGTATACTATACTATGGTGTATTTTAAAAGATTAAATTTAAACATTGTATTGCCCAAAGTCGCATAGACCATGAAATAAAATCACATCTTCTTTAAACATTATAGTCAAGACTAGTGAATTAATTCATATACGGCAAATCACGCTTCAAGAGTTAATTAATTTACATGCATCACATATAGATCCACGTGTCAGTGGCTATTCCAAATAACAATTACGTTGTAGTTGGGCAATGTGTGCACATGTATGATACAAGTGTCTACAATGGACAACCTAATGAGCATGAAGTCTGAACAATGTTCACATTCATTGTTGTGAGAACAGGAAACTTACTTTTTGGTCTTAGTGTATTTTTGCAATGTAATCTTCTTCTGATTAATGAACAAACAATTACATCTTCATTAAAATACTTTTTGCAAAACAAGTGAATTAAAACACATTTACAGCCATTCACGCTTCTAAAGTCACAATTAATTTATATGTATTATATATAGATTAGATCTTCGAACTCGAAGACAAGCCTTATTATTATATATATATAGATCTTCGGACTCGAAGACAAGTCTTATTATTATATATGTCAGTGGCCTTTCCAAATTACAACTACATTGTAATTGCAGTTATGTAAGCAGAATTTAGTTCAATAGTTCATAATTAAGACTCATTATCATTATCACACTTCAATGTTCTATTGTACAAAAATCAAAGTTAAGAAATGGAAACGCCGATACAGTTAACTCCCCCTAATCTTATCTAGACAAAGGGCGTTGGTTGCCTGTGTACCGAGGGTATGGGTTATGGGGGGGGGGGGGGGCGCAATAAAGTCTCTGGTAGGACTAGGTCAACATTGCCTTATCTACAGAGCGTGCACAAAAGTTTCAATAATAGAATCGGACCAAAACAAGTGAAATAAAATTTAATTTGAAAAAAAAATGGTGGGAAAAAAAAGCTTACAGCGCACAGTATTGTTAGGGAAAGCTATATACCATAATGCATACCATAAATATAATACCATGGTGCATACCATAAATTTATACACCATGGTGCATAACATAAATTTATATACCATGGTGCATGCCACAAATATATATACCATGATGCATACCACAAATTTAAATACCATGGTGCATGTCAAAAATTTATATACCATGGTGCATAACATAAATTTATATACCATGGTGCATGCCACAAATATATATACCATGATGCATACCACAAATTTAAATTTATATATCATAGTGCATGCCAAAAATGTATATACTATGGCGCATACCACAAATGTGTATACCATGGTGCATGCCACAAATATATATATACCACGATTCATACGACAAATTTATATACCAAGATGCATGCCAAAAATGTATATACCATGGTGCATGCCACAAATTTATATACCATGGTGCATGCCAAAAAATTACATTCCATAGTGCATACCATAAATATATATAACATGGTGCATGCCATAAAATATATATACCATGATGCATACCACAAATTTTTATACCATGGTGCATAACATAAATTTATATACGATGCTGCATAACATAAATTTATATACGATGCTGCATGCCACAAATTTATATACAATGGTGCATGCCACAAATTTATATACAATGGTGCATGCCACAAATTTATATACAATGGTGCATGCCAAAAATGTATATACAATGGTGCATGCCAAAAATTTATATACAATGGTGCATGCCAACAATTTATATACCATGGTGCATGCCACAAATTTATATACCATGGTGCTTGCCACAAATTTACATACTATGAGGCACTAGCGGATCAAGAACTGTGGAGGGGGTGCCTTTTCTTTTTCAAAACCCTAACCCAAACGCCCAGAAAACATTAACCCTAAGCTTAAACGCGCGTACAACACACAATCACACATCCGCACGCACACACACATACACACACATAATATATATATATATATATATATATATATATATATATATATATATATATATATATATATATATATATATAATTTAATTTAATTTTAAAAAAGAAATGTTTCTCAACCTTTGAGGAAAAACAAACACAAAAAAGCCATGTTGAGGCCTTACTCTTGAAACCTAGGCGGTCTGGGGGAGCGCAGTAAGCTCCGACGCCAAAAGCGTTTTCTTGCATTGGTCACAGCAGAAACGCATTCTCCTGACATCTACAGCTCATTATTCATCTTATTCAAAAAGGACCCCCTGAAAATGTTTTACTTGAAAAATATTCTTATATGAATTAACAGGCCCTTACTACATTGCAAATACAACCGATTTGTTCCTTGAAAAGATAAGATACCCCACATAATTAGACTAACGTTTTGAGGATCGCCTCCAAAAAAGAATTCGAAAAATAATCAATTTATATATATATAATTCTCTTCATGGCCCAACAGTTTGAACACCAAGAAGTAAAGGAAAGATCACTCTTTTATTTCTGCAAGTCGGACCAGAGTTACCCTCGAAAAAAAGAGGATGGGGAGAACAAGTAGAATTCACCCGTTACTAAATAGCGGGGCCGGACTGAACCATTGTGAGCAAGAAGTCAAGGGAAAATCACTCTTTTATTTATTTCTACTCCACGTAACTTTAGCGGCGAAAAAAGAGGAGGGTGAGTAATCTACTCTGTATTCACCCGTCACTAAATAGCAGGGCCGGACTTAACCATTGTGGGGCCCTATGCGAAACGGATTTCTATCTATCTACGAGAATTTTTGTCTAGATATTTTAGGAGATTTGTATGAGTTGCAAAGGATTTTAATAATTTTCGGAGATTTCCAGGACTTTTTAGTGTATTTTGCACTTTCAAAAGATTTCCAGGAGCTCCTGGTAAATCAGGAGGCCACGGGAAAGTTATACAATGGTTTAATTTAATAATTTACACCAAGAATTAGCGCGGCCCACTGCGGTCACATAGGTTGCAGTGACCTAAGGCTGGCACTGCAAAATAGAGGCGTATGCTACGCAGTGGGTCGACTAGTATATATTTAATTCTCTTCATGGCTTAACAGTCTGGACATCGAGAAGGAAAGAAAAAGATCATTCTTTTATTTCTACAAGTCAGACTAGAGCTACTCCACGAAAAAAAAAGAGGGGGGGGATAACAAGTAGTATATTTTTAAAAAAGCTAATTTGTAAGTGATACATTTTGTTCAATAGGCATGTTTGTAACTTTGTTTTGTTACAGAACAATAATTCAAAGCTCTAAACAAAAAGATTCGGAAGTGGGAGGAGAAATTAAGTGGGCCAATTAGATTCTACTCTAAATATTTTGCATTTTTAGGATCTAAGTATTTATTGTGAGTTATAGTCTTACAATTTTTTATGCAATAGAAAAATATCAGTATAAGTAAAGGTTGGAAAAAGGTGACTAGGAAAATAATATTTGGATTCAGAACTCAACTTAATCGTTACTCTTATAATGAAAACTTTCGTATGAATTCTTATCCAAAACAAAGTCTTTCTTAAAATAACTAAGATAAATTCATGTGCAATTACATAAACTCTGTTGCCATATTTGACTATTCTGTTTTAAAACGTCATGTTTTCATCTGGAAAGGGGAGAAGGCGGTAGAGTGAAAACGTTAATCCTCGCTCCTTTTTATAATTTCTGCTAATGATTGCATTTAATTTATAGTATATATATATAAATTATATTTGTGACATATTTATTTTAATTTTGTAATTTCTAAACTAAAATACAAAAAGAAAAAAGTATTGTTTGCCCGATATCGCCCTATCACCTGGTACAACCCTTTTTTATTTTATATTTACTTATGATAAAATTTGAGATCAGAGGTCTATGTGCGAAATAATATACAAATGGGTTAAAACATATGTACCTTATATCATATAGATATTGAACTAATTTTGTTCAAAAACTATGATTACTTCATAAAAATAGGACCCCCCCCCCCCCACTCAGAGAGCTAGAGTAGGAAGGGCAGTAGAAGCAATCAACCCCCCCCCCCCCACTTCACCGAATCGGCCAAGAGACCAGAAAGATAGCGATATAATATAAAAAATTATATCGTAATTCAACTTATTTGGTTCACAAACTATGTTTTTTTCTAGATAAAAGTAGGACCGCACCCCCACTCAAAGGGTTGAGGTGGAAAGGACATTAGATGTATTCGCCCCCCCCCCCCCCCCAATCGGCTAACAGGGGAACGACATAATATAAAGATCGGTCAAAATGCAATAACAAGTTTTAATTATATAGATATTTAATTGATTTTGTTAAAAAGCTTTGATTTCTACAAAGAAATTGGACTGCCTCCCCTCGAAATTTTATGGGGGGGGGGGCGGGATTGATGCCATCGCCACCTCCCCATCCCACTAAATTGGCCAACATACTAGAGGGGGGCGAAATAATCTAAAAATAGATTGGAATATAAATAATTAGTAGATAGTATTAACGTAAACAATACATTCGTCCGCTCACTCGGGGGGGGGTGGGTCGGGGGGTCGGCCGAGTGGGGGGATCGCCCATAACGCACCCCGCCTGGATCTGCCAGTGCCATGAGGTATGTTACAAGTTAACATACCATGAGGGTTGTTACAGAAGTACATATTATGGCCTCCTTCAGTCGCGAGGCGACTATGGATCATCACATGGAAATAAGATGAATGCCTGGGCATTAGCTGTGGTCGGAACGATGTCGCCCACACATCAGTTTCCCCCCACTCCACGCAGCTGATGTATCCAAAGGAACGGCAGTGCCGATACAGTTTGGGGTCAGCGGCGTCGCAAGTTATGCCAGAGTGTAGCACTGGGTGCTACAAACTGCCTTAGTATCGCCAGCTCCTGATTTTTCCTCAGGGTTGACTCCCGAAGCCTTTCCCATGATTGGGTATAGCTGCAAGGTAACAGAGGTTTGAATTCAGAGTTTTCCTTCTCCTAGGTGAGTAGCCAGCCATGGCTAACGAGCCCCTCCTGCCCGAAGCTTACTGGTTAAGGCGCCAGTTACTGGGGCATGTTACAAATATACATACCGTGAGGCATGTTACTAATGTACATATCATGAGGCATGTTACAAATTTACATACCATAAGGCATGTCACAAATGTGCATACCATGAGGCATGCTACAGATATATACCATATGGGACAAATACAGATCGAGAGACAAAGAGAGAAGTTCTATGAGATAAGTCAATAAATGAATCGATATTTCTATTGATCTATTAGTCAATAAATGAATGGATACACACAGAGAGGTGTGTCTGTGTGTGTGCGTGTTTGTGTGAATGGATAAATAAATAAAACAAAAAAGATGAAAAAGAAATGTCACCCGTAGCCAGACAATGACGTCATTTTCCTAGCGCCATCACTTAAAAATTAAAATGATTTAAAAAAAAAAAAATTTTGGAAAAATACTTATTTTAAAAAGACAATGCCTCATTTATACAACTTATGGAATGAGCATTTTGCGCATTTTTATGTTTTTTTTTGTAGTTCCTTTGGGGTCAACCTTTTTAATGAGGGGGCACGGTGGCTGAATGGTCAAGCGCTTGGCTTCCGAACATGGGTTGGGTAAAGACTACGATTTTGAATTTCGTGATTTTTTTTTAAGGGCGCCCATGAGTCCACCCAATTCTAAAGGGTACCTGACTTAAGTTGGGGAGAGTTGTGCTATCCAAATGACACCCTGCTCGTTAACCGTTGGCCAAAGAAAAAAAAAGATGAAACCATATGCATTATAGATCGCCAGGTCTGAAAGGGGAACTTTACTATTCACTTCTCTTAGGGCCTCCTATTACCCAAGGGCGGCCCTGCCGTGAAGTCTTAACTAAAATGGATCCTTCTGTAATATGCGACTGCGAAGAAGCTTGACCTTATATCTGGCTAGTAGGTTTTGTGAGGTTTAGGCGATGACCTCAACCCTTACCGGACTTTACAACCTGTACGAAGACCTAGTAATAACTAAGATTGTCGATGAGTGAAGATGACCTTACCTCTAGAAAGACATCATTGTCCAGGTCGGCGTTGCGCTCAGAGGGAGAGAATCCATTTCTGGCAACCATCTGATCGTTGAACTCAAAGCTCGCCACCGACAGAAACTGTTCGGAAATCTGGCCGGCAGAGCGCACATCTTCTCTCTCCTCGATGATCAAAGAAGGAGATGTCGCGGTGAGGGAGGACCTGGCCGAACTCGTCTGCTGTTCCCCTTCCGAGCTCTCGGTGCTTAAGATTCGAGTGTACTTATCGATGCTGGTGGTTGTCCGGGTGAACTTGACGTCTTTGACGCAACGTTTGGTGGTGGTTGTTGTCTCCTCCATACTACACAACCACGAAAGGCACAACCACAAATAGCACAACCATAAAATCACAACACAGTTTTGGGGAACTAGAATAACACACTCGCGACAACACTGAGCTTGATTTTCCAACTAACTTTGAAGTTGTTGATTTTTATATTAAATAGATTTTTTAAAAATAGACCATCTGTACTAAAAGTTTAGAAAAATATAAAAAATTAGGCTTATACCAATCTTACAACTAAATTATATCCGGTGTAAATGTTCCTGAGCTCAACAAAATAATGGTATACCATAGCACATCCAAATTGCTCTAGATGTGGTTCAAGTTTTTTTAAATAAATTAGATAGAGTAATAGAGAAAGCAATACGGAGAAATGTGGCGACGGTATAATTGAGCCTATAGAAAAACGTACGAAAATGAAATGTGGACAATTGTGAGATTTTTAATAGACATAAATGAATAAAATGAACACTCCCAAATACGTTCTATTTATAGATTCTTGTTGCCAACTGAAAAATAATATAACAAATATTTAGTGCTACAATTAAAGAAATCGGATTCCTCAAAGCTAAAAAGTGCAGAAACATTAAAATAAGACTTTGCCAAATAAAGTTTACGTCTAATAACTCTAAGTACAATAGGCAACATCCTTCTGCACTCAACATCTACTTACGAGAGATACAAGTTGTACAGCAGATCAACAAGAAAATACACAATTAAAATGTAAATATTTGTAAAGATAGATTTTTCAAACTCTCCAGAGACTCTACATAGACAACGAAGATCCTCCTAAAATAAAAGAATTGCACTTGTGTCAAATACCAGACAGACTTGTGACATGACAAACTAGAAAAAGACCCTCAAAGCTGTCTATTTGTTAGTAAAGTAAGATGCACAAAGCCTTTCTGTTCTCGACGATGTGTCATAATAAAATCTCGGGGGGAAAAAAAACCCCCAAAAAATCGGAATTGTCATTGAGGAAAAAAAATAATCAAAAATAAAGCTTATCTTGAACGTGTGTAAAATCTGTAGTGGGGGGGGGGGGGGGGTGTCCGACTACTCGGAGAAGGGAAGGGACAGGGTGCAGAAAAACAATTTCTTATTATCTTCTTGTCTCACGTCTTATTGTTTGTTATCGGACGATTTTAAATAATCTTTGTCATATTCTGTTTTGGTTATGTATTTATTTTCAAAGCACTCACAGCAAGAAATGTAAAGTAAAGTTATGTTCTTTTCAGACCCTTGTGGTCTATAGGGCAAATGGTCTAAAGGCCTTCTGTTTCTGTGGCCTACGGTTAACGAGGGTGTCGTGTGGCAAGCACAACGACCAACCGCCTTGACTTTTTCCCCAACTAGTGTCAGGCAGCCATTAGGGCTAGGTGGCCTCAGGAGCACATAAATCCCGAAATTAAAAATCCCAGTCTTCACCAGGATTTGAACCCCGGACCCTGGTTTGGAAGCAAAGCAAAGAATAATCCTTTTTTTATTAATAAATAATATATATCTGGTTATATCAAGAAATAATTTTAAAAATATATGTTAATAAACCATCTACAATACCACATTTTTAAAAGCCTTTATATTCAACAATTGACATACAACACATCTATTTGTGTCCTGAAGCCACTCGTTACACTTTTTTTAATATTGTGACAACCAATCTCTCAAAACTCACAAAATTAAAAAACAAAAGACAAATCTTTTTTATTAAATACGTATAAAACCCATAGACTATGATTAAAACTTAATTCGGTCACTAAAAAACACAAATCATAGTTCCTGATTTAAAATATCAAACTTATTCAACGAAACAAAATAAACGTATCCTCGCACATACAAGAATGAAAGTCCTTCCTAGTTTTTGGCGCGCTGCTCCTTCCGACTTTCTTTCGTGTTGTTACGGCTCTGTCACGTTCATGTAACAATAACATTTTGTTACGGTTTGATCATGTTAATGTAACAAAACAGAAACTTCTAAGGGCACGTCAGGGTCCATAAAACGCAAGGTTGTTTTTTTCCCTACTGTAAACACTTCAACAAGCCAGATGGTATTTCCTGCTGTCTGAACACCATAAAAAAAAATGGTCAGTGATTTATGGCCACGTCATCTTATCGGGACCCCAGCGATTTGGTAGAGAAGGGGGTTGGGGGCTGGAACGACTTTGTGGCCAAGAGGGAATGGGTTTAAGTCTTGGAGGGGGTAGGTAAGAAGAAGGGTAGTGGGTGCTTTGAGGAGGATTGATTCACTGCTAGACGTTGAATGGCAGAAAAATGTGATGGTAGGCGAACTAACGGCACAAGTGTCAAAGGGCAAATGTCAAGGGCAAATGTCAAACGTCTCAATTCTGAAGGAAAGTGTGAACATTTTAAAAGTAAACAGACATGGGGGGGGGGGGCGGTGACTGAGTGGTTAAGCGCTTGGCTTAAGAACCTGGGGTCCTGGGTTTGAATCTCAGAGAAAGACTGGGATTTAGAATTTCGGGATTCTTAAGACGCCCCTGAGTCACCCAACAGAGTTGGGAAAAGTAAAGGCTTAAAAAACAGATGACCGTAACACCGTCTGCCCCATAGATCGCAAGGTTTGAAGGGGGAACTTTACTTTTGAACATACAGGTAGAGAAACAAAAATAGGGAAACATCTAGCCCCAACACGACCCCCCCCCCCTTTACCACCCTCCAGCAACAATGACAACTCATCACCAAATACAACTTCGAACTAACAAAAACATCAAGCAACATCACCAGAATCCACTACCACTAACAACTTATCAAACAACAAGAGTATCCACTACTACTAACAAGATATCAAGCAACATTCCCAGAATCCACTACTACTAACAAGATATCAAGCAACAAGACCAGAATCCACTACCACGAAAAACTTATCATCAAGCAACATTCCCAGAATCCACTACTACTAACAAGATATCAAGCAACAAGACCAGAATCCACTACCACGAAAAACTTATCATCAAGCAACATTCCCAGAATCCATTACTACTAACAACATATCAAGCAACATGACCTGAATCCACTGCCACCAATCCAGCTTATGCATAATGTTTTGATAAATTAAATGCAATGACAGTCACCAACAACGATGAAAACCAGCAACTGACATCAGCTTTCTTCAACAACAGTCACCATTACTAAAAGTCTGGGGACTTAGTTGAACAAAATAAACATTCAGGTCAAGGAAACTGTAATTTTGTAACTTAAGAGGCAAACTTAATAGCTAAATACCCGAAGTAACTCATAACATAAGAAAAGTCACTCTTAGCATACCCTGAGTGACTCGTAACATATCCTTAATCGAACACAGCATACCTTCACACACTAATAACATACACTCATAGCATACCCTCACACTCACATAACATACTCCGAGTCACTGTAACCAATAACAGTAACAAAGAATTAAATAATTCTTTTTGTTTTTTACACTTAAGTAATTGGGCCTACTGATGAGGTCACTGACAACTACATCTATCTTTAACTGGAAAATAAAAACAAATAACCAGCAAGCCTTATCTTGACAGACTCTGGCTGTAACGTAACAACATATTAATATGTAACACGAGCATATGAGTAATATGAAAGAATTGACTAAGAATACGCCAGACAATATGTCTTCATTATTCATATCGCCTGCTATATTTTTAAAACCCAACAAATGCAAGAAAAAAAAACTTGGAAACCTTTGAAAGTGAATACCAATGTCTAACATTATGAAGACGATCCTCAAAGAAATACTATCGCTTATAATTGCGTCTAATTCAACAAAGAAAAACTGAGGCTCAATGCAGGTTCCTTATTTTAAAAAAAAAAGCTGATAAAACACAAAACAGTTGTAGATTTGTTGTAGACATATAAACTCTATTGCGCTAGGAAAGATGTAGGTATCAAAAACTGAGTCCATCCAATTCAGTTGTACATTCTCACACATTTAAATCGGAATCTCAACTGAGCTCAACGTATGCCCGAAAGAAAAAAAAAGCTGTGGATCATAAAAAGTTGGATCCTTAATTTAAAGTGGAAGTAAACGAAGAAAAAAAAAACTCCATTACGTGCAAACCAAGGGGTCGTCCCGAATCTACGTCACAGAGTCGAACACAAAAATTGCGAGCAAACATTGTTTTTTTCATTTGAAGTATAATTAAGGTAGTGTATGCGTTCGTTGTGAGAACATTATAACAGAACGTTGACAACAGCTAGAACAACAATGAAACATGATCCTATTAATTATGTTATTTTACAATATAACCCCCCCCCCCCCCCAAAAAAAAAGCAAATTTAAATGATTCTATCTAAGCTGATCAATAATAGGGTTTAACCATTAAAATGGCAGAGAAATATATGGTACTTTTTATATATTATATGATTTTTTAGCGGCCCCCGAAAGGGGAAAAGACGCTATTAGTTTTGTGCGAAATGTCTGTCCGTCCGTCCCGTTTAGATCTCGTAAACTAGAAAAGATATTGAAAGTCCGACATCACAATATTTTGGACCATTCAAAGTTCTGATGCAACGGCAACTTTTTTTTCTGAAAGCGAAAAATCTAATTTTTTTAATCAGTTATGCAAGCAGCTTTTTTAAGAGAAAAAGCTAATTAGTATACATTACAAATTAGACCTAATTTAAAATGAATAGTAATCTTGTAAACTTCCTTTTTTAAACTTTTTTTTTTATTGCGAATTTTTTTTTTTTTTTTTTTTTTTTTTTTTTTTTTTTTTTTTTTTTTGAGGATTCGAATAAGAGATTGATCCTTTTCAAAACAATTAGATCAATTATAAGACAAGTATAGGGTTAGATAAGTATAAGTTAGGCCAGGGGAGGCGCGGTGGCTGAGTGGAAAAGCGCTTGGCTTCCGAACCGGGGGTCCCGGGTTCGAATCCTGTGTTAGACACCTTGTTTATAGTAGTTATTTAGCGACGCACCATAGAAGACGTATATTGAACGGGACTAGTGACGTTTGGGATATTTTGTGTTAGAGACCGGAAAATCAGTGAGCGATAGAATCCTCTAGGGTAAAGACGTGTTTATTTTGACAGAGACTTTTACTGTGTCCTTTTCTTAGAATAACTCTAGTATGAACTGTCCCTCAGTGTTGACCACATCTCTCGACTCGTTACATCCATCGTCTTGTTTATTCTGTATTGTTGATCAACTCCACTGAATACACCCGAACAATAAAACTCAAACACTTGCAGAGTAATTGGTTGAAATTCAAGTCATCTAGAGTTGACCTCAAGACAGCCTGAACAAGTACATCACACCTGGTGAAGACTGGGATTTTCAACTTTGGAATCTTTGGGCTCCTCTGAGTCCACTCAGCTCTAATGGGTACCTTCCATTAGTTGGGGAAAAGTAACGGCGGTTGGTCGTTGTGATGGCTACATGACACCCTCGTTAACCGTAGGCCACAAAAAAACATATGACCACAAGGTCTGAAAGGGGAACTAGTTAGGCCAGGTTCAATTCTAACTTTACATTCACTTTCACCTATCCTTTGATCTGCGGGACCGTTGGGGCACTACACAAGATCTGTTAACCTTCTTTCTCCATTCTTATCTCCCATTTGTCTTTGATATAATTTCATTCGGATGTTCTTTCTGAAAATATTGAAGCCTGCCTGGGCGGACCACATCGGGGGCCGTTTTGAGTTCGTGTTTCCACACAAACTGTCTTTTGTAATTTTGTTATTTATAATTCTTTAAAAAAAAAAAAAAAAAAAAAAAAACGAGAAAATGGTACTCCATTGTTATGGGGGGTGGGGAAGGGTGATTCTCATAATTGGAGTCTACAGTTATCTGTGGCTTAAAGTACAGAAGTTTTGATCAACTTTGTTCGTGCAGAATCGAATTTATAGCTTGCAGCACAAAGTAATTGATATTTTTTAGTTGGCATCACAGATCTTTCAATGTAACGAATGAAAATCCCCAGAATGACCTTTATTGAATGTATACATCCGACTACGTAGTGGAGATTTTCAGACATCGCAGAGAACCCAGGAATAGGAAGCTTTTTTGGTGTACCCGGTGTACAAACTAAAGGAGGTGTTGATATGTTTTAAAAAGTGAATTTTGTGACTATTTTGGCACTGCAGCATAAAATTGTTAGAGCTCTTTCTGTTTTTTTAAATCTTGTTTCTTTAGCTGGGAAGTAGATTCAAACGTCCTTGACATTGCTTTATTTGAAACTCTCCAGTAGTTTGAAATCAGTTAATTCAACTAGGTCTAAGATATTAAAATAGCGTTTTGTTTATAACACTTTGTTTGAAGATCTCTTGATAAAAGAGCGTTTTGTCATATATCACAGTTTTGGAACAAGAGAATTACGTTAGAACTGTGTTAGGTAAAAGAGCGCTTTCATATTTCACTGTTTTGATAGAAGAGTGTTTTTTTTTCTTTGTTTTTTGTTTTTTTGTAGAAGTGGAACTTCTAGAAGATTGTTTTGCTAGAAGATTGTTTTGCTAGAAGATCGTTTTGCTAGAAGATCGTTTTGCTAGAAGAGCGTTTAACCTCTTAATCTTATGAGTAGAAACGGGTTTGAGTAGAATTGAGATTCCAAATTCATCTTAGTAGTTTACAAGACTGGAAAAAACAAAATAGCATGCAAATATCCAATAGTCCATTAGTCTATATAAAAAAAACTATGCCCAAGAATGTCAAAGATCTCTAAATTTAATTAGTAATTAATTTTAAAAATTCTATACAAATAATTATATCTAATCCCTAATATCCATATATTATATTAGCGAATATTTTCGAATCATCCAATAAGAACTGTAGAGAAGAATTATGGGAAACTATTCCTTAGCAACAATGAAAACTGGTACAATCCAAGAATAAAAACGAAACAATGTCTAAAGCGGAAAGAGCATCGCAGCCTTTCTATATATAGCTGTGCTAGCCAGTGTCAGTACTGAGGACCTCATTACCATGGGCCACAGGTGTAGGCCAAAACAAACAAAATACCTCAAGTTCAACCGTTAACTTTAAGTGGATGCAGAAATCGATGGTTGGAAGTATGAATCATGATAGATTTACATAGTTTTTATATCATACAGCATGTAACTACATTCACTGTGAGGTATGTTACCTGGCAACATGTTGTAATTTGTGATTGCCATTCATTAAGTAACTTTTTTTACAAAAATAAAGGCGTAACTTTAAGCATGGAAATAGTATTACAAAGTAATTATAGAAGCGTACATGGATAAGAAAGAATATCGACATTAAAATATAGAACATTATTATAAAGGGATCGCGTGGCTGAGTGCGATGAACAGCCTGGCTAACTTAAGGGGGATCGAGTTGAAATCCCGGTGTAGACAAGGAATTTTAATTAGAGGTTAGACTCGAGCTGAGTAGTATTTGCTGAGCGCCTCAACGCAGCACGGAAACCTTTGCTAGATACACCCCTCCCTCCGGTGGCGTTGCAACCTTATCCTCTCATTGCGCCCGGGCCAATGACTAATAGAGGCCAACAGGAGCCAGCGAAAGATTTTTACTTTTAAGTAAACGTACAAGCGTTGAGTGTGACGACAATATTACCGGTGAGAGGTTTTTACTGCAATACCTGTAGGCTAGTGGCATAGCTATGAATTAGCCATCTTGTTGGGGCCCTGGGGGCTTAACCTCTATGGGGCCCCTGCGTTATGCGTAATATTCAATATGTTAATGTGAAAATAATTTTGAACACTCATTTGGGCCCCCCCCCCCCCACAAGTGGCCCCGGGGAGATTTTAAAATTCCCCCCTCCCCTCACCCTCGTTACGCCACTGCCTGTAGGGGAAATATTACCCTTGAGAGGTTGCTACGCCACTGCCTGTAGGTTCACTATTACCCGTGAGAAGCTGCTACGCCACTGCCTGTAGGGACACTATTACCCGTGAGAAGTTGCTATGCCACTGCTTGTAGGGACACTATTACCTGTGAGAAGTTTTTACTACGTTGGTTGTAGGAATGTAGGGAAACTATTATGTGTGGACGGTGGTTGTAGCACCGAACTGCAGGTAGACAACTATACCGCTGTTGGCGTATTATATGCTAACTTGAGAAAGTAAAGTCCCCCCCCCCATTGAGACCTTGATGTAAAGGTCATCTGTTTCTGTGGCCAACGGTTTACGAGGGTGTCATGAGGCCAGCACAACGACCAACCGCCTTTACTTTTCACCAACTAATGTCAGGTACCATTCAAGAGACTCAAAGATCCCAAAATAAAAAATCCCAGTCTCACCAGAATTCGAACCCGGGACCCCCGGTTCAGAAGCCAAGCGCTTTACCGCTCAGCCACCGCGCTTCCTTTAAACAAAATATCACTACAAAAGACACGTCTTTTCTCTCTGGCAATTGGCGGTGGTGTGGGTCGTGACTTGTGTGTCTGAAATGTATATGGACCTTAAGCCGAAAAAGTTTGGGAGCCACTGCTACAAAAGATAAATGTAGAGGTTGAAATAAAGTTAATCAGTTTTGTTTTTCATTTTTTACAATACCTGTATTCAAGTCACTCCTTCTTAGAGGAACCAAAAGGGTAGGTGGGTGGAAGGACAAGTGATCTCAAAAACGGCTCACATGATTCTCATTGAAACAGTTAATGTATATCGCTGAGAAAGGAAATACTAGCTCGTCGGCCACATGGAGAAAACTATACTTTGACCGTTATAGTTTTTCAAAGTAAAAAATTAATTAATTTAAATTTGGCTGGAGAATATATCTAGGGCTAGAGCCATCATGGCGTAGTCAGCCTTATTACCGTAATTATGCGATAACAGTAGATTTAAAGTTGCTTCAATTTTATTAAAGTTTCTTTTATTTTTACGTAAATCTATTATAGATTAAACCTACATTCTAGACCTAGAAGTAGATCTAGACTAGATCTTAAGAGTTCTAAATCAGAACTTTAGGTCTAGTTTTAGATCTAGATGTCCATATAATGAACGTACCAATAAATAATCACGCTCGAATTCCTACCTCGCTGGTCGAATCAGAAAATGCGTAAGTTCTATCAGCTGATGGTGTCAGGGATCGATACCCGAATTGAATCAAAATTTTTGTTACTTATTTTTTTTAGATTACTTTATTATATTTGCAGAATACACAAATTTCCATATACACAAATTGTAAGACAAATTTCCTTATGGATAATAAAGATTATTATTATTATTATTATTATTATTAAAAGATCAGTGTTAAAAAAATGCCACTTTATACTGTCCATCTCCTGTATTAGACATCTTGTATTGTACAACTTGTATCCTTACTGGGATAGAGTAAATCATGTAGCAGCAGATGGCCTCTGAAATAGACAGCTAAAGAGCTCTCTCAAAGGACACGGGACACACAATTTAGGAAAGCCCTTGTCGAAGATAGGCGCAGAAGACAACAAAAAAAAAGTAGACCACCGCTTGGTCTGTATCAGTTGGGGCAACATATGCAGGTTGCAACTAGGTTTGCAGGTCACGTAAAATGCTTCAATAATCCTTAATATTCGGAATCAAAATCCATGCCTGACATTGTAACCTTCATCTTGTACCTAACAACTTAAATCTTATATCTTGTATTTTAGATATGGTATCCTATATCTTGTATCTTTACATCTTATATTCTATTATTATTATTATATATTCTGCATCGTACATCCAATTTTCATATAGTCTCTGTGGCATTTTACGTCTCGAGAGACGATCTTTTCCCTTTGCAACTTCTTGTGTGACTAAAGAGGCCAATCCTTGATACACAGCTGCGATCGCAGTGTCGATTTTGAAGAGCTTCATGTCGCGTTTGCATACATCCGTATAACGTAAAAGTGGGCAACCAGCGGCTCTCCTGCCTTCTATTAGATCGCCATCAAAACTCCTAAAATATTTGATAACACAGCTTAAGAATAAAGAATCCTAACGTCCATCTTTGAGTGAAAGCCAAACAAGAGGGAAGAAAGACATGATTGTGAAATGCCATTGTATTCAGAAGCACTAGAAAGGAGTTAGCAGAATACAATATAGACATTGCAAGAAAGATATAATAAGGCAAATTGAAGTATAGTCTAATCCCCCATTCAAGATGACAAAATCCAGATTATTTGACATTTTGATTGAATTAAACTTACAATCCATTATTAATTATCAGGACAAATGATTTTAACAGTGAAGTTGACAACCAAGAAAAAAAAATATGCGGAATGATTCCGGAATGTAGTTCTCTAGCATTTAGGTTTAAATTGAATGATAGTAGTCAAATTGAATTATCTGAATAATCATTTATGCTTAAATGATAGTACCAATCTTGAAATAATCATTAACCCTTTAAATTTCAATGAAAAATGATATTAGCCGTTGGCTACATTTCTATACCCTGAATATTATGACAAATCGAAATGTTTATAAGATTGTGATTGTTTGTTCACACTTCCTTCACAAATAAGTATCAGGAATTGATGTATTCAAGTTAAGAGTGTCAATGAAGATTTGATGGTTGAAAGAAAAGAAAGTCGAGACTCCTAAAATATTTGATGACACAGCTTAAGAATAAAGAATCCTAAACGATCAGATGAACTAGTGATAACTATTTGATGACTTTGTGATAACTATATGATGACTTTTTGATGACTTTGTGAGGACTATGTGATGACTTTTTGATGACGATATGATGACTTTGTGATGACTTTGTGAGGACTATATGATGACTATGTGATGACCTTTAGGTGACTATATGATGACCTTGTGATGACTTTGTGAGGACTATGTGATGACTTTTTGATGACTATATGATGACTATGTGATGACTTTTTGATAACTATATGACTTTGTGATGACTATGTGATGAGTTTGTGAGGACTATGTGATGACTTTGTGATGCTTACCTTGTAATAGAGTTCTCCATAATCCAACAAGTAGCTGACGAAATCACGAAAGTAGAAGAAAACCAAAGCACTTGTTAGCACCATTCTAAAGCCGGGGTAATTTGACTAGTACTTTTTAATTATTCCTCAGCCTGTTTAGAAAACCAAATAAGCAAAATAAAAAAAAAATAATTTTTAAAGTTATGTAAGGGGAAGAACTCTTAATTTACTATACATATATATATATCAATAATGTAGAAATTATTTCCCTTATTCAATATTACACACAATAATCAATTGACTAATAAATTAATTTTTTAATTGATTCATGTTTTGTTAGGAACAATAAATAAATGTTTAAAGTTTCAACTTAAACGGAGAATAAGTAAGGGAGAATTAACGTGTTCCAACTTTTTGTAAAAATCCAAAGAATTATCACAATTCTAAAGGGGTTTGTTTAGAAGGGGTCTGTATGTGTGTTTGTTTTAGGAGGATGTTTCATTTCATGTAGTCATAGCGGTTATTTCATTCAGGGCCTACACTTCTTCTAGCCAGCTTTATTGCTGCTGAGCTGTGAGCTCTTTTGCAGACTGTGCCAAGGAAAAATAGCGTGCTGTTCTCTTTAGTTGTTCAGCACTGCAGTACAGAGTGTTGGTTATGTTGGGCTGTAGTGGTAGCAGGGTCTGCCTAAGGAGGGTTAGGAAGGGGCTTTCAAAGTGGATATGGTTTACGGTTTCATAAGGGTGGGCGCAGTGTCTGCAAAGGGGGAGTTGTGGGAAGTTTATTTTATTCAGATGGTAATTTAATTGAGGTGTGTGTCCTGTTCTTAGTAGGAAGATAGTCGATTGCTCTTTACGGGGGAGGAAATTAATACTGTCCAGTTTGTTTGGCATGGTCATTTTTTCGTACATGTCTCTGCCTGTGTTCCCTGATGCCCAATGGTCGAGCCACTCCTGCTTGTGATTGTTGACTAGCATTGACCTTAGGGTGAGGTAGTTAACAGGTCAATTTGGTTGTTCCGTAAAAGGTTTGATTTGATTTACACAATAATTACATTGTGTATGAGGTGCGTCCCTACATAAATGTCCACTGTCTAGATTTCTCCCACACCCAATCTTTTAGTTCTTGTACCTGAAATTTGTATATGATAACTTTCTTTTATGCACTTTTTTAGAACCGCGGAATCAAATTCTTCCGTTTCTTATTTGGCAACAATTTAGCGTCCTTGACATTGTCATTATCGTGAATATACCCAATTATGCTAATTTTTAAGCTAAATTAATTTTCGGCACACAAATTATAGATTAGTTTTAATAGCCTATAATTAGAGAAAATTCAGCAAATTCAAAAAGGGGAGTAATTAGAAATATTTTTAAAAGAGATAAAAATACGTGTTTAATGATATTATGCAACCTTGTCACGTGACGTAGTAGTACTCAGTTAGAAATTTATTAAAAAAAAAAACACTAAAAAAATGTAAAAAATGATAATTAATTAATTTAATGGATTTTATTCCAATCCAAATTTATTTCTGCCATCTAATCACATTACGCAGAGTCAGGTGAATCGATGGGCGAGACCACTTGATGAAAGATTTTAATTCAATCCATCGAAATGCGCAAGTAGTTATTGTAGTGTTATTGTAGTGGTCTCCACACGGTAGTTCTAAAAGCATTGAAACCGGTGGGCGGGGCGACACGAGCTCTATGCAAGCAGTGGGCGGTAAACGTACCAGGCGGTGGACCACTTCATAGCGTTACAATCGTATGACCTAGGTCAGTGGTGCATGATCTACGACTCGCGAGCCTTATCCTGCCCAAAAAGACGTGTTTCAAAAATGTTACCACCCGCCCCCGGGGGCCGACAAATATTGGGCATCACTGACCTAGGTTAAAGTATACATAAATTAGAATAAAAGTATTATGAAAATATATCTTAACTATTCATCAACTCATTTCAAGCGAAAAAAAAAATTGAAATTTTATTACAAAATTCGTCCAGCCATTTTGTACACCAAAAATAAATTTCACTCGTGTGTGGGTGCAAATGTTAATTTCTTTTCATTTGGACGAAATTTGACGAGGGTGTCAAGGTTGGCAGCACATTGACTAATCGCCTTTACATTCTCCGACTAATGCAAGGTAGCCATTAGAGTTGAGTGGACCACAGAAATCTCAAATCCCATCTTGCACCATTGTTCATTGGGAGTCGAAATCGTGACCCCTTCTTATCTTATCTTATAAATTACAGACGTGACTTCAAAAGAGAAGATAATGACGTCCTACGCACTTCATGTATCAATGTATTCAAGCATGTTAATCAATGACTTAAAACACTCAGCTAAGTCGTTGGTTTTTCTGACTGATTCGGGCAACCCATTCTATGTTCCAACGGCACAAGGGAAGAAGGAGCACTTGTACGAATTTGTTCTAGCGTATGGAATATGAAATTAAGCATATATCGTTGTGTCTTTCTGAGTATTTCATTAGGTTGTGTTTTTGTAAAGGTAAATTATTGTCCAGTGTTTTATATCCTAATGCTTCTTTTCTTGTTGGTCTTCTGCCCTGAAGCACCTAAATTTAGTGATTATACAATTGGCGTATCTCTAATGATCTAATCAAATGTGAAAAATCACATCACATGCCTCTATTGTGCGTCTCTCTGGTCTCCTGTTTATGTTTTCTCGAGTTGAGGAGTCCCAAACAAAAAAAAAAAGCATATTCTAATATTCGTATTAGAAATCTGCATATTGCGAATGAAATTTTATGTTTTAATAAACACCGTGAGATGCATTAGATGTATTGATTTTGAAGATTTTTTAGTGACATGTACATCGTACAAAATGAGGATTACCATCACACATGTTAACGGCATTCATATGATTCCCTGTATAGCTTAATATCTCCGTGCATAAAATATAAAGGCTATATGTTCTCGCATGCCCTAAATACTAAACAGTAATGATGGAATGAAGCAGTAACTTAAATTAAAGATTTCCCCTCTCAGATCATGCTGTTTATAGTGCAGATGATATAAAAGTCATCTGGTACTGTAACACACTTAACGAGGGTGTCATGTGGCCAGCACAACGACCAACCGCCTTTACTTTTCCCCAACTAATGTCAGGCACCCATTAGAAATGGGTGATCAGAGAGGCGCCCTAAAGATCCCGAAAGTGAAAATCCCAGTCTTCTCTTTCTGGTTTATAAAACAAGATTAATTAATTATCATTAACTGATATGTTAATTGGTTAAAATTTTGATTCGTTCATGCATTCTCTGCAATTATGAATAATTGTGCAAAATTTCAACTTGATCCGAGAATGGGAAGTGTGAGAAATAGCGTGTACAAAACGTCATAAGGGAAATAACTCCATGTGTAAAGCCACATCTCTCAATAAGTAGCATTTATTTTTCTTTCTCGATACCATAAAAAAAATTAATTACGTGTCATAATGTTACTTTTCTATTGAATCTTGGCCACGTACGACGAATAATTGTGTAACTTTTCAACTTGATCTGATAATGTAAGAAATAGGCCTAACGTGTACAAAATTGTACCAAACAGACAGACAGAGTTGATAAAAGCTTTGTAAAAAGTAAGTTCTCATAGAAACGCAGCGTAATATAGTGCGGACCCCTTAAAGTAATTAAAAGTATACTGTATCTCCAAAAGCTTATTCAGATAATACTTCTGTATACATGAAGTGAAAAAGCCTCATGAAAATTAGACTATTGAAGGCACTGCACTCTAGAAAGATTATAGCAACAAAGAAAATGTAAAACCGCACAATAAGCGTTACATTATTTATTTCAGTGCTAAAGTTAGGACTACGATTTTTAGCTATACCTGCAGACACACCCATAGACATAAATATATATAGACGAAACGAAATTGTGTGACTTGCAATTTTGTGTACTTTATTATACCGCAGTGTAGTTTTGTTTAATCTCTAAGACTGAAGATCATGCAACTTTTCAGAATTCGGAAATCCGACAACAATAGATATACATGTTTTCAAGTTACATGAAGTTATTTCCTTTTTCCAGTCTATATTTATTTATGTGTATGGACACACCTCATTGTGTGCAGAGTAATTGTGAAAGTGCGCGCGCACGTTCGTGCCTTAAAATTGACGCATCGGCAATTTTTTGTTCAAAACAAGAATGGTATCGACCTAGCGTAGTTCAGGAGTGATCACTGCAAAAGGGAGGCGTGGGGGAATAGACACGGGGGGGGGGGGGGGGGGGGGGGGGAAACAATAAGTGGTTGGATTGAGTGGTCTGCCTGAGAACAGGGACGAGTTGGAGGAATTAGTGTGGAGATCGTTTCAATATATTAAAGCAATAACACCGGATAGTACTGGGGCGGGACGAGAGAGAGAGAGACAAGGAGGGTTCGGGTTGTTTTTTTTTGTATTATATTGAAATTGTCACTAAGTCTTTGACTTTCAATAAAAATTAGGAACACGTGCTATATGTTGCAGTAAAGAATATCTCTCAATTCAATAGTATAGAAATCAAACCGAGTGATATGTAACCACTAGCGGATCCAGAACTTTGGAGTGGTGGAGGGGCGATTTTTTCCAAATCCTAACCCTAACGCCCAGTAAACCCTAACCCTACGTTTATTATATAGTGAGAATAAAATAAAGCAGTGTTTCTCAACCTTCGCGAAAAAAAAAAAAAAATAGTCAAGTTGAGGCCTTTCTCTTGCAAGCTTGGGGTCTGGGAGAGTGCAGTAAGCCAAAAACATTTTCTTGCATTTTTCACTGCAGAAATGCATTCTCCTGACATCTACAGCTCATTATTTATCAATGGGGTTCGGGGCGAAGGCTCGACGCAGAAAGCGTTTTCCTGCATTCTTCACTGCAGAAACGTGCCAAGTCTTAGATTTACTGCTAACTCCCTTGAAATTTTATGAGCTATTTCTTAGCAAGAAACAAACAAAATTGTAAAAGTGCTTCCGTTGTTCTATGCGATAACCGACATGTTTTATCACTTGACAGTAATACTAGCTGGGTAATTTGAATAAATAATTAATATTACCCTGGAGAAAACTACACGTTAACAAATAAGCAATTATGTATGCATACGTCTCAACCTGTTTTGTACACTAAAAGCAGACGATCAATTAAAAATTATAATTATAATATAGCTTTTATATAGCGCTACTTTCATGCTTATAGCATGCTCGGAGTGCTATGGTCCAATCACATTTATGGACCAGTGGAGGGGGGGGGGAATCTGGGAGAAAGTTTTCGTACTGCCTTTAGGTGCTCAGTAAACATAACTCTGCTTGAATCGGCCTCTCGATTTACTACATCTTTCTAGATGTGTAAATTATAATTTAGGCCTCAAATATAAAGAATGACAGCCCCCCCCCCCCCCAAGACTTATAAGAGAGTGAAGAATGCGCCTTTTCCTCATGCATCCCATCCCAGTTATGCTACAGCCCATGGAGAGCTCTGGCCTGCTTCAACACATCTTTCCAATCAGATCTCTGTTGAGCCTTTTGTTAGCCTCAAGCTGTTGTAGTTCTGCCTCCACATGAATCCATCGCATTCGGGGTCTGCCTTTGGGTCGCCTGCCTTTTGTTTTTTGCCGGTATACAATTTTCGCTCCTCTGTCCTCTGACATTCTTCTTACTCATACTATAGTTAATTTATGCATTTTTTATAGTATTATATTATAAAGATATCAGTCTATGATTAGAAATATACCTAAACAAGTTGGCATATCTTTAAAGGAATGTTGAGCCTATGACTGTGTGACTTATTTGGAAACACCTGATAAGAAGTTTTCACTGATTCTTACAAGGGTCAAAGGTTCATTTCAAAATAAATCCCTCCCCTCCCAATAGCTAATGGTATAAAGTCTTCACCGTTTACGTCTAATGCTTACTAGTGCGTTGTGTGGCCATCTCAACAACCATCCAATTTTTATTTCATCAATAGATGTCAGTTAGTTAACCGATGTGGACACAGAAGGGTGTACGTTCAAACTGAAAAGACTTCAGGAATATTCATCTCAACTATCACACAAAGTACTTTTTAACCACAGCTTTAAAACACTATTTCGTCTACTGGATGTCCACTGGCTGTCCACTGACTGTCTAAAGCTTACAAGAGAGTTGGCTTGGTCATGTTCATCCTTTACGGGGCAATTTGTGACTGACTCAAGAAAAACTAGTTGTTCCCACATTCGATATGTGGACGTCATTAAACTGGAATTCAAAGCAGTGGACATTGATGCTGACTACTGGGAAGACATAACCCAAGATCGCATTATGTGGAGAGAGATGGTGACCAAGAATGCTATGGACAGCGAGAAAACATGGGCCTCAGCTCTGGAAAAAAAAAAACGCTCCGAACGGAAAAGGCCGTCTCCTCTACCACCTTAACCTGCGATATATATAGAAGGTAAAGTCTCTCCGAAATAAGGCTCCACAGTCACATGAAGAAGCGTTCTACTAGATGAACCATAGTCGTTACGCCTGAAGGGGACCAACAAAAAAAACAAAGAACAAGAGAGTTGTGTGGCCCCCAAACAATTTTTAGTTATACGTTAGAACAATATTTCATCTGCTGGCCAATTAAAAAAAATATTCATATATAAAAAAAAAATCAGTAAATGAAATTGTTAAAATTTCTTCCTAGAATTGTAATAACTAGCTTGCAGAAAAAAAAAATTTTAGTCACTCTTAATCCTCTATTTTTCACAAGGAAATCGCCACTAACATCATTACAATATATTCCGAATGATTGCATGGTCGAGTGGTATGCGCTCTGGACTGTCAGCTCGATGGTCCCGGGAAAATCCCTGCCCGTCTCCATCCCGTGCTACGTGAGGTTAGGACTAGGACGCAATAATCTTACTTTTTGGAGGAATGTCTTAAAGTTACCTGTTGTGATTAACGTTGAAATAATCTTCCTTTCTGAAGAAACGTCCGAAACATGTGAGATTAATGTAAAGCCGTTGTATTTGTTTTAGTTAACAGCTGACGAAAACGCTTTGTTCTCAATGATGGCTCACAAAATTAAATTTAGCCACAATGTGTGAATAGTCTCAATGTGTGAATAGTCTCTATGTGTAACTAGTCACTATGTGTAATTAGTTATTTTCTTATTGCAATATTGTCTTAGTTAAGCTTAAAGATTTTTTTTCATTACTGTCTTAAAGAAGGGGAGGTCACCTTGTAAATAAAAGGAAACCATAAGGTAATGAAACCACCTCCTCCTGTAATATAGATCTACATAGTGGGGAAGATAGATCTCTCTCTCTCTTTCTTTACACATTTATTGTGTTTTAATTAGTCAGTCTGTAGAAAAATTCAGATTTCTGTCAGATGGTCATAGAATATCTCACATCATCTGTTGTGATGACGGGACAGTTGGAACAAGACTCAGTTGCTTACCATATGGTAGACTACTTAAATTTAATGTTGCAGAGAAAGACTTCTGAAAAACTCTGGGCTACATTCACATATTGGTCAAGACAAGAGGTATACATCTATTTTTAGTTTCTTACATTTTTATTGATTGTTTTTCTTTGCATCTATTGCATTACATTCACATGAGCTCTATAATTGGATTATATTATCTACACACTCAGAAACACGCATGCCCAGTGATGAAGCTATAATATTACTAATATATAGGTAGGTCTATACTGAGAGAGAGAGAGAGAGAGAGAGAACGAGAGAGAGTGAGAGAGAGAGAAAGAGAGTGAGAGAGAGAAAAAGAGAGTGAGAGAGAGTGTCTGTGTGAGAGAGAAAGACGATAAGTGTCAAAGCCATACATATGACAATGAAATTAATAAGGAAAAAAAGTACAGCATGAAAAGAGGGGGAGAGAGTGAGTGAGAGAAAGAAAGAAAGCAGAGAGAGAGAGATGATGATGATGGTAAAAGTGAAAGCCATAATATGACAATAGAGTCTTGATAATTAGGAAAACAAAAAGGACAGACAGTATGAAGTCAAATGTGGGCCCCCAAGAACCTCCCACTAAAACTGGGTAGGGTTACAAACGTTTCCGTGGCAATAACTATGATAAGCTCACAACTGATTCATGGATAGACTTATCTCTAGAGCTATACGCTAATAGTTGCCTTAAAAACTAGCTTGATGAGCACAGTTTCTAGACCTACAGGCTTTATAATATAGTGCACTGCATTTAGCCTATTATAGACCTACGTAGACATCTTGACTTCTAGATATAAATAAATATTTACCTAGACCTAGTAACAGTAGTTGAAGAAAACTGATATTAAATCTAGACCTAGGCATACGATTAACTCACCTGACATCGGCTTGTACACAATTCCAACGAAAATATGTTAAAATAAACACAAAATCATAACCCTCAGCTGTTGAGGACAAAACATAAATAAACCGGCTGATGTGACACACACATAGAGATGTGCTCTGACCTAGTTACTTTTTTTTTTTATTCAGTTACCGGTTTCAGTCGATTGATGAAAGCCACTAACCGAACAGGTATTCTGTGCTGGGATTACGCTTCAGTTGTTTGGTCATATTACTGCATAATGTAGTCGAGATATAGATTAAAGTGTTCCCTATGTGTAGACTCTACTTTGGGGTAAATAACCAATATTGACCATACAAGTGGGTTAGGGAGAATTTTTCTCTCCCCCCCCCCCCCAGCCAATTCAGTGCATTATCCTGCTATTAAAGTTTTATTTCAAAAACCTAATGTGCTATTCTTACTGACTTAGACCCTCCCGCGCCGTTCGTCGCTTTGGGCGGCAAGATGCTTCCACAAAAATCTGTCACTGGCAATGTCTGAAGCCTCTTCCCACCTGCTCTGAGGACCTCCATGAAAGTGTGGCGCCAAGTTGTACTAGGATGTCCCTGTTTGAGCTTTCCGCGTAATAGCCTCCATGTCATTGCAACTCTTATTATGCGTAATTCATTTTGTCGGAGAACATGTCCCGCAAACTTCATGCGACACTCTGTCACAACCTTACTGAGGGGTCGATTCCCAGTTCGGCACAGGACTTCCTTGATTGAGACCCGATCTCTATAACTGACTCCTAAAATCCGTCTTAACCAAATTTGTTGAGCTACAGTTAGTCTTTTTTTTTCAATTTCGGCAGATGTTTATTCACTTCATTTTAGTAATGGAGCCCAGCCACTAGTAGATATTTGTAACCTCTGTTGTCGACGCTCTTGGAACTAGGTGACTGTAGTCTGCTTTAGATTTTATATCGAAAAGGGAAGTTTTATCGTCCAAATCATCTGTTGGGGGTTTTCAACTAAAAAATCTCTGGATTTTCTTTAACAAATTCAAAACTCCCTTAGCTACGCTCATAGAATTTGGTGACTGTAGTTTGCTTTAGAATAATACTGAAGAGAGAGGTTTTCAACCTCAAAACTCTCTGTAAAGGGATTTTAAACTCAAAACCATTTGGAGGGGTTTTGAACTTTTTAAAAAGCCGTCTGGAGGAGGGGGATTTTTACTTAAAATCACCTTGGCTTGGCTACGCTCATAGAATTTTGAGTGTGTAATTTGCTTTTTTTTTTTCATATATTGAAGAGGGTTTTTTTTCAGCATTAAAACCCGCTGAAGGGGGGAGGGGGTTAAACTCAAAACCCCTTTGATAGCATTTTAAAGGGGGTTTTTTTTGGCTTCAAAACCCGCTGAAAAAAACGGGGGGGGGGGGGGTAAACTCAAAACTACTTTGGCCACGCTTATAGAATTTTGTGCGTGTCATTTGCCTTTTTTAAATTAAGGTATTTTTTTAGCTTCAAACACCGCTGGGGGTGGGGGTGGAGGTTAAACTCTAAACCCATTGGAACACCCACCACTCGAAAGTTTCTGGGGCGGGGGAGGCGGGATTGATACAATTGCCACTTCCCCACCCCACCAATTGGCCAACATACAATAGGGGGGGGGGGGGCGAAACAATCTAAAAATTGGTTGAAATATAAATAATTAGCATACATTATTAACATAACTAACTAATTCGTAAACAAATTGTGTGATTTCTTTACTAAAATCCGTCCGGAGGGGTCGGCCGAGTTTGAAACAGAGGGAAAACCCAAAGTGTACATTTGTAAGTTGCTTTTATTTATAATTTGAAAGAACTCGTTGGAGACTTTCCGTGACGATGCTCTTATCTTCATCTTTCCATTAGTCTTTTGAAACATTGGGGCACCACACATGATCTGTTGACCATCTCTCTCCATTCCAGTCTGTTGAGATTATGTACGAATAAAGGAAATAATTGAAACATGAAAATGAGCTGATGCTTTAACAAATACCACATGACGGCCTTCTTATCTGGTAATTATTTCATTTTAAACATAAGACTTTAACCAATTTTACAACTGAAATTAATACTTAACGTAACAGTCTGACGCATAAAAGCGGCTAGGGCCGGTACATACATAAAACTAAACCTTTACCATTAGGCATTCGTATCTGCTTAATATAATCTAGATATAAATCAAGGGGTTTCCTCACTTAGTGTGTTCATAGTCTACTTCGAAAGAAATAAGCAATATTCACCATTTGTTTACCCAAAGTTTTATGATAGCTATCAGAGGTTCGCCCTAATGAGATATTACAGAATTTGTTAATTAAATAACTTGACAGAGCAGAAATTTAATGTTGATATATGATTAATTTAACAATTAGAATATACAATTCTGTTTCCATTTTACTTAGTGGATTGATGTTTTAAATGAGATCTCATCTGAAGATCTAACTAATTTTAAAGTATATTTTAGATAAACTCCTCAAATAGTGTTCTTATAAATGCTATAATGTATTGTTTGAATACTTGACTGGTCTGATGATAGCACTTAAAACTGTAGACACTATGGTCCAGAGATAGAAGCCTGCATCCCATTCCCTGTCGTGCTGAAGTAGGGGGGACGGGCGCCCAGAGTGGGTGAAGTAAGGGCGATCTCACCCCTCTCCTAGAGTGTGTAAACAATGCGTTACTTATCTAAATGATATATGCTTCACCTCACCAACTTTACCTATCCCCTGGTCTATTGGACTTTTTGGGCACCACTCTTTCTCCATTCCTCTCTGTCTTTTCCTTGGATAGAACCTCTTTCAATGGCAGGTCCGACCACTCGTTTATGTCGTCTTCCTATCTCTTTCTCTGCTACTTCTTCTTTGTCCTGGTACTGTTCCCTGAAGGAAGGTCTTTGCAAGTCCCTAAGACCTTGTAATATGGCCATAGAGTTTTAGTTTTTTTTTTTTTTATTTATGGTACTTATTTGAAATGTTAAACATTTTTCAAAATCTTGCCTCTGTGATGATTGTAACAGATGCAGATGCCGAAACACGCATTGGTAAAGCTCAAGCAGCCTTCCATCAGCTGAAGAACACCTGAGGATCTAGGGAAATAAGCACCACCACCCCTAACCCTAACACCACCAAGATCATTGTTAAGCCAATACTACCTTATGGAGCAGAGACCTGGAGAACTACCGTCACTACCTTGAACAAAATCCAGGTATTCATCATTACCAACCTCATGAAGATACTTATGATCGATGGCCAGTCAAGATCTCGAATGAGGAACTGTGGCAAAGAACAAAGCAGCATCCCATTGAAGTAGATATCCTTCAGAGAAGCTGGAGATCTTCCTTCACATTCTTTACAAGCACTTATCTGGAAAACCCCGGGATAGAGGTAGAGGGACCATCTTCTTCTTCTTCTAGCCAACTTTTTGCAGCTGAGCTGTCAGCTCTTTTGCAGACTATGCCAATGAAAAATAGTACGTTTTTTTCAGTTTTCAGCACTGCCCTACAGGGAGTTAATTATGTTGGGCTGGAGTGGTAGTAGGGTCTTCCTAAGGTGGATTAGGGAGGGGGCATTCAAACAGGATATAACCATGGACCATTAAGACGATAGTACAGAGCGCAAACCACACCACGTGCTGAATAAACCTAACCATGACCGTAGGAGGAAGTGGAAAGTGATACTAGAATTCACGGATTAAAGTGTTTGTGGCGGTGGCCTTCCAAAGTCAATTTAACCGATACTTGAATCTACGGGCCAGAATTACGAAAAAGGAGATCATCAAAAGACATTTCATTGTAAGTAGAAACATAAACAAAGATTGAGGCGCGGGATGGGGGGGGGGGGGGGCACGGCACCAGAATACTATGGGGAAGAGCAGTACTATCCGCGGGATACAATTTTTTTTTAAAAGGGGCGGGGCGGGTTTCCGACCATTTTTGAGAAAGTGGAATAGAACAAAATAGGAGGAGGAGTTACTCAGTGTCATAAAAAAAAAATAAGACTACACACCTGGAACAAAGGAACGACTTGAATGCTAGTAGGCCTACACACACACATATATTCGAGATTAGAAAAAAAAAGATGCAAGTTGATTAATTGAAATGCGAAACTTATCATACAAGCATTCAATAGTACTTTTGTTTTGTTTGTCAGTTGTAACCTATTTATTTAGTCACTAACTACTACTACATATGAAAAGGTCTAATCGGGTATAGTAGAGTCTAGATATATTGTCTTTTTTTTTTCTTTCTTGTTCTGGCCAAACCGGTCTGTCTCCCATCATCACGGACACACAGATACACTAACACACACACATATACACATACGCACAAAATAAGCGACTAGAACGAGGCTGTGGGAGTGGCTACAAAAGAGAGGAAGATTGACAGGTCTTTCAAATAGAAAAACAAACAAACTCGAGTAACTATATCCTACATATGTGTTTTGTAAACTCTGTGTTCATTTGTTCAGTGTGTTCCTTTGTTTTGTATGTTGTTGTTTTTCCTGTATGATTTGTTTTCTAATAAATTGTTCTGGGTGCTATTTTTTCCCCTCACGTTCATTGTTTTCACTGTTTTGTTTAGAGCGTCTCTTTGATTAATGTGTCCATTTGTTATCTTGTTCCTTTGTTTAAATGTGTCCGTTTGTTATCGTGTTCCTTTGTTTAATGTGTCTATTAGTTAACTTGTCCATTTGTTTAATGTGTCCATTTGTTAACTTGTCCATTTGTTTAATGTGTCCATTTGTTGTTGTGTTCCTTTGTTTAATGCGTCCATTTGTAATCATGTTCTTTTGATTAATGTGTCCATTTGCTATCGTATTCCTTTGATTAATGTGTCCATTTGTTGTCGTGTTCCTTTGTTTAATGTGTCTATTTGTTGTCGTGTTCCTTTGTTTAATGTGTCCATTTGTTATCGCGTTCCTTTAATAAATGTGTCTATTTTTACCTATGTTTAATGTGTCCATTTGTATGGTGTCCATTTGTTTAATGTGTCCAATTGTTTAATGTGTCCATTTATTATCGTGTCCCTTTGTTTAATGTGTCCATTTGTTATCGCGTTCCTTTAATAAATGTGTCTATTTTTACCTATGTTTAATGTGTCCATTTGTATGGTGTCCATTTGTTTAATGTGTCCAATTGTTTAATGTGTCCATTTATTATCGTGTCCCTTTGTTTTAATGTGTCCATTTGTTATCGTGTTCCTTTGTTTAATGTGTCCATTTTTTTACCGTGTCCTTATGTTTAATGTTTCCATTTGTTATCGTGTCCATTTTTTAAAATATGTCCATTCGTTATCGTATCCCTTTGTTTAATGTGTCCAATTGTTTAATGTGTCCATTTGTTACCGTGTTCCTTGGTTTTGTGTTCTTTTGCTCAGTATTTTTTTATTTATATTCTGTGTTGCTTATTTGTTAAGTTTCATTCAATATAATCTCTCTATTCAGTTTGTTGAACTCTACACACTGGAATAGAAACGCATTATTTATTTATGCAAGGAAAGTAGCCTGTAGGTAACCTGTACGTCGAGTTTTTCTCGTTAGAACAAGCCCTATAGTCAAAACTGTATTACAAAGGGAGAGATCCCATGAAACTGAGTTTCGATACAGTATTTAAAAAATACATTTTACAAAGAGATTGGATATTTACAAAGCTCATATAAACACTCTGTCTGGTTTACATTTTGTACACGTTATTTCTACCACACCCATTCTCGGATCAAGTTAAAACTTTACACATTTATTAATTGTACCAAACAAAACATGTTTTCAATTGAAGAAATTACAAATTAAGTTTTCAACTATTTTTTTTTATATCGAAAAAAAAAAAAGAAATTCTACATTATTAAAGTATATAGTTGTAAATGTAGAGTTCTTTCCCTTAGCTGAGCTTTGTTTTTTAAAATATTTTTATATTTTGCTTGTTTGTGGATTTTTTTTCCCCCTTTGAAATGTGTTAAGCTCTTCCGCGCTGTGTCTTATGTAACTAAGTCAAACGGAGGTAACTCTCAAATAACGAAATCCAATAACACGGGCGAAAGGTCAACACTAGACGTTAGTCGACCATGATGGTAGATTGTTGAACAACAAGTTTAATAACAACGAAGGGAAAAGTCGAATGTCGTCAAGCTAAATCTCTGCGTCCAAAAATACCTGCCTCTCTCTCTCTTTCTCTCTCTCTTTCTCCCTCCCTCTCTCTCTCTCTTTCTCTCTCTCCCTCTCTCTTTCTCTCTCTCTCTTTCTCTCTCTCTCCCTCTATCTTTCTCTCTTTCTCTCTCTCTCCCTCTCTCTTTCTCTCTCTCTCTTTCTCTCTCTCTCCCTCTATCTTTCTCTCTTTCTCTCTCTCTCCCTCTCTCTTTCTCTCTCTCTCTTTCTCTCTCTCTCCCTCTATCTTTCTCTCTTTCTCTCTCTCTCCCTCTCTCTTTCTCTCTCTCTCTTTCTCTCTCTCTCCCTCTATCTTTCTCCCTCCCTCTCTCTCTCTCTCTCTCTCTCTCTCTCTCCCTCCCTCCCTCCCTCCCTCCCTCTCTCTCTCTCTCTAAAGCCGTCAAATGTAGTATAGTTACATTGCGCTACTCTTTCTAAAATCCTACACTTGTTTTTTTTAATTCGTCACGTCATTGTCTCTAAGTCAAAATTTTAAATTTTGATGAAACAAATAACTTTTCCCGCCAAATTGCTAATCGCGCCATAACAAATGTCCTGCTTCATCTTGTTGGCCTTGACTGTCAAGCAATAAGATTCATTAAAAACAAAACTCGAAATCGGCGAAATCTTTATTACAACGCTTATATCAATTCTGTCAGTCTGTCTGTCTGGGTTGATTCTTTACATTTTTTTCTCCCGTTTCCCATTTTAGGATCAAGTTAAAATTTCGCAAAATTTATGCATTGTCGGTGGCAACACATGAATAAAATAAAAAAAACAACAAAGTTATAATCAAGTAATGGTAAATAATTAATTTTGTTTTATATGAAAAAGGGGAAATAACGCTTGCAATATTAAGAGCACTTGAACTGTGCGCTCCATAAACTCAACATAAGTTGTTTTGTTTTTTTTCAAAAAACATTTTTATTCACTTTATTATTGTGTAACAAAGGTACTTTTTTAAATATAGATAGCACAGGCCTGCATTTTTTAACTTTTGGAAAATTGCTTTAATTTTGAATGCTGAATATTATGTAGTTTAATGTTTAATTGATCATATATAGAAGTTGATCATAAATGTGTAAAACTATATATAGAGAAAACCACGGTTCATAGTGCAGGCGAGACCATTCTTTATAGAAAGCTTCAACACTAGCTTGCAACGTCACGGACTGTGGGCTATTTAGACCAATAGTTCGTTACCACCTCACAGGTCAATGTTCAGGCCTTCTATAACGATTGCTTTCTGTGCAGGTGTCACGCATGAGGTGAACACATCGACATCAATCTAAAAGTAGTCTGATACATGTACCTACAGTACAAATAAAAGGGTTAGGCTCAAAATAACCTCTTTGATAAAGTGCATGTGACATAGAGTGATGCATAACAAATATTTGACAGTCTGTTGTGACATCTCGCTCAGGGAAATGTAACATTCGGTTTTTTTAAAAAAAGTAATTCTTTTTCGTGGAGTTACTTCCCGTTAGAATTTACATATATCTTACCTTCACTGTGACCTCTTTTATCAAAGGGAGAGACTTGTCCTCATTGGATTTTCTAGCGTAACCAGTGTACGAAATACGAAAGTGTTAAAAATCTATTAATTTTAGAGCTCGCAATTTAGTTTCGCACATTTTTTAGCGCTGCAGAATGCAGAATCAAGCTTTTAAGCACATATACTAGTATCGCAAAGTCCGCAAAGTAGTTTGTATTGTTAGATGACAACATACATTTTCAGTGTAGTGTTAATGACATTTTTACAAAGTGTGTATCTACTCTTTCTGTCTGCTTGTCTGTCCGGTTAAAAGTTTGTACAGGTTATTTCTTCGGCACCCAATCTCGGATCAAGTTCAATTTTCGCATAATTATTTCTAGTACCTGACAAAAAAAAAATACATTTTTAAAAATTAACCAATTAGTTAATCACTTTTGGTAATTAATTATTTTGTTTCGAATCGATAAAAAAGGAAAAAAATCGTATTTGACAGATGTGGTATAAGTTGAATTAGTCTCTTGAGGATGCTTGAGCCCTTTGAATTCAAGTCGTACAACTTAAATTCTTAAAGCATAAACGCCACAAATACATATACAATAAGTGGGTTGAATCTTTATAAAGATTATAGAGTGCAGACTATTTATTACACATGATCATCCTCAATTAATCAGCCGAGAATTGAAAGTTTCCCCTGAGACTGGCTAATATGATAATAGAAGAAAAAGTTATTTTTTTTACCACTACTCAGTCCAAATAACCAACGCTAAAATGTTTGCTATCCAGTTCATAAAGACAGCTTATTAAAATAAGATAAGATAATTTTATTGATCCAATCAAATGGAAATTAAGTTTGACTACAATTGACAACCTCAGCGTAACTACTTTACAAAAACAAAATGGATTAAAAAAATCGAAACAACCTTCCCTCACGAAACACATACACACCCACAACCAGCGCTTTATGAATTGGACTTCTATGTACTTCTCGATGACGACAGCTGATCTTGTAACACTCTGACCGATAGTGGGATAAAGGAGTTTTTAAATCTTTTTGTTTTAGTCCTAATGTAAAGGAGACGACCACTTCGTTCAGATCTTATGTAACAGTGGTTTAATGGGTGAATCTTTCTTGAAAAAGCTTTTCAAGATATGGTAGCTGTATTTGAGTGATATACGATGCTTTTTTAATTAGTCTATTAAGTCTATGTCTTTGTGCCAGTAAGAATTAACATACCAGCAGGTATGTTTATTAGACTGCTGATAGTTGCTGTGTAGAAAAGTTTGATTATTGTTTTGTCTATGTTAAATTTTCTTAGCTTTCTGAGATAGAAGAGTCGCTGGTGAATTTTCTTGTATATGTTTTGACAGTATTGGACTGTATCTGAAGTAAAAATAACCTCAAGCCCATCAGTTTCTATGGACGAGGGTTGGGGTCAGCTGAGAGAATTTGTTTCTAGGACTGACAGTTTTAGACCTTGCGGTGAAATGGAGCAGCTCTGTTTCTAAGGACGCCGATAAATGAGAACATTATGTGGCCAACACAACGACTAACAGCCTTAACCTTTCTCAGCAAGTGTCAGGTACCGTTTAGAGTTGGGTGAACTCAGGGATATCATACAGGTCAACATGAGCGTGACATCAAAATCCAGGCCTTCACCAGGATTCGAACTCATTGTCTCTCGTTTCGGGCGTTGGGTGTTTCCCCACCCTAGAACTTATTGTCGCGATTCATCATGTGATCTGTGTTGCCTTTGGCTTTCTAGTTATCAGGGTTCTGTGTTCTGAACAAAGAGTTGTGGTACTTTGGAAGAAAAACTATAAACAGCTGATCAGGGCCGGTCCAACGGGTTGCAGGGCCCTATGTGAAACGGATAGCGTGGGGCCTAATTTGGGTTGTGATAAGGATAATAAGTAAAAATTAAGATTTTGTATTAGAAAATAAATACATCTTTGCATTTTATTTATACTTTACTTAGTACAAAATCTCTGTCAAATTAACTTTACGAGCCATCTACAGTAGATAGTAGTTTTCCTACAAAAAGCCGATAAACATTCAGATCTACCTTTTAGATTTACTATCGACTAGGAAAATATCGCTTTTGTTTTTTTTTATATAAGACGTCGAGATAGATATACATTTATATTTGTATGCCAGTGACTATTGAAGTAAATTAAGTATTTGAACTTTTTGTTTTGGTTACAATTCGGCTTATTATTACATTTTTATTCAATGAAAGCTGACACAATGCCTTTTTTTAAAATCGCGAGTAGGATTTGCGTTTTCCATATTGAATGACACCCCGAAATGACAATTTTTTCTGTTTAAAGATTTGCATCAGTTTTCAGAAGACTTTTATAATTTCAGGACATTTTCATGACTTTTTGTTATATTTTATACTTTCAGGAGAATTCCAGGAACCCTTTAATGATAAGTTAAAAATGGTTTAATTTAATAATTTACACCTAGAATATGGCGCGGGGCCTATGAAAGTGCGGGACCGGCCCTGCAGCTGATTAGAACATTAGTAAGTAGTTTCAAATAAGTCGAATTATCTCCCTGTTAAATATTTCTTTGACTTCATATAAATACACATGCCTTCTTTTTTTAACCAAGCAATGGACCTCATTCACCAATCGTAAACAAACAACATTTAATCACGTAATCTTATTGATAAAACAACGAAAAAAACTGACACGTGACAACCATCATGAATTAAACATTAGATCGTAAATTATATAGAAGAGATAGAGCACCACGTGGCTAATTGTTGTTTGTTTACGATTGGTGAATGAGGTCCATTTCTTTGTAGAAAGAATTTTACGCATGGCGTCTCTACCTCATAGAATATCACATAATAGAAAGCTTTTATTTTTTCACATATAAGGGAAGTAAAGATGCGGTTTATTAAAATGTAGTAGGTGGTGGATGAATGACTTCCCTTTGATGATGTCATCTTTGTTTTTTTTCCAGAACTAATGGAAGTAAAAAAAAAATGATTTTTTTAAATTACCTTTCTTTACCTATCCCTTAGTCTGTTGGACCGTTGGGGCACCAAGCAAGACTTGTCGACCGTCTTTCTCCATTCCTCCCTGTCTTTTGCAGTGTTTAAAACCTCTATCAAAGTTAGGCCCGTCCGTTCTTTTATGTTGTCCTCCCATCGCTTTCTCTGTCTGCTTCTTCTTCTTTTCCTGGTACTGTTCTCTGAAGGAAGGTCTTTGCGAGCCCCGCAGATCTTGCCATAGATTTTACGCTTGCGTTTTGTTTTTTTTTACAATAGTTAGCAGGTCATCATGGAGTCCGATCGCTGCAGTAACCTTGTCTCTAATCTCTTGGTTTGAGATGCTGTCTTTAAATGTGATACCTAGTATCCTTCTGTTGCATCTCAATTCCATTGCTGGGATCCTCCTCTCTAGCTCTGCAGTCAGCGTCCAAGACTCGCAAGCATATAAAAATGTGGCCTTGACCAGGGAGCGCATCAGTCTGATTTTGGTGCCGAGAGCTAAGCCTTTGTCTTTCCATTATTTTTTTTTTAAGTTTTCAAAGGGCTGCTGTTGACTGTGCAATTCGAGACAGTAGTTCAGGTTTTGTTCTCTCATCTGAGACAATAGCTACGAGGTATTTGAAGCTGCTTGCACTAGTCAGCTTTTCACCTCCAATACTGATGCCTCTTTTAAAGCCCTGTTGGCTATTGATCATAATTTGTGGGGTTTTTTTGGCATTTATTTGCATGCCATATGCTGCGGAAGTCTTGTCAATGCGCATCACCAGGTCAACTAGTTCTTCTTCTGTCCTTGCTAGGCCATCAATGTCATCTGCGAAGCGCAAGTTAGTAATTCTTCTTCCTCCAATGCTAACAGTACCTTCATAGCCCTCAAGAGCATCTTCCATTATCCTTTCAAGGAAGATTTTGAAGAGTGTTGGTGAAAGTAGACAGCCTTGTCTTACTCCAACTGTGGTTTTGAACCAGTCCCCAATATTAGAGTTGAAGTACACCGCACTGGTGGCATTCTTGTAGAGGTTATGGATAACTTTGATTATGTTTTTATTAATGTTGTACTTTTTCATTGTCGCCCAGAGTGCTCCGTGCCATACTCGATCGAAAGCTTTCTTGAAATCAATAAAGACATGTAAAAGATTCTCTTGGTGTTGGAGATATTTTTTCACAGAGTATTCTGAGGTTTAGGATTTGTTCTTTTGTGCTGCGACCTTGTCTAAAACCCGCTTGTTCTTCTGATAAGATGTTGTCTGCTATCGGTTTTAGCGGGTTTAATATAATTTTTAACAGTACTCTTAAGGGGCTGATGGTGCGATAGTTTTGACAGAGTTGTAAATTGCCTTTCTTTGGAAGGATTATGATGAGTGATTGCGTCCAGAGTTTGAACCACTCTTCTGATTGCCAGATCTTGTTGCAAATCGTATAGAGTGCGTTTATCATGGTTTCTCCTCCCGCCTGTAGAAGTTCAACAGGAATGTTGACAACTTCGGCCGATTTTCCCTTTTCAGGGCTTTTACTGCTGCTGCTACTTTCGAGCGAAGAATCGGATAGTCGTCAATGTTGGAGACTGCCGGGACATTTAGTATCTCTTGAGATTTTAAAGTTATGCAGCTCTGAACAGTATTCCGTCCATCTTTTTAACACATCTTCGTCCTCGGTGAAACATTTCTTGTTTTTTGTCTTGTCTTGTGTTGGTTCTTCCATGCTTTGAGGCAGTGAGGTCCTTTACTCATTGGTATGCTTTTTTGCTGTTGTTCCTATTAAGTCCCTGTTCAATTTCTTGACACTTATTCTCTATCCAATTTTTCTTCACTTTTTTCATTCCCTTTCTAATTCGTTTGTTGACGTATTCGTGGACATATTTTGGATTGGACAACTTTTTCCCTTTAAGCTCCCGACGCTTGTCACAGAGATGGAGTATATCCTCTGTTACCCAGGATTTTTTGGGCGGGCGTAGCTTCCCTAATATTTCCAGGGCTGTGTCTGTGACTGCTGTGTTTAGCATATTGACTTGTGTGTCGATATCCTGGTCATTGGAGTCCAAGATATTGAGGGCTGCAAAGCGTCCTCCTACTTGTCCCTTGAATATGGCAGCTACTTGAGGGTATTACAGCTTATCCAGGTCAAAATTTTATCCTCTGATTTTTTTAATATCTTGTGTAAAATGGTGATAATCAAATTTTTTCACTTTACATTTATTTGTTCGTATTTAAGTGATTGGAGGGTCTGCTCTAAACCGTCAAATAATAGAAAAAATATTTTAGGAAAAATCTAGTCTCTTCTTGTTGTTGCTGCTTTTCCTGTTGCGGTTACATCGTCACTTTGTGCTCAATTTTTTTATATTTTTTTTGTTTTTTTGTTTAACAAGTTTCAGACATTCATTGCTTTACTAGTCATAGTCGAAACCTCCCGCAAGATGGCGGCAGGCAGGGTTCGAACCCGTAACCATAGACACGACAGTTCATAGCATATACCACATGACCAGGAAACCACTCGTTTGTCACAATAATAATAACATAAAAGATAGTATTAAGAGTTAATGTGAAAACATAGTGCATCATCTCAAACTCTTAGTCTGCTACTATGGGTCTTTTTAGGTAACTTATTTGAAAGTACTTTTCACGAAAATGAAATGCAATTAAAATACAGTTACTATTATTTATTTTTGACATGAATTTCTCAATAATGAACTAGTCTAATAGTAGATGTTACAATAAAGAAGAATGCGTTCCATCTTTCCATTCTTTTATGTTCTTTTATGTTGTCTTCCCATCGCTTTCTCTGTCTGCCTCTTCTTTTTTTTCTGGTACAGTTCCATGGAGGAAGGTCTTTGCGAGCCCCGAAGGTCTTGTAATATGGCCATAGATTTTTAGCTTGCGTTTTTTACGATAGTTAGCAGGTCATCATGGGGCCCAGCTTTAATATATATTCTATATATATAATATACTTAGTCATTTGTCTGTGTGTACTACCATTTTTTTTTGGCAGCAGTCGAATTAACAATTAATTGACACAACTGTGAAGTCGTCTGATTTACTTCAAGTCTGCATCCAGCTGAGCGCTTTAATCTGATTTTGTTTTAGTGTACGTATGTGTGCTTGTGTGTGTGCGTGTGTTACTGCGTAAATGCGTGCATGGCCAAGGGTATTTACACTCAAAAGCGTGTGGGTAAGATTAAGACCCCACCCCACCCCCACGGCCCGTCCCTACATTGTGACAGATGTGAGCGATTCGATTTGGAAACTCACTGATACTTCTCCGTACGTGGCAGAATGAAATGGTTGCAAGGCCTTTAAGAAAGTGTGTTTTAAAGAACGTCACAGGTATTGACCGACCGTGAACATAGACACACAAACACTAGAGTGGGAGAAATAAGAGCTTTTAGGGGAGGTGTGTGTATGTTCGACACGTCATTATAATATTTCGTCCATTGTGTTCATCAAACAAGCTTTAATTCGATTCTGGATTCTGACGACTGCCAATTTTGTGTTTTTTTTTCTAATAAAAAAAAACTAGCAGTGTCAAACATTACTAGATATTGTGATGTGAATGTCTGTATCCATATCCATATACGAAAATATAAGAAAAATGAAATCACTAAAGCTTTTGAAGTGTATTAGTTAACAGTATATAATTGTTTTAACTGAGGATTTTGTGATGTTGGATATGCACAAATGATACTTAGATGTGAGATTTCCAAAGGATAACAGAAGACAGATATATGTGTGAAGACTTTTCTGTAAGGTGTCTATGATGGGTCGGTCATTCTCACCCAAAACTGTTGTCAACTATGCTGCGCTGGGTTTCTTGGTTTTACTGGGTTACAAAATATTTCTAAGTGGCAATGGCAAAGTAAGTAGACATAATAATGATACTTGGGGTTTTGTTGAACAAGTGTATTGTAGAGTTTCAAGGTGTATATGGTTGTATATATTCTATTTTGTCATTTTGATACGATCTATGGAAAATGTATTTAAACTTTTTTTTCTTGTTCTATATTCGATGATCATCTACTGACCTAAGAACTCTACACGTCTTCCTATCACTCTCTCTCCTCAACTTTTACTTCTCTCCCCCTTTATGTAAAGTAAAAAGTAAAGTCTGTCTAAAGTCTAAAGACACACTTTGCGATTTATAGGGCAGATGTTCACCTGTTTCAGTGGCCCACGGTTTTACGAGGATGTCATGTGGCCAGCACAACGACCAACCGCCTTAACCTTTCTCCAACTAATGTCAGGTACAATTTAGAGCTGGGTGGGCTCAGAGGCGCCCTAGATCCCGGAATTAAAAATTCCAGGCTTCACCAGGATTCGAACCCGGGACCTACTCCTCTCCCCTTTATATCAACATTTATTTCTATACCTTTTTTTACCCAGTGTCACTACATCTTCTTACTTAACATTGTGTCGTATTGGTCGGGATGATTTGCAATAGCTGGAAACGCGTATCCCAATCTTTTTCTATAACGGAACACTTCGCACATTCTGAATATTTAGCGGAACACTTCGCACAGTCTGAGTATTTAGCGGAACACTTCGCACAGTCTGAGTATTTAGCGGAACACTTCGCACAGTCTGAGTATTTAGCGGAACACTTCGCACAGTCTGAGTATTTAGCGGAACACTTCGCACAGTCTGAGTATTTAGCGGAACACTTCGCACAGTCTGAGTATTTAGCGGAACACTTCGCACAGTCTGAGTATTTAGCGGAACACTTCGCACAGTTTGAGTATTTAGCGGAACACTTCGCACAGTTTGAGTATTTAGCGGAACACTTCGCACAGTCTGAGTATTTAGCGGAACACTTCGCACATTCTGAATATTTAGCGGAACACTTCGCACATTCTGATTATTTAGCGGAACACTTTGCTTATTTTTTTAAGAGAACAATTCACGTAGTGGCCTACTAGTTAATTATTCCATTAGTTCGCGGAACACCTATTCAGGCCTCGCGGAACTCTAAGGTTCCGCGGAACACAGTTTGGGAAACACTGAGTCCCAGACATTATATTTATTATAATGTTATTTATTTCATTTTTTTTGTTAGCTGGCTCAATCATTATCTCGCTGTTAAGGGCGTGCAAACTGTGCGACCATATATACCTTCTTGGCCGAAGTGGATTGGTGATTTTCTTTTCTTTCAATAGATACAGCTTTGAGCAAATCTTTGGGCCGAGAATTCTTACGGTCGTGCTTGCAGAGTTCTAAAGCGCGAAGCTTCCTTCACAATTTTGGGCCTCGGGATTTTAGGATGTCCCTGAATCCCCTAAATTTCTATGAGTACCTGGAATTAGTTGTTGCAAGTAAAGGCGGATGAGCGTTGTGCTGACCGCATAGCACCCACGTTGACTATCAACCATAGCGACACGTGAGGTTTACATCATAGCTTTTTTAAATAAACCAAGCGACTGACTGACTTTGATGAGGTCTCCATTGTGTAGCATTGATTGTAAAAGTCACTTGATTTTTATTGTACACAATATTTATTATTCCATGCACTTTTTAATGGTGTTACATAAATTTACGCTTACCACTTCTGACTAGTAATAAATAATATTTCTCCAGATAAAATGCAGGAAATCGCTCGGCTCATAACGCATTCGCTAGGTACAGGGGCAGGGATTTTTAAAGGACCTTTTTAAAATCAATTTACCCTTGAAAATGTGCACAGGACCCCAGCATTTCTAAGTCTAAACCTGAAGTAGGAAATAAATCTAGTCTCTTTGTCAACTTATTTTATTCCAAAGTACGAAAAATATTTGAACATAATGCTTCATTTTGTTCGTGTGTCAGGACACTAAAGATCCTTTCAGAGACACAAAACTTTCACATCCCAAGAACATTCACGGGAAATCAGATCACGAAGATGGTGCGGTACTTCCTGGAGCAGAACACTTGGAACAGGTGAGTCAACTTTTAAAAAAATTTTGTTAGAAAGGTGGTCACTCTGACCTCCTCTGATTCTTTCGCCAATTTAGTGGCGAACTCATAGTTTCGCCAGCTCCGATGAAACTTTGCCAATTCGCGGCCATGTTACCTTCTACCTCGAGCTGCTCGGGTACATGTGGATACCCGCGTTCTATTATATTGAACGAGTGCACCTTTGCGCACCAAATCAACAGTTTGAGTCAAACTTAACGTTAGGAGTGGAGTTTAGGTTTATATTTAGTGATTAGAGTTAATAGCAGGTTATGCATTTTTTATATTATGCTTTAGATTCGATTCTTGAGTTTGGGTTACATATATCTGTATTATTAATAAAAAATTGAGGCTACTGTTACTATCGACACATTGTTATTAACATTTATTGTATGCATGCATTTTGCTGTAAATTATCTGGTGATTTAATGACAAATTAGTCCTTCCATGCATATGTTCTTCTATTTAAAAAATGCACAGTGACTTTTAGAACCTTATTACAGTCTATCAAATGTAAGATTTGCCATGACATTAACAAGCATTTACATAGCAAATTCTAATATGTTATTTCATGAATTGCCTCCCCTAGAAAGCTGATGTTGATAAAGAAATCGATGTTGGAGACATCCCTAAAGATCTAGAGAAAAAATCAGGGGAAGATAATCTTCAGGAAAAAGAAAAAGCAAGTACATGTATATTTATGACCATTTAAGCTCATACGATTATCTTCTCTTACTTTGATTTATGATCAGTTATATAAAAAAACTTTATCAATGGACCTCATTCACCAATCGTAAACAAACAACATTTATAGCCACGTGATTCTCTATACAAATTATGTAATTCATAAAGGCGCTCACGTGATAAGTATTTTTCATTGTTTTATCAATATTATGACGTGGCTAAATATGTTTATTTACGATTGGTGAATGAGGTCCATTGTATATTTTACATTGGCTACCTATGATGTATTATTGTTAATAGAAAAACGCTTCTATTGCTAGTTGAGTCTAAGGGAGTTAATCTATGATGTTATCGTTACTTAAACATTGGCAAATGATATAATTGTCGATCAACAAATTATTAATCACGACTACACACCATAGATTCTAAACAGAAGTACGTTTTAAAACTGTAATAACATTTTGTAAGCCTCAAACAGTAAAAGTCCGTGACTATCATGGTTGCATTGCTAAGCGATGTCAACCACAACACCAGCCACCTCCTTTCTTCCCATGTCCAGCATGGCAAGTGTCAGCTCTAGTTTTAACTAAGATAGACATTATCAAATATGGATTTTTGATCAAAGTTTCAACAACCACCTGTATTTTTAAATGTTTGTAGCTGATTTAAAAAACAACAACTCGTGGCTGAAACGTCCTTTTATTTAGATAAAAAAATTATTATTAATATTCGAAAAGTCGATTGCACTCAAGAACAGGATACTATGAGTCTATCGCAATATTGCTGTTGCATTAAATTTTGTGCTGATTTTCTTTCTTTGCTGACGGCTTCTTTGACTTGTAGCTTGAAAGATCGCCACTTAAAGCTCCTTGACATGAGAAACTATCTTGGGCTAGCATTAGCCTGTCATGGGTATTGAATCCGTATTCTTGAAGTAACCCTTGAGAGTATCATTAATCTGATGTCGGAAATCTCAAGATCTTTTTCTGTTTTACATGTTTCGGATGTTCCTTCAGAGTTGAAGATAGTTTACTTCCTAGTCCAAACCTCCCGCAGGACGACGGGGATGGGAGCGGGCAGGGTTTGAACCCGGGACCATCGATAAATCCAAACGACATTCCAGCGCTCAAATCGCACGACCAGGCAGCCATCTGCTTATCTCTATTGAAAAAGGTTTCCAGTGTACAAATCACTGTGCACAATTTGCTTAGGAATTTGATCATTAGATATTCAAACTTCATATCAAAGCCATCATAGTTGGGACTATTTTAACTATGAGATGGGTACTGTGCATCTATAACGTGGAGAATGTCCCACTTCGGTATGTCTAGAGTCTAGACTAACTCCCTATTTGCTCTTGAATTGTAAGCTCTTTAACTCCTTGTTTCGCGGAGTAATCGATGACGAACATTCTTCCGCCATGAAAATTAATGTGACGTTGTATTTTGTTTTTTTTTTAAGTCGGACTAACCTCTATTCACACTTTAGGAATTTATTCAGAAAGACTTACAGAAAACAGAAAAACCTCAACAGAAGCCAAAAAAAGAATTTTTCGAAGATGGCGTGGACTGGGAGCTGGAGAAGGAGATGACGAAAAAAAGATCCGAGTTTTTTAAAGCTGTGAGGGCCAGGGAACAGCCGATAGAGGAACACGAATTCAAGGTAACTTGGGAAGTATTTAAAATTAGTTCTTAATGGCACTAAAATATTATTTTTTTAAAAATGATTAGATGTTTTTATGTATTTGTCTACATGAGTATCTCATTGTTTTTTTGTGTTTTTTTTTTTAGCTTTGGGTGTTGCATGTCAAACTATTAAATATAAAGTTACATTTTTATTTCTAAATGTTATAAAAAAAATAGGGCTCCAAAGCCATGTGAAAAACTGTTCGAGATGAACCATAGTCGTTCTACGACTGAAGGAGGCCAATATATATATATATATATATATATATATATATATACATAAAATTAAACTCCCACTAAAGCGTGGCACTGTCTGCCTGACTTTGCTAATGACTTAGTAAAGTTTAAGTCTCTCATTAACTTGCTTGACTAGATTGACACATATCTACGTGTAGAAAGTAAATATCTTTTGATAAGAAAATATCTATAACTTAAAAAAGATGAATTGTATAGATAAAGACTTAAATACTCAGAGTAATACAGATAGTACATGAAACAAATTGTTATAGATGATTGTATGAAATAGAACAACGTATAGATAATCGCATGTAATTGAACTTGTAGATAATTGAATGAAATAGAACTTATAGATATTGATCGAAATAGAACTTATAGATAATTGAATGACATTGAGCTTATAGATAATTGAATGAAATTGAGATAGAAATTATAGATTATTGGATGAAATAGAACTTATAGATAATTGAATGAAATAGAACAACTTTTAAATATTTGCATGTAATTGAGCTTGTAGATAATTGAATGGAATAGAATTGAGTCCTTGTCTAAAATTTCATCCACTTCTGTTTAGCAACGAAACTAATGGTCACAAGAGTCATTTAGCTCTTTTTTCAGAGTCGTTCAAACTATTCTCTAAGCGTCCTTCACATTATTCATAACTAATGAGGTAGGCGATCTGTCTGTCATACTGTCTGTCTATCTGTCTGTTTGTCTGATAAAATGTTTAAACACCTTATTTCTTCCACACCATTTCTCGGATGAAGTTGAAATTTTGCCCAATTATTCATTGGCGAACATATTACACGAATCAATAAAAGAAAATTAGCCAAATAGTCGATTAGTTACAGTTTATTTATTATTTTTGTTCGATACCAACAAGGGAAATTAATCCTTCAGTTTTCACAGATATAGTGACTTATCTCAGGTTGTGTCCCCTTAAAAAATTGTACAAGTCATTTCTCCCATACCCATTCTCGAATCAAGTTGAAACATTAAACAAATAATTATTTTTCTTATCGAAAAATGAATCAATTAAAAAAATAAACAATTAATCAATACATTATTTTGTAATTATTTTTTTCTATATCAAAAAAGGAAAATAACTTCTACATCATTGAAATATATTGTTGTAAATGTGGAGTTCTTTCCCTTGGATAAGAAATTATTTTTTTTAAAGGAATTTTATTTATATTTTTTTAAAATTATTACCCCATCCTGTCTATTCTCCAGTGACGTATACACTAGTGTGAGTAACGTTCTTCGCGCATCTTTCATGCTACAGTATGTCTACACTAGTGCTGGTGAAGGGGTTATCTGGGAGAACATGCTGCCTTTAAGTGCTCAGGATATACGATTCAGCTCGAGTTAGGGATTCCCACTCAAGCCCTCTTGACAGTGAGCCATGCTGTATAGGTCGCTCAGGCACATCTTTATCGGGGGACAGGGGGTTTGGGGTGTTACGAATCGAGTCTGTGACCTATTTCGACCAAATTCTAGAAGCGAGGTCAAACCAGTGCAAGTGTCCAGCGTAAACAAGTTAATTTTAGGTATCCAATCAAAGAAAGGGGTTAAGGAAAAAAATAGCACACGTCAGCTTCTAGAAGGTCAAAGTTACTAAATTAATTATCGGAGAAGTTTCCATGATACTGGAATGTACGATTTAAAAAATATAAATTGGGGGAAAGTCAGTTAGACGGGGTCCTCGCATAGTAGTAGTTCTTGTAGAGCGATGGTCCTCGCTTAGTCCTCACTTAGTAATAGTTTGGTAGGGTAATATTAGCGGGTCCATTAATTAAAGTTTTATTAGTTGAAGTAATATTATTAGTTGAAGTTCAATGTTATACTAAGTGAAGTTTCATGTATCTTTAAGTTTTATTTATGAAATATAAAGGCAAGCTGCTATTGAATTGAGAAGTTAATTTTCTGTGAAAGTTGAAGAAGTATTATTAAAGAAGTTTGGAAGAAAATACATATGAATTTATCAACTTATTAATACAATCCTCGGCCTGTTCGTCACAGGGGTGTCTGTTGAGCTTTACATATTTATACCAAATCTACAATGAATCAAATTCGACATTTTGTTGTACTCCCACAGAACATGCACGAGTCTGATGACCATTTCGCCTTCGTGACAGCAGCCTCTCACTCCACGTACCTCGCTGTCCTTCAGTTTGTCTACTCTGTCCAGTATTTCTACCCCGAGAGTAATATAGCCATTTACGACATTGGCTTAACATCAGACGAGAGGCAATTCGTAAGTTGAGCTGACAAGTTTTCTATTTCAAACAAGTAGTCTCTTCCTACAAAGAAAACTTCAAAGGAATTTGTTTCCATCAAGGGAAAGAATTCGGTTGATTATTTTTTGTTTTATATAATTAAACACATTTAAACAACTAAAAGAACGCCAGAACAGTTCTAGGTCTAATATAATTAACAACTGTAGCATTCTAGATCTAATATTTCTATCAAACTAAACTATCAATGTCTTATTTCTATTTGAAAAATTTTGAATAAATATGAATTGTAATGTACTACACCTTAAATTCATGACATTGCAGAGAAGATATATTGGGTCTTGTAATCATTTGTTTCATGGCATACAAATGCCAGTAGAAACTTCATCTCTTGAATTTGAGTGAGACTTCTTATGGATGAACATTTCCTTAACACTGCTTTGGACTACGTAAACTGTAAAGCAAAGTTCAACTTTTCAAAGCGCTCTCTTGTGTAACTAATTTACTTTGGAAAACATAGACACATTATTGTTAGGCCTATTATTCTATGCGAAGCTGCCATTCCTCTATTTAAAAACCAGACAGACACACACACACAGCTAGAAAAACACACGCACAGATACACAAACTATTTGACTCTGTGGCGCTGTGGTTGAGCTTCCGAACATGGGGTGCTAGGTTCGAATCTCGCTGAAGACTGGGATTTTGAATTTCGGGATTCTTAGGGCGCACCCAACTGTAATGGATACTTGACCTTAGTTGAGGCTGGTCGTTGTGTTGACCACATGACACCCTGATGACCCTAACATCATCTGCCCCATAGATCGCAAGGTCTAAACAGGAAACTTGACCTATTTCACTCTTAAGTCATCACAATCTGTATTCAACTTGGAGCTAGCACACCTTACAATTGTAGGCTTAGGTAGTTAGAGGGTTAATTGTTAGTGTTTCGTGAATGTAGTCTTTAAGTCACTAATTAAAAGATACCAATGTGTACAGATTGACTCTCTATGTGGAGCCGAAGTGGTCAGTATGTGGCTGCATGTCTGGCCAGAAAGTCTGTATAAAAACAGACACATCGTCTGGAGACCCCTGTTGCTGCAGGTAATCATTAGATATATACACACATAAAATACCATAATGTCCATTATTAAACAAACGAGTATAGCTTATATCAGAGAAATGAGGTGAGACTCTCCAAATGTTCCCATGTCTTTCACATCTGCTTGGTATTTGCGTCCAAATCGAGGCGCCGTTCATTCTTAAACCGTCCCCTCTTCCTTGGAGTTTCGAATTGAGTGAACTTGCCTTGTAATGGGCTTGCAAAGGGAATGACATATCTATCTGCAGTGTCTCTATAGCATGTTTTATTCAATGGGCTGCTTTTTGTGGTCAGTCGTTGACTAGTAGCACCAAACTGTTAGAAGACAGCTAAACCGCTGTTGCCGTATTATATTTTAAGTTGAAATAACTTGAATAACTTGTTTTGTGAACAAAACTAAATACAACTGTTGTTACAATCTATCACTGGCGGATCCCCTGGGGGGGGGGGGGGGGGGCGGACGAATTTTGGTATAGAATTCACACAATTTGTATACGAATTTATTACTTATGTTAATAATATATACTAATTATTTATATTTCAACCTATTTTTAGATTATTTCGCCCACCCTCTAGTATGTTGGCCGATATGGTGGGGTCGGGAGGGGGCGATGGCATCAATCCCGCCCCCCCTCTCCCCATAAACTTTCGAGTGGGGGCGGACCAATTTATTTGTAGAAATCACAACTTGCTAACAAAATCAATTAAATATCTATATGATTAAAACTTGTTATTGGTATTTTAACCGATCCTTATATTATGTCGTTCCTCTGTTGGCCGATTGGAGGGGGTGGGGGGCAAATACCTCTACTGCCCTTCCCACCTAAAACCTTTGAGTGGGGGGGCGGTCCTACTTTTATGTCATAGTTTGTGAACAAAATTAGTTGAATTAATATATAAATTTTATATTATGTCGCTCCCCTTCTGGTATTTTGGCCGATTCGGTGGGGTAAGGGGGGGGAGGCAATTGTATATTCTACCCTCCCCACTCTAGCCCTTTGAGTGGGGGGGCGGTCCTATTTTTATGGAGAAATCATAGTATGTGAACAAATTAGTCAAATATCTATATAATATAAACTACGTATTAATATGTGAACCCATTGTATATTATGTCGCACCACAATCTAATCTCAAATTTTATGATTAGTAAATATAAAATGGAAAAGACTTTGCTTTGGAAAAGTTATAATTCAAACGAAATTTTTCAGTATAAGAGTCACGATTAAGATGAGTTCTAAACCCAGATAATCTTTTCATAGTAGCCTTATTAACCTTTACTCAATCTGATATTTGTCTTGTTAAATAAATTTGGGACTATAACTCACAATTTATGCTTGATGAATTTTACTGAATATTATTTATCGACGGCGATCCTCAAAGCCTTAATCTACTTTGTGGGGTATCTTATCTTTTCAAGGAACAAATCGGTTTTATTTTCAATGTATTAAGGGCATATAAATTCATATTAGCATATTTTGCTACATTATTCAAAAGGTACCTTATAATTGGATGAATAATGAGCTATAAATGATAGGAGAATGCGTTTTTTCAGTCAAGAGTACAAGAAAACGTTCTTGGCGTCGGGGCTTCGCCCAGAACCCCACTGATAAATAATGAGCTGTAGATGTCAGGAGGATGCGTTTCTGCAGTGTTCCCCCAGACCCCCAAGCTTGCAAGAGAAAGGCCTCACCATGACTGTTTTTTTTTTGTTGTTGCTTTTTTCGCCGAAGGTTGCATAATAAAGTTACGAATCTCACTATCCAGGCTCTCTGCAAACTGCACCGTACACCACCAACTTATAGAACTTGACAACTCAGGGCTCCAAAGTAACGTAACACTTTAATAGTTGAATAAATAACAGCCTATACTGTTCCATTGGCAACACGTACACTGTACAAATATCTCTCCGATAACACCGTACCAGCGTATCAACTCTTGCACTGGCCTCTCCGTCTCGTTCCGGGCTTGCACTGGGTTCAACAGTTCAGGACTTACTTCACACGTGTCGGACTCGATCGCAGACCAAGATCAAGACGCCAGTCGTCTCAACTGTACTTGACAGTACTCCGTACAGAACCACCCCGTTGAACTGTGCTGTAGTCGACCGTGTTCTGAGCCCCTGTCGTGAAATTCCTCTTTTGAACCGTCTTGACTGCGACACCTCCGCTCTTTATATAGGGTCCCTTCTGGCCTTCTAGAACCGGACGGAACATCGTTCGACGTTTCTAGCTTCGTCACATGACTACATCCTTTGTGACGCTCCTGAGCTCTGTTCACGACGGCAATCCTTCCCGAACCGTCCTGTTGACACTCGACTCGGCTGACCGTCGAAACTCGTCACAGTTGACCGCTCGTCTAACGCTGGCCTGGGGCGATTTGCGTCGGCTGACTACACTCATACCACTACCCCCCTCTGTGCCAACACCAGGTTTATAACAATATATATATATATATATATATTATATATATATATGTTGTACGCACGTTTATGCATAGGGTTAGGGTTTACTGGTTCTTAGGGTTGGGGTTTGGAAAAAAATCGCCCCCCCCCACTCCAAAGTTCTGGATCCGCTAGTGCAATCTCTCTCTCTATATATATATATAATTCTCTTTACGGCTCAAGAGTTTGGACACCACGTAAAGGAAAGATCACTCTTTTCTTTCTACAAATCATACTAGAGTTACTTACGGAAAAAAAGAGGGTGTGGGGAGAACAAGTTGTATTCATCCGTCACAAAATAGCAGGGCTGGACTTAACCATTGTGACCAAGAAGTCATGGAAAGATCACTCTTTTCTTTATTTCTACCCCACGTATTTTTAGCGACGAAAACAAAAGTGTGGGGGGGGGGGGGGGGGGAGAAAACAAGTAATCTACTCTGTATTCACCCGTCACTAAATAGCAGGGCCGAACTCAACCATTGTGGGGCCCTATGCGAAAGGGATTTCGCGGGGCCAAGTTCGGGTAGGGATACGGATAATAAGTGAAATTTAAGAGTTTGTATTAGAAAATAAATTCGTCTTTGCATTTTATTCATTCTTTACTACGCACAAAATTACTTTACGAGCCTTGCGTGTAGCGAAGTCATACAGTATATCATAATAATTCTGTTTCCTACATAGATCACGCTCAATAGCAGGAATTACCAAATGTTTCAATCTATCTACGAGAATTGTTGACCTCAAGTAATTCTTCCAGGACTTTTTTGTATATTTTGCAATTTCAGGAGATTTCAAGGAGCTCCTGGTAAGTCGACAGGAGGCCGCGGAAAATCTGTTATAAGTTATAAAAAGGTTTAATTTAATAATTTACAGCTAGAATTTGCGCGGGTCCTATGAAAGTGCGGGGCCCACTGCGGTCGCATACGTTGCAGTGGCCTATGGCTGGGCCTGCAAAATAGCGGCGTATGCTACGCCGCCGGTCGACTAATGTAAACAAATTCAACTCGAGATAAAATTAAATAAATGTAGTAGAATTCGATAATAATATATGATGGTATTCTGATAAAAATCAAATTCACTACAAAAAGATGTCTTTTCACTCTGGCAACCTGGAGTCATCTGTCCTACCAATGCCGCTTATCTTGCATCATTCATACTGCATAGCTAACCTCTCCATAGAAACACACACACACGAGATCTTGTCTGGCTAAACACAAGTTTAACTTTAGTTTTATTAGCTAAGAATGTTCAAGAATGTATTTTTACATTTAGAATCTCGACAAATAAAACAAAGCTGAAACTCGATACGCAGAGAAAAAAAAAAGCTTTTCAGATTGCCCAACTGAATGTTTATGTTTGATACGATTGGTTTCATTGTTGCAGTTCGCCACAGCAAAGTTCGGACATTTCATCTACGTAGAGCCTGGGAGGTTCATCTACAAGCAGTCCATCAAAGAGTATATTCAACACAGCAGGATGCATGGCTTGACCATAGGAGGGAAACAGTTAAAGTACAGCAGTTTTGTGGTTACTAGTCCGCACATGTACTCATTTTTAGGAGTAAGTACTTATCAGTAGATTGTTGCGTGGCTCTCTTTCTTAAGTGAAGACAAAACAGCTCGCACCAACTCTCTCTCTCTCTCTCTCTTTACTCTCTCTCTCTCTCTTTACCTTTCTTTCTATCTTAGCTTTCTCTCTTTGCTCTCTCTCTCTTAACTCTCTCTCTTTCAATTAGCTTTCTCTCTTTGCTCTCTCTCTCTTTACTCTCTCTCTTTCACTTAGCTTTCTCTCTTTGCTCTCTCTCTTTGCTCTCTCTCTCTTTGCTCTCTCTCTCTTTACTCTTTCTCTTTCACTTAGCTTTCTCTCTTTGCTCTCTCTCTTTGCTCTTTCTCTCTTTACTCTCTCTCTCTTTCACTTACCTTTCTCTCTTTACTCTCTCTCTCTTTACTCTCTCTCTCTTTACTCTCTCTCTCTCTTTACTCTCTCTCTTTCACTTAGCTTTCTCTCTTTGCTCTCTCTCTTTGCTCTCTATCTCTTTACTCTCTCTCTTTCACTTAGCTTTCTCTCTTTGCTCTCTCTCTCTTTGCTCTCTCTCTCTTTACTCTCTCTCTTTCACTTAGCTTTCTCTCTTTGCTCTCTCTCTTTGCTCTCTCTCTTTCACTTAGCTTTCTCTCTTTACTCTCTCTCTCTTTACTCTCTCTCTTTCAATTAGCTTTCTCTCTTTACTCTCTCTCTCTTTCACTTAGCTTTCTCTCTTTGCTCTCTCTCTTTACTCTCTCTCTTTCACTTAGCTTTCTCTCTTTGCTCTCTCTCTCTTTGCTCTCTCTCTTTCACTTAGCTTTCTCTCTTTACTCTCTCTCTCTTTACTCTCTCTCTTTCAATTAGCTTTCTCTCTTTACTCTCTCTCTCTTTCACTTAGCTTTCTCTCTTTGCTCTCTCTCTCTTTACTCTCTCTCTTTCACTTAGCTTTCTCTCTTTACTCTCTCTCCCTTTACTCTCTCTCTTTCACTTAGCTTTCTCTCTTTACTCTCTCTCTCTTTACTCTCTCTCTTTCACTTAGCTTTCTCTCTTTACTCTCTCTCTCTCTTTACTCTCTCTCTTTCAATTAGCTTTCTCTCTTTACTCTCTGTCTTTCACTTAGCTTTCTCTCTTTGCTCTCTCTCTTTCACTTAGCTTTCTCTCTTTGCTCTCTCTTTCACTTAGCTTTGTCTCTTTACTCTCTCTTTTTGCTCTCTCTCTTTACTCTCTCTCTCTTTCACTTAGCTTTTTCTCTTTGCTCTCTCTCTTTCACTTAGCTTTCTCTCTTTGCTTTCTCTCTCTTTACTATCTCTCTTTCACTTAGCTTTCTCTCTTTGCTCTCTCTCTTTCACTTAGCTTTCTCTCTTTCACTTAGCTTCCTCTTTGCACTCTCTCTTTCACTTAGCTTTCTCTCTTTACTCTCTCTCTCTCTTTCACTTAGCTTTCTCTCTTTGCTCTCTCTCTCTCTTTACTCTCATTCTCTTTACTCTTTCTCTTTCATTTAGCTTTCTCTCTTTACTCTCTCTCTCTTTCACTTAGCTTTCTCTCTTTGCTCTCTCTCTCTCTCTTTACTCTCTCTCTTTCACTTAGCTTCCTCTTTGCACTCTCTCTTTCACTTAGCTTTCTCTCTTTACTCTCTCTCTCTCTTTCACTTAGCTTTCTCTCTTTGCTCTCTCTCTCTCTCTCTTTACTCTCTCTCTTTCACTTAGCTTTCTCCCTTTGCTTTCTCTCTTTGGTTTCTCTCAATGTGATCTTTCTGTTTGCTCTCTCTCACTTTGCTTTCTCTCTCTCTCTTTACTCTCTCTCTTTGCTCTTTCTCTCTCTCTTTTTCTCTCTCTCTTTCTCCCTCTCTTTGCTCTCTCTCTCTCTCTTTGCTCTCTCTCTCTCTTCCATCCTCATCCCGAGTAAGTTTTTAAAAAAGCTCACCCGGGGTCATCCGACGGAGACCTGGTTTTCTACCTGCTGTTCCCCTATTGACTTCCACTAACATCCGTTTCCAAGGAGGCGCCAGGCTGAGGCCAAGGGAGCAGGACAAGTGACGCCACTGAGCAGGACTACCCACTACGCTACACACCAGAAGTTTCAACACTTGAACATTAACAAGAAATGGCTGTATGTGGATGCTTTCCTATTTAAAGCCTTTGCTATTAGATATCTATTTTGATTTAATTTTTTTTGCAGACAGACGAGAAGAAACTCAAGAAAGTCCCCCACTTTGACTTCACCCTGATAGTCATGCACAGCACCAAAAGGGTGAACAACTTCTTCATGCGCTACCTCGTTTCCTGCACCCTGGAGGAGTACTGCATCGCCCCACCCGGGGCACAGTCCAAGTGTGACCTCCACCTGGGCAACAAGCGGTATGGCAACTGCCACCGGTACGACGAGTCCGCCATCAACCTGATCCTCAACAAGTGGCACGACTACAAGCCCAAGGAGTACCTGATGAAAGACGTCATCACCAAGTACCACGATGGCAAGGACATGTCAAAGAAGGTCAAGGTCTGCAACGCGAGTGAAAAAGAAGAAATTTAATAACTGTTTTGTTTCGTGTATGGTTCGTCTCTTCCGATACATTTATATTCCTTATTTTATATATGACTGTACATATTAAGAATTTTATGCTGATATTGTTAGAAATAGATTTGACTGAATATGACTGATGCGTCTGTTCAAATATTTTGTTGGAATAATTTTGTCGCTCATTATATGACTTGAATACTTCTCAAACAATAATTAATAAAATTATTGTCGTTGGTATGCATTTTTAGAGTTATATTCCTTGATCTTTGGTAGTAATGTCCCTTGTCATAGCGGCTGTTATCAAAATGTCGGAACAAATTAGATGATTTGACAATAACATGCAAGGTATACTATTTAGTTATTCACCCGGTAGTGGCATGTGGAGGGAGATGGTGACCAAGAAAGCTATGGACAGCAAAAAAAAACATGTTACATGGGTCTTAGGTCTGAAAGAATATATATATATGTGGTCGGGAATGTCTTTCCGAAATCCACACAGTCACATAAAAAAAAGCGTTCTACCAGATGAACCAAAGTCGTTAAGACTAAAAGAGGCAAATACACACAAGAAGATCGCATGACTGCTTTATTAAGTACTGGCGTATATGAACAGCAGGGTGCTTGCAGCCCCAGTGCCACCAACAAGATCTTGAGGGCGCCTGTCTTTGACGTAGTTGGCAGCGGCAGTGGCGTGGGCGTCGTCCAGTGGAGCCATTGCAGCATAACAGAAAGCTTGCCAACCCTGAGAATAAGAATAAGAGGAAATAACTTGACATCTTTAGACACTAGATCTCAAGATATTAGTTTACTGTTGTAGTTTATGTGTTAAGGTCATCTGTTTCTATGGCCAACGGTTAACGAGCAAGGTGTCATGTGGCCAGCACAACGACCGACAGCCTTGACTTTCACCAACTAAAGTTAGGTACGAATTAGAGTTGGGTGGACCTAAAAATCCCGAAACTCAAAATCCCAGTCTTCACCGAGATTCAAACCCTAGGACCCCAAGAAGCGTATACGTGTATGCTGGGTAAACGTGTATGCGGGGTATACGTGTATGCTGGGTAAACGTGTATGCGGGGTATACGTGTATGCTGGGTAAACGTGTATGCGGGGTATACGTGTATGCGGGGTATACATGTATGCGGGGTATGTGCGCGGAAATACGGTAAGTATATTTTAAGCTCTTACGATCTGTGCTGTGACGGAACGCCTTAAGCTCACTTAAGGTATGACTCAGGTCCCCGCATCGAATCATTTGATTAACCATATTAAGTATTTAGTTCTCCCAGCTTAGTGAATGTGACTCTGAAATACCAGCACCACGCCTTTCCCATTCTATCCCCAAAGTCATTTTATCTAGATTTGACCTTTCCCTCTTGACATCTGTCACACTCGACTTAGACAGAAATCGCCCTACCCCTGGTCAAGTTTAATTGAACACCTGACCAAGGCACGCCCCTCATCCCATTCGTTGGATCGACGTGGACATGCGATGGACGGGACCTTTCCCCTCCCCTCAAGTAATGACGGACATGTAGCTCTCTCCCCCCCCCCCCTTTCTCATATGTACTGTTAGCCATTGAGACAAACAATGTAAAGCTTATACTTATAATTTATATGTTCGATAGTTAATAAGTAATTCACGTAGCCGAACAAAACGATGCTTCATCGAATTCACTCTTCCCAACTAATGCCGTTAGTAAACATATCCGAATGCAAAAAAAAAAATAGTCTTCGCTTAGATTTGAACTAGAGAACCCTTTTTTTTTTAAAGCAAGCATGGCTGCCTGGTCGTGCGGTTAGCGCGCTGGACTGTCGTTCGGACTTATCGATGGTCCCTGGTTCAAGCCCTGCCCGCTCCCATCCCCCGTCGTCCTGCTGAAGGTTTGGACTAGGAAGTAATTATCTTCAACTATGAAGGAACATCCGAAATAAGTCAAACAAACATTTTGCAAACAAGCACTTTACCACTAGGCCACTACCAGAAATATATTCCTTTTTTTTTTTAAACAAATTTCTGTTATTAACTTTCTTTCATTCTTCAAACGCAAAAGAAAAGCGTAATTAAGTTAAACCAAATATTTTCTCAGAGCCCCATTGGTAATTCAACGCAGCATTGCTCATCTTTTAGTGTGTGTGTGGGGGGGGGGGGGGATATCATGTGTTCTGCACAACGCCAAGAGTGTTCAATTTTTTTTCCTCAGCGAGTTGTTCCTGCCCATTATTGTTGAAACATTGGGGCAGGAAATTCTTTTGGTGACATTTAAAGTCTTCCTAGTCATTTCAATAATAGACCTCATTCACCAAAAAAAAAACGAACAGTCACGTGATAATATTGATAAACAACGTAAACAAACTGTCACGTGATAATAAGATTGTTTTTTTGTATAGAAGAGATAGGGAAGCACGTGTCTCAATGTTGTTTGTTTACGATTGGTGAATGAGGTCCATTGCGGGAAACAAACATCTTTATAACTTAAGTTACTGTAGCATTCTTAACTTCAATATCTAGATCCAAGTATCTGAATCCCATTAGATTATGCATGCCTAAGACCTTTCAAATGCATCCATCCATCCATCGATCCATTCACCCATTTTTCTATCTATCTATCTATCTATCTATCTATCTATATATATATCTATCTATATATATATATATTATCTATCTATCTATCTATCTATCTATATATATATATATATATATATATCGATCGATCTATCGATCTGTCTATCTCTGTCTATTTCTCTGTCTGTCTGTCTATCTATCTAATTGTGTGTAAAATTTTCTGTATTTTCCAAAACCCATTAAGGTGGGGACAGTTCTACTAGTTCAAACACATAACTTACCACACCCAAAGGTCTCAAAAAGTCTGGAGTTTTTTCAGCCAAATGATAAGACGGGTTTGAACTTGGACTGATGGCTGACTCGCATGTGTGCTGTATACTCTGGGCCCATTCCTTAATAAAACAAATGAGAAAAAGCTGTTTAAGATTCTGCCAAAAACTACACATACAAGACATATTGGAAATTTACTAATTTGTTTGGCATTTCAGGAACAAAAATACATCTTATTGTGAAAGTAAAACGAATAATTACGTACCTAAAGACATGACCTGACTCAGAAAGACCCAAAGATAAAGGCACATTTCTTATTCCATATGCTCGGATATGTTTGTAGAGATGTTCTTTCTTCCCTAGTGCTATGAGTCTCCAAAAAACATGCATGACTAGATTAACACATTGATAACTTAAGTCCTAAGACGCCATTATCTTCTCTTGTGAAAGAACGTTTGTAATTTATACTATAAGGTAAGTGTAGTGTAGTTTTGTGTAGTGTATTGTAGAGCAGTGTGTAGTGTAATGTAGTGTAGTGTAGTGTGTAGTGTAGTGGAGTGTGTAGTATAGTGTAGTGTAGTGTAGTGTGTAGAGTAGTGTAGTGTAGTGTGTAGTGTAGTGTGTAGTGTAGTGTGTAGTGTAAGGTGTAGTGTGTAGTGTAGTGTGTAGAGTGTAGTGTAGTGTAGTGTGTAGTGTAGTGTGTAGTGTAGTGTAGTGTGTAGTGTAGTGGAGTGTGTAGTGGAGTGTGTAGTGGAGTGTAATGTAGTGTGTAGTGTGTTGTGTAGTGTAATGTAGTGTAGTGTAGTGCAGTGCAGTGTGTATTGTAGTGCAGTGTAGTGTGTAGTGTAGTGTGTAGTGTAGTGTGTAATGTAGTGTGTAGTGTAGTGTAGTGTAGTTTGTAGTGTAATGTAATGTGTAGTGTAGTGTAGTGTAGAGTGTAGTGTAGTGTGTAGTGTAGTGTAGTGTGTAGTGTAGTGTGTCGTATAGTGTAGTGTGTAGTGTAGTGTAGTGTAGTGTGTAGTGTAGTGTGGTGTAGTGTGTAGTGTAGTGTGTAGTGTGTAGTGTAGTGTAGTGTGTAGTGTAGTGTAGTGTGTAGTGTAGTGTGTAGTGTGTAGTGTAGTGTGTAGTGTAGTGTAGTGTGTAGTGTAGTTTAGTGTGTAGTGTAGTGTAGTTAGTACTGTACTGTAGTGTAGTGTATTGTAGTGTAGTGTATTGTTGTATAGTGTAGTGTAGTGTAGTCTAGTGTGTAGTGTGTAGTGTAGTGTGTAGTGTAGTGTGTAGTGTAGTGTGTAGTGTAGTGTGTAGTGTAGTGTGTAGTGTAGTGTGTAGTGTAGTGTGTAGTGTAGTGTAGAGTAGTGTAGTGTAGTGTAGTGTGTAGTGTAGTGCAGTGTGTAGTGTAGTGCAGTGTGTAGTGTGTAGTGTAGTGTAGTGTGTAGAGTAATGTAGTGTAGTGTAGTGTAGTGTAGTGAAGTGTAGTGTAGTGTAGTGTGTAGTGTAATGTAGTGTAGTGTAGTGTAGTGTGTAGTGTGTAGTGTAGTGTAGGGTAGTGTTGTGTAGTGTTGTGTAGTGTAGTTTGTAGTGTATTGTAGTGTAGTGTGTAGTGTAGTGTGTAGGGTAGTGTAGTTTAGTGTGTAGTGTAGTGTTGTGTAGTGTAGTGTTGTGTAGTGTAGTGTGCAGTGTAGTGTGTAGTGTAGTGTAGTGTGTAGTGTAGTGTAGTATGTAGTGTAGTGTAGTGTGTAGTGTAGTGTAGTGTGTAGTGTAGTGTAGTGTGTAGTGTAGTGTGTAGTGTAGTGTGTAATGTAGTGTAGTGTGTAGTGTAGTGTAGTGTAGTGTAGTGTGTAGTGTAGTGTGTAGTGTAGTGTAGTGTAGTGTAGTGTGTAGTGTGTAGTGTGTAGTGTAGTGTAGAGTGTAGTGTAGTGTAGTGTGTAGTGTAGTGTAGTGTAGTGTGTAGTGTAGTGTGTAGTGTAGTGTGTAGTGTAGTGTAGTTTGTAGTGTAGTGTGTAGTGTAGTGTGTAGTGTAGTGTGTAGTGTAGTGTGTAGTGTAGTGTGTAGTGTGTAGTGTGTAGTGTAGTGTAGTGTGTAGTGTAGTGTAGTGTGTAGTGTAGTGTGTAGTGTAGTGTAGTGTGTAGAGTGTAGTGTAGTGTAGTGTAGTGTGTAGTGTAGTGTATTGTGTAGTGTATTGTGTAGTGTAGTGTAGTGTGTAGTGTGTAGTGTAATGTAGTGTAGTGTGTAGTGTAGTGTAGTGTGTAGTGTAAGGTGTAGTGTGGTGTGTAGTGTAGTGTAGTGTGTAGTGTAGTGTGTAGTGTAGTGTATTGTATTGTAGTGTATTATAGTGTGTGGTGTAGTGTATTGTATTGTATTGTTTTTTACTGTACTGTTTTGCTTTGTATTGTACGGTATTGTATTGTATTGTAGTGGTGTAGTGTATTGTATTGTATTGTTTTTTACAGTACTGTTTTGCTTTGTATAGTACTGTATTGTATTGTATTGTATTGTAGTGCTGTGTATTGTATTGTATTGTAGTGTGTAGTGTAGTGTAGTGTAGTGTGTAGTGTCGTGTAGTGTAGTGTAGTGTGTAGTGTAGTGTGTAGTGTTGTGTTGTGTGTGTAGTGTAGTGTAGTGTAGTGTAGTGTGTAGTGTAGTTTAGTGTATTGTATTGTAGTGTAGTGTAGTGTAGTGTGTAGTGTAGTGTGTAGTGTAGTGTGTAGTGTAGTGTGTAGTGTAGTGTGTAGTGTAGTGTAGTGTAGTGTGTAGTGTGGTGTGTAGTGTAGTGTAGTGTGTAGTGTAGTGTAGTGTAGTATATTGTATTGTAGTGTATTGTAGTGTGTAGTCACGTGTAGTGTAGTGTATTGTATTGTATTGAATTTTACTATATTGTATTGCTTTGTATTGTACTGTATTGTATTGTATTGTATTGTTTTGTAGTGTATTGTATTGTATTGAATTTTACTATATTGTATTGCTTTGTATTGTACTGTATTGTTTTGTATTGTTTTGTACTGTATTGTATTGTACTGTATTGTACTGTATTGTATTGTAGTGCTGTGTATTGTTTTGTATTGTATTGTATTGTTTTATATGTTTTTGGATGTTCCTTTAGATTTGAAGACTATTTTACATTTTAGCTCAAACCTCCCGCAGGACGAATCAGGATCATCGAAACCTCGAACTACAGTCCATAGCGCATATCACGTGACAGGTAGCATTCCAGATAGGATTCTGTTAACCTATTTTACGTAAAGTTTTTTTTTCTTTTAAACTATGTTGGTTTTGGTTGTTAATGTTTATTCCGGCAGAAGCTGCAGGAGTGATATTTGATACTCTCAGCGCATGAGTTTCACTCCATATTTTTTCTCGCATTGTCTCCTGGAGCCTTAGTACCTCAAGGCAGCGGGGATTTGAAATAAGAGTACCCCTCTCCTAGATAAATTGCCTTACTAGGTCAACAAGCTGCCCGAAGCTCCCGGTTTTGTGGCCCCAGGTATTCGCCTTCACCATCTGAAATTGTCTTGTAGAGTTATGCATCGCACTTGAAACTCTAAGGCCAGCAAAAGCGAAGAAGAGCTCCCTTCCACCGGCCTGAAGTGAGCGGTGCGTTCCTCCTTCACGCCACCCTGTCTGACGGGGGGAGAGGGGAGACTTGGGGTTAAATTTAGAGTTTGATTTTGCGTTCACTTCCGGCGGACACCGACACTCCGGACTCGCGGACTAGAGACGCGGCCGAAGGCGCACTCTGAGACCCCTGTCATATTCCTTTTATATACGGACGGCTCCTGGACGTTAACAGATTGCTGCGGGAGCTCTTTTACATCCCCGCACAGTGCAATGGAGATGCTCTCGCAGCCTCTTAGGCGCTCCCGAGGGAGCCTTGTTTTGCTACCCACTTGACCTAGCCGTCCCCTTTAACGACCGTTTCTACCCGGGTATTAAGAGCAGTTTCGCCGGGCTTAGTATCTAAGCCACATGAGCAGGCCAGGTGCTGAACTTGGTTGTCAGGATGCATGCTTCTAGGAGTATTTTATAGACAATGGGAGCTTATCCCCATCGACACATCTTGGCTATGACAACCTTTGAAACTAATAATATAAAAACTCACATATAAATAACATATAAATATCTTAATGACCTTATAGCAATGATATACTGTCTAATGGTTGAAATTGTAATACATGATAGATTATATGTTTCAAAAATAGAAGTCTAAGCTTAGCTAAAGTAACAGGGGAAAAAACCACATTGAATATAATCATTCACACATAAATACAACATGTTATAATATCAACAAACTAGTTAATGTCAACTTCTATAATCTATAATAAGATCAATTTTTTTTTTGGTGTGTGTTGATCTAGAAAAACTTGATAAGACTATGTATTTATATCAAATTGATTAAACATTAAAATATTTTTAGAGGAAACCTTGATAGTTGTGATACTGATTTAGCGTTGTCATCATAGGCATCTTTGGGCTCTATGCCTCTTTTCGTAGCCCATTTTGTAATGCAGCCTCACATCTCTTATTTCGGCCTCTTTTATAAAGAGTTTATTCTTGTATTTAAATAGTAAAAGTGTTGTAGGAGATTCAATTACAAAATTCGTCATTAATATTTACATGTTCACAGAATTGAATAACCTTGTTCAGGCGATGGTGTACCTTGTTATTTCAATAATGATTATGTCTCTCCGACCTGTACAGAATTGTTTGCATGTTGTTATTGTTGTTTTTATTAGAAACACGTTATATGATACAATATAGAAAATACGAAAAACATGCATATTTGTAACCCTGTCGGACCAAGAAAAACAAAGGACGTTTGGGCCACGAGGCCTTCATCAGCTACAAAACAAACAAAAAATAAAAAACAACACAAAATAGTCTAGTTAACTTATCTGTCCGATGTTGTTCTCTATGGAGGCAGAAAAGAAATGAGCTACGCTGGTGTAAAAGCGCGGGAAAATGGAAGGAGCGGAGATGTCAGGCAAAGATGAATGGAAAATGGGGGTACCGTAGTGTTAGTGCCCATCGCATGTTAAATAAAAGTGTGCTGGTTGTTGATCCCGTTAGGTTGGAGGGTGCCTGACATGTAAATAAGTTTGTTTTCGATCTGCAGACGGGATCAACAACCAGCACACTTTTATTTAATACGCGATGGGCATTAACACTCGTATTTTCAATACAGTCGTTTACCCCTGCAGCAGTAAATCTTTGTTTTATGATACAATAGTTCAATCTTGTTAAATTGGAATATTATATCAATACTATGGCCTATAGACAAATAAATAATTTTTGTGCTATTTTTTTACAAAATATTTAAATATATTCTGGTCTAGTTCTATTTACATATTGATCTAAATTTTATCCAATCTGACAATGTGTCTTTTTTAAACTGTATTGACTGCAAAACGACAGATGTTTTGGTGTTTGTTAATTCAGAATCTTATCTTATTTTTCTTCAAACTCAAATTCAAGTTTAAGCAATAGAACTTGGTTCTGTGTTTAATGCATTTAACTCTAAGACATAATAAACGAGTGTTAGCCTTAGAATGGCTAATCTATTGTATGTACTTACGTGATCCATCCAATACTTGGAGACCGCTGTTATAGGGATGACCTGAATGCCAACCAAACATCCATGACGCTGAGGGAATATGTTAGGGTCGCAGGGCCAGTTTAAAGTGTAGGCGTAGAAATCGGACTCAGTGATCATTCCCACTACGCCAAAGTTTTGCAGGATTGGAGGGAAATGGTTGCGGTTATGACTTCGTACCTGGACAGAATCAATTTTGTACTGATTAGTAATATTTAATAGGAATTATGGGAAGAAAAATGCTACCTTCCTTAGAGTTGGCTTTGACAATATAACAATAGGCAGTGTCATGGGCGTAGTCACATATGGGGCCTAACATTAGTTCTTGCCCAAAATACGCTAAGAGCTTTCATGGTAATAGGTATGGATAACAAAAAGGCTTTAAAAATTATGAGCAGTTCAATTAGCTTTATAATGAGCAGTATAATGAGCTGTATAATGAGCTGTTGTTGACAAACAAAAAAGTCTCCATATCGAGAATCCCCTGTGCAGGTGTGTTGTCTTGATTGGTTGCCCATGTTCACCACCCCCACCTAAAGGGCCGCCTCTGCTTGTTTCAATATAAGCTAGCGATAGTGACGTGGAAATGAACCCTGTGAAAAAATCAGAAGTCGTGACCGACAGGCAGCTCAAGGCAATAATGCTACATTCTGGCTGACCCTGCGACGCTGCTGATCACAAACTGTATCGGGTATTTGCAATACCTTTGTAACCCAAAATCTTGCGTGGTGAGCGTGCAACTGCTGTGTGGGTGTATGTAATATATATAATATCTATATAATATTTAGACTTTCATCTCATCCAAGCTCCATGAGGTGAACCAGTTATTCCACGACTGAAAGTGGCCAACAATAATCGTCACGTTTAGTAAAGTGATATCAACGCCACACTCATCGATGCAACAAATCAATTAGGAGAATCATTTTCATGAAACTCCTCGCGAGTGAGGGTCTTAAAACAGTCTCTGGAAAAGCCCTGGACAAATTCCTACGGTCATTCCTAATGCATGTTTGTCCCCATATAAATCAAGAACATGTGAATTCCGAAACATGTCAAGACGGAATCTAGCAAGTCAGGGGCAGTTAAAAAGAATATTAGACAGAGTTGCCTCTTCTTACCCTCCTCGGGAGGATTCGACAGAGACCAATCGTTACGGAAGGCCTGAACACTGACCTGCAACGTTCAACTAGTGGGCAGTTTAGACTAGTAGCTATCGGTCTAAACTGCCCACAGGGTGTGACGTTGCAGGTCAGTGTTTAGGCCTTCTATAACAAATGGTCTCGATTAGACAGATACTCACTCTTCAGAGAGTTAACATTAACACAGAGAGCTAATGTAGCTTATATATATAGTTCGTCCATCATAGTTCGATGATGACCACTTTGTCATCCAGGGGGCTGAGGGCTTTGCACTGGGGTTTTATGCCTCCTCATGTGGCTGGTGAGACCTATGTGAGCCCAGAATGTTTGGCCGTACACTGGGCAGGTTATTCCAGCTGGAGCTGGTGTTGTTTGTCTTGCTTTTCTTTTCTGGCGTTTTTCTTCTGACAGCGTTGTTTTTTTTTTCCCTCAGCAACCTGTGCGCCAGTTTTCACAGCGCGACGCAATGATGCTCTGTCATGTAGCTTAACGTGCTGTAGGTTAACCAAGATTACAAAGAACTGCTAAACGATGGTGGATTATCTCATTCCGATATGAGAAGCCAATCGTTTTCCGTAGACGAAACAACTGTATAGTGTCCTTGGGTGTCTGCTTAGTTTTCTCAATGTTCATAAGACATTCTGATAAGACTTTCAATATCATGTTCCATATAATTCCCCCAAACAGTCATAAGATGGAGATTGATCATCATAATATGACTTTCAATATCACCTCTCACAATACTTTTACAAGCTAAATGTAATTACTACAACATAGTATAAGAAAAACACAATCTTACAAATGGGTTTGCATATTATAATAGAAAAGTTTCCCCTTTCAGATCTTGCGATCTATAGGGCAGATGATGTTAAGGTTTCTATGACCAAAGGTTAACGAGCAGGGTGTCATGTGGCCAGCACAACGACTAATCGCCTTTGCTTTCCCAACTAAAGTCTGTTACCCATTAGAGTTGGGTGGACTCAGGTGCGCCCTAAAAATCCTGAAATTAAAAGTCCCATTCTTCACCGAGATTCAAACCCTGAACCCACGCTTCGAAGCCAAGCGCTTAACCACTCAGCCATCGCGGCTTCCCCCCCCCCCCCTTTTGCATATTGTACCTGCCAATATTCTCTGACTGAAGCGACTTCAAGTGCCAACAAGATCTGTCCGGTTTGTCTCATGTTGTCGTCATTGAAGGCATCACCAAGTGCAGCTAAACCGTGGTAGCAGTTGATGCCCTGATGAAGTATCAATTAAATAACCACAAAAAAAACAAAACATAGTCTAAGTATCTTCTACATTGTTGTACATCGCGCATTCAATTTAATTTATTTCTTCTGAAGTTTTAAATTAGGTTATAACAATGGAGCTTCCGGTGGACAACGGCTTCTTCTGCATCATCGCGCATTCAATTTAATTTATTTCTTCTGAAGTTTTAAATTAGGTTATAACAATGGAGCTTCCGGTGGACAACGGTTTCTTCTGCATCATAGGTGGGGAAAATATGTAAGTCGTAACTGGGTTTACGAAGCCATGTGAAACACTGCACTCATCCTTAATCTTCAGAATCGAAGACATTAACATTGTTATCAGTTTAACCCTAGACCTGCTGTCTTTATTTACTTGAAATATGAAAAAAAAAAAGAGCAAAATCACTAGATAGCAGTAATGGCGTAGGAGGTGACCGAACGAAGCCGACGCCAAAAGTGTACAGTTCTTCATGAGAGATAATTCCCTTGTTCAGGTCCCGCACTCTACTAGGTAAGGTCATGCGTAGATTTCAAATGGAGGATTAAAATCTAAGTGTCGATCAGGAGTCAAACTCGGGACATTTAGATCATCAACAAAGAGCATAACCACCTGACTTGATCGTGCATTGATTAGCCTACCCTAACTGTGATTCACATACTAATTCTTTGTAATCTAAGACAGAGTACATGAACGATAGTATATACATCCTTCTTTAAACAATGATCAACTACTTCTAAACACCATAATCAAGCAAAATCTAGTTTGATCGCTATCAAAAAAGAAAGAAAGATAAATATAGACAGACAGACACAGACAGGGAAACATGCAGACAGACAGACAGTTAGATAGATAAATAGATATATAGATAGATAGATAGATAGATAGATAGATATATAGATAGATAGATAGATAGATAGATAGATAGATAGATAGATAGATAGATAGAAAAAAAGTAAACTTCCCCTTTAGACCTTGCGATCTATAGGGCAGATGATGTTGAGGTCATCTGTTTCTATGGCCAACGGTTAACGAACAGCACAAAGACCAACCGCCTTTACTTTTCCGAACTTAAGTCAAGTACCCATTAGAGTTGGGCGGACTCGGGCGCCCTAAAAATTCCAAAATTCATATTCCCAGTCTTCAACGAGATTCGAACACAGGACCCCAGAGTCGGTAGCCAAGCCTTAACCACTCTGCCACCGCGCCCCAGATAGATAGATAGTCTAACAAAACCTTACTTCTGATGCTGACTCCTCTTGTCTTATACCTGGCACAAGACCAGAGGCCCAAGAGAAGCCCGTGTAGAGATCTTTCTGTCTCGACACAGGGAAGTGGGCATCTCGGGAGGTAGGGTTGCCCACATCTCTGGCTAGGGCGTATATAGCCGCCCTGTGAGCTGTGAAGTTCAATTGAATTCTATTATACAAAAACGTATGAAAACCAAGTTAGATAAGACCATTTTTTTTTCGGCATCGAAATATTTCTTTGCCACTGATATAATAATTATAAGATTATTTTATTAATCAAAAAGAATTGCAATACACGTGTTTCGTCAATTAATCAACAACACAGGAATACATGTGCTTATCGTCACTATGAGTTTCATCAACTTACCATCACTATGAGTTTCATCAACTTACCGTCACTATGAGTTCCATCAACATACCGTCACTATGAGTTCCATCAATTTTCCATCACTATGAGTTCCATAAACTTACAGTCTCGATGAGTTCCATCAACTTACAGTCACGATGAGTTTCATCAACTTATCGTCACTATAAGTACCATCAACTTACCATCTTTATGAGTTTCATCAACTTACCGTCACTATCAGTTTCATCAACTTACAGTCACGATGAGTTTCATCAACTTATCGTCACTATGAGTTCCATCAACTTACCGTCACCCCAGGCTCTGTTGTGCTTCACGTAGTAGGCCATGGCGTAGAGGAAGTAGCCCAAATGAAAGTGGTGGTCATTGTAGTAAGGGAATCCGTAATCCACTCCCCAGTCCACGCCGGCGTCACCGGTGGCTCTAAGGAAAAGGCCGCCCCAAACATCGTCATAGTGGAACTTCCACATGTCGTCTAGGGTGTCTGCAGCCATGGGAGGAAAAACAAACAAAGTTAGCTAAAAAAAAACAAACATCATCCATCTGTTGACATTCTAATGGCGTAATTAGATAAAAATTAGATCCCTTTCTCTAAGTATGAAGTAACACCTAGAGACGCCTAGAAAATATTTAGGATACTTTGAAGATAAAATTACATTTAAAATTGGAACTACTGAATTTGTTACTTAGTCGAGTCAATAAAAACAATAATTTCAATTATTACAAAGATTATAATAACCCACACTATCTGTCTGTCTATCTGTCTGTCTATCTGTCTGTCTATCTGTCTGTCTATCTGCTTGTCTATCTGTCTATCTGTCTGTCTATCTGTCTGTCTATCTGTCTGTCTATCTGTCTGTCTATCTGTCTGTCTATCTGTCTGTCTATCTGTCTGTCTATCTGTCTGTCTATCTGTCTGTCTAGTCTATCTGTCTGTCTATCTGTCTGTCTATCTGTCTGTCTATCTGTCTGTCTATCTGTCTGTTGTAAGTAGAAAATTATCTTAGGCAGAAAAAAAATATAGTGTCATTGAACGGGAAGCATTAGCTGTAATATGGGTAATTACTAAGCTAGAGAGTTACTTAATAGGGAGGAAATTCATATTATTAACTGATCATAAACCTATTCAGTATATACAGCAAAAGAGTATGAAAAACAGTCGTGAATAAAGATGGTTCTTAGCACTACAGGAATATAAATTTGAAGTGAAAGCTATTAGTGGATCTGTGAATATTGTAGCTGATTTGTTATCTAGAATGACATTGAAATGAAATGAGATAATTTTGTAAATAAACTATGATTATATTTATTATGTAATACATATATATATATATATATATATTTGGGTTCACAAGTCTTTTGTCCCACTTCGCATTATCGGATAAAGTTGAAATTTTGTATTATTATGAATAGTCGATGACAATACACGAATCAATCCAAAATTAACCAATTAACTAATCAATTAGTAATAATTAATCAATTTTGTTTTATATAGCAGACAGGGAGCTTAAAACATGCCATTTTAAGATAAATGGCAGTAATTAACGGTTCTTTCCCTTAGAAACGTTCTTTTAAAGTAATCTTTTTTTTCTTGTTCTTATATCCATACTACAAAAACCAATGGCATTTATCAAGTAAATCCGATTATATGGATTGTTTTTAATCAGATTTAAGTTGTGTACTGGACAGAGATTACACTTACGGCAATGTAGTGATAAAGGACTAGTGCTAATTGACCGTGGCTACAACTCCATATCGCTGTCTGGCCTTAGGACTTCATATTTTGTCATGCTAAAATAAGCACTTTCACTATACGCTGAAAAAAATTGAAATCCCCACCATCCTCCATTCAGTTATTGACTTTTAGTTTCCTCAAAGCAAATGAAGTTCCTGACATCAAATCTCCGCCATTTTTTAACGCAGAGTCCCTGACTTCATAGTCCCGCCAATCTTTAAATGAATTCTCGGATACAAGTCACGTTCAATGCATGAGAAAAGAGTCCTTGTAATGACAACAAGTTTCCATAAGGATCAATAACGCAGTCTTAGTCTTAAGTCTTAGTTTTAGTCTTAGCTTTAGTCTAAGTCTTAGTCGTAGTCGTAGTCTTAGTCTTAGTCTTAGTCTTAGGTCTTAGTCTTAGTCAAAGTCTTTAGTCTTAGTCTTAGTCGTAGTCTTAGTCTTAGTTTTAGTCTTAGTCTTAGGTCTTAGTCTTAGTCAAAGTCTTTAGTCTTAGTCTTAGTCTTAAAGTCTTTAGTCTTAGTCTTAGTTTTAGTCTTAGTCAAAGTCTTTAGTCTTAGTCTTAGTTTAGTCTTAGTCTTAGTTTTAGTCTTAGTCTTAGTTTAGTCTTAGTCTTAGTTATTGTTAACTTTTGATTCTTTTTATTAAACTTGGAGATTTTTTAAAGGTGAAAGTTTTTTAAAAAAGGAAGATCATATCAAATGTTAATAGAAAGATCCTAGGTGTCACACACAAAGACTGCGTAACAAACGAAGAGATTAAAGACAGGATTAGTTCAGTGATCGGACTCCACGATAATCTGCTAACTACTGTCAAAACACGCAAACTACAACTTCATGACCATATCACAAGGTCTTTAGGGCTCGCAAAGACCTTCCTTTAGGGAACAGTATCAGGAAAAAAAAAAGAAGAGGCAGACAGAGAAAGTGAAGGGAATACAACATAAAAGAATCGACGGACTTATCATTGAAAGAGATTCTATCAAAAACAAAAGACAGAGAAATGGAGAAAATCAACAGATCTTGTGTGGTGCCCCAAAGGTCCAACAGAAATAAGTGAAGGGGTGAAGGTGAAAGAAATATAAGACGTAACTTAATAAGCTACTCTGAAACTTGAGAGTCTGAAGCTTTGCTCTGGTCACGTCATAGAAAAACGTCAAATAGGAAGAGGCAGTGATTTAAAGTTACAATTGAGATATTAAGACATTTGAATCTTAATTACTAGCAAGGTCATATTTTTCCAAGCTTATATTAACTCTGTCTGTCTATCTGTCTGGTAAAAAGTGTGTACACGTTGTTTCTTCCACACCCATTCTCGGATCAAGTTGAAACTTCGCACAATTATTCATTGACATAAAATCAATTAAAGAAGTAACCAATTAGACAATTAATTTCTGATCATTGGTAAATTTGTGAAATAGCAAAAAGGGAAACAAATACATTAGTATTCGCTAATATGGCTAAATTTATTTGGTTCAACCTCCTTAAATAATTCTTAACGCTATTTCTCCCTCACGCATTCTCCGATCAAGTTGATACTTTAAACAATTATTTATTGTACATAACAAATCATCAATAGATAAACAACAAGATTACAAAGACAGTTTTGTGGAAGCACAAACTCAAAATCGGCCCCTGAAGTGATCCACCCAGGCAGGCTTCAATATTTTCAGAAAGAACATCCAAATGAAATTATATCAAAGACAAATGAGAGATAAGAATGGAGAAAGAAGGTTGACAGATCTTGTGTAGTGCCCCGACGGTACATCAGATCAAAGGATAGGTGCAAGTGAATTCAAAGTTAGATGTGAACCTGGCCTAACTAGTTCCCCTTTCAGACCTTGTGGTCTATAGTGCAGAGGATGTAAAGTTCATCTGTTTTTGTGGCCTACGGTTAACGAGGGTGTCATGTAGCCAGCACAACGACCAACCGCCTTTACTTTTCCCCAACTAATATCAGGTACCCATAGGAGCTGGGTGGACTCAGAGTCGCCTAAGGATTCCGAAGTTGAAAAGCTAGTCTTCGCCAGGATTCGAACCCGGGGCCCCTGGTTTGGAAGCCAAGCGCTTTACCGCTCAGCTACTGCGCCTCTCCTGGCCTAACTGAAGTCTTATAATAGATGTAATTGTTTTGAAAAGGATCAATCTCTTTTTCGAATGCGCAAAATTGCAGTACCACGATATTATCCGGCGCCGATAGATTACTTTACAAAAGTGATATTTATATTAATTTAGATGTAACTTTTAATGCATACTAATTAGCTTTTTCTCTTTAAAAAACTGCTTGCATAACTGATTTTAAAAATTAGATTTTTTCGCTTTCAGAAAAAAAAAGTAGCCGTTGCATCAGAACTTTGAATGGTCTAAAATATTGTGATGTCGGATTTTCAATATCTTGTCTAGTTTACGAGATCTAAACGGGACGGACGGACAGACATTTCGCACAAAACTAAAAGCGTCCCTTTCGGAGGCCGCTAAAAATACTAAATTCGTCAATCAATTATTGTTAATTATTTACTTTGTTGATATCGAATAAGGGAAATAGCTTGTATATTTTTTCGGTAGATATAGTTTTAAGGGCGGAGTTCTTCCCATTTGGATAAGCTTTTTTTTTAACGATTTTGTTTTTGTAGTTTGGCTTGTTAAGTTGTCAAAATAGGGTGAAACACATCGTTGAGTATACCTGTAATCCGCAGCCATTTCTCTAGACAGCTTCTGATAGAGTTCTCCAGCTTGGTGTAATGGTTTGTGTTAAATGCGCGGGACAGACTAGCAAGCCTGGTCACCATCCCAATGCCTTTCCCGCCATTGTAGCTGTCCGTGTGGGCGCAAATGGCGTCCAAGTTCTCGTTCTGGGCATCTCTTTCGATGGCGGCCAACACAGCCTGGAAGTGGCGAGCCCACAAATAACTTCTAGCAAGAAAATCTTTTTCTTAAATAACCCTAATGTTTATTTTCAAACCTTATAATCACAAATTACGTTATTAAAGAAAGATAACAAGAAAAACAAAAAAAAAAAACTTTAAAAAAACAAAAACAAAGCTTATATGCAGCGTACTCGCATCAATTAGTTTGGATCAGCCATAGAATTAAATTTGTAATAGAAATAGACTAACAATAAAAAAGCGCTTTAAAAATTTAAAAAACAAAAGGGAAAGACCTGAATTCGAATTTGTGGCTCAAGACTTCTCGGGTTTCTCAAGCTTGACACTTCGTGTTTTTAAATATTTCTATTACTATTCCTATTATTATTTCTATTATTATTCCTCTTGCATACAAACTACTGCATGCGGTCAAGCATGCTTATTTTCGTTAAGTTGATACAAAGCTTATATCAACTCTCGATGTCTGTCTGCCTGGTAAGAAGTTTGCATACGTCATTTTTCCCCCCACACCCAATCAATCTGAAATGTTGTGCCACTATTTCTTTTACCAAGAAGTCAATTAACTATTGGCAATTATTTAATTTTGGTCTCTCGAACAAGGGAAAAAAAGTAGTACCCAACTGAAGTGGTGATATAAAAGCTTAATTAGTCCCCATTATAGGTAGCCGCTTGAAAGTAACTTCGAAACAAACAATGCATAACGATACAATCTTCTATTGTCATAAGCACCTCACTAGCAGAGTGGTTAGTATGTTGGCTAGAAAAGGCTTGAACCATGAGTTCGAATTCATATATAAGCTTTTTTTTTATTAAAAGTATTTGTTATGTTTTTCATGTTTATTACTTCATGTCGCAAAAAACAGTACCTGCAATTGTGCTGGGTTAGCCCTGACCTTAGCCACACCTGCGGGGTCAGGGTCGACTTCCGTGTGTAGCACGTCATACTCCATCAGCCAATCATTTCCTTCGTAGCCTTTAAACGTAAATGGTGTATCCACCAGCTGGTGTGTCCTAGATAAAATAAGAGCCTGCAACCGAAACAGATTTCAACAATTGGATTTTTCTCTTAAATAGTTTTAAAAATACACTGTAACCTTCACGCATGTTGAAATAAAATATTTCAAAATCTTAATTGCAGTAAAATTATGACAAAATTTCATTTTGAAGCTCAATACGAATATTTATACGCGTCAGACATAACGTCACGAGCACAGCAAACCCAATACGGTCGTTTCCAAAAAACAACAACAAAAAAAAAAAAAAATAGCAGTAATTTCCAAAAGCATAATATAATGGAAGGTTAATATAAAAAAGGAAAGAGAAAGATCAGGGTCGGTCCGTTGATTCTTTGTAGCATTTGGTTAAATGTACTTTTCAATACTTTTCAATAGATTCACTCAAATATTTTGGTATTTGTTTTTAAAAAATCTCATACAATGATTTTGAATATGTATGTATCATAGACTTATATACACTACTTTGTATTTGTTTTTTAAAAATCTCATACAATGATTTTGAATATGTATGTATCATAGACTTATATACACTACTTTGTATTTGTTTTTAAAAAATCTCATACAATGATTTTGAATATGTATGTATCATAGACTTATATATACTACTAGACTGGAAACCGGAAATAAATTCTTATCCGCGACTGATCGATCGTGAACATTTTGTAGAAAGTTGGATCAAGGCGTTGTTTTGTAAAGAAGTTAAAAGAAGTAAAGTTGTTGTTTTTTTCAACCCTAACCTATGTAACATGTAATTTTATTTTTTTAGATCTAAATCTAGTAATTGATTATCAAAAATACACAAAAAAAATCACAATTTAGTGTTGCATTCAGTCTTTTGATAAAGAATACTATTTATGTATCTAAAAATTGCAAAATAATAATTATGAGACGAGAGTACTTTTATTTTTGATGTTCAATTACTAGATCTAGATCTAAAAATTAAATTATATGTTACATAGGTTAGGATTTTTTAAAAAAGCCTCTACTTCTTTTCATTACTTTACAAAACAACGCCTTGATCCAACTTTCTACAAAATTTTCACATTTTTTGTAGTGTTAAAAAGTCTCCATATCTACTAGATATAGTATAGAATATATATAAGTCTATGGTATGTATTTACATATGTGTGTGTTTAAAAAGATGAGCGGAAATACTAAGTTTGCTCCACCATCTTGTCGGTATTTAAGAAATTTGACCATACGCTTTTTTTGCTTGCGTTTTTTAGGGTCAAAATGGTGACGATGCCATACTTTAAATTAATCTCTGGTCAATCATGTTGAGTTTTTATAACGAATCACTGTTACATATTCTTTGATGGCACATTTTTTAATTAAATTTCTTTAAATTTGTGTTTATTTTAGGACCTTACCTGGTGGGGCATTGTGGCCATCAGCAGCGTCCCTGATCTTGCAGGAGAGCCACTAGCGTCCACGGGGTGCCAGTCGAAGCTGACGTACCCCTTGTTTCTTGACCTGCTGACGCAATATTTCACTTCCGGGTTGTGGGAATATACACCTGCGTACTTGTCGAAGAAGTTGACCTGAGAACCGTCACCCCTGGGCGAAGCGCCTGCGTACGCCACCTGTAGCAGCCCGTTGTACTGGCCGCCAGCTTGGGGCTCGAAGGTGATCTCCTGGGCGCCCTGGTCTATCCTTGCCCTTACGGGGCTAGAGAAGTACAAGATGAACTTGCGGCTCTGGTTGGGGAGCTCGTTGCCCGGCTCACTCAGCTCCATGACGAACTTCGTGTTGAAGGCGTTGATGTCCCCAGCGGTGTAGGCGTAGTTGACGTTCACCGGGCTTTGGGTGTGGGCGGGCGGTTGCTGGGTGCCCTGGGGGCTGCCTGAGCCGTCTGTCACAGTGGAGCCGTCACACTTACCTTGGTAAGGCTGCTCTAGCCATGCACCACGGGGCAATGTAGTAATGCCGACGATGTTAACAGCCAACCTGGAGATAATCAATAACATTATATGTAATTTTTTTTTTAATGTAGTGAGTTACCTATTTAAATTGTTTTACATATAAAATTAAGGACTATTACTCCCAGTAAGTCTTTGACTTTTTTAAACCGTGATTGAATTCACACTGGCCGTTTAAAAATAAAATATATGACCAGCAAATTAAATAAAATCCTTTAAAAAACGATGATCTAAGGGCAAGAACTCAGCAATTGAATGCCAAAAGCTTTTAGCGTCGAGGCTTCGACCCGAACCTCACTGATGAATAATAAGCTGTAGATGTCACGAGAATGCGTTTCTGCAGTGAAGAATGCAAGAAAACGCTTTTGGAGTCGATGCTTCGCCCCGAACCCCACTAATAAATAGTAGTTATTAAAAAAATAGGTTAAAATATAAATAATTAGTATATATTATTAACATAAGTAACAAATTCGTATACAAATTGTATGAATTCTATACTAAAATTCGTCCGGCCCCTCGGGGGGGGGGGGGGGGTAGGGGCGATGATCGCCCCTACCCCCCCCCCCCTACCCCGATCCGCCAGTGCTGCAGTTTGTATGTTTTCATGAAGTGAACTTTCTCAAATTTAAACAAAATATGTTGTAACGCAGCACGAGTTAATGTACGTAATTTCAGCTTGATAGGATCGTGAAAAGTTATCTAAAGATATGATATTTATTCAATCGTGAAGAAAAAATGGAAATTGAAAAATGAAACTTACTTGTAGTCGTTGGATGGGGCTTTGGTTTTAATAATCACGTGACTTCCAGTGTGCTGACAAGTGGAGGGCGTACACGCGTGCATTCCAGGAGTGAAGCCAGTGTGCCAAGTGGTGTCAGTTTCCAAAGCGTATTGAAACTGATTGAACATAGAAACGAAAATTAGACTATTGTTTCGTAGATCAGTTTTTTTTTCTTTTGTTTTCTTAAAACATTTGTATATTGTTAATTGAATGCCGACTTTTACAGCATTATTATAGCAGCAGACATTTATTACGTCATCAATGTGTGTCTACTTACGTGGTCGAGACCGGGGAAAGCTTCTGGGCCAAGATTGACGTCTATTGTGAGGTCGTGGGATGCAGTACAAGTGGCGGTCAGGGAGATATCCCCCGGCGCCCTGGCCTGTCTCCTACCGGAGCAAGTGGTCTCTGCAGGGTGGTTGGTCCAGTCCTGGGGTACCAAGTAGTGACCAATATAGTTAACTGCGAAGTTCATAGTTCCTGGAAAGAAGACAATGTTACTTTCTCAAATGTCTTATTTCCTTTGTCAGTACAAGTACGAAAAACAAAAAAGCAGACAAATTCATTAACGTGCCCTTATATATAATTTGTCGTTATTTAGCTAAGGCATAATATTGATCATGTTGTATGTGCTGAGACTTGGGACGAGCCCCCAACAAAAAGCACGCGGAGTCTGAGTGCTCTGAATTGTACTGGTCAGGTCTTAGTCCCGTTGGCTTCTACTACAGGCCGAACTTCGAGTCAAGGGCCCAGGCTGCGGTAGGAAATGGAAAGCGTATCTCAAATAATTTTTCACTGTTCCAAATCAAATTGGCTGAATTCCTTTTAGACAGCTGTGAGAAGCCATCTGTTTTCGACCTCAATGGTGAAATATGTGCAAGGCGCACAATAACAAGGCTTCAAGAAATACTAATACATTAATCTATTAATGTGTAGGCGTGGTGGCTGACTGGTAAAGTGCTTTGCCCGATTGGTCTCTGGTTCGAATCTCTTTGAAAACTGATATTTTTAAATTTCAGGACGCACTTAGGCACACAAAACTCTAATGGGTACTTAAAAATTAGTTAGGGAAAGTAAAGGCGGTTGGTCGTTGTGCTGACCACAGGGATAGGTGACCGTTTAATCATCTGTCTTACAGATCCCAAAGTCCTAAAGGGATTGCTTTACTATTTTAAGTTACAAATCTATGAATATGTAGTTATGGCCTTATCAAAAGTGGAGAAAGATAAGTTAAGTTGTGAGAGATTTTGGACATTATATTCAATATTGAGATGAGATTAATTTAAAAGTATTTGTCAAACTTAAAAAAAAAAGTTCATTTAAGTAAACCAGGCTTGAATACAGCACATTCACACACAAACACAAAGCCATATATTCACACACAAAGACAAAGCCACACATTCACACACAAACACAAAGCCATGCATTCGCACACAAACACAAAGACATACATTCACACACAAACACAAAGCCATACATTCACACACAAACACAAAGCCATACATTCACACAAACACGTGCTCACACAAAATCATTCACTCAAAAAAAAAGGTCATGCACTAACACATGCACTGTTACATGCACTAACACATGTACTAACAAATGCACTAACACATGCACTGACACATTCATTAACACATGCACTGACACATGCACTGACACATTCACTGACACATGCACTGATACATGACCTAACACATGCACTAACACATACACTAACACATGCACTGATACATGCACTAACACATGCACTGACACATGCACTGACACATGCACTGACACATGCACTAACACATGTACTGACACATTCACTGACACATTCACTTACACATGCACTAACACATGCACTATCACATACACTGATACATTCACTGACACATTCACAGACACATGCACTAACACATGTACTAACACATGCACTGACACATTCACTGACACATGCACTAACACGTGCACTAACACATGCACTAACACGTGCACTAACACATGCACTAACACGTGCACTAACACATGCACTAACACATGCACTGACACATGCACTAACACATGTACTAACACATGCACTAACACATGTACTAACACATTCACTGACACATTAACTGACATGCACTAACACATGCACTAACACATGCACTGACACATGCACTGATACATGCACTAACACATGTACTAACACATGCACTGACACATGCACTAACACATGTACTAACACATGCACTGACACATTCACTGATACATGCACTAACACATGCACTAACACATGCACTAACACATGCATTAACACATGCCCTAACACATGCACTGACACATGCACTTGCCTGACGAGTTGGGCACTCTAATTTTAACAGTCTTGCCGCCATCTTCAGCCGTGCAGTGAGCGGCATCACAGCTTCGCATGAACGTCCTCCCCCAGTTACTCTTAGGCTCGGCTGCCCACTGCAGATGTAGAGAAATAAAGAACATCAAACTTGCCCTGGCTGTTAACAGACAGTTTTTCATCCTAGAACTAAAAAGCAGTGTCGTAGCTCGTGTGGGGACTGGGGGAGGGGGTCCAAATTAGAAAATCCCTCCCTGGTCCCACTTGAAAGGATCCCCTAAATGAGTGTCCGAAATGTGTTTTTACATTAAATATAAAGCCATTATCTCAAGTCATGATGTCGAAGTCAAAATGCAGGGGCCCTAAACAGGTCAATCCCATCCCCCCCCCCCCCACCCAATTCCTAGCTAAGCCACTTCTATAAAGCATTATTTGCAATTTTAGTGAAAAATGAATGGGACACCGCACTTAGGTTTAAGGAACGTCTGTAAGTTCTAGGAAGCTTACAGTAAACGCCATCCCTATTAAGTTAAAAGACAAAAGTTCAAACTCCAATTAGGAGTGCTATTGACTAATGAAGGATGCTGTAGTGTTAAAGAAGCTGTCATGTGTAAAGCACGCCTTTTGGTAAGACAAATGGAAAAAAAATACGTTAACTCATGTCCTGGCCATAACACAATCGGCCACATCTTACAGCGCCATCTTCAGCTCGACTACAGTATTCCGTTGCACCTCATTCTTCCAATTGAGATTTTGTTTTGACTTCATTTCTCGCCATTTTTCCTTAGTTTAATTAACTCCTCGCGAACTATAAGTTTGTTTTATGTATTGTAAATAAAATATCTATATTTTTTAGACCTCTCGGGCTTAGCGTCCCCCCACTCTACTCCCCAAGAGTGACAGAAAGAGAAACACCCACGGGGTATTCCACAATTAGACTTCACGTTGACATTCAGACCAAAGGGAAACAATGCGCCGGAAATGGTACAGTTGCCACCGGGAACTTCCAACTATGTTGGTCGTGTCACAGTTGAAATTAGTGTCAGTTACAAAAACAAAAATGTCTATAACTTTTACAGAATCATGCTCGTGGCTACAATCTATGAATGGTAGAAGTAACTGTTGTTTCAACTACATTTAAATTGTATCTGTTGTTTATTAATTGCTTTATTCAGCTACATTTACATTTCCTTGATTAATAAGTGAGATCAAAATCTTCTCAGTAACAGATTTTCACCTTGGCAAACGAGGGATCTAGAGATCATAGAGGCCAGCCTTTGTATAAATGAAACTGTGGGTACTAGCCAGAGTCATAGCGGGTATTATTTACTTCCTTAGATATTGCTTAGTTTTCATTGACCTTTAAGTGCTTGTTTCTCTTCTCTGACTTATCAGCGTGGCGGACTGGCTATATGGGCAACCGGAGTAATGCCCGGTGGGCCGGCCCCTAAATGGTGGGGCTGCCGAATGGGCCTCATTAGGTGCCAGTAAGTCCCGTAAACGTGAGAGGCCTCTCCTTACCTTTTATACAAGATCTTTACATACTTTAACTATGTAAGTATTTACATAGTCACATATTCCGAAATAATGGATTAGCTTCTACCCGTAAACAGTGCTTCTGTGAGTTTCAACTCTCTGTACACACTAAGAGATTAACAAACAACACAATATCCTATATTTTTTATAGTCCTAGATAAGTCGAACAAGTGAAAACATACTCGTGCGAATCTTAAACGGGACTCGCTTGGGTCTATCGAGACGATACTCCAGAACGCGTAACAAACGACAAGGCAGCCACCAAATGTTTGGCTTTACTTTTTAAGCTGCTATTGAATTGTAGATTGAGATTTCCTATAGCCCCTTGAGATTTCCTATAGCCCCTTGAGATTTCCTATAGCCCCTTGAGATTTCCTATAGCCCCCTTAAGTTTTCCTACAGCCCCCTTGAGATTTCCTACAGCCCCCTTAAGATTTCCTATAGCCCCCTTAAGTTTTCCTACAGCCCCCTTGAGATTTCCTACAGCCCCCTTAAGTTTTCCTAAAGCCCCCTTGAGATTTCCTACAGCCCCCTTAAGATTTCCTACAGCCCCCTTAAGTTTTCCTACAGCCCCCTTAAGATTTCCTACAGCCCCCTTAAGATTTCCTACAGCCCCCTTAAGAATTCCTATTGCCCCTGTGTCTACTCACATGTAGGGAAACAGCACGTTAAAGAAACTCATGTTTGCATACATCATACATGCGTTCAGTTGTATACATATCCTATGAAATTAAGTTGTGGGCCAAATCGTATGGTGATGCTCGGGCCGATTTTCACAGCAAGTCCGCCCCTGCTTAATAGTAGGCCCGATCTTAGAGGTGTGCAATATGTCTAAAAGTACTGGGCCTCGATGACCCAAAGTGACTTTTTACATGTGACATCCATTGTGCTCTACCTGTGTTTAGGCTTAATTTGTAGTTCACGAAGATTGTTTTAAAATCTGTTTGCATTTTTTATTCAGAGGTAATTATAGAAGCCTGCGTTTTGTGAGCACCAAGAAAATGACACTGGATTTCAGAAAGATGTCGGGAAAAAAAAAACTAAATAAAAACACTATTAGATTCCTATAAATGATTTACAAAAGCAAGCAAAATAAAAATATAATTTAAAAAAATAAATCTTATTTTAAGTGAAGGAAGATCATTGTTTAATTGCTGCAATATATGAGAATATATCTCGATATTGCAAAGTGTAGGCCTATCTTCCCTTTTTCTAGACCAAATAAAATTAATTGATTACCTCTAATAAACTAATTTGTTAATATTTTATTTTAATTAATGTCGTCGACAAGAATTGGGAGAATTTCAATTTGATCCGAGAATGAGAAGTGGGAGACAAAAAGTGTCAGGAATCCACCCAGACAGACAGACGGAGTGAGCTAATATAAGCTTCATTTGTTAAATTTTTTAAGAGGGTACATTGAACATAGAAGACAAAAAGGGAATAAGTTTAGACCGTCAATCAAAGGTGAGGTAGCACTTAGAGAGCTTGCGTTAACAAAAGGCTATGTTTTGATGGGTCTGTTTCGTGTGCAAAATGTTCTTCAGTGAATCAAAGTCCTAACCAACAGACTCGACTTTAATTTGCTGTAATTTATTAGTTATTCGGAACCGAATAACTTTAACCGAAAAAACGCATAGGGTAGGCTGCCTCGACATTCGCTAGACTCAGACCAAGAGTTTGGGAAAACCATAAGCTAACTACGGTGACCAAATTGGAAGCCTACAAGGCATGCGTTATGAGTGCACTGCTGTATGACAGTGAATCATGGACCACCTACGCAAAGCAAGAGAGAAAACTGAACTCATTCCATTTGAGATGTCTCCGTAGGATCTTGAATGTCACATGGAAAGAAAAAGTGTGCAATACTGAGATCCTTGCGCGATCAGGTATTCCCAGCATCTTTACAGCCCTCAGATAACGCCATTTGCGCTGGCTTGGACATGTTCGCCGGATGGAGGACAAGCGCATCCCGAAAGTCATCCTCTATGGTCAACTCGCGACTGGCACAAGAAAAACTGGTCGCCCCCACCTCCGTTACATAGATGTAATAAAACGTGACCCCAAATCAGTGAACATCAATACTGACATTTGGGAAGACATAGCTCTAGACCGCAACAGGAGGAGAGAGACAGTGACCAAGAAAGCTATGGACAGTGAAAGTACATGGGTCTCAGCCCAGGAAGAAAAACGCACAATCCGAAAAACGGCCAACTCCTCTACCACCGAAGCAAAAGCCACCTTAACCTGCGCTATCTGTTGACGGGAGTGTCTCTCCAAAATAGGGCTCCACAGCCACATGAGGAAATGTGCTCTGAGATGAACCATAGTCGTCCTACGACTGAAGGAGGCCAATGAATTAGTTATTCATTTCACATATATTACTGCAAAGGATCTTAATACTGGTAAATGCAAAGGCTTATAAATGAGATAGTCTGCGGATCTAACATTCAACGATGATTTCATAAATACGGGATGAACAATGATAGATAGGTAGGAGGTCGATTATCCGGACTAATTTAAGGCGGATAATCGATCGTTCGGAAATCCGAATGCGGAAAATATTAATCGGTCCATTTCAATTAAATAGACAATGTGTTCGACAGATTTTAACAACCTGGTCATATAGAGGCAGTGGGCCTACACATGTAGTCCTAGTGTAGTGTGTATAGTTGATGATGTTGACCATTACGCGTTTTTTTCCTTGGGCATACGCAATAGTGTTGAGTGGTCAGGTAAAGAAACAACACATTGGCATGGCCAGTTAGGCATGTTGATCTATTATACCCGTACACTAGTTACAGTGGTCAAGTGTTTCTTAACACTCCATCATATTTTTTTCTTTGTTTGATAGTCCTAATTTTGGTGCTTTGGATCAATGTCTCCTATGCGATTTTAAACTTCACTGTAAGGTTTTCCGTTATATAAAATAAAATTTATAATAAGTCAATAGAATTAAACAATGAAATAAGCTTTCTTTTTAAAGGTTTTAATACAAAGCCAAAAATACGCAGAAACACATGTACACCTTTGTTTTATTTTTTTTTTGTGTGCAAAGTATGTAAGAAACATCTTCCTTAATTATTAGGCCTACTGATTATTTCGTGGTTTCAGTAATAAAAGGGCACGGTATTAAGCCTAAGTCAGGTGTGTAAAAAGTCGTCCTGCCCTGATACACAGTGGCTAAGTAGGCTACGCATCGTAAGTAAAAAAAAAACAGCAATAATGAGGAGTTACTTGACACTCTCAAAGTATTCAGAATATCGTTATCAAATTAAGGCAATTTACGCAGGAGTAATATTCAAGTTTACACGCTAGGAAAAGTAATTGAACAGCAAAATGTATATACAGTGTAGTATACTGTCTTAGCGTGTTAGGTTTATCCTATCTGACTTAAAAATGATCAATCTCTATCAATAAATTGAGTGTCAGGGACTAAATAAATAAAATAAGGAGTAGGGGGTGTTTAGTTCTCCCTTTAAAGATAGGCCTGGTCGTGTCTTTTACGCTAATATACACAAATCTGAGCCTTGTAGTTTTTTTTCTACAAAATAATTAGTTACTGGCTTAGTTGGCTATGAAATCGGTTTGTGTTCTGTGTAGCAAAAGGTCACTCGTTTAGGTGTGTGATCTCTAGTCCAGATTGCTAATTGAGATTTATATCCAAGTAAGCAAACTCGGCATTCGTGAATAGGTGTGGCCTGTAGTCCAGCCACGTGATTGAGATTTTTCTCCAAAATAAGCAAACACCCCTGAGAGGTGTGGCTTGAAGTCCAGTCCCTAAATAAGATTAGCTTACAAGTCAACAAACTCAGTTCCCTCGAGTGACCACAGGAGAGTACCTACGTCCATTGTATCTGACTTGTGATCACCTGTCTATCAATGGACTCAATGTGATGGACTAATCCAATAAAAGGGGGGGGGGGGAGCTGTTCTACCCTTGTTAGCTGCTTGAAGTCCAGCCCCCCTAATAAAGATTTACTACAAAGTAAACAAACTGAGCTCCCTCGTAAGGTGTGACCACTAGAGTGTGTCAATATGCTGACATTAGACCTACGTCCATCGTATTTGATTTGTGTGGTCACCTCTCTATCAATAAACTTAATGTGATGAACTAGATAAATAAAAGGGGGTGGGTATTGTTCATCTCTACCTCTGGAGATATACCCGCACAGCTAGACAGACGTCTGGTCAGCGTGACATAGTCAAGGAATATAACATCTTAACATGTTAACTAACCAACTCAACGGTCATGACAAAATGAAACTGTGTGCCATCCATTGCTCTCTGTATGTGAAGCGCAGTTATAATGTAAAGTTTCATTTCTATTTATATTAACTCGCCTTTTCATAATAAAAGATGTTTTCCATATTCATAAAGGCTCTATTTTTAAGCACATTATTATGTTTTAATTTAAACATCAATACATTCTATAACAGACATTAATGGAACGATGTCCCCTTTATACATATTAATTAGGTACAAGGTTAACTTTTTACTATTCGGCTAACTATCCTGCAGTGATATTCGACCGGAGGTGAATATGGCAGAATAGTGAAATAGGCCGAATATTCGGCCGAAACCGGAGCGACTATCCGATGCACCCTACCAACAATATAAAGAAACTTCAAATGGCAGTCCGGATATTTGATATTCCGGATAACTGACGTCCAGAAAAACGACTATCTACGGTATTAATTAGATAGTTTTATTTATAACTAATGAATCAGTATCACTTGACATGCAAGTTCAGATGTATTACCTGTATCAAGGACAAATCAGAGACAACTTTGCTGTTGTGGAGCGTGATCGTCAACGTTCCGCCGTGACATTCTCCGTCAATGTTGCCACTACCCCCGTCTCCGGCTGACACATAGAGGAAATATTTTAGAGAACTTGCAAAGCAAATAAAAATAGTAAGCGCTAAAACTATGAATGATGCATTGAACAGGTAATACAAAGATTTATAAGGATATACAGCATAATAATTTAATACTGTAAGGGTAAAAAGTCGATATTATTTTTTGTGTGGTCTGCCTGTCCGTCCGTCCGTCCGTCACGTTTAAATCAAAGTTAGGCTCTACCAATAGAGATCTAGGGTTTAAGAGCATAAAAAAAGTCCTTGTGGCTATTTCAGATTTTATTGTTTAATTTTGTATTGGAAAAGAAAATCTAATGATCGGCAGCTCATAACCTTGAACTTTTTTTTCAACACTTTCATCGTCCATCGTTTCCTGAATGGTGTTTGTATTGAAGTATCCAGATCTATCAAGCTATGTTGGTGGCGCCTCCGCCAGTGGCTGATTGTATTGAAATATTTAGATCTATCATACTTACCGGAAGGCATCACCGGACAATCAAAGTTTGTATTGTGTCTGTTGATGGAGCTCAGGCAGTATGGCTTGACTACCGGGTTGGCGCCCTTGAAGACGTGGGTCATTAAGGCGGCCCCCCTTACAACTGGCACCTAGACAATGGTAAAGTAAGAATTCATGTTTCTTCAAAATAATTACAGCCAATGGAGTTTTTTTTTAAATATTCTATTTGTATCCCCTGATTTCCTCATTAAGTCACAGTGGTCTTTCTTGAGCTTTTGCAGTAGCGTATGCAGTGCATCACAAACCAAGAGATTAGAGACAAGGTTACTGCAGCGATTGGACCCCATGATGACCTGCTAACAATCGTAAAAAAAAAATACGCAAGCTAAAAATCTATGGCCATATTAGACCTACAAGATCTTCGGGGCTCGTAAAGACCTTCCATTAGGGAACTGTACCAGGAAAAAGAAGAGGCAGCAGACAGAGAAAGCGATGGGCGGACAACATAAAGGATAGGACGGACCTGACATTGAAAGAGGTTTTAACTAAGGCAAAAGACAGAGAGGAATGGCACAAGACGGTCGACGAGTCTTGCATGGTACCCCAACGGTCCAACAGACTAAGGGACATAAGTTGTTTGATTGCCCATAAAATGATGAAAATATCTCCAGGGATATTCTTAATCATATATCATTCTAAAAAAGCAGAAAGGAAAATAGTCTTATGTTGATTACAATGGTATCTTAAGTAGCTTAGGACCTTATCTTGTACTGGGCATATCATCTTTTGTTTAGATTACTGAAAGGAATATGCTATCCTTATATTCTAAGAAAAAAAGTAAAGTGCCCCTTTCAGACCATGCGATTTATGGGATTGATGATGTAAAGGTCATCTGTGTCTTTGACCACAGTTAACGAGGGTTGTGTGATGTGGCCAGCACAACGACCAACTGCCTTTAATTTTCCCCATCTAATGTCAGGTACCCATAAGAGTTGAGTGGACTGAAAGGATCCAAACATATCTCAAAATTCAAAATTTCAGTCTTCACAGGGATTCGAACCCGGGCAATAATGACCCCTGGATTATCCCATTTTGTGTGCAAAAGAGATCAACAAGATTTGTCTTTGCATCTTAATGTATTCACTATTTTAAGTGGCGTTTTATTATTTCTAGCAAACATATGTTCTTCGATTTGATCATTTTGAGGAGCCCCTTATCCCTTTCAAAATGTCCGCGATATTTTTTATTTTTAGCTTACTTCCATCGAACCGCCATTGCCGTGGTAGATAAAATTTGCATAAAGCTCTCCAAACGCAGTCAGTTCCGGTTCACCAGCACCATGTATAGACACTCTGACACCAGACTTGCCTGCAACACAACAGGTTGTATTCATCTAAGTAAATTTAAGTGCATTTAGGGTTCTAATATTTCGCTATCTTTCAAAACAGTTGATATATAACTTAAACAGCGAGTAATGCAAAACGTTTTAAAGTACATAGGCACCATCATTCGTCTTCAACGATAGTCTCAAGTAAAATAAAAGTAAAGGTCACCTTTAATACCTTGCCATCTATTGGGCAAATATTGAAAAAGGTCATCTGTTTCTGTGGTCCACAGTTAACGAGGGTGTCATGTGGCCAGCACAACGACCAAACACTTTTTTCCCCACTTAACAGTTAGAACTGGGTGAACTCAAATGCGCCATAAAAATCACGAAATTCAAAATTCCTGTCTTCACCAGGATTTCAACCCGAAACCCCTGGGTTCGTTAGTCTCAAAAGATAAGTATGGGACAATGTCTGCATGTGGGTATGATTAAATAAAAATATTGAGAGTCTTGTAACAAAAAAAAAATAGTACCAGAAAATCCCGCTAAAGGCGTTCCGTCTGGCCCAGAAGTCATCTGCCTCAGATTGGATCCCATGTCATTCAGCTTGTTCCATGGCTTTCCTTGTTCCCATGCAGACTGCTGCTCCATGAAGTCGGTTCGTTTGGGGTCACTCCAGCGGTTCATAGGGTTAGCATCAAGCACTGATCCCTGATTGGTCAGCAGCACTATTAGACGGGAAGAGCAAATGGATAACAAAGTTTGTCAGACAAGAAAAAAAAAATGGAAAAAAAAAAAAACAGACATTTTTTAAAAATAGACAGGAACTTACAGGTTATAAAGACAGGCAAACTGATAAATAGATAGATAGATAGATAGATAGATAGATAGATAGATAGATAGATAGATAGATAGATAGAGATAGTGTGATGTACTTGTTCAGGCTGTCTTGAGGTCAACTCTCGATGACTAATTTCAATTAATTACTCTGCAAGCGTTTGAGTTTTATTGTTCGGGTGTATTCAGTGTAGTTGATCAACAATACAGAATAAACAAGACGATGGATGTAACGAGTAAAGAGATGTGGTCAACACTGAGGAACAGTTCATACTATATTTATTCTAATAAAAGGCCACAGTAAAAGTCTCTGTCAAAATAAACACGTCTTTATCCTAGAGGATTCTATCGCTAACTGATTTTCCGGTCTCTAACACAAAATATCCCAAACGTCACTAGTCCCGTTCAATATACATCTTCTATGGTGCGTCGCTAAATAACTAATACTGTAAACTATGTGTCTGACAATAGATAGACAGGCAGACATATAGATAGAGATAGATAGACAGGCAGACATATAGATAGATAGATAGATAGATAGACTGATAGATAGATAGATAGATAATTCTCACCTTGATATGGAGTTTGAATAATGGGCCATATGTCTTTGTTCTTGATGTGGTTAGTGGCGAAGTGACCAGTGGGCAGAGGTCCCCTTTGCCTCAGGTTACCAGTTCTTTGAGGTGTTGCCTTGTTGCTTATCTCATGGGTCACGCCGAAGAGACTGATTGGATTGGTTGTATCGAATGGTGCATCCTGTGCTGCGTGGCAATCAGGCACATTGGGCAGAGCCCCCAGGGCCCTGTTAGCTAAAAGAACCAAATCAAAAGCATATGTTTTATATTTTTTAGCTATCATCTGGCAAAAAAAGGAGGTTGGAGTAGATTTTGTATTCGAGTCATATTGAATTTTGTTTTTGTGTAAATATATTATTAAACATTTTAAATTCTTGGCGCCTTTCTTCCGATGCCATTCTTTCCGATAACCTTCATGTCCAAAGTATTTGATAAGCAAATATTGTGGACAAACTTTGTCATGTTCTATATCACTTTTTGAATCTACGAAGCCAAAATTGAGGTCTTTTCTTTGTACCTTTGGACAAAAGTGGGCATAGGAGGCCGACAGAGATGAAATAGGTTTCTGTACTTAAGTGTATTTCCACATTTTAACAATGTGCCCCTAAAAATATTTTATTTTCTAAAATGGATTTTAAACTGGGATAAAGACAAGAAAGACCACAACTCCTGTTCGGGCCGGATTTAAGTAAGTGGATGCCCTCGGAAGGTTTTTTTAAGAGTTTTTTTTTAAAATGGTATTTTGAAGAGTTTAAGAAAAATAAACCTTATTAATTCTAGACATAAGTAGTCTATTTTCACATTAAATAGAATTTTCCTTACATTTTAAATTACTGCACTGTTGTAAACCAGACCCCAAACCCCTTTTTGTCCTTGTAAAAAGATCTGCTGGACAAAAACTTTCGAGAAATATCTTGCTCATTAGAGGACTAATATGAGTACTTATGTTTTAAGCACATTTAAGCTTGTTTTTCAATTGTAGAATGTGTTATCTTTTTGACCTCTTTTATTATTATTTTTTTAAATAAGATGTGTAAAGTTAAGAACATGTGGATGTCTTGATAAGAAAGTTACAAAAATGATGAACCAACACACAAAAAAAAAAAGGAAAACATGTATCATGAAGGTTGTCTTGTTTTAAAGTGCTCGTTGTATGGCACGTTTGATCAGTGGAGTGCAAGTCAGATAAGTGAAGTTCAGAAAATCAATGGAGAGAGAGAGAAAGTGAGAGAGAGAGAGAGAGAGAGAACGAATGGGAAAAATAGCTTGGGAGAAAATAAGTAAGTCACAGGAGAGTGTGTAACGATTCGACCTTGAAAAAATGTAATTAAATTATTGCAAAAAAAAAAAATCCTGAAAAAAAAACAACAAAAAACAACGATTTAGAAGAATTTCATTGAAATAGGATAATTAAAAAAAAACATACAGTTGGTACTTTGTGTTAAATAACATAATACACTTTTAAACCTTTTTTTTTATGTTATTGTCACTGTAAAGTATAAAGATAAACAAATGGAAAGTACGTGGATCGAAACCAATGCTATTCGCGTTATTAGCGCAAAGCTCTATCAGATCACCTAACCTGTCATCACTAGCGGATCCAGAACTTTGGAGTGGGGGGGGGGGGGGCGATTTTTTTTTCCAAACCCTAACCCTATGCATAAACACGCGTATAGCACATATATATATAATGTGTGTATGTGTGTGAGAATAAAAAAAGCAGTGTTTCTCAACCTTCGGCGAAAAAAAACAATTTAAAAAAACAGCCATATTGATGCCTTTTTTATGGCAGTTAGGGGGTATGGGGGTAGCGCTGTAAGCTCCTCCAGTGGGGTTCGACGCCAAAAGCGTTTTCTTGCAATCTTCACTGCAGAAACGCATTCACCCTATTAAAAAGGACCTTTTGAATAATGTTTTAGTTGAAAATATGATAATATGAATTAACAGGTCTTTACTACATTGCAAATACAACCGATTTCTTCCTTGTAAAGAGATGATACCCCACATATTAGATTAAGGCTTATATATATATAAACAGAGAATAACAAAAAGTGGTCATACTACAACTAGAGCAGTGTTTCTCATACTTCGGCAAAAACAAAAAGTCACGTTGGTGGCCTCTCCCTTGTCAGCTAGGGGAGCGCTGTAATTCTAATAAAATTAAAACATACTTCATTATGACGTTTCACAATTGTGCGTATTAAGATTTGCACAAAATTTGTTGTGAATGAATAATGAATTAAACGCCATAACATTTCAATTATGCATTTTTTTTTATGTTTCCACAGATCAGCCTCAGCCCTTAGGGAAGTAAATGCCTAAGCAGATGCCACACGTTTGATTTCAAATATAAGTAAATATACTTGTATCTATTCATTATGCTCCACGAATACGATGGATTGACGAATGATGATGTGGAGGCAGATCTGCAACAATTTAACGTTCGCACGAAAAATCTCAAGAGAAATCTGAATGGATTTGCTGATACAGGCTAAAGCCCTCCATGGGGTGTAGGGCAACTGGGATGGAAGGGTTTGTTGAAGCAGGCCAGAACCCTCCAGGAGGTGTAGGGCCACTGGGATGGAAGGGTAATTTGAAGCAGGCTAAAGCCCTCCAAGGGCTGTAGAGCCACTGGGATGAATCAGTACGAATTTTATACTTTCGTCGATTCATGAAAGCATATTAAGAATTCCATGTAAAAAAAATATGGATAGAGCTGATAGTATATAGCGAATACCTACAGTTTCTACTATTCATCTATACTAACTAAACAATACATATCTAACAAATAATAAATGTTTACATACATAGTAACAGCAGAGACCAAAAGAAGATCATGACAAAGTTTTTTTTTGTTCCTTTTCAAAATGAGACTTCTAGAGTTTTGTCTTTATAAAGTGACTTCTTATCTTTTTTTTTCTCCTAGTGTTTTTTAATTTAAATTTATTTTCAAGTGTGTATATATGTTAGTGTGCTTATGTGTGTGTGTGTTTGTGTTACGTAACACAGCTTGTGTTTAAACTGTATGTCAAGGTTAGTGCATTGATTGTATGTTTTTTCTGGGTCATTTTCACTATAGATCTTTTGTTTTTTTAAAGTACCTGCAATGTTACTTTGAATCTTATTTTTCGAAGGTATGTACATTTTCATTTTTTTTAATTGAAAGTTTACATACAGGTTAATCTTTTGCTCTACATAGATTACATAAATTTGGATTAAGATGGAATGCGGTGACCTGATTAGTTGAATGAAAGATCCGAGTTTGAAAGGACTTACATAACAGAACAAACCCCACACACCCATTAAGAGCAGTATGTAGACTTGAGAAGGCCCTAAGCTTTTTGAGATAATAAAGGGGCGCTTTGTTGACACTGCGGCCACCCCTTAGGAAAGTGTCAATCATATCCTCTTTGAATGACCCAATTTATTTCACTATTAGACAGGCATAAGAGCTTACGGCTCAAAGCAAAATCCAAAACAAAATTTGCAGTAATCAGGAACATCCTATTTTCTCACTACTGTGTCATAAATTCCTGCTCTGAAAATGATCTGCATACCAGTAACTTTTCAAGAGCATATTCAAACTTTGGCCTCACTATAAACACTAAAAAGACTGAGGTCTTATATTTGCCAGCTGCAGGTAAAGCCTACTTGAAAATGCAGTGAACAGATTCACCTCCCTTGGCAGCACACTCTCAGTAAACGGAAATATCGATAATGAAATCGACTTGGGTGTCGTATAGGCCAGTGCATTCTATGGTAGACTGTCTAAAAATGTCTGGAATAGACGAGGTATCACTACAAACACAAGGCCAAGGTCTATCGAGCCGTCATCCTGACTACATTGAAATATGCCCAAGAAACGTGATCCACGTGATCTGTTTCAGAAAAATACTGAATGTTAAATGGCAAGAAAAAATATATGATACTGAAGTCATTCGAAGATCGGGCAAAGTACCCCAACAATCCTGATACAGTCCCAGCTGCGATGGGCAGGCCACATCTGCTGAATCGAAGACTTCCACATCCCTAAATGACTACTGTATGGCCAATTAAGGGAAGGGAAGCGCTCATAATGTGGACAAAGAAAACGCTTCAAGGACAACTTGAAAACTTCTCTGAAAGCCTTCAGCATTAACCCAGTCACCTGGGAGACAGAAGCACATAACAGAGCATCATGGCGTCGCGCTATGAAAACGGGCGCACAAATTGCTGAGGAAAAAAGAACAATGCTGGCAGAAGAAAAGCGCCAAAGAAGAAAAGCAAGGCAAACGACGCTAGCTCCAGCTGGAATAACCTGCCCAGTGGGCAGCCGAACCTTCCGGGCTCACATAGGTCTCACCAGCCACATGAGGCGACACAAAACCCCAATGCAACGCCCTCAGTCCCATGGATGACAAAAGTGGTCATCATCGAACCACGATGGACGAACTATATTGTAACGAATCTCTCTATCCAGGCTCTCTGCAAACTGCACCACACGACACCATCGATTTAAAGAACTTGACAACCAATATAATAACAATTGACAACACGTAACACAGACTGTAGAAATATTTTTTTGTGAACAACCATACCGACCATACCGACGTATCAAATGCACTGGCCTCTCCGTCTCGTTCCGGGTTTGCATGCACTATGTTCAGCTGTTCAGGACTGACTTCACACACTGGGCTCGTGGTGTCGGACTCGATCGCAGACCAAGATCAAGATGCCGTCTCGCACTAGCGAGGTGTCCGTGCTGAACCGTCGTAATGCGCCGTACAGAACCACACCGCTGAACCACACTGAACTGGGCTGTAGTCGACCGGACTGTATTGAACCGGCCTGCAGTGAACCGTGTTCTAAACCGACGTGACTGTGACACCTTCGCTTTTTAAATAGGGTCCCTGATGGCCTTCTAGAATCAGACGGAACATCGCTCGATCATTCTGGTTAATCACATGACCAGATCCTACGTGACGCTCCTGAGCTCTAGTCATAACACAGATCATTCCCGAAATGTCTTAGCTGACCGTCGGAACTAGTCACGGTTGACCGCTCGTCTAGCGCTGGCCAGGGGCGATTTGCGTCGGCTATCTACACACACCACTACCACCATCTGTGCCACCACCAGGTTTATTACAATATATAATTTTAAATAATAAAACGATGCTTTTCATTCAGAATTTTTTTTTAGGGGATGGGGTGACAAAAGTTAACTTCATAGGGTGACACTGACCCTAGTGACGCCACTGTTGTGAACCATTTGTCGTGGAGCTAAAAGATTGTCTTGCCACTACGCACAATCCAGGAACGATAATTCCTCAAACTTTGTACACATGTTTTACATGCAGTTGCTTTTCTTGCATGGTATAATCTAATGCCCCACAGAACAAGGTTCAATTTTTAAAGTTATGTTTATATATATTAGTTTGTTTTGTTTTTAATATTATTTGAAATATAAATTTTAATATATGTAATAAGTATATATATATATAGCCCGGGCATGCTACCCTGCCTCATAGTGGCACCCGAGTGGAAACGATCGTAGGAGGAAACGATTAGGCTTAAGGGTAGCAAAACAAGACTCCCGTGGGGATGCCTAAGGGGGTGCGAGAGCATCCTCATTGCACTGCGCGGAGTTGTAAAAAGCTCCCACAACCTTGTCACAATCCAGGCCCTGTTCCTCAAGGGGTCGTTACATAAATGGCGTTTCCCGCACGGTTAGCCTGGTATAGAAAAGGAAAATGGCATGTGTCTTGGTGTACGCGGCCTCTTGCCGCGAGTCTGACCCACCCGCCAGACAGAACAGTGCACACTGTTCTCATTCAGGCCGGTGAGAGCGAGCTCTTGTTCACTTTTGCTGGCCTAGTTTCAAGAGCCGAAGGCTCAACTCTACCTGACAATTTCGCCATAATTGCTGCAAATTGGTGTTCATGTTATCTCGTCTTGTCTATGATCAAATTACTTCACATTACAGAATCCTAGAAACACGAATGTAACATTTAAATAAATAAATTGAGTAAATATCTATTTAATGCTAGCATTTCAAAATACTTAAAGAGTCTATAAGACGAATTAATTTTGTTAGGAAAGAAATGATATAAAATAAAATGATATAAAAGTTATACTGAAGTATGACGTGAGTCACGATTGTGTGTTTAATGAAATACGTTCATTTTAAAGCGATGACAGCCAGTAGAGTTTGAGCTTGGTACCTTAGACTAGTGTGGTTAAACCACTCATCAATTTTTAATCAAGCACCTTTGTGTGTATTTGGTGCGGGCTTGTTCGCGACACATCTGCTTTTATTCCTCAGGGTCCATTTTAGGGTTTAGCCTACTTAGTCTGATTTTAGGGGACACCTCTGTTACGCTGTCCACCTTGCAGCTAACAAAAAAAAAAAGCCTTTTCGTACGGTCTTTTCTATGAATGAAAAATGCACTACTCAGATTAGATGTAGAGTAATAATCAATTCATATTCACTGTCCTTACGGGCATTCGACAGAACATCACAATTTCTGCTTCCTTGTTTTTCAAGGGAGCGCAAACAACTTTGTTGAATAGGTTTAGCCTTCGATTCCGAAAAATAAGGATAAGTGCAGTTCTTCACATCGCAAGGCAAATCCAGTTGCGACATGCATATTTTGCCACATTTTACGTAGATAAGGCCGTTGTCTGCAAAAAGAGGGGGGTATTTTAATTGTCTCTTCTTCGTCTTCGGCAAGGGCCCTTCTTTGAGACTCAAATGTGTGTCCCGCGACCTTCGTGAGAGATCTCTACCTGCCTGTTTCTCGGGGAATCTCCTGCCAGTTGTTCATCTAGACCAGTGAGAGCAAAATGGCGCCTGATTTGAACTTCATATCGCTTTCGGGGAGAGGGCACCTCGCTTATGCCGTCCTCCTTTAAGCTCGTTAAAAAGATAGTACTTTGGCATTGTGACAGGCTTGCTTACAGAATCACTCAAGTTAATCTTAGCATCAATTATTATTTATTAATTTCATTCAGATTATTCCTCTTTTCTAAGTCTAATTTTCCCACCAAACCCCACTCGCTCGACTGAATCCATCACATTGGCGACCACATTGTGGCGCCCCTTAACTTATCTCCCTTGACGTAGGTAAAGATAAACACGGACCTAGTAAGGGCGCTGGTCATTGGCGCTTTGTGTCTGGTTATGATCAATGACCCCATTAGGACATTATCGGGCAAACCTACACCTGCGCGTACTTCTGGACATGCTTCACTCTTTAATGTAATCTCTTTCACCCACAACCCCTCTCTTTTGAACAAGTAGATAATCCGTTTCAACACGCCTCTTGACATTTCTAGGAGCGACTAGAAGTCGTTCTGTCCTCGTGATGGAGAACCTGTAGTCGCTCTCCTTCACCCCCCACCCCTTTCCGCTAATCTCTTTCGGCACCTTTAAAAACACACCTTTTTTTAGAAATATCTCTTCTTCATTTCTCCAGCTCGCTGACAGACGAGCCCGGATTCTATAATTCATTCTCCATAATTCCTTGTGCCTTCCTCGGGTGTCTGTCTACTTGCTTTATATACGCCTACTACCTCCTGTTGATAATTCTGTCCATGGTAGATCAACTCTGTCTGTAGTGCTTTTCGTGCCCACTGTAGCCTGCACCCGTACTTCCGTGCCCACAACCGACCCCGGTGACTTTGGATTGGCACTCAAACGCAAAAGCCGAGTCACCGACGACCCTCTGCCAACGACAGTGCCACCTCCAGCTGCAAGCCCTCCACCAAGGAGCACAGCCAGCTACGACGTCAATAGGACTTTAAGAATTTCAAAGACAAGGTGACCCACTCTCTCTCTCATACTTGTGCTTAGAGTGATGATTAACTATTTCCATCAAGAGGTATGATGCAAACCCCTCTCCTTTATTTTCTTCATCTTTTATGTAAATAAAAATCTTGTAAATTATTAATTATTATATGTTTGTTGCGTGCCTGTTTCCGATTTATATGTGGCGACCCAGCATATTGCACATTCAAACTTCCCCTAGACATCAAGCAAGCCACACATACAAGCAATACACGCGGGTAGTCACCGGCATGCCAACGAACCTGTCAAATGGTAAGTTGTGCTTTTATTAGGGTTGCACAGGATAGTAATTTTTAATATCCGGCCGGAGCCAGATAAGGCCGGGAAGTAACATAAGATATCCTGCCGGAGCTCGTGTTACTAAAAGTTTCGCAAAACCTTTAAAAAGAAAATTAATAGTAATATTTATTTTATTTTACTTTTGTTTCACCTTAGAGTTTTTTAACTCTGTTACTGATTGCAATGAATTAAAGTTAATCTGCATTTATAAACAGGTAGCACAGACTAATCTGAAAGTGTTAGGGTTAATTTTGTCTGAACTGAAAGTATCGAACATATTTTACAACTTAAAATTATAGAAATCAAGGGTTAAGTCTGGTATTTTGGAAGCTCCTAACTTTATTTCTTGCAGGCTTTGTGCTCTGTTGACTGTTGTATTACTATCTGAATTTGATAATCAAGATTTTAACAGCATCTTGTCGAAAGCACTCTACCATCGTCAGTATAAAGAATTCTTAACGAAATGTTCGGAAAAAAATAAATCTTGTGGCTCTTTAGAAACGTTGAAATTTTATTAATTGTAATTTTTGGCTCTTCCGACTCAAAATGTTGCCGACCCCTGGTTTAGGTGTCAAAAACATCTGGAATAGTATGTTCTGTATTGTATTCTCAGTATCCGTACTTTAACAAGTATAATAAATTCCGGTTTCTCAACCACACTTTAAAGTAACTATCCTGCAATGAAATCCAGCCGAAGACGACTTGTGAAAATCGTCCGGATATCCGCCGGAGTTCCGCTCCGGTGCAGCCCTAACCACTCTCCTGTCCATACCAGCGTCTAGCGGAACATGGTTATTTGTGAGGTCCAGCGTATTCCCTTTATGAAGCGAATGCACATCTGGGGAGTCGTAGATATGCCTATCTCCTATAAAGCACCAAGATCTCAAAGTCATACAAAAGTGTGGTGAGGACCGCTGCTTTGTAGGCATAGACTTTCGTTGGTAAGTACATCTTATCTTATAAAATACACTTAAAGGTAATAAATACATAAATAAATTTGTCTTATAAGTTTCGGACGTTCCTTCACAAATAAAAAGTGTTATACCCTAGCCCAGATGGAGATGTCAGCGGGCTGTATTTATAGTGACGACAGTCCTGAGAACATACCATATAACCAGCCACACATTAAAGAAAAAAGCCAGATGAAAAATTAAATACAGGATTTTTGTAATAATTAAAACCTATCTGTATAATAGGTTATTGTTTATATCATATTCTTTAGGAACGTAAGCCTACATCTATACTGATAGCATCTAGAATGAAAGATGTAGATTCTAGATCTGCATGTATCTATTTTGCGATATTATTTTTTAACAATTAAAAATAAGCATGCGCAAAGTGGTTTATTATCGATATGTTCTAATTCTATCTCATGGAGCGATTAGTTGCAACTGGAAATGACTAATGAGCAGCATAAATGAGATTGTTATTAAATTATTTAGCTATCTAAATATAGTATCTTTAATAATAACTACTACATCTAAATCTTGATCTAGTCTATCGAATATCCAGATTGCGGTGGAACCACAAGTGGTCAGCCAGTTTGCGAATTGACTACTCGGTCACTGACTACAACATCCGGTGACATAAAAAACAGGAGAATGTTATAAATTAGCAACATGGCAGAGGCTGAATACAAGGATGTAAGAGTGGAGGAAACATTGCGTGTCAAAATAGGTTAGTTCTAAATTCTAATTGCATTGCATTTTTACTTAGTGCTAAAGAATTCGTTCATCATTATCCAAAACCCTTAGCTTATCAGTGCGAAGCATTTTGCCGCGTAAATTATTTCCTGACTCAGTCAGTGACTGGCTAGGTAGACAGTCACAGTAGACTTTTAGAGACGAGTTGGAGTTAGAGACACTAGAGTAGACTAGACTGACTAGAGTCAGTAGAAAAGAAATGCCTGAATTGAAATGGTAGTAGATGTAGTAATTTAAAGTACGTGACTAGACTGTGTCGCAACTATTTACTTACAAAGTCGTCAAAGTAACGTTAAAGCTACTTAGTCACTTAGACTTAGAAGTTAGATCTAGTTTACAATCTAGTAAGTCTAGAAAAGTAAAGTTTAAATTACAGTAACACAGTTGAGTTAGACTCAAAAGAGTAAAGAGTCAGACTGACATTCAGACTGTTAGTGTGAGTGAGTGTTATGTTACTGTACTGTACTCTGTAGACTTACTTGAAAAATACTTGTATTTCTAGATCTAGAGTCTAGGGATTAGATCTAGTCTGAGACTATTCTACTAAATTCTAGACACTCTAGACTTAGACAAGATCTAGTAAATTCTAGAAGTCATTAGTGACAGTGTATTACTAAGTATATAGGTTCTAATGTAGGACTAGTTAGTAGTTTTACTAGTACTAGATATAATCTAGTAAACAGAATTAACAGATAATCTGCTCTAGAATCTAGATCTAGTACTCCAGGGCATGCTACCCTGCCTCATAGTGGTGTCCTGGTGGAAATGATCGTAGGAGGAAATGATTCTATTTAGGCTAAGGGGTATCAAAACAAGACTCCTGTGGGGGTGCCTAAGGGGGTGCGAGAGCATCCTCATTGCACTGTGCAGAGTTATAAAAAAGCTCCTGAAACCTTGTCAAAATTCAGGGGTTAGTTAGTTACATAAATGGCTTGTTTTGCACAGTTGGCTTGGTATAGAATAGGAAAATGGCAGGGGCCCTGGTGCACATGGTCTCTGGACGTGAGTCTGACACCCCGCCAGACAGAACAGTGTTCACTGTTCTCATTCAGGCTGTGAAAGGAAGCTCTTTTGCTGGCTTATAGTTCCAAGAGCCGAAGACTCAACTCTACCTGACAATTTCAAGAAGATCTAGTACTAGTAGTAGAAAGTAAGAAAGTACACAGCTCACACTCACAGTAGAAGTAGATCTAGACTCTAGTATACATCAGACAGAAGTATGACGAGTAGATCTATAACTTTTAAATTTAGATCTCTACATCTAAACTTAAATCTAGATTCTAGATTTAGATCTAGTAGATAGTTCCTAGAGTTTAGTAAGTAGATCAATATATATAGAGATGATCTAGAGTAGACAGTCTACAACTACTGTACTAGATTCTAGATTTAGATTTCCAGGTCCAGATCTAGAATTAATCTCTAGATTCTAGATCTATTTAGATCTGTCTGAAGACAGAAGCAGTGGATTGGTTCGAGATCTCAACCTTTTTAATTAGGCAACCCATTTTACAATTTCCCTTTATGCATTTATTTTTCGTCCATAAGCGTAACTTACTATGCTTTTGCTAATCTAATGCTAGATGACATTGACAATGTAGCCGTAATTATAATTTTTAATATAAATGAAAGTTCCTCTTTGATTTGCATTTCTTTACTTTTCTAGATTTATTTCTTATTTGATTCACCAATTTCACGTTGCATACTTATGTTTAAGAATTTGAAAACATTGGCGATGCACGTATCTATAGCAGTTTTAGAATCATAAAGTATAATGAATACAATAGTTGCAACAAAGCTTGTTTCTGTTTTTTAAAACCAGATCAGAAATTTTTGGGGCAGTCTTTTGGAGATGAAGAAAGTTTTTTTTTTTTTTTTCTTGACTTTATAACTAACAGGCTGGATAACTTGTGTTTCACAGAAATATATAATATTAATGGAAGAAGAAGGGGGTAAATCAGGATATATGACTCCAAATACTTGATACTACAGATTTGTGTAACTGACATTTAAAATTATTTTTCGCTGCATCACTATTAATGCGTTCAGTGTAGTCATACTCTTCGTCTGAAGCCTCCGTAATATCTTCATCTTTGACTGTGAATGGACTTTTGACAAGTGCAAATGTGATGCCAGGTAGATTTGGAAAGCATAATCATGAAATTTCTTGACACTGGATTCATACTCGAGCCCTCTCAGACTAGATACCATTAAAAAATCAGCATTTTTTCTTTTCATTACATTCTTTTGTTCAAAATTCATTTTCATGAGTTGTACCATTTAATAATGAAAATATTATCTTCAATAACATGAACTATTACCTGATGGTGTATTACGAATAAATTATAAACTAAAATATGATTTTAGGTCTTAACGATGCATATTATGTATTTAGTTACATTCTATTTAAAATATTTATGCTTAAAATGCTTAGCCCCATGCTAATCCTTGGTGTAATTTATTAAATTAAACCATTTTGTGGCTTGATTTACCAGCTTTTGGAAAGCTCCTGAGATTGCAAAATATACAGAGAAGTCCTGGAAATCTCCGGAAATTATTAAAATCTTTTGAAAACTCATAAAAATCTCCTGAAATATAGACAAAATTGTCATTTTGGGGTGTAATTCAATCTGGAAAATGCCAATCCAACTCACATTAAAATAAACGGCATTATACAGTATCCGTAATTGTAAAATCTGGTGAAAGAAGCATCTTGCATCTCAAACTAATGAAGAATTTCTTGAAGATAGATTGAAACCTTTGATAATTCTTGCTACTGAGCGTGATCTATGCAGGAAACTTAATTTTTATGATATATTGTATGACTTTGCTGCAGGCAAGGCTTGTAAAGTATTTTGATACTCATACTGATTCATAAAATATCTGCTTCCAATTGTAGTTAGTTTTCAACTGTGTATGAATGAAAACTTAAAGATAATTTTTGTGTATTTTAAAGTTTCCTACTCTCAGAGTCATAAATAATGAAAGGTAATGTTATATCAATTAACTTTGTTAATCTAGTTCATGCTGCTAGTGTAGCAGACACTCAACATTTTTCCATTGATTGTACATGCTTTTAGAAAAACTGGGTATTATTATACATATATATATATATATATATATATATATGATTTATTTATGGACAATTTTTGAATAAATACGTTTTTATTTATTGTATAAATTCGTAGCCATCTATCTTGCTAATCAAAGTTTGACTTTTTATTTAATAGATATTAATTTGTCAATAAAATATCTTACATTACAGGTGAAGCTAAAGATTTGCCAGCAACATCTTTTTCTAGCAGCTCCAGAAACACATGCTGCGCCATTAAGATAGATTCAGAAGAAATTTTTAGGACAAGTATCGTCGAGAAATCTCTAAAGTAAGTGTTTCCTTTAGTAAGCACTTTCAAACAAATGACATTAATATACAATGTGGAAGCTCATTTTTATTCTTCGGATACTATGAATATAAATCTGTCCTGAGCTTTTCAGACCCAAAATACTATCGTACCATCTTCTTGTCTTTTAATTTTAAAAAATTTTTGAAGACATCTTAGGGAATTTCTTGAAATATGGGGATGTATGAGATATAATATATTAAAAAGTTGAAGGGGGAGCCTTTGGATGTCAACAAATTTAATGAACAACCATCTTTAGTGACAGAAATAAAAACAGATTGTGTTTATTTGATCACTTAAGGACAATGCCAGAAAATGGAGACAGAAAATTGTGTTCCTCGACCCTATAGAAAGAAATTTAGATGGAGAGCTCCCTGATTTGGAAACCACTGCACAGTTCTCGTGTATTGGTCTAGTCATCTGAACGCTCCAACATAATAATGAGAACAAAGAAGAAGAATAAGTGTTCCTTGAAAAAAAAAAAAAAAAGGCAGACCATGAATAAATATCTATCTATCTATATATACATATAAATTAATATTTCTTTGTAATCTAATTTAATGTGCAATGTTTTCTTGTAATACTAGTCTTTTTACAATACCTCTATTCAGGTTGCACCACTAGCAGATCCAGAACTTTGGAATGGGGGGGGGGGATTTTTTCCAAACCCTAGTGCCTAGTAAACCCTAACCCTATGCATAAGCCCACGTACAGCATGCATATATATATGTAATATGAGAATAAAAAAGTGTTTCTCAACCTTGGGCATAAAAAGCAAAAACCAAAAAACAGCCGTACAGCTAGTGGGTCTGGGTGAGCACTTCATTTCAGAAAGGCATTCTCCTGACATCTACAGCTCATTATTCATCCTATTAAAAAAGCACCACTTGAATAATGTGTTACTTGAAAAATATTCTAATATGAATTTATACGCCCTTACTACATTGTAGTAACAAAAAGAAATAGAAACTATTCAAAAAAATATTTGAACTAAAAGCTCATTTGAAAGTGATTTATTTTCTTCAATAGGCATGTTTGTAACTTTGTTTTGTTACAGAACCATAATTCAAAGCTCTAAACAAAAAATTTCAGAAGTTGGAGGAAAAATTAAGTGGACCAATTAGATTCTACTCTAATTGTTTTGCATTTTTGGGATTCAAGTAGTATATAGTGAGTTATAGACCCAAATTTAATTAAGCAATAGAAAAATATCAGTTTGAGTAAAGGTTGGAAAAAGGTGACTAGGAAAACAATATTTGGGTTCAGAACTCATCTCAATTGTTACTCTTATATTGAAAAATTTCATATGAATTCTAAATTTTCCAAAATTAAAAAATTTCTTAAAATAAATATGATAAATCTTGTGCAATAACATAAACTCTGTCATCATATTTGACTATTCTGTTTTAAAACGTCATGTTTTCGTCTTGAAAGGGGAGAAGCGGTAGAGTGAAAATGTTAATCTTGACTCCTTTTTATAATTTCTGCTAATGATTGCATTTGGCATTTAAAAATAGAAGTGGGGCGACTTGATATAAGAATTTAATTTATAGCATATATACATAATATTAATGACATTTTTTTTTTTAAATTCTGTAATTTCTTAACTAAAATACAAAAGAAAAAAGTATTGGTTTGTCCGATGTGCGGAAGGCGATTGCACCCCTCCCACCTGGTACAACCCTTTTTCATTTTACATTTACCAACGATAAAATGTGTGATTAGAGTGTGTGTGTGCAACTTAATATACACAAGGGGTTCAAATATTAATATGTAGCTTATATTGTATAGATATTCAACTAATTTTGTTCACAAATTATGAATTGTATAAAGGAGGTATAGTCTTTAAAATGTCAACACTCTTTCTACCAGTTGTATAGTAGCAGTGAATTAGCCACTGCATTTCCAAGGATACATTTATCTGCATATGGATGTGAGACAGTTGAATGTTTACATTTTTAAATGTGCTCTTTGCCAGACCACCAGGAATCTGACTTTCCTTTCTAATGCAAGTCCAGAGAGTGTCAGCATGGCATAGAGAGTGGAGATTATCTTTATACTGTTGAACAATGACATGGCTGCATATCTGTTTGTTTTCAACCCCATGACACTTTATAAATGATACAACAAAGTCCGAAATACAAATTAGGGATAGTTCCACTGTTACAACCTTACAAACTTACGACCTGTTACAAACTAATTGTTTATCGCTTGGCCTAGTGACTTGTAAGTGACTAAAGGGAATAACCGTGGAGAGGCCTAGGTTTGTAAGAATGCCCACAGGTCTAATCACTTAGTTTATTAACCCACGTGACGTTTCATCAGAAATATAAATAGCAACACGTGTAAAAATAGATGAATAATGTTAATGCCAGAATCGGTTATTTCTTTTAAATAAAATGGGATTTTAATATATATATATTGCCACCCCAGGTTGAGAAAATCCGATATTGTATTTGTGTTGTCTGTCATTCTAGCAAGTCAATAAAAAAAAAAAACCCCACTTTTTTTGTTCTGTTACTATTTCTGTTAAAGTATCGTCTTTTGTTGGCCCAATCTTGGTCATGTGAATGCGAACTCTGGGTACAATGTATCACTTCAGGATCGTCTGCAAATTTCTGCACTCTCTTTATTATCGTGTTCCTTTCTGCTTTTCGCGTTAAATCCAGATGCGTTGGATCTAGTTTTGTTTTACTGAAAAATAATTTGAAATGAAAAACATCGAACAAAATTTAAAATTTAGCTGAAGATGTTATGAAATGCTTATACAAGATTATTGGATTGGTCGTAACTAATGGAAATTCAGTTGGACTACATTTGTCCACTTTCAGAATTAGACCTACTACACTGCTTTGGTCGTTACCGGTTAGTTTGAGAATGTTAACATGGAGACCGATTTTAAATTAGTTTGCTTTTCTTCCTGATGTATGTGAATGATTGTTTGAACTTATATATCACTTATGTATCATGAATGGAAACTTATGATTTATGCTTGAGACAAAAAAAAACAAAAAAACAACTGCTGCGCTTCCCTTCTCTAATGTTATTCTCGTGGGCGCGAGTCCAGATCCGTAATTACCGGTATCCAGAGTTTGACTTGAGTTCGCCATCAAGACACATCCTTTAGTTGATCAAAACATCTTAGAATTTAATTTTAAAACGACCTAATACCGAGCTACTCAAGCAAACATTTTTTAACTACGTAATTAAGTGTTCAAAGACCACAGCTTCAAACTAGTTCAAACCTCTTTAGATCTAGCAACAATGACTCGACGTCACACGCCAAACTTGGAAGCTGGACAGAATGCAACATTAAGCGATGACGGAAATAATAAGGTGTGTCATTTCGCTAGTAACAAAAAATAATTATTGAGCCATGCTTATTACAGTGGGTCACTGTTGTTGGCCTTTTGACAAATTAATTTCACGTTCTACTCTCGGCCTTTTGGGGTGTCCTAAAAAAAAAAAGAACTATCGATCAGCCCCTTGAGCTATCCATTAATTGTATTTCCACAGAGAAGCTTATGTCGTGTGCTATTTTAACAATGGGCGCCGTGTTTCGTGTGTTTCGATATAAGCATAGTGTGACGATACGAAACTTGCATGCAACAATTCGAGTTGTTCCCAGCAAACCGTGAGAAACTTTTATTTTAAACTTGAGCAATTATTTTCATGTCCACCCATACTTAATTTCTTTTAGGATTTATCTCCCCTCGCACTGTTTCTCACGGGACAAATCTCAACGTAAATCATTAACTAGCTTCTCTAGGGCTAACTTTTAAATTTTTTGACCGCTGGACAGGTGACCAGCACACAATGGTAAACGCAGCGGCCTAATAACTTTTCACACCTATTCCCCCCCGTTAAACTAAAAGTCCCATCTATATATAGAGAGAGACCAAAGCATTCTAAGTTAGGCCCGCTATGATTCATACAGTCTCCTCTGTTAGGAAGTTTAGTGGTGAGGTTTCATTAGGGACAAACGGGTGAGTGTAAACATTTTACTATACTTATTTTATGTCATAAGAATGTGTGAGTACACATTAGTACACAACCACGTTCCCCGTCATTTCAGTGTGACTTTATTATGTATGTACATTGTACTATTTTATGTCGATGCTATATCTTCATATAATATTATTAATGCCACTATGGTTGTCTACGTTTGAAGCCATAGTTATTGTATTTGATTTGTTATGTTTCATCCATTTCTGTATCTTAGTGATTGATGTAAACAATAAACTTTCCTGAGAGCTTAGATCACAGTGCTCTAAACTTACAGAGCCCATGTGAAATTAATTATTTCACATTTCTATTATATCCTTAATACATATTATTATGTCTCACACACTTGTGAACTTATAGTTCCTTGGATGAGTTTAATTTTGATTAATTATATCAAACCCTTATCATTGTATCTCGATCCCTAGAATTTTATTTTCATCTTATCCTTTAGTATACTATGCTCATTCCCCGTTTTACTATAACTGATTACTTATCGTCGTAATCAAATTTAATGGATGAATCTTGACTAGTATCATCCTACATTGTATGATGACACATTTACTGTGGTTATCTTACTTGTATTTTGTTTGTTATTGAGTTATACCCATGCTTTAAGATTTTATACATGATTGTCTTAAATGCCTTATTGGGATTGATACCAATGCCTGCATCTGAATGATTGCAAGGCATATGGGAATGCCTTTAGGAGGTTCCTAATTGTCTGTCTTATCCCCAGCCTGGTTGCTACACAAGATTACTACACCCGATTGCTATAACTACCAGATCTCCAAAGAAAGCTGTAACCAAAGCCGACCACACCAGATACCCCCCCCCCCCCCCATTACATACCTGTCAGCAAGAAGGCATTGCCTACTATCCTTGGCCATAAAATATTGCCCAGTGTCTTATACTGCCCAGTATCATCTACCCAGTACCCGGCCCAAACTGTCCACTGCCCAATAGCTATCGCCTAATGCCGACTGCTTAGAGCAACCTTCGCTGCAGAAGTCAAACTGGTGTGAGTTAGCACGGCCATCTACAAGCTAGAGACCACAAGCTGAGAGGTCCACCCCACTACAACTTAGTCTGCAGCACCAACCCTCTCTACTGCTAAACAAGAAGATAAGAAAATAAGTAGCCAGACATAGGAACGCTCTTTCTCTTCCAACCACTCAATAAATAGCAATCCATGATGAGCAGTTACGTTAGATATTAGCACCTTCATTTAATTTCTTGATTAAAATTTTATTTGATCATTTATCTTTTGTAAACTTTCATTTATTAAATTATTTTTATTTATAAACTTCTAATATTGGTCTGTTCTTACTGTTAGTTGCGGTGTGCCTGTACAAAATCTTATATGTGAGCGGGATAAATTAATAAAATTTCCCCTAGACTAAAATAAACAAGCCAAATATTAACTAACTAAACATCACGTCATTTTTCAAAATAGAGAATCTAGTTAACTAGTTATAGTTTATTAACACATTTTTGAGTTACCGTATCAGGCATATGATGTGACCAAAATGTGAACATTTTTTTTAAAGGTAAAAGTAAACTATATGAATGAAATTTTCTTGGTGGATAAAATTGTATATTTCACTTTTATTTCGATAAAGAAGTTCCCCTTTCAGACCTTGCGGTCTATAGGGCAGATGATGTTAAGGTCATCTGTTTCTGTGGCCCACGGTTTACAAGGGTGTCATGCGGCCAGCACAACGACCAACCGCCTTTACTTTAATGTCAGGTACCCATTTGAGCTGGGTGAACTCAGAGGCGCCCAAAGATCCCGAAAATAAAAATCCAAGTCGTCACCGAGATTCAAAACCGGGACCTTTGGTTCGTAAGCCAAGCGATCAAGTTAAACATTCTACGATTGGTCATTGGCTTTTAGAATTGTCTGCTGTATACTTTGATCGCATTTGATTTTATATGCATTCTCCAATAGATCACGACATAATGCACTCAAATCTTCGCATTACACTCGCCAGCTTCTAATAACCAACAGAAGAATATTTTTGCTTTGCTTCTACCAATGGTACTGTCAAAGAGAGACATCTACTTCCTTAAAGGCCCTCCTCCCTTAGGGGAGAGGGGGGGGGGGGCTGCCAGACGTTGCCTTAAGTATGCTAAAAAATATTTAAATTATATCTCTGACCAAGCTCTATAAATGGAGTGTCGTGTGCTTTTCTTTCTCCTTATGTTTGTATTGATCGTCCTTTTCAAGCTGGATAGACCTGTAGAGTGTTAACATGGAATACATTCACATCCAATCTTTGAGTTCTTCCCCTTTTCTCCTTAAATTCTTCATGTAATTATTATAGTGTATTATAATTATTGTAGCATATATCATACAAATTGACTGAGTTGTCAAAAAAACAACAACAACCTCTTAAGCGTCAGAAAGGATACAATTAATAGCTACTTTTCAAGATGGTGAGTGGCCGTAATCCGAGACATTTTGCACATGAAAGCTTTTGATTGGTATAACTGCTGATCATTTAGTAAAAATAACGCCACATACTCAACAAATAGCATTTTAAAAAAATGTAGTGCATAAGTCTTCACATTTGAATTGTTTCGGTGCCAGAATTTGTTTAAACTTGTTGAATTTAGATGATAAGTAAAGAGATACGATGATAATAGTTGTACCATTTGATTACAATTTATAAATATCTTAGGTTTTCAATGCCGGACTAACCTCGGTTGGTGCTCAAAGCAACAGTAGGTTTTGGTCTCCCCTCCTCTTGTATTGAAATGTTAATAACATACAGACGCAAGATTTAAGCATATTGTACGATACGCTATTCTCGCGACATGTTTCCGTTCAATCCCCTCACATCCCCCATTATCATCTTTTCTGAAGCTGACACATGGGGCGTGATCTATTTCTTAAAGATCAGCTAACATCTTTTCTGAAGCTGACACATGGGGCGTGATCTATTTCTCAAAGATCAGCTAACATCTTTTTTGAAGCTGACACATGGTGCGTGATCTACATCTCTAAGATCAGCTAACATCTTTTCTGAAGCTGACACATGGGGCGTGATTTACTTCTCAAAGGTCAGCTAACATCTTTTCTGAAGCTGACACATGGTGCGTGATCTACTTCTCAAAGATCAGCAGAAACCTTATCGGACAAGAGTCCTCTTCTGTGCTAGCAGTAGTACGTTGGCCTTTGAGCTTGGCCTTAATGAACTTTCGAAGCACGTAAAGCTTGGCTGTTGTACGTTATCAGTTTCTGAACACATCCGGAAACAAATGTGATGTAGGAGACAGGATCTCCATGCTCTCTGAAGAATGTCTTCTTTTATGGGCTATGTTCTTTGTCACAGAAATCTTGTCGGGCCAGCGAACCGTAATATCATTTTTTATTCGTAGCGAAGCACAAGAAATGAGACAAAAACCTATTGAGGTCTTAGCCACTGAGTAAATTGAACTGAACTGATAGCCATTCAAGTAGGGTTTGAGTATTTCTATTGCACAGCAGATGAGCAATAATTCGTTGGGGGGGATGGCTTAAGAAGTCTTGTCATTGTTCTTCCAAACGGAGTTCCCGTCACAAGGTGGGCAGGGAAGTTTAGCCAGTGTGGACCACTATCACGAATTCGCCAAGTACAAGTAAGGGGGAACGCTACTAAGTATTTCCTGAATTGTGACAATGTCCTAGATGTGTCGCCTCCCCCCCCCCCCCCCCCCCCCACCTTTTTAAAGCTGCGCCCTCCCTCCCCGCTGATGAAATTATTGTAGAGCTAATTAATGAAGTAATTGAACACATTCTTCACCCCCCCCCCCCCCCCCCCCCCCCCCAAGACAGTGTCAGATTACCATTGTGTCAGATTACCTTTGTTGTGGCTAGGAGTGTATATTTCTACATACTTGTAGTTGACCTACATCCAGCGCGTCTAGACCAGACAGTGTTCACTGGATTTCCCGTGTCAACGTTTTATTGGCATAACTTATCCTAGAACCGATTGTTTTTGTTTTCTAAGTTCTGTTGACTGAACTAGGCTCCAATGTATCGCGACTCATATCTCTGTAAATAGTGTGTTGACTGAATTGGCTGGACGAGCAGAAAACACTCGAGAAGTTAGGTGTTTACTTTTGAACAAAGCTTGGATCAACTCGCTCTGTCTGTCTGGTCAAAAAGTTTGTACACGTGATTTCTCCTACAGCCATTGGTCGGATCAAAGTGAAACTTTGCACAATTATTGATTGGCATTGACAAAACACGAATCAATAAAAAAAATTAACCTAATAGTCAATTAATTACTGGTAATTAATTATTTTGTTTGATACCAAGGGAAATTAATCCTTCAATAGTCACAGATATTACTAATTGTGTAGAGCTTGTTCCCTTTGGGTAATTGCATACATTATTTCTCCCACACCCATTCTCGAAAACAAAACATGAGTCAATTTTAAACAAGGTTACAAAAGACAGTTTGTGTGGAAACACAAACTCAAAATCGGCCCCCGAAGTGGTCCTCCCAGGCAGGTTTCAATATTTTCAGAAAGAACATCCGAATGAAATTATATCAAAGACAAATGAGAGATAAGAATGGAGAAAGAAGGTTAACAGATCTTGTGTAGTGCCCCAACGATCCCGCAGATCAAAGGATAGGTGAAATTGAATGTAAAGTTAGATGTGAAACTGGCCTAACTAGTTCCCCTTTCAGACCTTGTGGTCTATAGGGCAGATGATGTAAAGTTCATCTGTTTTTGTGGCCTACGGTTAACGATGGTGTCATGTAGCCAGCACAACGACCAACCGCCTTTACTTTTCCACAACTAATGTCAGGTACCCATTAGAGCTGAGTGGATTCAGGGGCGCCCAAAGTTGAAAATCCCAGTCTTCGAACCCGGGACCCCTGGTTCGGAAGCCAATCGCTTTACCGCTCAGCCACCGCGCCTCCCCTGGCCTAACTGATGTCTTATAATTGATCTAATTGTTTTGAAAAGGATCAATCTCTTATTCGAATCCTCAAAAAAACATTTCCACAATAAAAAAAAAAGTTTATGAAATTGAAGTTTACAAGATTACTATTCGTTTTAAATTAGGTTTAAATTATAATGCATACTAATTAGCTTTTTCTCTTTAAAAAACTGCTTGCATAACTGATTTTAAAAATTAGATTTTTTCGCTTTCAGAAAAAAAAAGTAGCCGTTGCATCAGAACTTTGAATGGTCTAAAATATTGTGATGTCGGATTTTCAATATCTTTTCTAGTTTACGAGATCTAAACGGGACAGACAGACTTTTCGCAAAAAACTAATAGCCTCTTTTCCCCTTTCGGGGGGCTGCTAAAAATAGCCATTGGTAATTAATTATGCTGTTTGATACTGTATAGAGGGACTTCTATTGGTCCGACAGTTGCGCTGGGCAAGGCACGTATCCCGTATTGGTGAGCTAAAAGGTGGTCGACGTAACAGAGGCGCCCCACGGAAACGCTTCAAAGACCAGCTTATGCGTCAACTTTCCTTGGGTGACATAGAAGAGAGCACCTGGTTGCATGCGGCCTCAGAACGAGACAGCTGGAGGTCACTCACGAAGGCCGCGGGATACACATTTGAGACCAAAAGAAAATCTGCTGCCGAGGACAAAAGCAGACGGCGAAAAGAAAATCTAAATCGACCGCCTGCGGACAATGGTTATGCTTGCCCTGGATGTGGCAAAATATGTAGGTCACAGCTGGGACTGCGCAGCCACGGGAAATACTGCATTCCTCACTAATCTTCGGACTCGCGAAGACTAGCCTTATTATTATGTTGTTTGATATCGAATTAGGGAAATAACGTTTACTTTGTTGAGATATAGTTGTAATTGCGAAGTTCTTCCCATTAGATAAGCGTTGTTTTAAAAAAGGATTTGTTATATCTCGCTTGCGTTTTAAAAAGCTTATATCAGCTCACTCCGACACCCAATCCCAGATCAATCTGAAATTTTACACTATTATTTCTTTTACTTGACAACACAGGGGGCATTAATAAGGTATCCAATTAGTTAATTGACTATTGGTAATTAATTATTTTGTTTGGTAGCTCGAACAAGGGAAAGAAATTGTATTTGACTGAAGTGGTGGTATTAGCTAAATGTGTCCCCTTTATAGGTCGCCGCTCTAAATTGTAACAAACAGTATATAACTATACAATATTTTATAGTCATAAGTACTTCGCTAGCAGAGTGGTTAGAATGTCTGCCCGAGAAGGCGTGAACCCCGAGTTCAAATTCGGGTCGTTCTCCTTGTAAATGCCTTTAAAAAACAATTACTGTAAAATCCAATCAGATATCCACATTTTCCCAACTGGTCCAGACAAGTGATAGGATCATAGCGTAGTGAGAAAGTGATAAGATCATAGCGTAGTGAGAAAGTGATAGGATCATAGCGTAGTGAGAAAGTGATAGGATCATAGCGTAGTGAGAAAGTGATAGGATCATAGCGTAGTGAGAAAATGATAGGATCATAGCGTAGTGAGAAAGTGATAGGATCATAGCGTAGTGAAAAATCTAAAAGCATGAAAAAGCGCTCAACAAAAACAGTAGATACAAATATTATTAATCGCACAGATTTAGTTGTTGTCCACATCTAAACTGATTTATACAATTTTTAAAATGTTTTTCTTGTTACATTTTTCTTTTTGTTTATGCTCTGTTTACACAATAATAAGGTCCGAAGATTAATGAGGAATACATATTTTGCCATATTTAGCGGAGACACAATCGCTGTCCGGCGATGGCCGATTTCAGGTTCTTTTTTCGCCATCTGCGTCTGTTAGCGGCAGTGGAATTTCTTGTTTCAAAGGCGTACCACTCGACCTTTACAAGAAACTTCCAGCTGTCTTGTTCGGAAGCCGCCCGCTGCCAGGTTCTCTCTTCGATGTGGTATTGACCAATTTCCTTTCAGATAGTATTGACCAATTTCCTTTCAGGTAGTATCGACTAATTTCCTTTCAGATAGTATTAACCAATTTCCTTTTAGATAGTATTGACCTATTTCCTTTCAGATAGTATTAACCAATTTCCTTTTAGATAGTATTGACCTATTTCCTTTCAGATAGTATTGACCTATTTCCTTGTTTTTTTAAACATGCCTACGAAAACAAAAGAACAACTTCGCATGGATTAAAGGAAATAAATGTTTAGATTGATATGATCAGATTACAATAATCCTATTAGAATTATTTGTCAGATTACTTCTACGATTTACACAAAATAAAATGACTCATTTTCCCCCCTAAAACTCTTTAGACAATCTTCCCTTTGCAGATCAGACTGTGCCTGTTTTATTCCAATGTTAAGGGAAACACCGGTTCATCCTAAATCTTACCACTTCAACTAAATAACATTCAGCATTGTCTACAAAAGGGAAAGCGAGAGACTCTAATCTCTTAATTCATTGTAACAATTGTTCATGTCTTTAGTAAGCCTCATAACAACTTAGTACTATTGATTCCCCACCTCGTGCTGTAACCAAGGCGACTGGCATGCATTTCAAATAGTAGTTTTAACGAGTTCAATTTGTTTTGTTTCGGGTTTTGGAATTTGATCGGTTTTTTTTTTTTTGGCTTCCATTTCTAATTGTCTCGATTTTTCTCACAACTCCAAGTTGCTTGCACTTGAATCTTACTCTTGATTTAATAGGACTTGCAGAATCATTTGGTAGAACTTTCAGAATCATTTGATAAGACTTGAACAATCATTTGGTAGAATTTGCAGAATCAATTGGTAGGACTTGCAGAATCATTTGGTAGGACTTGCCGAATCAATTGGTAGGACTTGCAGAATCATTTGGTAGGACTTGCAGAATCATTTGGTAGGACTTGCAGAATCATGTGCTTTGAGGACCGACCTTAAAAAGTCAATTCAGCTCATTATTTTTATTTTTTCTAAACTTTGTCTTTGTGAGTATGTAATTTACTTCTGCTTGGCAAGGGATATTCATTTCTAATCTAGAAGAAGACGCTCTTGTCTTGAATCTTCTTTGACGCTTTCCAGAGCGTTCTCATGAAACCTTTCCTTTTGCTCTCCAACTAACGGGCTGTGATTTCTCCAAGATCATCTTTAAACTTTTTCGGAAAGACAACAGAGTCCTCTTCTATGCTAGCGACAGTTCGTTGGCCAATGAACTTTGCAAGTACGTACGTAAATCTGAGACTGGTTTTACGCTCTCAGTATCTGAAGGCATTGAAAGAAGTACAAAGAAACTGCTGCCTCTTGTTGGCTGTTTTCTTGTGTGTCATTGAGAAACATTTACCAGCCTGTAATCTGTGAGTTTTCAGTGCTCCGGGGGACGAAGTGTAATTTTTCTGCTAGTTGTATTTACATAGTTGACCCACGGTTATCAGGTTAGTAGCTAGAACCACTGATATAGAGCACTGCGATGGCTTCACATAGGGTTGAAAAAAAAAAGATCTATGATCTATTAGACCGTGTCAATCCGTCAATGAATGGTGAATTTAACGCTTTTACTCTAGATTTAGATCTATTGTCTCTCTCTCTCTCTCTCTCTCTCTCTCTCTTTTTTATTATGGCACGGTGGCCTAGATATTAGGAGGGCGCAAGTTTGAATCCCTATCAGAGTTGTTTTTTTTTATTGCTTTTGCAAATGCAGCAAGGAAACCTTGTTCTAGATACCCCCCCCCCCCTCCCCAAAGCTGGTCCAGAGATTGAACCATAGCGCACTGAGTGGCTGTAAACATGAAAATCTATACATAAGCAATTTTAAAATATTTTATTCCAACCGCAAAATTTATTATTGTAGACTAGATGTATTACAGTATTAGGAGCGCGAAGCGAACATATTCATTTTTTAAGGTCCAAAGTTTGTTAACACTGTTGCATGTGCAGTGGCGTGCCTTCCATGTACATAGGAGGCTATGTTAGTCTCAAATAATCTTTGAAAAGTCTATACTATTTCCGTGTCGTACGTCTGTCGGTCTTTTACGTTTCAATCGAAAAAAAAAAAACACTAGAAAACCTTTTTACTCTATTTTGTTTTATTCCTTTGTGAGGCCTCTACTAATTTGAGACCTTGGCGGCTGCCTAGTTTGCCCATGCCTAAGGCCAGCCCTGTTAGAGGAGACGATTAGGCCAATAAGAAAGTAAAAAAAAAAAGAATCCCGTTTTGGCGGCTAAGGACGAGTCCATTGCACTGGCTGGACGGTAGAAAGCCTAACATATAATATATATGTCACTATCCATGCGCCGTTTTTTTTTTTAAATTGTGGTATAAATTGGGGATTATCCCCGGTGTGCTCGACCTTTGGTCTCGCTTCTAATCCTAGCGTCTTGGGATACGAGTAATCCGTAATAGGAATGTAAAAATTACTGGCAAATGGAGGCAAGCTTCCGTCGGTCTAGAGTTCCAAGAGTACTCAACTTTTAGGACACTCCTTCTGTCCCGGAAGCCATGGATGCGCCCAAATAAGTCACTGGTTTTAGTTTCGTCTTGAGACGGGACAGAATCTTGTGTGGCTAATCAAGCCAATTCTGGAGCGGTAGATTTTGCCACTGTCCGTGCATGTGTATGCATCTGTTTTAGGGCTAGCTGATAGGACAGCTTTCTTTTTCTTTCTCTTGACTAAAGCCGCTTCATTTATTTTGCTTGGAGCGAGGATCGTACACGCACAGTCTGTCTTCTGCTATTTCCTCCCACATACTTTCGTTGATGCCTGTGGTTCTTATGTCTCGCGTGCAGACATCTCTATAGTTTAGTCTAGGGCGGCCCTTGGGTCTGACTCCATCCACAGGCTCAGCATATAACAACTTTCGTGATTCTACCATCTGGCATGCGGGTGACATGTCCGAGCCAGCGTAGTCTTCTCTTTGTCAGAGCATAGATGCTGTGAATGGTGGCCAATTTCAAAACTTCCTGATTGGAGATGATCCCTCTAGGACAGGGGTTCTCAACCTGTGGGTCGCGACCCCTTTGGGGGTCGATTGACGATTTGCTAGAGGTCGCCTAAGACCTTCGAAAAATGAATGTTTTTTTTTTCATTTTTCTATTGCCGTGTGTGTATGCGGAAGGGCGGGGTCGCGGCAGAGTGGGGGGTTGTTAAAAGTGGTCGCCGAGCCTAAAAGGTTGAGAACCGCTGCTCGAGGAGATGTACATTATTTGTCTCAGGCAGCGCAAGTGGACATTTAGGAAGAAAAAAACAAAAATATAGATCTGCTGTTAAAAAAAAACAACAACCCAGTAACATCCTCGAGCTGTCTTGGTGGTTGTCTCATAGTGCTGGTCCACTTAAGACAGGTCGACTCGAACAACTGGGTGCGTGTGTTGGGACGGCGCAGTTCACAGACGAAACAAACCCGAGTTTGTGGGTCACGGAAAACAATTCTTTTATTCTTAGGTGTCGCGTGGGTGGAGGCGTGTAGCCGATGTCTACTAACAACACGACTGTCTTCGTTGTAGGCCTGAATGAAACTATTACCAATAAATACGCGCGCACGCTAAACACTGAGGGCGACCCATTTTCTTGAACAAGTAGAGAGAATGAATGTCTATGCTTATTCAAAACCAACAGCCTCCACTAGTTATGTAGTTTATATAGAGATTTATGCACAGCACACTGAGATAGCTGAATGAGTTGTCGTACGTGTGCGGTAGGAGGTTGCATTCAGTGACGAATCTAGAGATTTTGGGGCCGGGATGAGGAGGGGCTATACCTCTTAAGGGGCCCCCTGTATTTTCACTTACAACATCACGACGAGTTAATGGTGTAATATTTAATGTACAAAAATAATTTCGGACACTCATTTGAAGGGCCATTAAGTGGGGGCCCGAGGAGATTTTCAAAATCGGACCCCTCCTCCCCTCCCCCAAGCCACTGGTTGCCAGCAGGGGCGTAGCTAGGAAAATTTCCAGCATATGGAGGCCCAGGGACTTGACCTCTTTGGGAGCCCCTGCATTTTGTGTAATATTTAATTTTAATGTAAAGAAAATTCGAGGGCCCCCCCTCAAGTGGGTGCCCCGAGGATTTTTCAAATTCTCCCTCCCCCCACGTCCCCCCACCCTAGCTACGCCACTGGTTGCCTGTTTACGAAAAACGTGTGCATTGTTTTGTACTGACCAGTGGTTTTATGGGAAATAGCATTTGAATGTGTACACCAGTCCACAGCTTACCTATCTCTTTATGAAAAGGAACAGTGCCAAGATTGGCCACTTTTGAAAACCTTGTCTCTCTACATTTGATTGTCACCCAGACTTATAGCTCTTCCATTTATTTAAACGTGGAGATCTCTATCTTTATCTTCTCTCTCCTTGAATCGATGTGTTTGCTTTTTAAATGGCATCTGTGACTATGAGCCAATCTTATTGATCACCTCCCAGTGTAGCAGTTTGCTGTTGCATGTGGGATAATGGATCAAGTCTTACTATATTCCAGCTCTCGCTTTCTCCTTGGCTTGACATGTATTTTCTTCTGCTTGATGAGCCGCGCTGTTTGGGAAGCAAATAATTGAGTTACTTTTTTTTTTTGTTGTGGTCTGGCTAGACTTAGATCTATCTAGTTTTAAAGAAACATAGCTTGAACCATTGTCACTTAGATCACAAATGTGGACGTTAGGAAATGTAACAAGGAAACTGTTGACAAATACTTAGTATTGACTCCCACTGATAATTTGGCAGCACTAATTATGAACTCACCCAATACCAGAACTTTCAGGCAGTTTGTTTCTCTCTCTCTCTCTTTTCTCCCACCTAATAAGGTAAACTAAATTGGTCCAAAGGTCACTGAAGAAGGAGAAGGCTTGCAGCCAAACAGTGACTAATGATTCTTTTTTTTTTTTTATTTTATCTTCTGTTCATTATTAATTTAAATGTCAACAAAGGACTATTTTTGCCAGCCCTGTCCAACTAGTCT